>JAIFZK010000007.1:20085000-20685000 GCA_027481765.1 Tenualosa thibaudeaui
GCCCCTGATCACTGGAGCCTACTGTCACAGCCGGTCTTTCCACAAAGCCCTCCACTGCCATTCCCATTCAACACATGGCCGTCGTTTGGAGCATCGCCCCCGGCTCTGCTCTCTGATACAGGTGCATGAAAGGACACCACGCCGGCAGCAGCTGAGGGACGTGAATGGTTTATTTGGAATGGCGCTTGACCTGGGACCTTGGCACTCCGGGGCAAAAGATACCGGATGAATCGATGGAGGTGAAAGCTGAATATTAAAGAACCACAGGAAAAAGCACTTGGTTTAGCATCAACACGCTGGTCCTATTTGGTTGCACTGACGCAGTGAAGTTGACCAGAGCAATACAGTGCAATTTGTATGGGCTCTACACATACAGATGGCTGTAAGTGTTGAATGTCTCACCCATCATAAAGTAGATGGAAAAGCAGTGTGCTGGGCAGAAAGGGTGTATTTGTCATGCTACAAAGGTGGAGGTCAAGCATGACAGCTGTGTGACTGTCCACATCCCTGAGGCGCAAACATAGACATGATTTCATCTCAGACGTTGAGTGAGCTGCTGTCCCCATTTCATCTCATTGACATTGGAAGAGCTTAGCGCATTCATTTGTATCTGACTCACGTGTACACGGGCTGGCACTGAGACACCAGTAAGTAACTCTTCACAGAGAGGAGGCTGAGCAGGCAGGAGCTGAGTGGGGAGGTGTTTCTTTCACACCTTGAGGGTAGAGGTCAAATGGGAAGCTTGGCCTGTGTGTGACCAACCGTCCGTCCTGGAGGTAAGGAAGGGGGCGCTTCCATCTCCGATGTCTCGCTAGGCTGTGTGGACCTCTCTGTCTCAGCAGGGACACACTGTGTCAGAGGATGTCATTCTTGCCAAGAGAGAGATGTTGCGTCCTCAGGGCAACTCCTGTCACTCTTTGATGACTTCAGCAAATGAACACAGAGGCAATTACTCGATGCCCAGTAGGTGATTTTCATAAATTGCTCTCCTCCTCCTACTTTTCGTTCCTATTTCTTCTCTGTTTCTCATTTAAGTTACAACAAAAACACATTTTTATTAGAAACATGGAACAATTGGCAGCATTGACATTAGCACAAGAAAACTCATTGCTAATCAGCTAATTAAAACACTGTGTGCATTCTTCTTCTGTGTAATTGCATTGCAAATACTCTGCTAGGCTATCCAGGCAAATCACTCAGTGTATCAAAAACGGCTAGGGTTTGGCACCCGGCAAGAGGACAACAGGCTCGAAGAGGCATCCTGAGACCAGGGAGAGGGGCATAGAGGTGCACCTGCTGACAGCGAGAGACAGACAAACGAAATACAGCGCCTGAATGAGGCGTGCACAATTGATTTCACGGCCCCATGCCCACCGATGGCTGTGCGCACTGGGCCCCTGTCAATACGGTCAATAAAGTCCAGATTGTAAAAGAGAGTTTTTGTTTCTCCAGAGGAGCGAAAACAGATCTATAGGACAATCTGCACAGAGGGCAGAGGGGGCTCCTGAGAACGCTAGCCAGCCAGTGTGTACACACACACACACACACACTGAGAGTTATGCTGATATCAGCAGCGTAGTGATAGGCTCATGAACTATCCATGTCCTGCGTAAGGCCTTTTTAGACAATGTCATTTGGAGCCGGGGAGACAGAGTGCTCCGCATTTAAACAATGGGGTCTATCCCATTCGCCGCCTGTCGCAACGCCATTATTGCTATCGACGAGAGAAAGCACGGCCTCAGCCTGCCAGGCACTTGTGAAAACTGCAAACGCTACAAGGTCTTCCACAGCAGGACACAACCTACCACGAAAATGAATGGCAAAACCTCCATGTAGTGATTGCAAGCCTTAACAGTTGAAGATGTGGTGTTTATATGTGTATGTTTGTGTGTGTGTGTGTACATGGGTTAGGAGTTAAAGAATTATAACATGCATGCTCTGTTATGGCTACAGCTGGCCGTGCGTTCGACGAGCACTATGACCAGTAGGATTAGATGCACTGCGAGTCAGTTTGTATTCATTTTCCGAAGCGGGGGAACAGTGAGGAATAATAAAAGCTGAGATGCCTGTCATTCCGATGGCTTCTTAGATTGATTTCAACAGCAGGTGCATTTCTCCTGACCTTCAGGGCGAAACAATTTTCCAGGCCTGTTCTGCAGTTTGCAAGACAGAATTGACTCATAAAAGTTATGTGGTCATGGAAGCGATTCTATAAAAGTTTGACACATACATTTGTTTCTGAACCTACGCACTTATAGCTGAATTCAGACAATAAGAAAATGCATGGCTACATTAGCATTTGGATAAATATATCAAGCCATTGTCTTTTGTTCCTTGTACAACACAATTCAGGATGCATGATATTTTCTCATCTCCTTCAGATGTGATTTTTTGTGACTAAGCTGCAAACCTAAAATGAGGTAGCATGATACAATTCTGGCGGAAGCAATTTGGGCTCATCTCCAGCCGTGTAGAAAAGGGCTCTCCTCCAGGTCTTTCTGTGTTCTATAATTTGTGTGCCCTTCATTGTGCACTCCTGCACACAGATGCACACGCACACACACACAGACAGACAGACAGACACGGATACACCCTCTCTCTCTTCTCCTTTTTCCCAAAGAAATACACACCCACACAGACACACAAAAACTCCCCAAACATTTGCTTGCACACATCTCATTTGATTCTCTTTGCATTGCTAGCTGGGAGAAAAAGTCATCTCTGAGCCACGGGATAAGCTTAAAATCTTTAACTCTACAAAACGCGGCCAGACAAGAGAGCAGCTCGGTTCACGCTAATAAGGCCACCCATGGATCAGACTCTATTTTGTGCTCACAGGTTAGTCAGGGATTAGGAGGATGCCCAAGGGGCTTGAAACCTTATTTTCAGCTCCCCTGATAAGAGGAGGAAATAATACCAAACTGAAAGTGATATGGAGTTATGGCTTCGGATTCTGCTCCATGCTGGCTTCTCCGTGCTCCTGCCAAAAACATTAAGATGGAAATGGTAATTGTTTCAGTTCAAAATCACTGGAACGATAACCATAAATGTGATCTAAGAAGCAATTTTATCATGAAGTTCATCAAATTAACATTTGGGATATTATCTGCACTACATAAATTTAACGCAGAAGCGGTGTTAAAAGACAAGTAGTTGTCGAGCCATTGTCTGCTTTAGGCAAACAGAAAAAGACTGCTAAACACAATACTTGTTTAACTTGGAGGTCAGACAGCAACAGAGGTCAAATGACTCCTCTTTTACATGCTAATTGAAAGTAAGAGCGTCAGTGAAAACGATACAGACCATTTTCACCATTGTGTCTCTTCAATAGCTTGCTTTTGTAGAATGCACAAGCTGGTGTTGACCCAGTTGACCCAACAAACAGCAAAAAATTTAGTGGAAGTGTACCTTCCCTGACCAGAAATCACAATGCCACAGATGTCATTCATTATATGGTAGAAAAAGGTAAAATATGCCTCATTCATATTTGCATATCACACGCTCCTATTCACCTAGTTACACAGACATTGCACACTTGAGTGAGGATGGTGTGGTGAAAAAGCTTGTGAGTGCTCTTCAGAGGACTGCACTATTCCAAAACGCCAGATTTCCCTTCTGTCTATTCAGTGCCCTGGAGGGAGACTCTGTTCATTTGCAACTTTTGACAGAAAACACGAAAAACAAATAAACTGCCGCAGTGTGCACCAGCACCACCTGTCTCTTCCACAAATGGTCTCCAGGGACGTCCATTGATTTTCCAGTTATTAGGAACACAAAATTATTGGATGTCAGATGATGGAGTGCTGGGAGTCTTGAAAGTATTTTTGTGGGGTGATGTTACAGCAGAGCTACCTGGTGGTTTGATACAGAGCAGCACAGAGGCTCACTGAAGCCCACACACAATAACATGGCAATCAAGAGATGATTGACAGAATCCTATGTGAATCTATTCAGTCAAGTCAGAATGTGTCAGAAGTGACGAGTCACACCACTGGATTTAAACTCTTATGCCTCATGCAAAGATACAACTGGGACAAATTACATGACCACCAGGTCTTGGTAAACAATGCCTCCTTATGAAAATTGATCCAGGCTTTCACCTCGCTCACTATGAATCTCTTTTCTTGGCAAATGAATTCTCGCAGAGTTGAACAAGCAGAAGTTCTAGCCAGGTTTCAGCAGCGGAAGATAAACATCACTGGCTGGCGGTCTGGCAAAGGAGACGTGTGAATTCCGTATTCATAATACATTTTAGAATCATGGTAGTGGTGTTTTGTGTTATATTCAAACTTATGACCACAAAATACACAATATTCAGTCAGGTTTTTGATCAGAACATCATTTGTCTGAGGCAAAGGTTAGCAATGCTAACGTAATGTTGACACAGGTCACAACGTTCCAAACACACTTCTTTTTATCTTATTGGTTAGTCTGCGTAACAGCAAAAGTTGGACATGGACAAAAGCCTGTGGGCAGGGTATTTTCTGAAGGTAGCAAACTAAAATATCATCTCATTTCTTAGGGGAACATTGTCACTTGTCACTTGTTTCAAGGGCGAAGGGGAAGGGGTAAGAAAAAATAGGATTCAGCCTTTCACTTTGCTCACTATGAATCTGTTTTCTTGGCATGTTTTGGTTATGTGGAGTCACCTAGCTTGATGTTATATGGCCCTTCCTTAAGGCTCTGACCCTCAAGGCCCAGGTGAAAACCATCTTCCATCATCTCCAGATGCAATACACTAGAACACATTTTGTTCAGTAGTCATAGAGCTGACAGGTATTAACTAAGGATACTGTTAACAAAGTATCTGTGTGGAGAGTCTGTGGGAGAGAGTGCCCTGTAGAGAATCCATCAGAACTGCATCTGCCAAGGACAAAACAATGTGCTCCATATATCCCCCTGACTAGGAGTGAGGAACACAACCTCCAACACCTCCACGCTAATTTCAGCCCACTCCAGACCACTCCTCTAGGGTCACTGCAGGTCACCTCATCCATGCCACTTGCCTTTTGGGTGTCATGGATGTGGTATGGTCCGGGGAGCTTGTTGGCAACACAACGTTAATCCACAGGAGATAAATTAAGGGCCCTGGGAGTGGCCTTCCGGGAATGGTTTCCAGGCCATAGCACACGGCTGAATGAACCCAAAGGGGAGCAATATTCACAAATCAGCCAATGGTTACGAGCGAAGGAGCAACACTATCATTCAGCTTGGTCCACTACGGCTTGCTGGGGGCCATGGCTATGGTGTGTGTAAGTGTGTGTTTGTGTGCGTGTGTGTGTGTGTGTGTGTGTGTGTGTGTGTGTGCGCATGTGTGTGTGGAGGAGACATCATAGTGGCTGGTGAGATGCTCTCAGGCATTCATCCATAACTGAGAGGGGAGGTGCAAAAGGCCTCTACTGAGAAGTGACCATCACGTTTACGCAATCTGTTTACACATACTTCAAAACGATTCACCTCGAGGCCATGTCAGCAATGCCTGGGCCATGTCTTGATTTCTTTCAAATACACAGTTGCAAAAGACACTTGTGCCATTTGAGTAATGTAGCAACATTATTTTAAATATTTTTAATATTATATATTTATATTATTATATTTTTTATATTTTAATTATTTTAAATATTACAGACAGGACATATTTATGTATTGTATTTGTGATTTGCAGATTTGAGCTGTCATTCAACTAAAATGACTTTCACAGTATTTACAAGGATCCACAACCTAGTCTACAAACCTCCTTGTTGTCAGTCATATAGCATGTATAGTATTCTACAGAGTGCCCTGTACAAATATGTCATTACAGTTATAAGCATTATTTGAAAACTCAAACTAATGATATTGTTAGACACTTCCCTGAGCTGTTAGACACTTATTTGAGCAGCTTAAGTACTTTAATCTATCACAATGCAATTCACTGAGGGTCTGATGTTTTACTGATTTTGTTGGGATTTTGAAATTGATCTCTTTCTTAGTGGAAAGATTATTCCCAAGATCCTATTCTCATCAAAATGTTTTGTTAAACAGCTATAGATAATGATCATACATAATCTTCCAAGGAAATAAATTGAAATTAATAAAATACAAGACCTGAAAATAAAGGGCTGTCATAATACAAACAGATGATTTTGTTTCAGACCCATATTCAGACAACCTGTTGTTTCTGAAACAGTAGAGTGGTGTTTCCTTGTGTTTTTTAAAAAAAATTTGAAATAATAAGATCAACTGTTCTCAACTATTTTGAGATTCTGTAATGTGCATGTAGCCGAATTACAAAACATTATGACTTTTGTAGCTTTGCAAGGTTTTTTTTACAGAAAAAACTGCCAGTGTGTGTTTGAACATTTCTGATACTCCTTAACAGATTTTACAGTGTCTTCACACCGAAGCACTGTAGAACTCTTTGGATCATATTCTCAAAGATATGTCCTTTGAACCACATTCCAGTCACTGTTCCCTAGTCTATCTTATCTACAATTTTAGAATCACTCAGTTTGGGAAAATCTGATATGAGGAAGTGTCTTTTGATTTGATTTTTGAAAAGGCTGACTTCAAGGTCTGATACTGGGACCCCTCCTTTTTTACATTCACACCACTTCAATGCTATTTGGGCGATACACACCTATCCCTATCGCCGTCTTATGCCCAAGATGACTCAACAATATCAGCTTGAATTTCTGCATGACTCTGTGATCTTTCAGCGACGACGATCATGTCACCTCAGCCTACCTCTCATCTCCCTGTAAGCTAAAAAAAGGATTTAGACGTCAACAGCAAAACAACATTATCTCAACACTGTAACCCAGGGGTGGCCAAATGGTCCAGGGGCCAATTGCGGCTCTTTGCCCTCTTTCAAATGGCCCGCCATGAAGTCTAAAAACATGTGGATCATACATCATAACTTCAGCACTATCACAGTGATTTTTTCAGCAACACTGACATGCACACAAGCCTGTCATTTGCTTTAAAAAATGTTGCCCATGTAAGTTCCCCTCCCAATGTTACCCCAATGATCAATCTCACTCCTTCACTTTAACATTATACCTACCTGATACTACACTGGCCAGCCATAACAACCTTCAGCTAAAATCGTGGACAAATTGTAGTTTATCATGGTAACTACAGATTTTTTTCCTGCTTGACCCTTAGCAGTTGGGTTGGCCCCTTGGGCCATGGATCTGCTCAAGGTTTAACTACTACCACAGGGGAGTTTTTCCTTGCCCCTGTTGTTCTTGGGTAGCCTGTTTCATTAGCTGCTTTCACATTGATTCTCATTGTTTCGTGCAAAGCATCTGAACCCTAGCAATTGACATGTGTTCACTCCACAGTGGGCAGATACTTTCTGCTTCAACCAAATGTACTGTTTGGTTGTGACGTACTGTATGTTACGTTTTGGAAGGTGCTGTATAAATACCATTGAATTGAACGGAATGATTTCCTCTTCTCACCTGGTGCAACTGTGAACTGCAGAATGACTCAAACCACTCTTCTGCCGTCCTAGTAGATACTTCACAGAAATGTTTAACATTTTATTAGAATTTGCACTTGCACACGCTCACAGAGCAAAGGCAGGGCAAAGATAGACGCGTAAGGCAAGACCCCATTACCTTACTGTTCACAACAATCTTACAGTAGGGTAATAGGGTCTCTACTTGAGGCAAATCCAGAATCCTTTAATTACCTGACAACAGCTGTGTTCCCTATCATAGATTTTCCCAGAAAACAGAGGTTCAGAGTGATCTGCAAAAAAATAATGTGCGATACAAAACCTCAAAGTCAAACATGCATCTTTATTCACATCTGAAAACATCAACCAGGGAAATCCTTGCCTGTGCCTAATTTTCAGCATCACCATAGGGGATCTGCTTCTTTGATGGTGAGCTGGTGTGATTTCAAAGACCAGTGTCAAAACAACTGTGGTGTTGTGGGAGACCTGGACTTCCGCTGAACACTTTGAATTAACTTTAATGAGGTGGACTAGAAGTGCGGCTCTGTGAGCACTTACTGATTACACACATTAAACACCATCATATTCACTGGGAAGTCTTAAGCTTGCCGATGTGTTTGTCTTTAAAAAGGTGTGCTTTTGATACTGATTCAAACACACTACCATTGTAGATGTTCATCATTTTACAGGTGCATTTGAGTTCTTATGATACAGACACACACAGTAATTCAAGGTGACATTGAAAAAATAAAGGTAGGACATGTTTTTGATTATAAAGTCCTATGTTCATTGTTTACCACTACTGATTATCAGCCAGGGAAATAGGATTTTTCCTCACCCCAGGAGCATTCATTTTCTTGTGATGATACAAAGGGAATGAGCTGACAGTACTATTTTAGCACTGCTAATAGTAGACATTAAAAGAGGAAATAAAAGATTCTGTCTGGTGTTTTACATTGAAGAGAAAGAGAGGAAGTGGGAATTACTGGGTACATTCTATCATTATAATCACACCTCTCTCCGCCAAACATGAATACACACCTTAGAAAGTAGCTATTTTATTGCACGCCTGGACCTTAAAGAGTAAGTAATCCTAAACACAGCAATTGTTTTAAGCTGTTGGCAATAATCCACAACATAACACATGTGCATGGATGTAAGAAGGCAAGAGGCGTTTTGATTTTAATTTTAATTTAGTTGTTTTCAAAATGTTATTCAAAGCTACTGTGTGTTACGCTTCTAAAGTTGCATCACTGATTCAGTAGCATCACCCATACCCCACTCCACAAACACAAACACACACACACACACAGTCTATGATGATGGTATTGTAATGCCTGAGGTAATACAGTGTCTTTAATTTCTCATTGTGGGGCTCACCTCTTGGCTGCCCTACCATCCGCTGTCTTGTTGAAGATTTAGTGCTGTTCATTTCAGCAGCTAATTGAAGAGCAGGGGTTCAGGGAGGTCAGCCACACTCAGGGTAGGACGTAACAGGGGGTGTCCACTAAATATAGCAAATGGTTCATACAGGCTGAGGCCTGTCAACATTGAAATATTGAGCCAGCAGAGCTGCCTTGAAAGCACCCAGTGTGGAGAAAGTGGCTCAATGTTACACGTCGTAAAAGGCTATAACCAAATAACAGCCCCTGACATGCTCTTTGTAACATTCATGATTTTGTATTTGGTGCTCATTTCAAATTACAATTTAATATACTAGTTTTCATATATACTGCTTTTGGTGTCTTTTGGTGTTTTTTTTTTTCAAAAATATTATCATTTCATTCCAGAACAATTTCAAAGGGCTTCTCAAATTAAAATGTTAATGTATACTTGATACACTGACAGCATGTAACTCAATTGCTTCGGTTTCTGATTAGTGGTTTGCATGTGAATGGATGCGACAGCATGTCCTTATTATCCTCCCTTGTCTTTGTCATCAGTAAGAAGCTCAGTTTGGCTGCCTCTTGACTTGAGCTCCAGTGAGGCTGTGAGGAATGAGGCCACTCCAGCACATGCATGTACGAGTCTCTCGGAAACAAAGAGAGGGGTGGGAGGGTGACAGACAAAGTTGCCTTTTCTATAGGCACTGCCATAATTGGCCCTAATGGCTTTCTATTTAAGCCCGGTGAAATGTACCACTCTGGGCTCCAGAGCACAAATCAGCAACTGGCAGACATGGTCATCACTCTGTGCTTCCCCTGACTTTATCATTGCCTGTGACCCCGTCATCTATCTAATTAGGCCCAATTTAGTAATCACGCGGAGCACTTTCCTTTGGCCATATGGCCCGCACCACTGAGCAGGAACAATGCCTCGTTAAGCCAGTCCCTGTTCGTTAGGTGGGTTCTGGCAGTGAGGAGTTTCTGAGGTTAACTCAGAATTCTGGGGCATGAGACACGGGAGTGGTGGTCGGCTGCAGCACACTAATGACAAGGAGGTTGCACGTGCGCCTGCTGAGATACTATATCTGCACAATGCTGATTATTTAGACAGGAGATGACATTGTAAGTAGACAATCTATAAATAAACAGGCAGCAAGACAGACAGATGGCAGACAGTGGGCTAGCAAACAGGCTCACAGACAAAATCAGAGAGACAGACTGACTAGATAGCTAGATAGATGGGTAACTAATGCGAGTGCATGAAGTTCTGTAAGCAGAATTCTCTGGTCTCCATCTGAGTAAAAGGCTGCCTCTGACACAGGAGGTATGGGAGCCGGCCGTTACATAAATCACAGGCTATATAAAGTTTACTGAAAATACCAAAATCAGTAACCTGCACAAGGCAGCACAGAAAACTATTTCAGGTTTCCTTTTTAAAGGGAGAGGAGGAAAAATCGATGCCCTGAACTTGGGCTTATTGCCAATTCCCTGAGAGGAAAAAAAAGGAAGAAGCAGTAGGCTTGTCTCCCAGTAGAAGCCAGGCGCTGGTTCTTACATCACACACACACACACACACATACACACACATATATACCAACACACACACACACGCAGACTGCAGAGGCTGCAGAGGAGCAGCCGGGTGACGAGTCAACACACCAGCACACAAACCCAGCGAAGAGTGTGTGTGCAGGGATGCAGCAAGGTGGAAATGGATGAGAAGCAAGCACAATAACAACCCAGAGAGGAGGAGGAGGAGGAGGAGGAGGAAGCATGCCATGGCATCTGGCAGCTGTTTTCGTGAGAAATTACCGTGGCAGGTGTGCACACCAATTACAGTGCATTTTGCCATTTGCGACTGTTTTCTGTGTCTTCAGTATTTTCCCAACACATGAGAAAAATGAGCATGGACTCTTACTATTCTGAGTGAGTGTAGTGTTTCATCTTCAGTTAACTATCTTTTTCTCCTCTGAAGATTTTGAAAAGTTTCGGCTGAGATGTATAAGAGGGAGGCTGTACCAGCAGCGTTACTGAAGCACTTTTCTTGCATCACATTAAAAATAGTTTTAGAAGAGCAGCGTTCTTACATCTGGTATAGTCAAGTTCCATTGATTATAGTATAGCCAATTCTATTGATTATAGTATAGCCAGTTACAATGCTAATTGTTTCAGCTTAAATGGCGAGAGAGGAATGATTCAATAATGAATCCAGTGTAGTGTCCCTGTCACAGTGCCAGGCACTGCTGTTCATCACAGCCTGAAAATTATCCAGCAGACCATCAGTTGAAGTGTTGGGCTTAATTCTGTGTGTTAATTCTGTGTGACAAAAGCATCCAGCATGAGACAAAACAAAAAAATCTCTTTGGATTATCAAATCATGCTGTACAATTCTTTGGATGATCAAACCACACAATAACCCACAAAGCTACATTACCAAGCATAAGTCTTTCTAACTCTGATACATGTGAATTTAACAGGATGTCATCTCTTTGGTACAATGCCTCCTGTTTTGCTACACATCATCAACTGAAGCACAGCACATTCAAATTAAAGGCACAGTAACGGATGGCATAACGCTAACGGCGCATTAGCGCTCTGTTGGCCATGGGCATCAATAACTGAAGCCAGCCCCTTTCCATGTAATTGTGTTTGAGGGGTCACTGAGGGGTCGGGGGGGTCATTCCTCAGTCACTGTCTGACAAATAGGCCAGAACTCTCTGGGCTGCCCAGCACTCAACCTGTCCAATCCCAGGCACCATTGCCCACGCCAATCACAGCCCTGTAATGGACACTCTATATGGATCCATTGCCCACAGATGACCGAGTGCCCGCCTACTGCTCAGCTTTGGTGAGTATCTATTATTCCTGCACTACCACCACCCCGCCCTCCATGATTCCCAACACAGCTAGCTCCTCTGCATGTACCTAACACCTTACCAGGAAGAGACAAGGCAATCAACACATGAATCTGTGGACTTGAGATGACCAGACTCTTTAGCACTACGCCCTTCTGAGTTGATGGTGAATGTATCATCATAAAAAGCACATCTCGAAAATATCAGCGGGGATCACTTCAGTGTTCCCATGGACCATCAAGTACTTTCTACCTTAACGACATGATGATGTTTTGGAATGGTTCCGAAAAGAGGAAGCAATGATGCCATAAAATATGACCTCAGTCCAAGTGAACTGCAAACAGGGTTGTACTGTGCATGGGGTATCTGATGGAAATAAATTACTGGAAGCCAGCAGGCTAATTCATTAGTCCCCATACTCTTGTAAAGGATTTGCACACCAAATGAAAGTGGCACTGTTTTCACCTTGCAGAACTGCAGCCCAATCGATACTGGCATAGAAAAAAGGGCTCCTCAGAAAGAGAAGATTGTTCTTCCTTGCATGATGGATTCTGACACCTGAATGGGAGGCTGTGGCACCACCTCTCTAGGTCTTATTAATCCACTGCATATGAAATATGCCCCAATTTCACCAGAATGACAGACAAATATGGGAAAAGTTCTGAATAAAATGGAAATAATTTCATACTGGAGATAAAAAAAAAAATCTATGATATGGGCCATAAATTAGAACATAGGCAATAAGGTAGGTTCTCAAAGCAGCATGAAGTCAATGAATTTAAAATGAGCTCACTAGCATAAATAAATATAATAAACAAACAAATAAATAAACACTACAGTGTACTCAACATTGTATCCAAAGTGTTTTTGTATTTATAATTATTATTTAAGTGCTTTTGTATTAATAATTTATACTTAAAACGGAAGACTTTCAGACATGCCTGAAGGAGTTTTTGTTGGCATAGAAGTCACACATCTGCTTGTCATACAACTTTGTTTGTCAGCAGCATAGAAAAAGAGTGCTGCATGTGGGTGAGAGAGGGATGAAGGGAGGGAAAAAAGATGAAATGGGTGCAAACGAGAGAGAGATATTGTTTCACACCCTACGGAGTGGCGAGTTGCAAAGCCGTCATGTAAAAAAATAACCCACCCAATTACTGTAAGGGAGTGCCTACTCTGCTTATTGCCACGCCTGTCCAACAGCACCCCATATATCCAAACAGAGAGAGAGAGGGAGAGGGAGAGAGAGAGAGAGAGAGAAAGAGACCACAGTAGAGTCACTCTATTGCATCCCTAGCTTACATTTAGATGCAGTCATATATTAGCTCTGATAATGTGATTCTGGAGAGGGAATTGGAATTTCTCACTGTCTTTTATAAAGATAGATTGTTCTGCCAATAGCCAATGGCTGAGTGGCATTACCACACAGTCCCATCTATGACTACTCCAATCTTGGTCACGGAAAAAAGGGGGAAGGGAAAAAATGCATTTAATGTTTTCTAAAAAAAAAAAAAAAAAAAAAATCTACAACCACTGCTGTATCCATTAGCCCTTTAACAGCCACTAAAAGGAGGATTTATATCCGTAAATTAGGGTGTGTATAACACGATTGTATCATGGATCGTAAACTTTAAGTCAATACAGGGTGAGGATGAGGGGATGCAGTGCTGAGCAGCATCTCTACGTGGCCCTCTTGTCCTTCCCCTCTGTCCTCTTCAAATATGGTTGGGGAGCAGCTGTTCCCGAGCAGAACTTTATCTAGGTCCTCTTTCATCTACTGTGGGTGCTATGTCCCAACACCGCCATTTGCGCATTGGCCTATTCCTTGTGATAGACCTTGGCGTAATTGGCTATTTCACACATATAAGGCCTGAACTAGCAGAGGGTAAAGGCCAGGCAACCAGGCTGTCATTACCTCACACCACGCTCATCCATCAATTATTATCAGGCGCTGGGAAAGCCAACTACGTCTCCGAGCGGCACTTTGTCACCCCCTTTCCCAGCGACTGGGTAATCCATTAAAAACGCGAGACTTTGGGCTTGACTTGAGTGTGTGTGTGTGTGTGTGTGTCCCACAACAAGACCTGCCGCGATTGCCAACCTGAGACAGAGGCCCCCCAAAATACTCCACTGTTGACTGCAGCAGAGTAAGGATTTCCTCGGGCAAGTCCTGACTCCTCAACCATCCACTGCCACATAATGGGCCTGGATACCTTTCATTTCGATGGCTTTGGAGGGAGGCGATACAGTTAGAATGGCCCAGTGTGTCACCTTCACCTGCCTTTGATGGAGGTCTCTCATTCTAACAGTGGAGTTAGTGCTCTAATGTGGGCATAGAGTGCCCCTAAGCATGGCATTAGTCTCAGCAAAAGCGGTAGGCGTTTGCCCAAACAAAATGGCAGTGAATGAGAGCGATAGCTAGCGGCTACAAAGTGGCTACATAAGATGCTAACTGTATTGGTGCATTGTCTACCTCTTCCACCATTCTGAGACACTTGGAGAGGGAGAATAACAGGTTGCTCCTGGTGAATTCATTCTGCCCCTGATGACATGTTCCAAGCACCGCCATTTATCACCCATGAAACTGGCCTGCGGCAACACCAGACCAATCACACCAGTGCCAGATGTTCGTTCAGCAACGCCACTCACAACACACACAACACATACAACACACACACACACACACACACACACACACACACAGGATGACACAGGAACAAGAACTCCAAAAAAGAGGTAATAATAACAACACCTGATGGAGTGTCAGCTACTATAACCATTATCATGGCAAGATTTCACTATAATACAGTAAGACCTTTGCCCTGAGAACACAGCCAAGTAAACAGGATTTCAAGATGGCCTCCTCATGACCCCCCCATATTACAAAACAGAATTACAGCAAAGGGACCTACAGCACCACCCATGAAACAAGCAGAATTTCCATAAACAATGATTACATTTGGAAATACATTCTCTTATTTACAATTAAAAAACACCAGGTTTGAAGGCTGATATATCAGACACCTCTGATCCTTTCGTTAAATAATATATGCCAATGGCTCCTAAGCCAATTAGTTTGGGGGCAGGAGAGAGAGAGAGAGTTAGTGGCTGGTGTGTGCCCCATCACAGATTGACGCTTGATAAAGGGAAATTAAACTCTAATTACAGGGACGGAGGAAATGCAACCCTTGATGGGCTGGCATGATTATGCAGCTCATTTAATAGCACCATGCATGAATATTCTCTCTCTCTTTCACTCTCTCACACAGTCAAACACACACACACAGAGGGTAACATCACCTAATTGCTCTTTCCTGAGAACCAGATGGATGTTATGGGCTGGAGAATACTGAGCATACTAGACAAAAATGGACAGCAACTGCAGAAGAGGCTACTGTGCTAGGCTACTGTACTGTACGTATGGTAAAGGTCAAGACTGCATTTCACGTGTAAATGGAAATGTTTCCACTGCACAATGTTTCACTGTTTCTCACCCAACATACTACTTTATGTGAAGGTAAAGTGATAAATAGATCATATTTAGCCCTTCACACTTCCACAAGGAAAGAGAGTAATGAGAGGTAAGCTGTAGATAGTATTTCCTAACCTCTCTTGGAAAATGTCTGTCTTAATTTATTTGGCAAGACTTTCACATGTTGAAAATATGGTAATACTAAGGTAAAATGAAAATATTTCCTGGTAATTGAGAGACTTTTCTACATGTAGCACCATGACTGATTCACAGTAGTTCCAGTACTTCAGCAATCACAGGTTTTGGGCAATTATCATATACATTGTAATTTAAGCAGCCAAGAGGTGGTCTCATACCATGACGTGATATGTCGTCCGATTTATCTTTTTATTAACACAATTTAGGTTGGCTACAGCACTGAGGCATATCCTCAAGCATAAAAGGAGCTGGATAAATGATTCTAACTTGCCATTGTGGTGACAAAATAAATTTCAATTACGGCCATGTGAAATTGGATTTCCCCGGTGCATTAGTGGGGGGGGGGGGGGGGGGGTTGGAGAAGCACGCGGGGGGGTGGGGGGGGAGGGGGTTAAGAATTTTCAGGAGCTCTCCACCATCGTTCTCGATGCAGCGTGTGGTCGCAGAGCCTTCTCGTTACGCTGAGCCATGCCTTTCATACGCAAGTGCCTTATGAAATCAATAACTCACCCAGAACAGATATATTTTCCCTGTTACTGGCCATGGGAAGATGGGATTAATATAGATGATTGTTGGCTCTGGACATTTTGGGGCAATTTTCAGCCCCCACCCACTCACCTTTATGTTGATTGGGTCCAGAGAGGCCATGTTTAAGGGGGGAATGGGGGGAGACCTTTGTGAGCTGCTATCGATCGATAAGCCCGAGCTGTGGCTATAAAGAGTTTTTCTAGACTCAATAATTATGTGTGGACAGCCATTTGTGGCGTTAGCTTTCAGTCCCATTTGGGATTATGTCCTGTTGCCCTTACATATTGTTTCAACGCAGAAAAAAATTCTCCTTTGCCGACTGACAGCTTTGCAGGATTATTATTATACTGGTATAATTAAAAAAGGCCCTCAGCTACAGATTGCACAGTGTTGACTATGTTGTGCAATGGTATCCTTTCTCTGAATCACCCGGAGCAGTGGAACCGGTGATGAACATGCTTTGTTTTCAACACACACATGGGACTGACTGGGACAAAGGGGGAGAGAGAAAGAGAGAGAGAGAGAGAGAGCGAGCAGGCAACTGTATCAACTTGCAACGATTGCAACAAGCTCATTGACCGGTTCGGTGGACTGTTAATTATGGCTAATTAACATGGAGAGATGGGTTGAGGGGTAGAGACGGAGCCGGAATATATTTAGCTCGGAGCGCTCTGTGCCAGACTGAAGGTGTTCTACCTTCATCGCACCCCGTGGAGTGCAGTCCTCACTGTCACCAGGGTTCACATGAGGTGGCAAACCCTTGCATAGCACCATGAAATATTAATACCCGCACCAAAGCCGTAGGTCACGCAATGGTTACACGTCCTCTTTCTTTCCTCCCTTCATCTGCATACATGCGACTCAATGGGACCTGATACTCCTCTTTAGAAACACAATGGTTTGGCTGAGAGCTGTACCTTGTTTCTTTTTGTCCTCCTCACATGATATGCGGTTGCCCATGAAATACTGACAGGCTGATGTACAGGCTTTTAAAGGCACTAGTTTTTGTTTTTAAAATTGAAGTGTATGATTGGATTGGCATCAATCTTCTGCTGCGCCCTCTCAGGATTTTTATTGCTTGTCAATGGACTTGTTCAGAGGCCGTTAACCTACACGTAACAAGAAAACACACAGTGGGGGTTGTTGTCAGAAAGGGTTTAGTAGATATGGACAGGTTGTACAAAGCTTCAAAGCTTATTCTGTGTCTCACTAGTGCAAAATAATAAATAGGAGAAGTATTCAATGTAGTTCTTTCACTGAAACCAGTTCTGAAACAGTTTTGAAGACAGGAATGCCTGGCAAGTATTTTTTAATCATGTAAATGTGAGAGTTCACAGATTAAAATGAATGATTTAGGTGCTTGTCATCAAACACTCATTCAACATAAGAATGTTTAACAGATTTCAATATCTTGACATCAGAGCTCTATTTCATCTCCCATTGCCTTAGATGAGACACTATTGTTTGTCATGTTAACGCTCAAACTCCATGCTCTAACTCCACAGAGATCTGCATTTCCAGCAGACTTTAATCAGCTGTCTGGTTATCAACTTCGGTCTGTGCTACGGATTATTATCCCATCATCATCAAGCCTTTTCATTTGTCGAACAGCTATTAGGCTTAGAATTCGATGTTCCATTAATTCACCATTCACACAAGAGTGCACCTTTTTTTTTCTCCAATGCATTAATGATGGGCTGGGTTGAAGTCCTGTGTAATACATTCTAATGTTGTGCACATAGTAGGAGTGATGTCTGTGAAGGTTGAGAGCACTCAGCAGAAGCCACTCGACACAATAAAGATTTGAAGGGCCAAACGCGTGAAATTTTGTGGCACATTTTCAACACAGGGTTTGCCACCTGAATAAATACAAGTGCTCCTCTCAATGGTGAAATTATCAAAGGGAAAAATGAAAAGACTGTCACAAAATAACACTTGTAGTTTGTTGTGCGCAGAAACTGAATATATATTTTAATTTTTTACCAAATAATTTTATTGCTTGTTGTCCAAAATTACACATCAAGCGTGATTCTGTTCAGCACAACTAGCTGTAATATGATGGGCACAGCCAGTATGTTGAACTACTTCTTTTACTACTTGTAACTTACATATAGTTTTGCCATGTGTGAGATGAAGACCTGTTAAAGACTCTCTCTGTAAGTGTGTCCATCTGTTTGTCAGTGTATATGCCTGTTGTTGAGAGTATACAGCCACATCTATAATGCATCCTCCACCCCTCACAGCTGACTGTGAGAAGACCTGCAAATGGCTTCATTTATCAGGATGTTGGGTAATGACAGGTGAGGGGCTGGAATGACCATCATAGGCAGCCTGAGCCCCCATCTCCTGTTGAGACAGAACAGCAGGGGTCTGCCTGAGGAGCCAGCCATGCAGTCAACTTTTATTAACCCCCCAGCCCACTCACCAAATACGCCATACAAAAACACACACACACGCACGCACCCACGCACACACACACACACACACACAAACACACACACTCAAAGACATTCACAAACACACACACACAGATGCCCACCCATTATATTCTGCGGCTGCATGCTTGCTATAGCCCATCTCTGTATTCCTGGATGGAAGGAAGTGATGTGTCTTTATCTGTAATGGTGGCGGGTGGTAATCAGGTGATAAAAAGGGTCTGTCTTCCTTTTTCTCCAAATACCTACTTAGATGTGAAAAGGGCCAGAGGCAATGTGCCAGCATTTGGTGATCCAAGAGCTCCACTCCACTGGAACCCTCCTAATAGTCCACATGTTACAGTAACATCCTGAATATAAGCGGCATCATGTATAAACCTCAGGTCATTGTTATATGCAAACTAAAAAAACAAAAGCATGTATTGACCTCACCCATGTATTAACCTCAGTTTACTAAACATAACTAAACCTACTGAATCACAATCAGATCAGATTAGACCCATTTTAATAGCAAGTTTAAACCTCGTCAAACTAATCAGCTTTGCAAAAACGGATCAGAAGAATGTGAGGTTGGCTGATGGCTCTGGCTTTGTCCTGACATGCTAGTGCCATCACATCAGCCTCAATCGCCGTTTTTGACGCATCAAACACTTCTGACCCATGTTGGCCTCGCCATGAACCCTCTGACCGGCAGCTCGTCATCTCCAGGGGTGAAACCCTCCTCTCAATCTGTCCGCACAAGTGTACGGCCATCACTTTCCCAAAGCCAAATCTGCAAACAAGCTTTTCTCAGCCAAATGTAGGCTGTAATCTAATCATAAATCATTCACATCAATCATCGACATTACCATATTAATTCAAAATGGAATCTCTTTGTACATAAATAAAAGTGGTAAATTTAGCATCTTTTGTCTGCCTTTAAATCAATAGTGGAAAATGCAGCATTTTGTCTGCATAAATCCTTCAGTTAACTTTCTTCCCAAACTCATTATCATGTGTGAGGCCCAATGTATTATTAGGCTGCCGCAGACAAGGCCTGGTAATAAAACAAATGAAAGAGGGGAATGTGCCACATCTCCACGGCTGCCTCCCCTGCGCGCCATGCGCTGATAAAGGGCATGGGCGGCATAAATTTGCCCGTAAATGCGGGGCTGTCATGTCGAAGGTGAGGGATCACATCACACGTCAGCCCCCGAGCAGATGCCAGAGAGAGTCTAATGACAGTGACCGTGTCACCCCGACGAGTTTCTGGCAAGAACCACAGCGGGGGAGTAGGGAGGTCGGGGGATTGGGAGGGGGGGTCAAAGGAGAGTGGGAGTTGATAGTAAATGCCACCCCCACCCAACAATGCCCCAAACCCTGTCTCTGAACCCCTCGCCCACGTGTCTCAAACCTCCAGGCTTGGGTCCATCCCACAGTTTGCCAGTCCATTGGTGGCCCCAAACTGGGGCCTGACAGCAGTAGCCTGGGAGATCATTCAAAGACAAATGCTGGGAAGTAAGAGTCTGACACAAAAAAAGCGGGGGGAGGGAGTGGTGCGGAGGAGGAAGAGAAGACAAAAGAGAGTGGGAGGCACCGATGCTTATTCAAAAGAAGAGGGTGTTAAAAAAGCCATTCGTCATGGCCGCGGCCGGGGAGACGCGAGCGGCCCGCTCCGCCTGCTGTGATGCATCACCACCGTCAGCCCACTCTCTATGCCACTACAGCCTCCATTTCTCCTCCTCCGTGAGACAAACCCACTCCACCCACAAACATGCTTGCACACACTCACACACACATACATACACACACAGTGTTCAAAGGAAGGCTATTAGTAGTATTAACCAGGCGGAGTCACATTTATGCAAACAAGCAAGAAAGGGAGTGCCGGGACATTTGTTCAACCTAATTTGGGTAATGCATGGTGACAAAAGGTAAGGGATTTGCACAACTAGCATTAATACACCATTCATCATGGGCCTAACTGTCTGCTCAGATCTAATGGGAATATGCAAGAGCCAGCCATGTTGTATACACATCTGGGCTTCATTAACCATTTGTGTGTGTGTGTGTGTGTGTGTGAGTGTATGTGTGTGTCTGTGTGTATGTGTCCACAGCTAGTACAATGTGGAGACCAGACTGGAAAAACCTTCTCATTGTACAGGTTATCTCTTTAGAAATGTGTGGGAGGGGGAGGAAGGGGGGGGGGGGTGGCTGTATACTGAAAAGAATTTGCTGTGTTTGTGCTTAGGAAAGCAGGTCACGTCATGCAAGATTTAAAGGGTACCCAAATTCATTAGCAGATTTTGGTGTTGTTGGGGATTAGCAATCCCTTTATGATGGAATGTAATTGAATAGACCGTGCATCTTATTTCTTCACGCTCACAAATGTGATTCGGTTTGCTTCCTGTAGACCTTTGGTTAGCAGGCCTGTGAGCCACAAATTCATTTCCAGTGGCACAGAATGTCACAGATTTGCTGTCCTTGTTAAAGGGTTCCAGCAACAACGTGAGTCAAACACTAAAATAAGCAGAGCCACAACAGACCCATCAGCCAATGCTGGTAACACTGTCATAGTCCAACGTTGCACATTTCTTCCAGTGCTGAAGCAAAATTAATGCAACTGACAAGAAGCATGCATAGTGTAAATATTAATCTCTTCTCACCTAGTCTGACATTATTTTTCCTTTCCTGATTACAAAGTCCATCCAGAGTATTCATTGAAAATAATTCAGGTAACTTTGAACATAGAGCTGCAAAATCAATAGGAAACAGCTGAAATATCGAGTCTATTAGGACTGCATCAGACCAAGGGGTGAGAGGATGAAACCAAGGTGGGGGGCAAACACTCATCTCTCCCACTACCTCACGGAATAAAGTGGTGAAGGGCACATGCTCACGGCCCATATTTCACCTACGTAACTCAGCAACCATTTACCATGGAGGGGGCTGGGGGTACTGGCGAGCAGGACTGTTCATGACAGAGGGTGAAGGCCAATATTTAAGCATAGCAAGAAAGAAAAAAAGAGAGCGAGAGAGAGAGGGATGGGGGGGCAAACAGGCATCAAACTGAAGAATGTTGCTCCTATTAGCGTTTACTGGGGTCATAGGATTGACCTCAGCTCATGTTAAACCTGATGCTCGCTTATTCCACCATGATGTGAGATTGTGATACAAGAAATCAATATGTGCATCACCTGGGTGCAACCTATTACATCCCTCAACCAATCCTGGGAGACACCTAAAATAACAACACCCTGCTGAAGAGATCCATGCAATTTGCTGTAAAGGCTGTGGGTTATTTGTCTGAATAATTTGTAGCTTTTTTTGACTAATCACCCGCAACAGCCGCAATATTTTCTGACAAGCTTAATGCTATCTGAAGCCACTGGCCCAGCTAGGAATCGCCCTGTGCATCACCTCCCTGCAGCATATGGCCAGACACCTGCACAGACGTGTAGGTTATGTGGATGATGGTGTCGAGCAGGACAGATTTCATGCCAAGAACCCTGTTAAATTTGTGGCCTATCAGTAAAGAGTGCCAAGAGTGCCTCTCTCCTCTTTCACACCCTCTCTCGTCTACTCCCTACTCTCTTCTCTCTCATCTCTTCACTCTCTTTCCTGCTGCTATCTTATTTAGGCCAGTAGGGCACCAGGTGTTCTAAATCATGCTCACTAGATTAATGTACTCGGCACCAGAGGGATGGAGAACACAGATAAGACGCCATGAACAATGAAGGATGTGAATACCTGCCAGTGTCTTCCCTTCCCTCCCCTTATCTAACAATGAACCCCTAATGTTTTGGGTATCTGAGAAGCACCTCTTGAGTTCATCACGGCAATATTTATGGTCAGACTCCTCCTCACAGTGCCTGCCATGTACTACAATGTAGTATTATTATGCATAGCAGTTTGGCTGTTCTGCCATAGAAGCCACTGACAGCTCCTGGATTCTCATTGCCCACTGAATTCCAGACCATTCCAAACATTTCCATCAGCCTGAAATAACAAGAGTCAATTCCATTATAGTCATTATCGATTCGTAATCCATTCTGTGGTGTGTATGTATTTGTGTATATGTGTGTGTGTGTGTGTGTTTGCATGTATGTTGGGTTGGGGCGAGGGCTTTGCAGGGAGAGGCCAAGCCAGTGGGTTATCTCAGGGGCTCAAGGCTGTGGCCATCCATTACACAGGCGGCCCAGGAGGTGCTTGATTGGCAGCCTCTGATGGTTAATGCAGCGATAAGGCCCTTGTGTCACTCGCCTGGCCACCAAGTTCGCCTGACCTGCATTGTTTCTCCAATCATGCCTGGCACAGAATTGATCGGCAGATAAGAAAATTGACTTCTCCTGTGCAGCTTTTTTCTTTCCATCTCTCTCTCTCTCTCTCTCTCTATCATGCGCTTTCCAGTAGTAGTAGGGCTTGCGGAAAAGGCCAGTCAAAGCCACTTGTGTCTGAATTTATTGGTAAATGAATCAATAGGGCTTTTCTTTGGCTTTAAATAAAGGTCTTCCACTTGAGTATCTATGGCTTCCACCTGGGGCTTGTGCCTCTGCAAGGTCGACACTGATATCAGCGAGTGGATGTAAGCAGAGGAGAGGGCAGACCCGGAACAAACTGGAGCCCTTATGGGGGGAATAACTCACCCCTCCACAAAGCACACAGTAATGGCCCTGACTATATAAGCACCTGATTTACTTCAGATATATCTCAGCACCCATAAACAACAACCTCAAGCACTGCATGTGGTGCCTGTCAAACGAGTGTAAATCATGACTGATCAGCAAAAGTTTTTTAGGCTGACAAGGGTGTCCATGCAATGACCCAAATGAAGCTCAAAGCTATGGATTATAACTTGACAAGGAAGTCAAAGGTTATACAGTACATACGCAGCTTTTGCGCATGGCAATGAGAAATAGATTCACCAAAATAATTACAAACAACTCTTTCCCTAGCCTGGCCATGCCTCCCTAGCACTTCCGCTTGATTATCATCTCCCTACAGTACTAGTCTGGATTTGATCCCATTGAGCTTGTTGTCTCAGGAGGCATTTTAGCCTGTCAAATCAGCTACCGAATGTCCAGGCCCTCTATACGAAACGTAAGTCTACAACGAGCGTCTGGTCTTATTACCAAGCTACTCTTTCCCACACACTCACAGACTCTCTGCATAAAATGGGACTGCAGCTAATTACAAGGAGTAAAAAATAGTCCTTGTGCATGAAGCTCTCTCTAGTCTCTCCACGAGGCTTCCCTGCTGAAACACTGCCTCTGATCAACCACAATTAATGTCACAGTGCGCCTTTCATGCAAATGGTTCATCCTCACTGCTCACTAATGCTCAGTGTTATCACTCCCTGTGATAAGATTGTGTGTCAGTCAGCTAAGAAACCTGGCCTCCAATGGCTTCTACTTCTGTCTTCAGCAGCAGGGAAATGAAGGCCCAACAACTGATGCCATCAGTAATATAAATGTCACCACTATTACTTCATTATGTGGGAGAAGAAGAACAGAAGGTTCCGGAAAAAGAGAGAGAAAAAAAGAAAAACGCAACACACACATGCATTCTCCAGTGGGTGCTTGCAATGTTGAATTGTTCCTCAAATGTAGCACTGAGGCAGCCCTCATTGCCCAATCCTTCCTGCTCTCCTCACACTCAATCTTCTTCCTCATTCTCAGCCAATCTATCTCTTTGCCATTCTGTTCCGTCACATTCCTTTCCCATCATTAGCGAGAGTGGCGCTAGATGAATGGTGTTTGTTTGGAAGTCTTTCCTCTGGGTGCACACACAATGACACATGTGAGCTCCCTTGCTCTCAGCTACTCTCAGGAGGGGTACAGTGGCAGCATATGGAACGACGTGGCAGGGGTTCATTTCCCCTTGGTAGGAGACGACCAGGGGGTGGTGATGTGGGTGGATGGGTAGATGGCGGTAGATGGAGGGTGGGGGAGGAGGGTCACGGTGGCTGTATGCCAGTGCTGATGACACGTCCCCTGGGCGCCACGCTGGAGCGAGCAGCAGGGCAATCGGCACAAAGTCATCAAGTGGGAGGAAAGGCCAATCAAACAGAGCGCCACAGCAGGGGCCTTGCCGCTGCAGCACTGGCGCAAGCCATCATCAGGACACTTACCCACGGACGCCTCCAACCTTCGCTGTGCTTTAACACGGAGCCAGCGAGAAGGATGTCTCTGTTCTATGGTGCCTGGGGGAGGAACAAGTGGAGCACTCACATTGCCAAATAAGACTGTAATTCCCCTTTGCGTTGGATAGCTCACATTGCCAGATAAGGCTGTAATTCCCATTTGCGCTGCATAACTCAATTGAAAATGAGAGTGTCATATTTGCTCTTCCAAGGCTCTGAGGTTTTCTACCAAAGATTCAGTAACACATTTCATGGTGCTGAAACACAGTGCTGTGTTAGACTTCCAGAAAGTGTAACCAAGTAAGCTCTCAGCCCTGGCAACCCACTACTTCTAATGAGCGACCTCCTCCCCCACACTCCCACATTACCTACCTCCTGCTTCACTGTTTGCATGCACCGGAAAGCAAGAACATCCAGCCATGGCAACCCCAAAGCCATAAGACTCCCAACCAGCAACCCCTTTCCGCCCACACTGTCTGCAGCACAGTGGAGAAGGCTCCACCATGACAACCAAAAGCAATTAAATTCATTCTCAATAACCCCAATCCTGCTCTCCGCCCACTCAGACGTATATGATCACTAACCGAACTGTCAGTCAGCATCGTACAGGGAGTGTTGAGGGGGTAGGGTGGGGTTGGGGAAAAGCTAAGCCACGCTACAACCCTGAACAATCCTTCTTCTATCTCACCATGACCCTGTCAGCCACCTACCCCACCCACTGTGTTTGATAAAAAAGAGCTTGAATGTCAAATGTGAAATATATTGTACTTTGCATTTCAAAACTTGCTATGTGTAAAACCCCCTGTGGAAAGTAAAGGTCTGTTTTCAAGCAGGTCAAAAAATATTAACCAATGTAAATGCTTCCCCTGCAAATTTTGCCTTCCCTCCAACTTCCTCCAGTGCGGTTCTCTTGGGTCTCCTGAGGAAGAGAGTATTTATAGTGTGATGTAGTCCTACATGGTGTACTGGATAGAGACATGGATAGCACTACATATCAAGACAACATACAAGATACATAATGCAGAAGAGAACAGGAAATGGAAAATACCTGAATTTTATGAGGGTTATATTTCCTCTTAATGATCTGTTGTCAAACAGACGTCCACTGCCCTACAGGTCTTCAGGGAGATCTATTACTGCATTCTAGCTTGATGTCAAAAATCACAGGATGAAATACATTTAAGACTTGTCTTTCAAGCTACAGTCAAATGAACTGAAATGACCCCTGTGGTTGACCCCCTGGTCACGCTAATTTGGGGTTTCTGTAAAGGTCGAAGTAGGTCAAAGGTCAAAGTATCAGGGTTTGAGGGGATGAAGTGCCAATAAAATTGAGGTGAGAGTGAATGCATGCACAAAAACTGATTTAACTTTCTGGGAGAGGTGTTATTATGAGTGACTATATACAGCTTACTAACCTTCTTACACATAATACAAGAAAAATAAAAATCTCAAAAATGAAAATCAAGTTGCAAATAAAGTTACAAAAATCTGCCCTTAATCAGTCATTTGAAGTTGTTCTTTTGACCTTTGGAGCACAGAATGTTGTAAAACAACAGCAAACATGAATGGACGTACAGTATTATGAGGTGGAAGAATGATTGATCCTTATCTAATAAATAAAACAGACAATATGGACTACCTCTATACTAGAGGTCACATCCATAAGCATAAGGGTAAGGCAATGGCATTTCCATTTGGACCGAGTGTTATTTCCCCAAGGACAAACATCATAACAATGGAGCTTTGCAAAGCTCCTCTTAGCAAGTGTCAATTACGCTAACTGGTTGGAAGTAGTGCAGCCAAGGATGGCATAATGATGGGGAAATGGAGCTTTGCAGGTCTTAGGTCAGGCACCCCAACAGCTGATGGGGGAGCTAGCTGAAGGACGTTTAGGGATAATTTGACAATTCCCCTGCATTCTTAAAGATCGCAACAATCCTAAACAGCATTTTCTCAAAGGACAGCACCGACATGCATCTGAGCTTGGGCAGCTCAGGAGGAGAAGAAGGGTAGGTCAGCATGGAGGAAGGTTGGAGGCCAGCTCCATGCGTCTCCCATCGATTCCTAGTGACGGAAAAAGGAATGGGCTCCATCAGTGGCGCTGAGAGGCGAACAAAGCCTTTTCAGAGCCAGCACCAGGGCTGGAGATAAATGTTTGACTGAAGGCTGTTCTCTGGACCGGCATGCCTTAACGATCCGCAGCCTTGACACCCTCCCCATATCTCTCCCCCTGCGGGACTGAGTGACATGCAGCGGGCTGAGAGTCATTCGTCTGAACGCAGACAGGCAGCATCGATGCCACTTTCGCCTTCACATGTCCATCTGGTGCCTTGAGCTTTGTTTGACTCCATCACTTTTTACATCCACATTTTTCTTTGCATTTTTCCTTTCACAAGGGAAAGTAAAATGATCAGAGCTGCTTCTTACTATGGCTAAGAGTAAGAGCACACATGAGCATTTACTAAGAGACACTACAGAGTCTTTTGTTTCCATCATTTTTTTTTTTTAAGTCTCTTTCAGGTGGTGCTTTTGATGTTTTCTGCTGTCTGATGTTGCCCCAAAATGGCCTCTTACGTTTTCCAAATAGCAGGGAGAGTGAAGCGAGACAAACCTCCCTGAACATAAGTGTTTTGATGAGCACTATCCTGAAACATTAGCCTGTTTTGTGTTTGTTAGAGCAACCCCATCTCCTTCAGGTCCCGTCATAACTCTCAGTACAGGCCAACTCAGAAAAAAATAAAGCCTCTAATACAAGCCCATCACCAACATTAGAAACATCCATTAGCACAGGAGATAGGGAGATTGTTTAAAAAAGTCAAGTCAAAAGATATAGCGAGGCAGGGCACTTCAATGTTTTAAATAGACCTCCGGCTGTAGAAACCTTATTAGTGCTTTTTCTCCTCAGTTTCTGTGCATACATTATCGCCAACCATTTAGTGCTGAGGCAATCCAATGCAAGCCATTAAAAATGAATCTGTCTCAATTAGGCCATGCATTAACAACATCCCCAGTGAGGTATTTCCATAGAATCCGCCCTCTGGATCCACACTTGCGTGAAGAAATTCCTGGCAAAGTGTGAGAAACAGCTAGTCCTTTTTACAGATGGTTAATGTGGTCGCTGCCACCAGTGGCACCATTTGAAGGTGTAGGGAGATCGATTGGACTCTTTGCTTTTCCAACTGACAGCTGGCGACCCAAAATAACACATTAATGAGTTTTACTTCATTTCTCACACATTTATCTGGACTTGAATTAGCAATGAAGATCAGGAAAATTAATTGGTGAGGTGGTTTCTGATCTGGGTCCAGTCATGTTAGCAAGGAACACAAAGAACCATAAGTCACACACATTTTTATTGGCATCCTGGCCATTCTGTGAATGAGCATTTTGGGCCACTGCCAGATCCTCGTTCAAAAAAGCTACAAAGTCAGCACTAACTATCCAGCCTTTTAGCCTGGTAATTTTTGAAAAAGTGGCGCGGTGTTGAGAGAGTTCCCTCCAAAATAAAACTTCTCAGGCTCCAAAGTGAACATGTTATAGATCAAGGTGGGAGGCTTTTATGCCTCCCCGTCCACAGCTGACCCTGTGGCCATTGATTTTGATCGGCTACTGTACTCCATTTGATGGTACTGGGAGCATTCACCGTGACAACCACTCCTCCTCCCAAACCCCGTGATCTACCCATCAATGACAGAGCCATCCCTCACGCCAGAATGCTGTCAGAACCAGAGAGAGACTGACGTGCACATCCCTGGCTTTGATTGATGGTGTGTATTTTAACATCCCGGCCCCCCCTTTTTATCGGCTGAGGCAAGGCAATCAAAAGCACGCTTGCAGTAATCAGCTGCAGACTCATAGATTCACAGCGGCCATATTGGTGGTAGACTGTATATATCTATTATGTCAGATATGAAATTGTCTTGCCGGCGAGATAACCATGTGCCAAGGTATAGACAATAAGAGGAGTAAAAAAGATGACAGGCCGGCACACTGGAGCTTTTTCCTGGGCTTTACAGATAGCTTTATGATTTATTTGATTGCTCATTTAACCTTGATAGGAGTGGCAGACAGCCTTAAAGTGAACAACAGACTCTGTGTGATTCCTTGTGATTTTTCATGCAGCTGCAAGGTGTTTAGCTTAGAAGCTATTTCACCAGAATAGGTGAACACTGTACATAAGAACAAATTGGATTTCAAATTAATCAGCTCCCCTGAATCTTTTCCGTTTTTATTATCCTTTTGGGTTCTGTGCCCTCTGTATTTTACTCTCTCTAGGTTGAGAATGGCTTCTGTTGTTTGCACATAAACAGTAATAAACATCCCAGGGACATGGGAGTGCTGCCTAAACATGACAGTGTACTGCTCAGTGTGTGCGGAGGGGAGACCTGCAGAGCTGCCGTTGTTCTAGTCTCTGCTGATGCTACACCCAGTCCTCAACAATAGAAGCTTACAAACCACCCACACAAAACCACACAGAAAAAATACAATTTACTAATTTATCTTTAATACATTATTTAAAAAATGACTCATATCACAAGCTTGATGTGTGATAATACCATCTGTGTTGTACTTAACATCTCTTGCCTTTCTTACTGAGAATTGATCAAATTTCCCCACATTTTTTGTTTAAAGCTTGGCAGTTTGTGAAAACATTTGGTTTCCAATTCATTTCCTGGGCCTAACTTACTCTAAGCAGACTCATCAGTAAACCCCAAGGAAAGTTATTCGGTAACACCTGTTTGTCTCTTCTGGGAAAGAAGGAAAAAAAATGTGATAGCTTAGGGACCGGTAACGTACCGAAACACACACACACACACATGAACCATGGGTGAGAACTGACACTGTGTTAAAAGCATTAGGTATTATCAGGGGAGCCTGTTTCATCTCTTTTTGGGCAGACACACAATAATATCAGAGTTTTGTCTTCTCTAGAAGCTTCACTGTGTCTCCCGCCATCAAAGCTACAATACATCAAAGACAGCCTGGACAGAGACCAAATAGATATGGGGGGGATCTGTTTTCCATTAACAGCATCTACCCTTCTCACAACAGCAGACCTGTTTGTCTTTCCAATTACATGGTACATGGGTAGAGCAAAAACACAACGAAGGCAGAACAAACTACAGATTTCAATCATAATTTGCCATATTAGTTCAGTAAATGGTGTCTAATTATAGACTATGGCAGCGAGTGAAGCCAATATTTGCTGTAATCATTCTCTTTATAATACTCCAGATACTTGTTACTTTCTAGGCTGGGTTCATTAAATGAGTGCGCAAACAGATTGAACATACATTGTATGAGCGCAACAACATATGAGTGTAACTCATGTACAAAACAAGATGGAGTACAACAAATATGAAACACATAGTGGAGTCCACTCCTTCTCTTTTGAAGTTATCTAAGGTCAGTTCCAAATCCTACCGGCTATATATTCTCTACTTGATTAGAGAGCTGTGTTGTTATTCTTAGGGACCACTTTGGTAGATTTTGCCTTGCAGCCACTGCAAATGTCAACCATACTAAACTGTGCCAGAGGCCCATAACACGCATGTGTAAAATGCTTGATGAAATGTTCCCTTGCCCATGAAATCATGTCCTAATCACACGTGCAATCAAGCTGATAAACACAGGTTTATTTTCTCCAGTGCAAGCTTAATTACAGCGCTTTAAATTAAATAATGAGGTGGCCTCTGATGGAAAATGATGGATCAGCGTATTGTGCCTCTATATAGACTATAAGGAGAAGCAAAATAAAATAAAGCTTTTCAATATGGATGGTAAAGTGAATTAACATTGGCTTACATTATTGCCCATTGATTTATTGGGTATTTGAGGGAAACTTGAATGCATTTCTTTTAATAATTAATTACACAATATGTTGGAGAGAGGGTCAAAAGTCACTAAATACACACACACACACACACACACACACACATGCAGAGTCATATAGAAACAAACACAAATGCAAGCACACACAATAAACACAACCGTGTGTTAAACAAAGGGAGGTCTGTGTAAAAATGATCCTTAATACTGAGATAAGGGTTGTGGTTCTCACTCGCATACGAGCCCCCTCCCCCCTCTCACACACACTATGGGGAGCAGATGCTAATTTATGCTAGTCTCTGGAACGCGGCGGTCTTTAACCGACTGTTAACCCATTGCCTCCAATCTCACTGTGCAGGCATAAGGAATAAAATTCAGATGAGTGCAGACCTAAGAGTAAATCATGAGCACCTATCAATAAATAATTAGCTTTAAATGTGTGTTAATGACCCAAGTTTGCTGACTGTGCCTTTGTTTATGGCTCCTGATGAGAGCATAGGCATAGAAGCCTTTTTTATGACGCGGTCGTCATAAAGAGATGCTTTAGAGACATCAAAACCCACTGGATTTCATGACGACGCCTCATATGTGAGAGAGAATACTCTAACAGGACACTGCAGTTCAGTTTTATGCACACTGATAAGATGCTGCTAGCAAGGCTAAGCCCACAAGCAGGATAACACGTTGTCTTCAGATCAGGGGTGGGGCTGAAAGCTGAACAAAAGGTGTCGAGCTGTGATCACAGGTGTCTTATGGGCAGCATGTCTCATCTACAGGTGAGAATAAAGTGTAAAGGCACAGCCAGGGTCGTGTCCTCTTCTTCACTTCACATGGACACGCAAAGTGTAGGGGGCATGATGGTCAACCGATGCTCTTACTGTATATGTATCCATCAGACAAACAAACATATATATATATATATATATATGATCTCACCATATTTGACAGACCAAAACCCTGAAAAAGATCAAGATACTCTTACTAAACATAAAGTCTCACAGTCACAAGCTGTTGAAGATTTTATGTTGTATTAATACTGGGCCTGCTCCAGCACAACATGTGGTAGACAGTGCTGTAAACGATACATTCTCACAGGCACTGAGGTTTCTCACCAGATTATGTCCAGTTAATTATTTATCCCTGTGCTTAGCCTCAAAGTCAAAGAGCCTTTGTCACAGGAGCCATTAGAGAGACTCCAATGACTCTGCTTGTCTGGCCACCTCAATGTTGAGGGCTTGTAATACTACACCGCTTGTATGGTGCAGCGCTGCCCCAGGTCTACCTGGGAACGGGGATCGGGGAAGTGTCACAGGGGAAGTGTTTTTGGAAGTGCAGATGAGCGGCGGCACAGGTTTGTGTACAAAATCACAGAGTTTGTCTGACACCCCAAAATAGAAAGAAGTGCAAATGCTCATGTGAATGTCACATGTGGGAAAAAGTGGAGCATACACTCTCATATCCTCTCTGATGTGTGGGGAAGGTGGAGTTATTTAATGTGATGTGTGTGTGTGTGTGTGGGGGGGGGGGGGGCATGAACAGTGACATACACCTCAAAAATACAAACACACACACAGGCTTGTGCTAGACAGATACCTGTGGAGCCAGCCACTGTCTCTTCATCACTTGCTGTGACAGGAGGCAAGGCTCTCAGATCTTGATGAGGGAGGTTGGGGGGTTTAGAGGGGATGAGCGTGTGGTGGTGGTAGTGGTGGGGTGTTCTGGCGGGCTGCGCCCCACTGTCGTCACCTCCCTGTCCCCCAACTGTGTAAAAGCCTGCTCCCTCCTCCTACGGGCCAGGGCCCTGATGAGAAGGAGGAAACTCTCTGGGCAGCATGAATTATTCAGTCTGCTGGCTGCTCCCGGGGCATTGCACTGCTCTAAAACACAGTGCTTAAGATGGCAACCTCCAGGGAAGACAGACAGACAGACAGACAGAGGCAGGCAGAACTGTAACAGAGATGAAGAAAAAGGTACAGAGAGAAGGAGAGCATTAAGAAACAGTAGGAGAGAAATCAAGAAAAAAAGAGGAGAGAAGGAATTAATACATGGTTGAGTGGATGAATGAATGAAAGAGTAAATGAATAAATGAATAAAACTGAAAGAGAATTAAAGAAATTTTTAAAAAGTTTAGCCCTGGTCAATGTAGCATCAGGGCTCAGATACCAGACAATCTATGGCCTGTCTCCTCCAATCAGCACTGAAGAGCATTCAGACCGTGAACAGTAAAACGACTAGCTGCTGTCCCAATTATCGGCTGAAGAGGAAACTCATATAGACAGAGGAGGTTTAAAGTGATGAGAGATAATGATTCTTTTCACTTGCATAATGCAAGGACATTAAGTGGGTCAAACTTCAGGAGAAACAGCAAAAATAATGGCCACCTAAGAGTGTGTGAACTAATTTAAATGATCTTTAAAGTTAAAAGATCTCTAAAGTTAAGGTGTAATGTGTGCTGACATGTTTACACTTGAAGACATCTTCATATACACTACCACAACCTTCCAGATCAACTGATACCTTCTCTACCTTCAAGAAACTCTTGAAGCTCTTCCAAGAATATCTCCTGGCTTAAATTTTGAGAATGCATTTAACATCTTAAAATAGTGCAGTTTTTATGTTAGCAATATGCACTCTGTTAGTTTCTTTCATTGTGTTGTAGCTTGAATGTTATCCTCTTTTGTAAGTTGCTTTGGATAAAAGCGTCTGCTAAATGCATAAATGTAAATGTACCAATGGTCTTCCTTATGTACACAGGAAACAATATGAACCCCTCTATAGCCATAAATACTGTTCCATTCCAGACGACATCAGTGCATGGGAACAACACCTGACATACTTTACATGTACAGGGAAGAGGGCCAGAATCATCTGGATGCCATCCATCACATCGGTAACAGAGATAAATCTCCTGTAGTGTCCCTTAACTCTGCATGAATGGGCTAAGTCAAGGAGAACACATGCGATGGACCCCAAGCACATACATCTTCAGGCAATGACCAGAGACACACTCCAGCGGCATGGACACACCCCCAAGGGTCTAAGCCAGCCGGTGCCAGACACATGCGACAGTGTTTCAGGCTGCCATCCCTCACATAGTAAACAGTGTCGTAAAAAACCCTTCAGATCCGCCAATTATGCCCCAATCTGACACATCCCCGCCATAAACTCCACAGGAGGCCCCCGTGCCCGCTCTGGCACTGATGAAGCACCACTTGTTTTGCGGGCTTAGTGGTGGCACTTAAGAGTCGAAACCCCCAAAAGGGTGGCAATGTGCGGTGCTCTCTAGACACCCTCTCTTCCCAGTATGGTGCCCTGCTATGCCCAAACCCTCAGGGGAATAAAGCTCATGTTTCACACACTCACACACACACACACAAATGCAATTTATTGTCAACCATCACAACTAATGCATCCAGCTTGCCTTGTCTCCTTGTGGGTTTGGAGAGAAGACGTCTTTATTGCTGACATTAACATGAGACGCTGAGATCACTGCATTATTCATGAGATCACCTATTTGGCATCAACACTAAATAACAGGGATTCCGCACAGGAGAGAACATTTGATATTGCTTCAAGGCAAGCAAACACTTGTATCAGCAGAGGAAACAGACACAATGTTGACTAAATATTGGTAATGCTAAGATAATGACAATCCAAAAAAGGGAGACAGACAAAGAGATGGAGAGGGAAGGGCGAGAGAGACACACAGGGACAGATCCATTCATATAAAAAAATCAGCAATATCAGAGAGAATTGTTCAGCTTATAGGCTATTATTAATGTGCATATAAGACAAAAGAGAGAAAACTCTGATCTGTCCATAGCTGGAGGACACTAAGACCACTGGACAGGGCAGATATTCATACACAACCCAAGTTACAGCACTCCCAATCACAGCTCAACATCCTCAGGGTCTTACAGGGTATTCTGTATCGCCACCTTGAGCAAAATGTCTTACCTTTATTGATCAGCCATCGATTCTTCAAGTGGGAGCACAGTAACTCATCCCCTTGTGCAAAGCCCAGCCAAGCTAGGATGCATACACAATTAACTAAGGAAGAAACACTCACGGTTAACTAAAGCAGCTATGCTCAGTGTTGTTAGCCCTCAGGTGTTGAAGAATCCCCGCCAGAAAAACTGATCAGGAATCAGTGCGCAGTCTTCCTCTATCCTGAAACATGAATATTTTCTGTTTGCTAGGAGCGTGAGAGGAGTGAAAGTAGCAAACAAAGTGAAAGAAGAGGAAACCGAAGAAATGTCAACTATTTTTTTGGTGTGATTAGTTTCAATCAGAGTGGTTCCACATGCACACACACACACACACAGGCAGGCAAACAAAAAAAATAATAAACAAACAAATATCAGCCTCTTGACAAAGTCAAATCAACAGTCTCATCATCAGTAATCTGTGAGCATGCCAATGCCAGTGCTTCTGTTTTAATTCAATTCCATCACAGAGCAGTGCTCAAAAGTCCTTAACAGATTTGAAGACAATCACATCTGAATTATTGTCCCCAGCAATTATAGTCACTTCATTGATAAACAAACTTTGACCGTTAATCAACAATTAAAATAAGCTGGATCTCAAAGTTTCACAAACTCCTCACCAACACATTTCAAATCATGTCACATTAGTAAACTTATACAAAACTAGCAACTTACTTAAACTAATTCAAACTAAAAACTAATTTACCCTCTAGAGACACGAAGCATAGATAGTAATGTCAGTGGATCCAAGCATAATTGTCAAGAAGCAGTCATCATTATGGCTGCTCATAGAGGGCACTATGGTTCAGTTCCTACTTAAGCTAAATTAAAGGTGACATGCAATTTAAATCCTACGGTGCAAACATCTGAGATGAACCAGGGGTGAGTCAGCACACTGCTTATAAGAAGAAGTTCAGTGACCCATTCAGATGATTGTGCACTCCGATGTCCAATGACACACCATAGAAAAACAGCACTCCTTACAAGTGAGTAAGGGCGCTTTTCCACCATGTTCTGCTTGCGTTTGTCTAACGTTACCTCCTGATTCCCATTCATTCCCATATGAGTCTCCGTTAGCTCCTCTTTGCTTCCCAAGTCCTGCATTGCTTTATGTTCTGCTCTGAAAGGTACATAAGTTTAAGTATATACTCTTTTGATCCTGTGAGGGAAATTGCATTCATCCCAATTGTGAAATAGTGAAACACAGACAGCACACAGTAAACACACAGTGAGGTGAGCACATACTAACCTGGAGCAGTGCCTGCTACAGTGGCGGCCGGGGAGCAGTGAAGGGTTAGGTGCCTTGCTCAAGGGCACCTCAGCAGTGGATGTGGACACTGGAAAGCAGTGCTCAACCACTTCCCCACCCCACATTTTTTCTACTGGTCGGGGAACGAACCAGAAACCCTTCGGTTTCAAGCCTTAACCAGTAGGCCACAGCTGCCCCACATGAAATACAAAAACAAAAAATTTAACTTGTGAGGCAGATTTTGGAGAGAGCGTAAGCTCCACTCTATTAATAAATGCACATCTTCACTACTGGAGGACACTTCATGTGTTTCATCCAGAATTCTGTACACCTTGTGGAAAAGTAACCTAGACTCTGTCTCTGAACGGGAGAGTGGGAGCCGGTGGAACCTGGGAGATGGGCAGCAGAAGATTGAGTGAAGAAGACTCTTTCAGCAACAACTGGCAAAGCTTTGAAGCTAACTGGAGATGCTCACCTAACAGCATGCCAATGCCGCAGCCCCATGCAGAGAACAGAGAGATGCGCGGCTGATGCTATGTTAGCACACCTGCCAACTGGAGTAACCCTTTAGCACCTGAACAAAATACAACAACTCTAAAGGAGATTCACTCCTTTGCTGTAGGTTAATTAGAAACGAGTTAACTGATCCAAATAACGCACAGACCGGATAAAGGTACCACCAGTGGGCCGTCTGTGTTGGAATGATGGCAGCTGTTGTGTGGAAGTGTTAAGGCCTAATTACAGTGAGTGCAATCCATTCCCTTGATGCCACAAATTAGCAGTCCGGACCAACATGGCGGAGCTGTAATGAGCCATATTGGACTAAAAGGACAAAATTAGCCAGCCAAGATACATTAATTAAGGTCATTCACCTTGGCCTGCCCTTTGTCAACCATATGAGATTCTTTTGTGCACACGTAATTTGCGTTGACCGTACCTGCTCATTAATAACAAGCTGCTCGTTGACTACTCAAACAGTAGGCCTGCTGAGTGTGTGTACACACTAGTAGTAGAATTAGCTCATTGGCGGGCACTGGTTGGCCTTATTCACGTCCCATCGAGTTGAGCTCACCAAACTGTATGATTCAGAGTCTGATGCGTCTCTATTGTTCTCTTCCATAATTGACCTCAGGTGTCCCGCTGTGCATACAAAATAAATAGTGTGCAGACTGAGTGGGAGAACGTTTGAGAAAAGGCGGCATGTGCACGCTGACCTTTTAGAAATAACCCATAAATTAAAAACAGCTTAAGATTAACAAATAGACATTTATAAAACAGCAAATATATACTTAATGGAAGACTATGAGCCCAAGACCTACTCTATCTAAACAAACTTTACACTTGAGCCATGACCCCCTCCCCCCACCCCCGCTTTATAAATATCTGTTACTATGCACAGATTTGCAGCTGTGTCATTTCATTAATTATTATTAACCTCTATGTCACAACAAGAGAGTATGGTAGTGCATGGCTGATGACTAAAATCTTAGTTTGCAGGTTTATTGCTCCATCTGCTGGTAAAACTAACACAGTGCAACATCTCCCTCACAGCATAGGTCACACATAGATGCACAGAATTATGAAAGCAGCCCACTTGGATATTTTTTCTAAGTGTTACTCCCCTGTTAGCCCTCACTCGGCTCAACTAAATTTAATGCATTCGAGAAATACATTTGAATTGTGGAAATGGAGTTTTAGGACTTTCAGAGCGTGAAGGAGTGGAGCAAAACAGTAGGGTTTGCTTTTGTTGTGACTGACAGTTCCTATCAAGGTTTACAGAGGTGTGGTGGTGCACACACCAGACAGCGGAAGTGCTGCTGTGAAAGTGGGAATGGTCTGCTGGGAATGTGGGAATGGTCTCTGATCCTTTAAGATGTTTTATACTTTAAACTGTGTGTGTGTGCGTGTGTGTGTGTGTGTGTGTGTGTGTGCATGCGTGTGTTTGTCCGTGCATGTACATATGTATGACTGATCAGACGTCCTGTGCAAAGAGTGACCATTAGCTTTTCTATCAACCACTTTCATTTGCCAGTGTTCCAGTGGTCAAAAAAAGGTCATCTATACTAGCTTAACTATAGAGAAATTCCTCCCTCCTCCCTCTCTGCCTCTTTCCCTCTATCTCCCCATCTTCTCATACCGACTGACACAGAATATTAAACACACTGACTCACATCCAACCTGCTATCAGATATGATCAGACAAACAGGTGGCCAATTGCGGTCAGCAGGGGGTAGAGAGTTCTTGGCACAGGACAGCAGGCCCTCTCACTCATAATTACAGAGCGCAGACTTAGTGGACTTAGTGGACCCACAGACAGATATCCATCTAACTCCATCTGCAGTCAGCACAGCTGATGATAATTAGGGAGAAACCAAGCGCAAAAGAGCTAACACGTCCCACCCCGTAAGACAAACACCAGCAGCAAACACACTCTCATCCACTTACTCACACTAACCAAGACCATGAAACTGCACTGCTCTGGTCAAGGTAAAAAACAAGATTGGTGTGAGCTTGAATCTCGAGTCATCTATTCATGACTGTCACTTGTAGAATTGTTTTCATTATATTCCCTGAGATTCTCTCTGTATAATATGAATTCATGTCAGACAGCCACAGGCACAAAATTAAAGCAGGCTTTCACTAAGCCTTCAAGGGTACATGGTCCTCTTTTCAATCAAAGGAGAAAAAAGTAATAGGACAAGGGGAGAAATTAGCTAACTTTATTTTGCCTTCATTTTTTTATAAAATAGGCAGACTTGTCAGCTTTTATTTCCTGCGGGAGAGTTTTGAACACGGCTGTCAGTTACAGTTTGTAACTGCGTAGGATATGCTGCTTAGTCCTGCTGTGGCGACGGCGACTTCAGACACATCCCGCAGCCAGGAGTGTTCCTGTGACTGTCCTCCACTTATGAGATTAGTGTATTCTCTGGCCAGGAAACAGTGGAGGCCATGCATATTCATTCAGCCTTGATTACAGCAGCATGGATCTACATAATGAGCCGCTGAAAAGGATTTGTCTCAGCATATTCCTTCAGTCAACAACAAAATATACAAAAGATTATCCAGTGTATGGAATTATTTAAAAGCTTTGATGACTCAAACAAAGATTTTCTTCTGTTTTCTTCTGTTTTGCAATTTTAAAAACCAGCATCATGAGTGAGGATAGGGCAATGCAATGATCATAGAGGGATAGTCAAACCCCTCTGAAAAACTGGCAATGTTATAAAAGGCTGCCATTAATCATCCAAACCGACTGTCAGTGGTTGTGGTGGGTGTCTGCAGATCAAAACACTCTATGAGCTGTCAACGTTCTCCACATTTCTGAATGAAACGTTTGTCAGAACAGTTTCAAGGAGATGCTGTTTCTGATCCCCTAGACTTGGAAGAACTACATTGCATAAATCCATTTCTGTAAAACCCTCTGCACAGCTGGTTGCATCCAGGGTACTTTACTCATGTCACCTAGTGTAAACATGCATGTTGCTGTTACTGTAGTCTATGTAGAGTATCCAAACCTTTGTGATATTAGCACACCACTCCTGTGGCGTCTTCGGCAAATGGGTCTGTTTGTGCTGTCTAGCATCACATTGAGGTTTGCCAGGGAATGAAGACAAATGAATCAAAGAGAGATGTAGCTACATAGTGTGGGCAGCTCGTTCATATGAGGACTTGACTACACAATGCACTGGCTGTATGCACACTTATGCCAAAGGCTATGACAAGGCTTCATGAAGAACTCTCAGAGAAGCTTCTGCTGACAATCCATGGAAGACTGCAGCACGTGTGTTTGCTTATGAGGGGTTTGAGACAGTGAGACAATACTCTTGATTCAAACCATTCTTTGAGCTACTCCTACAGTGTAAGTCATTAGCATTTGTGGTTTAATGCCAGCACAGATCAAGAACGTTACAAAGAGAACATCTCCGTTTGGAGACATGGAGTCTTCAAAGCCAGCCCTGGGGCTGTGGCACCAGGCCAGCGGTGCCTGGGGTGAAACCACACATGCCGATCTCCTGATACACAGTCCAGTCCCCATCCCCATATCCCCACACCGCACAAACAGCTTCAGTAAGCATTCCATTAGAGTGACATGCGCCCGAGGGCTGAATCTGACCAGGGAACCTGGCCCTGTCCCCATCTTCAGCTGATTAAAGGGGCCGATGTTCATCTGGGAGATGAGAGATGTGATGATGTGTCACACAGAAGAGAGATATGTGTGTGTGTGTGTATGTGTGTATTTATGTATTTATAGGTGTTTTCTACACACTCCATGTAAACTGGTGATGTGACTCAGGCTCGAGTTGAGACCGGGCTGACTACAGCTGTGCAGATGACGACTCATGCCTTCATTTTGCCTGCTAGCTTTCTCACCCAGACCCCTTCCCCAATTCCACTGCTCTCCCCTTAACCAGCAGGGAGTGTGATGATGATCAATGGGACAGCTGTGAGAGAACACACGCACAGCAGTGAACAGTCACAAACAACATCATCCAACCGATTCATCAGACATTTTATGACCTAATATATCCTGTGAGGTCCAGAAACAAAGGGTGCTTGAACTCACTGATGTCTGTGGAAGTGTGGATGTCTTGCAGAAACTTCCTTGCTGTTCTCTCTCTCTCTGATCTACAACAGAGATGGGAAGTGGGGGGAAGCAGTGCTGTGAAGTCCTCCTGGAGAGTTGGGATGGAGTGTATTGTGTGATGAATGAGCTTGAGCTAAGCGTCTCTGCCTTGCTGCACCTGAGAGCCTCGGGTGGTGAATCACCAACCTACACCAATACCACACCATCCCAACCACCTCTCGTGAGAACCAAGGAGGCATTTTTGCTGCATCACTCTCAGGCAAATCCAGGGCACACTAATGAGTCTCAACAGGACCTCCTACTGTACAGTACTAGGAGCACTGTGTCTCCAGATATTCAGCAAAAGATCCAAAGTAAGTAACTCCAACGTGGGCTAAAATGACACAATGAAAAGAAGCATGCGCCGTGATGAGCGTACTCACTGTGGGGAACTTCAAGCATCTGTAAGATCATGAGTATAGAATTACTTTTTGAACACAAACAGCAATTTCCCCTGATCGTACCACTTTGTCCTGACAGTTAAGAGTTACTGGAGTTGGGCTAGTACAACTGTGTGCTCTCAGTGGAAGCCACAAATAACAATGTGCAGGCTCTTGTCATCTCTCAACCATCAACCTCCTGCCACTCGTAAGAACCTCTTAAAGAGGTTAAAATCATATCTCCCCTCTCTCCTACTCTTTTACTACTGCGGTGGCCCATTGAAGCAATGTCCTGTCTTCCACCTCTTGCCTAAAACAACAGAGCCAAGCACCCACATACAAGGAAAGGAACAGAAAACAGTGAACGTATCCAGTGGTTGCCAAGCCAAGCACTCCTGGAGCCGAACTAAGCAGAAATATGCTGCTTATGCCATCGGCAGTATGTGGTCCGGCACATTAAAATCATGCCTCAATTAATGTTGTAATAACGTCAGAGTAGGTTTGGACGGCCCAAGGCCACACGCCTCGTGCAATAATAATAGCAAGAATCTAATCTACATTTTTGAATTTCCAATGCTAAATGATTTGGCAATATGCTGTGCACACCTGAATGGGTAGATGAAAACAGAGTTATGATAAAGAGAGCGTGAAAGCACACATTCTTTCTATCTAACAACATAACAATGGATATCAATCGGACAAAGAGAGAGTGAAAACAAAAATTCTCTCTACCAAACAGAATAATAATGTACTTCATTCAGATGAGGAAACAAAAGCAGCATGACTATATGAAAATTGATCCCTTGTCTCTCGACCAGTGAGGTACAGTGTGTATGCTATCTTATAGATGCTGTTTCAGTCCATTTGAATGGAGTGTATATTACAGTAAGAACAACATGCAGAGGAAATGACACTGGGTGGGCCTCGCCTGCAAACAAATTGGCCACTGATTTTCGCCACGGTGCGTATCACCATTGAAACCACCCATCCACACCCTATATACGTGCACCACTTTAGCGTTCTATTTTTGGCTCTGTGGTGACGGTGGGGGTGTGTGTATACGCACTTCTCAGCAGACACCTTGCAGACAACAATGCTATTCAGGGCTATTTAGTTGATGTAGTGCAAGGTCCATTGAGAAGAAAATGTTTATCATTCAGAGGCTAAACATGACCACAGGGGTTGAATTTCAATATGAATGTTTTTTTTTTCTTCAGTTCAGTGCAGTGCAGAGATTGGAGGGCACTGATAATGGAAATGGTCCACCGCACTTGGTTGTTGGGCGAATTTGTAAGGAGATACCCGGTGGATTTTTCCTTAGATGTAACTATGACAGGAACAGAAAAAAACTGAAAATTATATTTGTGTCTTAAAAAAGGTTTTGTAGCACAAATCCTGTAACTACACTACTGTTTTGTTTAACTTACACCCCCTGGTCAAGGACATACATTATTTTGGAAGATATGCAACAAATTCCTTGAACTGTTATATCCATGGTTTCACAAAGTCACGTGAAATTCATGGGTCTTAGTGTATTTGTGCTACTGTCTGATAAACAACTAGCAAGGTTCTGTGCTTCTCATGCTGTATTCAACTCAACATGAAGGAAAAGCATTTCACACCTGACAAGATTTCACCAAAACCAAGGCAGTTGCCTGGTTTATCCACAATCTTCTTTTCTTTTGATAGCCATTCCCAAGGGGAAAAAAAAGGTCATATCAGCCAACAAGCGACGCTCATAAATCTCTCTTTTCTCTTGTCACAGTGTAATCTAGTCCTGTCATCTTTTGTTTTCGGAGCCCAAACAAGGCAGCCACTGCATGCCCCTGTGCCTGTAGATTGTATCAGATGGTGTGACATTATTCTGCCCGTGTTCTCCTTGTTCCACACCTCCACTCCCTTCCTCCAGGCTGAGGGATGGCTGTAAAGAAGCCAATCTTTTTTTCCCCCGCAAGCCACTCTCAGGAGGGAAAAAACAAAAAACAAAAAAAAAAGATTTTTTGGTTTCACACTAAAATACACGCGTTGTACAACAAAGCCATTATGATCCTTTTCCCGTCACCCATTTCAGTTGATTTAATTTTCTTAATTTGGCTCATGTCCAGCTCCATTCTGGATGGAGTACATGAAAAAACTAAATTCATGGAGAGCAATGTTGCTGAACTGATAAAAATGCTATAAAACTTTACCACCATTATTGTGCATGCAGCTGTAACTTTAATGAGTTACTAAAGTGCCCTATAACACAGGGCAAGATAATTAATCATACATCAACATAATCATATAATGGCATCATGTCTTGGAACAATTTAGCCTTTCCATAATAAAATTCTTCATAAAATTCAAATGGATAAATGGAGGTTCATGGAAAAATCCATACCATGGTTTAAGGTGTTACTGAAACAGACTTGGAAAATGTACAGTATTTCTGGTTACATGATCCATGCCTTGTCACACAATATGTAGCACTGCCCCCAGGATAAACTACGGAGTCACCATTTGGGCAACAGCAAACTGACACTGAACTGAAACTGACACTGAACTCAGGCTACCGTTTATGGTATTAGTAAACACTGTGCAAGCAAACTGCTATGACAATTTAACGATGTGTATGTATGTGTGAATGTACAGCATGGATGTACAGTATTTGTACGGCATTTCAGTTCCATATTAAAGTCATCTCTTGTTTCGTAGCTCTTAGTGTTGTCATGTGTAATGATGGATCACAAGAGCACTACGAATAATCAAACCTAAATACTTACCAGTTACATTGGCACACAATATTTATTTAGCATCTCTAGCATCTTAGCATCTGTGAGAAATGTCATCTTTTACTTCAAACAAGATGAGCGCTGACAAACTGGGAAAATCCATGTCAAAATAAGGTAAAACCAACACAATGAAACAGTGCTATTTATATTCCACAAAATAAAATTATTTTTTTGGTCATAATCAGTGGCACACATGGGATATTTCATGGGGCATTTTTTTAAACAACAACAAAAAAAGAAACAACCCTGTTTCTATCAAGTCCAAACAAAACACTACATTTTTTCAAACATTCAGGAAAACAATGGAGAACAAAAAAGCAATCAGAGACCATTTAGAAGGGCTATTCTAACCTGGGGATATCTGAAAATAGCAATCCTTGCTGTTTCCTGCCATTTGCTGCCCAGAGTACACAATGTACATTAATCAAAATAGAGTCTGCAACAGTATGTGCAGGCTGAAGGCATTAAAAATCCTTCTCCAAAGCCCGCAATCTAGACGCTCTCTCTCTGTCCCCCTCTCCCTTTCCAGGGCCTCGTCACCTTAAATGGGATTTCTAGGAAACAAATGGTCAACGTTGATGATAGTTGGCTACATCGATCCAAGTGTAGGCTGAAAGCTCAATAAGCTTTACCTCGGCTACAGGGAAGATAGAACCTTGCATCTCTGTGATTAATGCAGGTATTGGGTAAGCAGTTACGACTGTGTCAGAGGTTGGCTAAACCTTAAGTCTCCTCTCCAGGAAGACAGAGTGCTGAGGCATGGAGTGAAACCTAAGACGAGGGGCCTGAGCATTTTCTTGCAGCAGAGCATAAGACCCAGAGGGAATACGGAATGGTCACTGCTGCGGGTGAGAACATTGGCTAAAGGTGTCACATGACCTCAAGCTGAGGTCATGCCCTCCCTTTCTTTGACTTCACGACTCAACAAAAGGCAATGCACAGACAACAATGTGGAAACCGGCACAGTGTGAGACAAGTTTCGGGCACAACCTAGAGGGTCAGAGGTCACTGTGCTAGACTAAAGCACTTCTCTCAAAAATTTCAGATTGAGACCAAAACACTGCACTAGTTTCCAAGTATAAAATCAATGCAAATCTATAGGCAAAGTCTTGCCAAAAACAATTAAAATAGATGTGCAGACAAGGCCTGTGTGCTCCATTTTGTTTACTGGATAAAAAGAAAAACGGACATGGATGAATGGATTCAAAAGAAGAATGACTTTCAGCGGTAAACTCCTTGAAAATGCCCGAATGTATGACAAACTCATCAGATTTCTCATATTAGCTGAAAGCAAACTTGTCTTGGCTTTTGGGCTTTTCATTGCAACTCTCACACCTTTACCAGCAGTTGCAAAGCAGCTGAGTGATAGCAGACAAATCCATGCGAGAGGGTACCTTGTGTGCACAGAGCAGGAGAGGCTGCTGGCCCAACTGTGAAATCGACTGATCAAAGGCTGCCTCTGGTGTCTGTGTGTGTGTGTGTGAGACTCACTCACCTCCAGTACCCTGTCGTGCACCTGCAGCCCGTCTGCTCTCCCTGCGGGACCCTCCTCAGACACATGGGACACAAAGATCCCGGATCCCTCTGAGTCAGTCTGAGATCAGAAAATATGGCGATAGATCACCATGTCTCAAAATGTACAATGTGATCATGTTTGATGAGCTGTTATTACTTACAGTAAAATTGACAGAGCAAATTGACAGCATCAAGCACAGGCTAATAAACAGGAAAGTACAGAATATTAAGTAAAAAGACTACCTGATATCCCAACATTTGTATGTCATTAGTATTACATTACAGTGTTATTTCTCATGCACAGGCAGTGTGTAGCATTTTTAAATAGTAGTCTAGTGCTTTCATTCAGTAATTTACCTTATCATGCTCTCCCCCCATTATCCGAAATCCTAAAATTCCCTCTTGTCTTTGAAGAGTGATGATCAAACGCTGAAGTTGTCCACTCTGGTCAAAATAACATGAAAACTTATGAAAATTAACGTTATGCTCGCACTAGTTCAGCAACTTTGTCTCTGTTTTCAGTGTATGGACGATCCTCACATGCTAACATTTTATGAAAGTTTTGCATTATTGCCTGTCTATTTGTGTTCGTAAACTAAATTAACGTTACTGTTCAATTCGCACATGCATTTCTTACCTCGTATGAGCCACTGATCTGATCCAATATGTTACTGATGTAAAGCATATACTGCTTTAACTTCTGCTGGTATTTCTCCGCACTGACCTGTGCTTCGTTCTGTAAGGCTGTTAACTGGGACAGCAGAAATTGTTCTCGTTTCCCCCAGGTAATACAAAGTTTCCTGACTTCGGACGCAATTCTGTCACTCCACGCCAGCAGAACTTCGTTTTTATCCCGCAGTGCTTTCATGCAGCAGTTGTCCCCTTGCATTGCATTCTTGTGGTGAAATAGCCCGCATCCCTTCTGACAAATAACGTTAGCTGCAAATATATCATCATAGTTCTGTATCGCTGAAAACTCCATTTTAATTAGCCTCTGTGTTTCCCCGACATTCATTCAGTCACTTAATTCCAAAGTGGGAAGTCCAAATGGTTCAACTTGTTCAAGTACAGTTTTCCAAGACGGACCACTGTCTGACCGTCATCTTTCGCTCGAGAAAACACCAAGCCATGTCATCCTACAGGTCAGCAGTGACCTCCCGCTCATTCAAAACCTCCGCGTAACATGTAGACAAATATTTCAGTTAGTGGTAGACTGTCTTTTCGCACTTTTTTTTTTTTTTTTTTTTTACAGAACTTTAGATTCTTACCCCATCTTAGCTTAAAGTTAACTAAACTCTCGTTGTTGTTGCAAATTCTAGGGGTAATTCACCAATTTCACACAGAACAGATGAAAGTGTAATTGTTGAAACTCGCCACCAGAGAGCAATGAGTGGCTCTAGTGGGCAAGAAGACAAATCTCAGATCCAGGGTCACTCGTTGATTGACTAATTATGTGCACCTGTTGCTCAACTGACGAAAAACAAAAGACCATGGTGAACCAACAAAAACGACATGTGGAGATGGGTGACATGAGTCAAAGGGTGGCTTGAGAATTCTCAGTTCGAATAAATTAACTTAGTAGCCTGGCAAGCCAAACCACGTAAACACAATGTCAGTGTTTCTATTCTGTTACTTGAACTACTTTGCATTGTGCATATAGTGTTTAATGAAGTAAGGAATAGTGTGAGAATAGACTCACAACTCACAAAGAACAGACAATAATTGTGTGTGGGTAATTTAAGGACTGGGGAAGCCCCCTGATCTGACATGCCAGTGTTACTGTCATGATGGGATCTGGATTTCTTTCTGCCTGAGGTAACATTGTGGCTTTGCTTTATTGTTGTTTTGTTCAGTATGTTGAGAACAAGCAGAGGCTGGCTGGGGTTTACTTGTGTATGTGTGCGTTTCTGTTTCCAGAAAATTATTTCTGTAACAGCATTTTCATTAACATCTCATAGAATTAAGCACATCATTTAGTTAACAGCTTCCAAAACTGATGCCTCAAAACAATTTGCTAATTCTATACTAATGAAAAAAGAAGCCTACACATGCTAACCCTTGGAGGTTTTCTCAGGAGCACTGGAACTACATGTAATTCAGTTAACCACTGTAGTGTTAACAAGTTCATAAAGATCTCATAAAGAGGCATCAGACCATTGTCTTAAAGCTGAATCATTATCACTTGTCTCCTTATTTGTAAAAAAAAAAAAAAAACAATATGTGCTGTTTATGTCAAACATTATGCTTTGAAAGTACATTAGTCTATCTCACTCCTAGCTATAAGAGATAATCTTTTAATATGTAAATGTAAATGTTAAATGTAAATCTCTTTTTTTTTGTTGTTTATATTCAACCTTAAGTACTTTGTGTATAATCCTTTGATTCTTTAGAAGCCCACTTCAAAAATATAATGCACGTCCTTTTATGGAAAGCCCCCAAGATTTCTTCATGCAAAAGCATTGAGCATTCTTTAAACAGCTTCACTGGTTATTCAGATACTGACCTCTTTCACAACCATAATGTTTTACAACAACATGTCCATTTAAGATTATAGTTGAAGCACATGAGATCAGCTCTTAACAGTAATAAATCATACTGTTGAGCACATACAGTACACACAGCCTATACACTGACCTATCTTAGAATTTCAACTGAGGTTGAAAGGAAATCATTAAAAAGAGCAGGGGGAGTGGGTTTATATGGAAATACCACCATGGGGAAATCTGTTATATGATTCATCATGACTTTTTGTTGACAAGGTAAGCACAAGACAAGCCAAATGACCTGGTCCATTTTGTAGGAAGCATATGGCAACGTGTGCGGTATCCAACCAGATCAAGCTGCTCCGCTGGGACTTCTCAGGCATGAATAAAGACTACTGTACAGGCCAGGTGCAAAGCCACCACATCAACGATAACACAAAGCTCTCAGGCTTTAGCCCCGGTGTTTAAAACTGAACCCCGGTGTTTTAAAAAGAAATCATATACAATTAAATTTTATTCCCTCCCCTTTTTCCCATGCATTCTTTTTGGTATATGGACCAAACTTAAAAGCACAGCATCCAACTGAATGGACTTTTGTATGTTTAACATAGTTGCACAGTTCATTGGTGGGTCCCTCTCATGGAGAAATAACTTCAGTAATCCACTCAGAAGATGGAACTTAACCAGCCTTTTGTCAAAGATAATTTGGTTCTTATTGATGTTAATAAGGTTTTTGTATGCCTTTTAGCAATCATTAAGTCAGGAAAAAAAGACATTCAGTAATGTCATATATCATCTCACTGGAAATGAGACAAGTACATTTTCCAAACTCATAGTTAACTACTTTATTGGAATTCATAATTCATTTCAAATCCAGCCTATAAGAGAGCTAGGTTTTAACCTCCAAAAGTTTGTGCAGTGAACATTGAAGTAAGCCTCACACACATTAACTTACCCAGTGGCAAAGAAAAACACTACATCTAGTGTTTTATGAAGTGAAGACAGTCCTAAGGGCAGAGTAACTATGAACACTGGCAGGTAAAGGACACGGATCAGTTTGATCCACTGAACTGAATTTACTTCATATGACACCCATTAGCGAACACACATACACACAAACCTTTGTCCGACAGCCAAATAACAGTGATGATATAAACCCCCGACTGCCTATCATGAGGTACAGTATGCTCACTTACTGCAAGCACATGAATGGGTGAAATGTACAGTTGGTCAGTCATGTTTGTTTTTGTTGTTCTCTACCATTAATCAAGGGGATCCTGTGTACTGAAATAAAGCAAATTAGATTTGAGAAGGGCTGTCATCCAGTCTCTCTCCACAAAAAATAAACAAACAAAAAGACTATAATAAGTTGAAATTCATGTATAGTAAATGTCAATCTGTTTATGGAGCTCCTCGGCAAACAGAATGTACCATTTCTTCCAGAATCATGCATCTGCAGACATACCATTTTTATCAGACTATCACAGACTGCAAAAAGTTAAAGGCGTTCATGCATTTGGCAATTCTTTCTCAGATGATTCGCTGCATGAAGGAGACAGGGAAAAGCACTTTGTGGTGGTTCTTGATATACTCACAGAATGGGAAAAGCAATGGCTTGGTCCAGTCACACACAAAGAGGCCCTCAAACAGATGAATCAAAATGTAAAAATGTTATCCTCATCCTTCAATTCTGATGACTCAGTGATCAGTTATGGCCATTGGAAACCACTTCATCTCTAATATTGCTTAGCTATTCTCCCCCTACTGAAAGACAACATGATAAACTTTGATTCCATGGAGGAACTCCCTTAAGTGCTCTGGGCGGGACAATGAAGATGCAGCATATGGAAATAAAATAAACCTCTATCATCAAATAAACCGCAGATTATAATGTCATTTACCAACAGATAGAATTACATTATTTGACATTGATATCTCTTTGAACACTTGCACGCTATATATTATAAAGTCAAAGAAAAATAAAAAACAAACAAACAAAAAAACAGACGAACCGTACATAGAGATATAATGTACTTGAGGGATGGTTTCACATAGTTAAGGGTGGAATGCTTTTTTAAACTGATATTACAGAAGATCAAAATGGAGAAGACCTATTATAGAGCTAGACAAGTTGTCATGTTAAAAACAAACAATTCATAGCATAATCATTAGACATTGCACCTTAACTGAACTTAACTGTGTGAAAGACCATTGTATACATGTTACTGCAAATTTGACCATGGAAACAATAATAAGAGCAGTTCAATGAAAACAGTGAAATTAAAGGGTAGTAAACAGCAATGTTGACATTCTTCACGGAGTATGAGAAACTGAGGTTCTGTTGATATGATGAAAACAAAGGCCTTTGTTGTGCTCAGTACCTGTGCTTTGGGGAAATGATGTGCCTCAGTGAAATTGATGTTGCTATCGTTGGGCGCATGACACTCTCACAACATTTGTGGAAATCTACACTGAGGCAATGAAAGCACAGCGATGATTTTGACATGATGATGTTCCATAGAGCCATGTCCTCAGCACGTATGGTGTTATGTTTGTGTTTGAAATCATAAGTTGCATGGAAAGCCAAGCTTAGCTTCATCTCATCGCCACAGACGTACACTGTACATTCAACTTAGTTTTACAAACACTGATAAATGTGCTTCACATGAACATGTACACGGCTCTTTGCTTAATGTCTGCAATCAATTGGACATTATTAACTGCTTAGCATTTGTATTCCCCGTTCAAGTAAGATGTCTACATGCACAGAAGTATATTACTTGTACCGAACCGCTTAAGTCCAGGTTAGGGCAACGAATTCACAATATTCTGAATAAAATGATCTTTTAATAGAGGGTGAGTTGATATTAAAAGAAAGTAATGTTTGAATCATCATGAATCATTAAATCAATAGCTTATAAATTATTGCATATATAATATTAGCATAATATTAGATTTTATACTGAAGGTTATGTTTAATATTGTACATTTATATGCCTGAATTGTTGGGTAATTTTGATTTGATCTGTTAAGGGAGAGTGTGCTTCATTATTAAAACAATAAAAAAAGGGAAAAGCCACTTATTAGCAAACTACATGTAAGACAATTTCTGACATCCCTACACTTATCTTTCATTGTGAATTACTTGCAGCAGATATGGAGCATATTGTTGAAGACTGGCAATTCATCCATAACACATATCATACATAACATGCCTGAAGGCAACAGTATTTGATGTCCCACATGCATATGGGCAATTTTGCATTACACCTCAACAAATAAAACCACAAAAGAAAATGAAATGATTTCTGACCCATATCGGTGTGAGCAAGTAGTTCGTCTGTGAAAGATAAATGAAGAGATTTATATAAGGCATATTGAACAAGTTGAGAGATCTCCTTTGTTGCTCATCCAAAGATATTTTGAAGATACTAAATAAGGGATATCCTGGATGTCTTTGTACTTTCTGAAATGGTTTTCCCCCACACAGTCTGTCTTTTTCTGTTGTTGTTTTTTTTTCACTCCACAGGCGTATTCCGGGAAGGGAAATATGGCCTTTTGGTTTGCGAGGTCGAAACCAAAACAAAGGACTGTGGAAAGAAAGAGTCTGAGTCCTCACAGGCAGCATCCTTACGGAGTCCTCTTCACCGAGAGCAGGAGTGAAGACAGGTAAGAATGACGCTACATTCAGAGTCCCACACAAGCCAGGGCCACCAGAAGCAGCATGACCAGGCTGAGGGACTGGGTGGCTATTCCGGCTCCACCTGCAGCAAACGACACAAACAGACAGAGACAACAAGAAAAAGTCAAATTGACTAGACAGCAAAAAAAATTTATGGAGTTTAGTACTCTTCAAATAGTTTTTTTAGATGACGAGTCTACATTTTTGCTTGGAGCAAAAATTACACCATGTGGCGATGGTGGTGGAGGTGGTAGAGGTGTTGTTCGGCTCTGTCTGACTCCATTGAAGTGTCACTGAAGCAAGATACTGAACACCAAATTGCTCCCAATAAGGAGGTTGGCACCTTGCATGGCAACCTTTACACACATGGTGTGTGAATGTAAGGCATACATTGTGAAGTGCTTTGAGTGTTCGTAAGAGTAGAAAAGCACTATACAAATGCAGTCCATTTGCCATTTGCACTATCATTGGGTTCAGTTTTCAGTTCTGAACACCAAACACCAAACCACTAATAGACATGAATGCAGATTAATCACACGTCACAAGTCCATCAGAATTAATGGAACTCTTAATGTTCAGCAATGCTACTGCCCCTTCACTAAAGCTTGTGCAGGATGTACACACTGATATTGCTTATGCCGAACTAACAGAGATTCTCTGCGATGATCGCAAGAAGATTAAGGTGGGCAACTCAGACTCAGACACACAGAGAGGTGGAGGGATGAGGTTCACTAAATTTAGTCACGGTGTCTGAGCCCCCCAGTTCTTATTAATGATGAATGAAACAGGATCACATCAGCACCTGTTTCTGGCCTCAGGCCCACAGCGGGTGACGGATGATGCAAGTGACATCTCTCCCACTAAGATAAGCCAGCTGCCAGGCTCTTGGGGACCCAAGGAGAGTTTCCTACTCTCACAACCCCCACAGGGCCAGATGGGTCAACCACATTTGCAGGATTATGTGAGGGTGCTGTCCAAATAAAAGTATTTTTTTTCACCCCATATACCCCGAGTAGTGAATATGACAGGAAGGTGATTCATATGCTGAGATTTAAGGTTTGGGGCACAATGTCTCATTGCAAATGCTGAGACATGTCTAGGTCTAGGCACTGTTGTTTGTGATGAAATGACTACAACATGAGGATCAATCAGAAACTACTCATAACTGACACATGACTAACATTTTTACAGAAATAGACTTAATGGTTGCGTATGAACCAAGCATTTATGTCTGTGCTCTATGACTGATCAAATCAAACATTATTTTGTTTTCATCCATATGTTTCCCTAACGTGAACATATAGTGTGTTAAGCTATAGATCACACGTAAATCTACAAGTGTTTTCACTGTGTTCTTCAGCAACAATGTTTGAAGAAAAGGTCTGAAAGATATTTGTAAGGGAGTTTAAGAACTACTTATGTTGTACCTTGTTATTTGATATTAAAATATAAAAATATTCAACTCTGATTTATAAAAAATAAGCACAAGTGCAATTTTACAGGATCAATTAAAACTTTATATTTAAGCTAGGGATTTAAATGGTCCTTTTGGCAACCACAATTGAGCTATAATTGCTCTGTGGTATTTGACATCAGATGTAGGCTGTGTAAATGTAAATGGCTATTTAAGTTCAATATTTTCATATGAAGGAGAGCACAACCATGCTTCATATTCATCATAGCTTTTTAGCCATGCCCAACCTCTCCTAATTCATCAAAGCCAAGGTAAAATGTTTTTCCATTCTATGTCCCCCTTGAGCTTATAATGCTTTCAGGATACTCAGAACAGAGAGATATAGCTATGTAATGGAAGACAGACAAAAGACACTTGCCTGATAGGCTACTTGGGATCCGCACTTGAGCCACTGCTCCATCCCCGCCTTCACTGTGTGCCCGGACCTCCACCACAGGCTCCCCTTCCTTGGGCATTGGCAGGTCTATATACTGCTTGGTTGTTGAATATAAAATCCCCTGGTTATGAACATCTGTCCTGTAGAGGATCTACAAACAAGACAGGCGCAGACATTTTTTTTAAAAATTTGGACAAACAAACAAAAAACAATTCTCTACTATCTATAAACAATCACCAAATACCAAGTACCATGATATCTAAATAAAACACCAAAAGCTATCTGACTGATAAATAATTCATCATATTTTCCCATTTAAGCACTGCCATGCTGTGTGAAAAGTCAAACTCATTCCGAGGTTGCTTTCACACACTGATATCACTGATATCATAATCATGTGTCTCTGGAGGTGAAACCTACCTTGTAGCCCTCAACTTTGGACTCGTTGGCCAGAGACTGCACATGCTCCCACACGATATTGACTGAGGTTCCGCTGGGGTTCACCTTTGTGCTGAGTATTTTAGGCGGCCGACTTGGTGCTGAGCAGCAAAGACACAGAGGGTTGGTTAGCAGAGATGTTACTGTGGGTTCACATCAAGAGGTACAAAAGCTGTAAAATAGCTAAAGCATCGCTATTAACATATCTGTGTTCGTTCATGTCGCTCTAATAGTTCATTATGTGACCATTGACCATCTCCCTTTGATGCTTGTTGCTTTTGTCAATATGTATAATATAAGTATAATATAATATAAGTATAATTACTTCCAATGATTTTACAGTTTTAGTAGCTCTTGGTGTAAATGCACAGCTACAGTAGTAAATTATGTAAAACAGGTCATTAAAGGTGGGTAGAGATGTAAAAAGTTTACACAGATTATGTTTATTGGTATTACATACAGATTGAGGTGGATATTGTGTGCAGATCTACCTTTCCAAATCTATGTGCAGATAGATCAATATACTGTGTGGACAGAAATGCTCTTACGTGCTTTCTTGGTGGTAATTTCAATCCGTTTGGGAGGTCCCAGTCCAGCCGAGTTGAATGCCCGCACTTCCATGGTGTAGCGTGAGTTTGGCTTCAGCCTCTCGACACGAGTCTGGTTGTCCAAGCTGGACACCATAATGGGGGGGTTGGTTGAATCATTCTCGATTTGCTTCCTCCAGTACTTCAGCTGAAATCCCCAAAGACACAACTTGCATCAGATAACATATGTAGGGTTTTTTATCGGCTATGAGTTGGATACTGTGCGCATGTTTACCTGGTAGCCTTCTACAGACTGATGCATCACAGGAGCCCAGAATAGCATCACCTCCGTGGCTGACAAAGCCCTGCCATCTAAAACACTTGGAACCACAGATGGAACTGTAGGGGTAAATACAAGGAGACATCACATCAGACAGGCCACACTATTAATATACTGTACTTACAGCAGTAAGGAGTGAGAGGTAAGATTTGTTGACTACATGTTTGTAGATAATACAGTGTTTTAGTTTGTCTGTAAAATTCAATCCTCCCATAGCATTTTACAAAATCATTATGTTGAGGTGCACAGGGTTCGGTTTGGTTGATAAAACGGTCTTGGTTCAGCGGAAGCTGAATCTTATCAAAGAGGCCAATTGAAAACCAAATCTTGGATTCTGTGCATTCATAAAAATTATGTGAATTAAACCACTGGAAAACCATTTTAGGGGTCACGATTCAATAAAGGTTATTCGTTGAAAGGCTTGAATGACATGTACATCGTTTTAAGTATTAATGCTGGCCTTGACCAGAGGCCGTGGGGAAAGTCTCTCCCTCTGAGGCCTGCTCTTCCCCACATTCACCCTGAGTTACGGCTTGTGGCCAAGCCCCTGTCTGTTTCCTCAGCTCCCAAAGACTTCAAAGTGGGCACAGCACCAAGTATGTGCCGAAGCCATCATCCAGATGTGCCCGCAACATTTTTCTCCTGCTAAGCTGCCACGTACAAGCGCGAGCAAAGGGTTGCCAAGGCGACTCGGGCACAGAGATAAACGAGGAGGAACCCCGGTGCTGGCGGCTGGCGTGATTGTCTTTCAGTAGCTGTTAATAACCCAGTTAAATGCCTCACATCCTTGGCCGAATTAGTGGCTTATTGTTCTGCGCTACACAGATCACAGTAATCCCATCACTGAGAGATGGGGAAGCGGGGAGGCTCCTGCTCAGAGGGGACTTAAAATTCTTCAGATTCAGGAGCAATGGGCTTGAGTGGCTCTGGCTCTGGGAAAGACGTGGAGTTAGACATTTCAGCAGCTGTACAGCAAAGGATCCTGGGAGGAACAATTACTACAAAAATGTATTTAGATGACAACGATTAAATAAATATTTGTGTATTTTTTGCTTTGCACTTTCAGTTTTTAAGTCTGTTGTGTGTAGTACTGTGCCCTACCATCCTGTGCGGAGTAGATGCTTGCTGGGATGCTGAAGGGCCCCTCTCCTTTGCTGTTGAACGCCTTGACTTTGACCTCGAACTCGGTGAATGGGGGGATGGTGGAGTCCTTGTGCACGTAGTGCTTGGCCTGAGGGTTCGCCACCGTTACCTTCATCCACTCCGGGCTGTCAAGACGCCTGAATGCCACAATGTAGCCAAAATTCCTGCCGTAGTAGTACTCTGACTGCACAGGCTATGGAACAGCCCAGAAAGCAAAACAAAATACAGAAAAATCATCTTTAATGTCACTTTAAACATGAAGGGACATTTCTACTCAAAAGCTGTCGGCTTGTTTAACTTGAAGCACAACTGTTGGTGGAATTTAATGTTCTAAGACATCTGCTGAAAAAACGGTTCATTGAATTCATCAAGAGGCAACAGCCTAAGTGGGGCCTGATGTTTGAGATTTATCACAGATGCTCATGGTAGATTTGGTAATTGGCCTTGAATCACAAGAATAACTGGTGAGCACGTTTAGCTCAAAAGCAATTTCCCTTCACTTCAAACAAGGTCTGGCTATGCAAGGATGTCATTTCATACCTGAGTTCCTTTTTGCAGCATTGCTCAACTGAGCAAGAACATACATTACAGTGACACTTGTTTTTGTGTGTTTGTGTGTGTGTGTGTGTGTGTGTGTGTGTGTGTGTGTGTGTGTGTGTGTGTGCGTGCGTGCGTGCGTGCGTGTGTGTGTGTGTGTGTGTGTGTGTGTGTGCGTGTGTGTGTAAGTGTGGGTGTGTGTTTATATGTACTGTACATACTGTCCTTTGCTTTACACATTTCAAAACTGTGTTTTACCATGCAAAACAGGACGAATGAAAGGAAGCGTGAGTAAGTGAGAGTGTGTGTGTGTGTGTGTGTGAGAGAGAGAGAGAGAGAGAGGAAAGAGAGAGAGAAAGAGAGAGAGATGACAGTTCTCACCGTCCATGTGATAGTCAGCTCCCTGCTGCTACCTCCACCTCCACCGACATTGGAAGGTGCCACCATAGGAACTAAAATAAGGGAGGAATGCTAGACTTTGAGTTTCCACAGGGACCCCTGTCAGACTCTCGCAATCAAGCGGCCAACCAGCTCCCCTAACTCACTTCAGGCAGTCGAGCTAAAACACTAAGGCCTTGATAAATACACAGTGTCAATGTCAAAGGGATTGCCAGAGCCTGACTGTTACTATAGGCCGCCTGCCACAGAAAAGAGAAATGTAAGACATAGGAAGAAAGAGAAAGAAAGGGAAAACTATGGAGGACCTGTGGGGTCTAACACAATGTTGCTCCTCTTACTCTCTCTTTGACTCATTTTCATTCTCACACACACTCTCTCTCAGACAGACAGACATACACACACACACACAAACATGCATGAGGCAGACATAGCATCGCAGTGTGAAACTACAGCTTTTGCACTCCAGGAGAGAGTACCCAAGCTAACCAAATTATTCACATTTATGCTTGGTGGTTTTGAAAACTGGCCCACAAAAGCAAAGTAAAGAAGCTGCCCTTTCAAAAACTTAATTAAAAATATAGGCAAACATCATCTGACCGTTAAGCCCTGGGAGAACTGTCAAGACCTATCTTTAGGCAATTCATTAGGTCAATGTACTCACCTGACTCCAAGGTGGTGACCTTTTGTGAGGGGTCACTAGGATCTCCAGTGCCTAGCGTGTTGGTAGCTACAACACGGAACTCGTACTCTGTGTACGGAGTCAAATGCACTACCGTAGCTGTTTCTGTGTTCCCCTCGACATTTGGAGGAGCTGCAACGAAACAACAAACACAATCAATGAATCAGATGCACCTGGAGACACAAGATGTGTCTCTGCATTACAGGGTGATGATTCATAAATAATAATAATAAGTCTATAAATAAATAATAATAAACCTGAGTGCAGTGAAGGGGTGTTAAAAACTGCTGGTTAACAATTTAACATTCTACAGTGTTAATCTACAGTAGCCTACAGTGTTTGTCATTTGATCATGCTGGCGATTATCAAGGTAGCACTTAATAATTAATGGCTCTTAAGGATTACTAGGTGGCAGTTGAGCTAGATTTATTTATGCATGCATGCATTCAGCAGACCAAAGCATTTTACATGTCAACTATCAATTGTTCAGGGCCAGTCTTGACTACAGCAATTTAGGGTTAAGTGCCATGCTCGAGGGCACAACAGAGGCAGCCAGGATTTGAACCCACAGCTGTCCAGGTTACTAGCTAGGTTACCACTATGCTACCGCCACTAGATTGCTTCATAGAGATGGGGGTGTACCACACTAACAAGTTTAGTGAGTAGGCAAGGCTGTGTCACAAATTTGTGAGCATCAGTGTCAGAGAAAGATGAGAAGAAAGACAAAGTATAAATGAGGATAGACAGAAAGAGAGGAAGAAAGAGAGACAGATAAAAATTTATTTCTTACAGGTCTCAGCTTCCCTCCACTGTCCGCCTGAGCGTAGGTCTTTGTATTGTATTGTGTACTTGGAGATGGGGCTGTGGTTGTCTTTGCCCTGACTCCAGATCAGGCGCACAGACTTGTCTCCTATCTCTTCCAGACGCACTCCACCAGGGGGTCCAGGAGGGCCTAACAGGGGGCATTAGAGAGGGCATTAGTCCAGAGAGGCAGCACCAAGCAAATACACCTCCAAACAGAACAGAAAACAAAAGCAAAGAAAGACAAACAAAACAAAACAAAAAAAATGTGGGTTTTTTTGTGAGTGGTAGGTCAATGAGTTCACCTTCATGCAAGGACATACTTTTTGCTCTCCACAATTAGCTGAAATGTTTCCATGGGACAACTGACAAACCCCGACCATCTAATTGTAAAAAAGAATGTGATTTTCCCCTTAAACTAGCCCTTGTATTAGAGGGGGGGAAAAAAACCCATCAGTTCCATTCCATTAGTTGCATAGTATCCCCACGGAAATCTGACTACATTTAGTGATAGCTTTCATGTTCATCACACAACACATTAAATTACATATGTTGGCAGCTGCTCTATTTAAAACACATTAGGCTTAGGTTTTGGGTGAGGACTTAGGAATCATTAATGCCTGCTGCCGTTAGCTGAGGCTAAGTGGAAAGCTTTAGAGGCCATTAATCCTTTCTTATTTTCTTTGGATTGGGCTCCCCTGTTCTTTCCAGAGGATAGAGGGGAGGGGGAAGAAAGAAAGAAGGAAAAAAGAAGGGGAAAAAAACTAATAGAAAATCCAGACTGTTAGCTCTAGCTTTCAAAGCTGCACGTCCAGCCAGCATCACAAACTAAGCAGTCCGTCTTTCATGTCAACACAGAGCCCATTTAATGCACTCGGAGGCTTAGAAACTCCAGAGAGGGCGAAGCTTCGAGTCCTTTCTATTCATTCCAGGCTGTTTAATTTTACTGTGACAAATTAGAGTGGCATTGTCCATATGAAATGCATTTCTGCTTTTGTTTCATAGCAACCACTATTTATTTGTTTATTTATTTATTTTCCACACTCTTAAGATAAAGTCCTGCAAGGGGTCAGCCAATCATATGACACCATTCCCTTTTGTGTTCCTTAAGCAACCTGTTGATTGGGTGGAATAGTGCATATTGTTACAATAAACGTTTTTTTCCATTACAGAGCAAACTCTGTCGATAAACTGTGGATAATGCACCTTGAAAGGAAATGGCTGGTTATCTCTATAGAGGGAAAGACCAGAAGGGCTCTATTATTTCATCGTTAGATGTGGCTTTTCAGAACTCACTCATTTAAAGGCTATTCCTCTGGTGGGCTGGGTGTGAGCGATACTGAGCAGTGCGGTTAGGAGATTTCCTCTTGCTCTCACTCAGAGCTGAGACTCACACAGGTGGCTCACCTCAGGAGACCCACAGCTCTGCACATCTCTGACAAACAAGCCTTTCATCTGTGCTTGACGCCACCTGAAAGCACAGTGTGTGTGTGTGTGTGTGTGTGTGTGTGTGTGTCGATGTGTGGGTGGCTGTGTGCACTGGTGTGTGTACGTGCGTGCTTGTGTGTCTGTATGTATTGTATGTGTGCAGGCATTTGTGCATGTGTATATGTATGTTTGTGCAAGTGTGTGTGTGTGTGAAACTGTGCACACATGTTGCCTCCAGCACAAAGTTGCCACACACATGTGTTCCTCAGACTTGGGCTCTGCCCAGCAGCTGTCTCTAAACACATTCCCACTTCTCCTCTCCTCTCCTCTCTGTGTGCCTTGCCTCACGTCCATGAAGAGCTTTGGGAACCGTCATTCCATTCCCATCTGATCCACTCTGTCATCCTAATGAGGGAGCTGCCTGGCACACTCAAGCATCTCTCACATTTGTCATCATTACCTGGACATCAATGACAAGACGCTGCCAAGACAGACAAAAATATGACAGAAGAATTTGGCTCTACCTACATCACACAGAAATGGTGAAGAATACTCTGGTGTCCATGGTAGGGGCTATGCTTACTCTCTCGTTCAGACAGTGACACAGAGCACAGGTGGAAAACGATGAACTTTGGACAACTCTGCACACACCTTCACTGCCAATTAACCTCAAGTACTGGAAAAGTGAATGGAGCCGTTATTTGATGTCTCGCCCATAGGCTCTGGGTAAGACTTATGTCTGGGCATGTGGCAGAGGCCAGTTTCAGGAAAACCATATCGTTCCTCATAAATACATGGATTGGAATAGGATATGAAGTTGCAGAGAGAGGGCTGGCCATCTCCAAGAGAGGGAGAGAAACAGAGACAGAGAGAGAGAGAGAATGAGAGAGAGGGAGAGCAGACGGTAACTGAATTTAATGGTGTTGCTTTAGCAAAGTGGCTCAGGCCTCGTGGCTCCACTGTGGGCACCCTGGCGCTACTGCGGCGTAACCCTCTACCCGTATGTGATCCGGGGTGGCTCGTGCGTCAGAGGGTAAGAATCCCACCTGGCTGCGGATGGACGTCAAGGCCACACGTCTTTAGGCCAACAAAATCCCTTCTCCAGGACCACGGGCCACAGGCTCATGTCTGCCTATACAAGGAAGTGTCGTAGGTATCACTCAAACTGTGACCCACATAGGATGAGCACTAAAAAAACTTGTGAGTCTGATTTGTGAGATTTCCAAGGATTCAGCACTTTATCTTTTTTTTCAGATTAGTGTGGCTGGTCGCCAACAAACCACAGTGTATATGACAAGAGATTAGACATGCTGGCATGCCATTTTACAAGCGGCTGTAAACCGACCGCGTTTCATTTCCTACGCTCAGAGTGGTGACCTCTAGTAAGGTCATGAAAGAAAAGCAGTTGGCTGAGGGTCAATGGGCATTTCCCTTGACTGTGTGTGAGCAGCTCGCCGAGGCCATGGAGATGGAGCAATGACGGCTCAAGCCAGACCTCCACGTCATCACTCTCTCTCTCACAGCCGGCATCCCAGACCGCCATCGGCTTGCTGGCAGCTCGTGAGCGCCCATAGACAACGCCCTCATGTCACCAGCTTTCTTTCGCTGGGCAGTAAGCAGCAAAAGGCTTTGCAATGCAGCAACCACCACCAGTGACAGGACTTAGAATAGCTCCTGCCTCAGGATTTATGAGGAGGGAGAAAGACAGGCAGAGTTAACAAAGCCAATCCTGCCACAGCTACTGCCTATTTCTGTCAAACCCCTATAGATTTGTTAGCCTTAATAAGGAGACCACATTAAAATGTCTACTGGCTGCTGATCGTAAGAAATATACAATATAAGCCCAGGAGAAGGAAACAGTCCTGGGTATTTAACGTCAATCCATGTGAAAAGATAATTATCATCATAAAAGTAATTACCAGTGTTGTGACTCTGTGTGTGTGTTTTTAATGATGATGACTCACCTCTGACCACCAGGTCTGCAGATGCAGTGACATTGTCCACAGGCGTCTGAGCTGTGCAGGTGTAGCGGCCGGCGTGCTTCAGCTGTGCGTTCTTGATCTGCATCTCTCCACTCGACTCACCATCCTGAGCAGAGCACAGCCAGGAAAGACATTGTTAGAGAGACAAAAAAACACATTAAAACACAATAGCCAAACCAAGTTCATAGTAGTATGGCTAATAAGTTACTGAAACAACAGTTTATATGACTGCAACATGACTAACTGCACATTTTTGCAGTCTTTACCTGTAACTGATCAAAGGGCATTGGAAACACTAGGGACTGGAAGCCCTAATAAGGTTCTAGAAAATCTCTGGGAGCAACTTTCTAAAAACCCTTTGGTAGCATAGCAACTCCACAGAGGTCTGCCCCTATGGCAACCAAGCACTAAAACCCTATGTTCTGAGTCAACACACACATTGATCATAATGGCTTTTCTCTGGGAATAAAATGGGAACTGTGAGCTGTGAGCCCTGCTCTACTGGTCTACTGGCAGCCCCCCTCCTTCAACTCACTGGCAGCCTAACTAACACTTGATGAGTGATACAGTGCTATAATTTCATATGCACCACACGTGGCCATATCTCGTTTACATCCTTGGCTCTCTGATTATTTATGTCTAGAGAGGGTTGGGAGGGAGAAAAAAAAGCATCCTGTTGAAAGGAAGTGCTATTTTTAGATGTGCTGTAATTCATGCCGAACCAATGCCACACTACTAATATTAAGTGGCACATAAAGTCCTTGTGGTGAAAGGGAAACAGCCCTCTGACTCTAGTTCGACATGAACGGGCCCTGCTGAGGGGTGAGTCATCAATCATCGATCCGCTAAAGTGAGTTAGAGGCGGCTGGCAGGGACGGGAAAGGGAAGACGGACGGGAATGAGGGAAATTCGGGAGCGTGCATCCGCCTCCTGCGTCTGACTGATTTACGGACAGTGCATCATATGAGGAAATCACTGCTCGCTGGGAATGCATCAGCGGGCATCCGTCATTAATCATGCCTGCCGGTGTCTATTCTTTAATGGACTGCCGATAGTCAAACCTGAAAATCGCTGTACGGAAACCAAGAGCCGGAACGTATAAGTATTCTGCCCACATAAATAGTCCTGGCAGCAGAAAGAAGAAGAAAAAAAGAACAAGAGCCAAGCCAAAGCAGGCTGAGGTAAGATCATGAAAAATGACTGCCCCATTGTGGTCAAAGTAAAAATGTACAACTAAGATTTCGTTCCTCCATAACATTTTACTGTAAGCCCAGACTTCTACGGCCTTCAAACAGTACACAGTGCCTACTGAAATTCACAGTGATTTATGTTTAGCACCCTCTCTTTCACTAATGTGCATTTAAATTCTGGTTCACTAGCATGATAATAGTCTACAGACAAGAGCCCATTAACCTGTGTGAAATCTATTTGCCCTCTACCTCAATTCAGCTGCCATGGAATGATATCCCAACGCATACATGTGCATCAGCGTAAATGGCTTTGTTCTAACTATTCTGTATTCATGTGTAGGTTGGTCCTACTGCATCCATGGATGGTCAGCCCTTACCACACGTTCATAATGCTCGTGCTGTCGGTCAAAGTCAATGGTGTGTCCATCGAGGGACCAGATGAAGGTGATGTCCAATGTGGAGTCATGTGACGCAGCGCATTGCATCTGGACGGCCTCCCCAACGGTTACGTCAGCGTTGGTGGGTGCCAGAGTGATCTTGGTGGCATCTGCAGAAGCAAATATATGTTCAGCTTGTTTGTCATGGACCCTGTGTGAACACCACTTGTGTTGCAAAAATATGCTGCTTTTCTAAGCTTCTTCTAAGCTTTTTATTGTTAAACGGTCGCAAAATCTCTATTTTATACAGTGGTACAGATACACAAACAAACACACACACCAAAAAATGCTGTGTGAGATTATCCATGAAATTCTGTGTGCAGTGGGCTATGACACAGGAGCCAGCCCCAGGATGGAGCAACAGCAGTGGGTTAATTTCACCACTAGAGGGCAATGGGAGGCAGGTTATTGAGCACAGCAGGATATCTCTATTGCAAAGCAAGGACAGATAATATTGTGAAGGCAAATCCATGACCATGGGGAGTCTGAAGGATAACTGAACCGGGGCAGACAAGCCTGTGAGAGGGTGTCTATGCACAGAAACACAATATCAATACAAAACAAACAAAGACATGATATGATGCTTTCCTTACTCTGCATTTTTTTTACAGTTGGTAGCACAATGGCTTGACATTGGCTACTAACAAATATCGCAACTAATTATCTCAGCAGCTTGACAACAGTCACAAAACAGATTCGAGACCAGCCTGAGTGAGGGCTCTTTGCATTTTAAAATGTGATAAGCATACTTGACCAGCAAAGAGTAAAATTAAATTACAGAAGATGGAGGCCTCTCGAGATGCAATCACTCCATCTATTTCAACCAATTTGCTTTTCGCCTCTATTACTGAGCCATAAACAGCTGTTGACATTCTTCCTTCGCTGGTTACCATGTCAACCACATTTCATTAGAGGCAAGGCGAATAGTTACTCTGTGAAGTAGTCTGGGTCACAGCCCTTGTTGATTCATAATGGCTTAGAGTAATAGCGTCACATAGAGGGGGGGGGGGGGGGGGTTGATGATACTAGCCTGTAATAGATTGGGGTTTCTTAGGAAAGGGCAGCGTGTTTAAATGCAGTAAAAGCCCCTGTGGAGGAGAGAGGGGGCTGCTGATGTAGACTTGCCTGTGATGGAGAGGGAGCCAGTGCTGTTGGCCTTCCCTCGCTCATTCTCAGCAAAGCATGTATAGCTCCCCTCGTCTGCTTTGGTCACGTTGATGATTTCCAGGCTTCCATCTTCCCAAATCAATATCCTAAAACAACAAATTCTCTTTTTTAATGTTTGTCTACTTATCTGTCTCAATATTAACATTACAAATAATTATATGTTATTTACAGACCCTGGCAATTCAATATCTGTCTCTTTTGTCTTCATCTAAATAAAACATTTGTTTACAGATGGCTCTCGTGGTTGGCTGGTGTCCAAACACTGTTACAGAAGAGCTCCCTCCATGCAGGGGCCTGCAGCACAGAGAGCTTGTGTTGGGCAAGTGCCCATATGTCCCCCGACACTATGCAATGGCCTTTGTAACACGAGATTAGCATTGTGTTGCCTCTGAGGAGACATGCACATGCACACACACACACATACACACACACAAAGGGCGAGTGCCTGATCTGCTGGAGAAGCTTAAGATGTGGATTAGTGTCAGTGACGAAGGTGAGGGGGAGATCTGTCCATCTCTTAACACTGGCCCTCTCTTGATGCAGCAATCGCTAAAACAAACAAGACCTAAGCTAGGAGTTCAAAGACAAACTAAACTGCCACTAACACATATGACCTTATTTGCCAGAAAATTGAACTGATTTATTACATTTGCTTTGAAAAGAACACATCTGCAACAAAAACATCTGTCAATGTACCATTTTACCAATTTGTTACAACAGGACATGAGAGAAAAGGTAAATCAGATGATAGAGGACAAAGTATGATGAGGTATGCTCAGGGCCCGAGGCTTGTGCTTAGTCCAGTGACCTCTGACCTGGAGGAATTTGACAGCAGCTCTGTCCCTTTGCTCCAGGCAAACGTGGGCTTGGGCGCTGCTCTGGGCTTGCACTCGATCACTACCCGACTGTTCTTGGCCCCCAGGGTCTTCCTCTTCACTGGCTTGTGCTCGAATGTAGGGCCACCCGCTGACGACACAAAATGACAGCTGCACGTCAGTCAAAGCCAGCCATACTGTCCATAACACCATGAAAAGGGGACATTTGTCCACTAAGTGGTTTGAAAAACAGTTTTGCGTGCAGTTTCACAGCACAAAGTATCAGATGTCAAGCGCTAGCTTGCCAAAAGGATTTACTCTAATCTCAAGAAGACCTCAAGCCTATTAAAAGCTGATTAACTTTGCACTGAATTCCCCTCAATGCTGTGGCATGAAGCTGCCTACAAGTAAGTGCTCCTCACTACTTATGCAAGAACACAGATAATTGTGGAATCTGTATATTATGGCTGCTTGACGTCATTTAATTGAGTGTCTACAGCTGTGGTCAGACACAACAAACAGTATACACTTAGAGACACACTCTATTCCTACTCTACTATACTGAGAGACATACTCTCTATAACACAGACTGATCCAGCCAGACTAAAGGATTTGGCTCCTGCTTGTAAGACATGACCATTAAGAAATTAAGACAATTTGAGATTGATAATTAACACTGAATATTATGTGTATCCTCACAACCTAATCACTACAAACAACAAAAGCAGCAGCCTACAAAACAACTCTGCTGGTGGATGTCAATGGACTATTATCTGCCCCTTCCTTGCTGTAATTAATATCCATTGAAAAGAAACCAAACTTCAATCATGTTTCTCTTGGGATAAAAACAAAGGCAAAGTGATTAAGGATTCCAATGGAAGCTCCACTGGCGTGATCGGCATAACAGTTTGGCGCCTGGCACTGGGGCAACAAGCCCGAACAGCGGGCACTTCTCTTCTAACCCATGCCATCCCATGATAGTGCACATCACACCCACTGAGAGGACACGCTCACCGAACACGCGCAGCTCAGCGTTGGCATAGATGACACCATGACGGTTCTCCGCGATGCACTGGTACATCCCCGAGTCCTCGAAGGTTAGCTCGCTGAACTTCAGCTCATGCTTGCCAAACTGCAGATGGGGGAGCAACAGAAACAGGGTCACAAAAAATACACTACCCCCCAAAACATCATTCAGTTCAATTTTCATTCAGTTCAAAAATCATTCAGTTCTAATAAGTAATTAATCAAAAAGTGTAAGGAAAGCAACCCCCTCATCACATAAAGACATGTGTTGCTGAAGCATGCTAATGCATGAGGGGCTGAATGGGATTTTACTGGGAACCTGGGGAGAACAGTGGGGAGGTTCCCTTTGGAGGTCCCCCTTTCACCTCCTTTGTGAGATGGTGATATAGCCACACTCTGTTCCCAGCTCCTTATGCATGCAGGCGCTGTGCGCTCCTGACCCTCCCTTTTTAAAGTGTGCCAGCCGCCAGGGCCCATTACATAAGCCCAAGTTGGCACCTCTTCAGAGTAGAGACACAGTGCTCCATGACAACACTGCCCCAGCTTCAGCGAGACATGCGCCAGCGAGCTGTCAGGCAAGGAAGCTGCGGTCGGAGTTTGCGTAACTGCTTCGTTGTTTTGGTTGTTTTCTTAAAGCATTTCTGGGCGCCCTCGGGGCGGGGGTGTCAGGGTGCTGGGGGTACAGGGATAATTGGGGTGTGAGGGTGGTGGTGATCAGGGTGCTCCTTACCGGGAAGCCATTCTTCATCCAGCGGATGTGTGGTTTGGGCTTCCCACTGGCCTCACATGACATGATGTAGAAGCTGCCGATGTCACGCTCAGCATTGACAATGTGCTCCACCCACTCAGGAGCCGCTGAGAGATGGAGAGAGATAGAGAGGGAGAGAAAGAGAGAGAGAGAGTGATGGGGGATGGAGAAGAAGGACAAGAGGTCACAAGTGAGAAGGGTACAGAGACTTGGAGTGGCATTCATCAGAGCTTTCATTCACTCACATCACAGCATGCTGCACAACACAGCAGTGACAGTCCTGCTACTATTTTAATAGTTTGTGGGGTAGCATTTGGCCTACAGCATGTCTCTACTGGGAATATTTAGGCATTTGTTTTTAAAGCTAAAAGCAGGGTGACACTGACAAGTTCTCAGGGTCTATCTACTTAGAAAAAGCCACCACTCACTCTCCCACTCACTGTAATCACTGTGATTATGGAGAAGAGTCAAGGAAAATAACGACAACAAGGCAAGAATATAGTCACACAAAGCAATGTAACTCGAGCCGTTGCTTTGCCAGAGTGCCAGCTCTGATCTTTACGGGTTTGACGATCTAATCACTAAAATCTGCCAGAGGCGCGTAGGCTGTCCCCTTTGAGTAAGGCTGTTATTCTCCCCTCTCAGTCTTTCAGAGTTTGAGAGTCTGCTCTCACCCTAATCTAGCTGGCAGGTTCCACTTCAAGCCTCCTTTCTCTTTATTGACAAAGGCAAAATGAATCTATACATTAGACGACTAACGCACAGTGCATCAAGATTGCTTTTCTGCATTTGACTACTGAATAGCACTGAATACCAGCTGGCCCTTTAAATGAACATGTGCAATCAAAAAAAAGGGTCTAATCTGACTTAGACATTTATGTTGTTAAATCCACCTCCATAGCTTCATCCATTCTGCAAGGGCATAAATACCCTTACCTTCCACGTTCACCTTGGCACTGTGCCGGTCCTTGTCCCTGGCGTTAACGGCCTCGCACTCGTAGGTGCCCTCGTCCTCGTACTGCACGTTGATCAGGTGCAGCATCCCACCAGCCATGCTGATCTTGTGCGTGGGAGGGAGCTTCCCATCTAACCGCCTCCAGTGGATCTTGGGGATGGGACTGTGGCAGGGGAGAAACGCACACACACACACATACAGAGAGAGAACCAGCGAGAACACATCCATTCAGAGAGCACATACTAATTCTGGTTACCAAAAGTACTATATTACCTGTTCAATAGACCAACTAGTCAATAAACTAACTAATGCCCAAAACTAGCCAACTGGATTACAGTTCCAGCACATTAGAGTTGATATAAAAAGGCACTGTTTATCTAAATATATCAGAATCAATTTATAATTATCAATTATCTCATTTAATAATCTAATATTTCTAAGTATCTAAATATTTATAAGAACTTAATATGCATGTGACAATATTTGTAATTATTAGATTCTGTCAAGCAGAACTCACTTCCCGAGGGCAAAGCATTCCAACGTGATGTTCTGGCCGACCAAGGCGTTTGTGTCTGGGAACTTCACTTTGATGTCAGCTGGGTACTTCCGCGGAGTACTACCTGGTAGGAGGCAGCATTTGGGAGGCTAAGAATAAGTGAGTCACCTCTTTGACAAATCCTGTTTTTGGCTCCACGTTAGACACGGCCAGTTGAAGCTCATGGTGACATGACTCCTGCTATGAGTACAGCCAAATGTCATAACAGGCTCAAGGGGGGCTATATTATAAACAATTACATAGAAATATGACAGTTAAGGGTGTGTAAAGGTATGGACGCACTAACACAAACAACCCAAACTCACACCCCAAAAATGTGCATAAATGCACACACACATACACATACACACACACACACACAAACACACAAATACCAATAAACAAGAGCTATAGACACCCACCAACCCACAGCCCCACAACCATGCAGACACACACACACTCACACACACACACACACACACACACACACACACACACACTCACACTCACAGTATGAACAGTATATACTGCACTGCACCCAATGCAGTAGTCCAGGCTTCAGATTGAATGAGGCAAGCTGTAAATATGGGGCAAGTCAGTGCCAGGAGCTTGCTCCATTCTCTAGTAATGCAGTCATAATAAGACCCATGCTTCACAGAGCACTGGCTGCCCCTCAGGACCCAGCACTGGATGGCTGGCCACTATCCCTTACTGTAAGACCCCACTTGAACATCTCACCAGCCAGAGAATAAATAAAGCCCATATGCCTATGTCTCCACCTGCCCCCAGCATAGACAACCACTATTATTACATGCTACTTACTGTATGTGTCTAACTGACTGTGAGGAAACTGACCAGCAAGCCAACTACCTAAAGAGCTGAGCCGTGCCAATGCCCTTTGCTTGACTTCAGATCCTGCCTTGCATATGGTATGAAAGTGTTACCGTGGGATATGTCTACAAGTGCATAGGCAGATTTCTATTTCTGGTCTGTTTTTCGCATGTGGGAATCTTGAGTTTTGGAAACATTTTGGAATCTGAGTTGAAGCAGTTCAAAGTTCACAAATTAAATAAGTACTTACTTACATCTTTCTTATAAAATGTTATAAATGTTGCTTAATGACAACAAATAATGACATCTTCAGCATAGCCACTGGTTATGTGCAAACATGATGTCTACTGTCCGCCTCTGTCCATCATCATATTAAGCCCACCCCTGGCAGATAAGTGCTTGTGATTGGATCCTGGGATTTAGTTGATTTTGGAAATCGTCTTGAACGAGAGTGGAGTCGAAAAGATCAAATTGTGCTCTCAGATTTCTCTTGTGCTCAGTCAATAGTCAACACTAAGAGACAGCGCTAATGCTAGGTGAAGCTGTATAAGCAACAATAGCTCTGCTAGCACACATCAAAGAATTCAAGCTAGAGAGAGAGGATGTTTTATATTAACACTGAGAAGCTTCCCAAAAAGCTGCCAACAGATTAATAGCTTTTGTTGAAGGATTGAACAATGTGAAAATTCTCAGTCCAGTGCTCAGTGATTTAGGGCTAGTTCAATGGTTTCAAAATTAACCTGAAGTCTATGCCTATTAGGAGGCGCCGACGGGATACCTCATGAAGCCAAGCCAGACCGTACTCACAAAGCCACTCTGGGTTTGGTTATACAGAGCCATTGTTAAATAGGATGTTTGTGTATCAGCACACAGGAAAAGGACCGGAACACAAACAAAGAATAATTGATGGGCTTTCTGAAGCCCCCAGGGAAACGGTGAACAGCAGCTGCCTTCAAGTGTTTTAGTCGCACACAAGCTCAAATAAATAAATACGTCAACAAAAGACTTTCTAAAGACTCCACTCTGAAGGTGGAAAAATAGACCCAGCATTCATGTCTATACGTGTTGTTTTGATCCATTTTTTTCTAGCTTGGCACAACTACTTCAGTCCCTGTGTGAGAGTTTTTTTTTTCCTGAATAAGGTAGCCTACACAAACAAAAAACACTCTTAGTAAATTACAGATTCTAAATTTAAACAGGTGTAACAACAACAACAACAACAATAATAATAATAATAATAATAATAATATTAATAATTCTCCAGCTTCTCCCACAGCTGTAACCAAAAGTAACTATTTCAGACTTAAGGACACATATCAGAGACAGAGAGAGGAGTACTAACGTTCAGACTGAAAAACCAGGGGGATGAACTTGCTGAAGACGCTTTTGGCAATGGAGCGGCTGGACACAAAGCAGGAGTAGTTGCCACTGTCGGACGCCTCTCCTTTGGAGATGTAGAGATTTCCAGTGGTCTGCGAGACAAACTGGCGGTCGGAGGGCGAAATGAAGGTTGGAAATTCGTTTAGCATCCAGCGGTAGGATAGATCATCTGAAAGTACAGAAGCAACAAAAAAAGACTTTAAAAATTATTTGGAAAATGACCTAATATATGATGTAAACTGCTCTGAACTGCTCTATTTTAGCATGATGATTCAGGCTATGTCTTGCAAACCTAATAACACAGATAATGAAGCATACAGGTTGCATGGCTCCACTGAGATGATATGGGGTATTTATAGAAAGCTCATTACTGGGAAACAGAGAGATTGGCTTTACTATTGTGTTTGCCCTCTACATGTGCCTAAAGCATCCTTCTGCTGATCTTTTCCAGGATTCACACCTTCTATTAATTCCAGGAAAAAACACACACAACCATTATTATACTGGTCTTTTTTCAACCGTGGAGTCAAGCTGTAACACATTATCCTTCTTTGCTAACACAGTGTTGCTTGGTAGGATTGTCTTACGTAGGGAACGAAAGTACACCATTACCATGTGTTTTTGGGGAAAATATATTGTGTGTGGGCTCTGTTTTTGTTCAACTGACATTTACCTCGGGTCTAGCACATACAGTTAACAAATTTTGGATGTGGATTTTCTTTTGCAAAGTGAGATTGCCTTTAAGACAGTGGTGAAGCTGGTTTTGTGTCCCACCTCACCTGGGTAGTGAGGAGGTGGAGCGCATAGTAGCACCGCGCCCTGCCCCTCCTTCACAAAGACAGCCTCTCGGTCCTCTGTGGCGAACAGGTCCAAGACTACAGAGTGGACGAGAAACAGAGACGAGAGGAGAAGAGAGGAGAGGTGGGGAGGGGAGAGGGGAGGAGAAGAGAGGAAAGGAAAGGAGAGGAGAGGAGGGAAGAGGAGAGCAGAGAAGAAGAAAGGAGAGGAAAGAAAAGAAGAGGAGAGGAATAGAGGAGGGGACATGAATGGAAAGAATGAGAGAGGAAGGCAAGAATATTGCTCCAATTAACAAACTCAACTAATCTGCCTTTATGTCCCTGTGTATTTAAATCCAGGCAATGCACAGCCATGACGGTCTTAATGTCCTTGGATAAAAATAATGGCTTTAGTCATATAGCCCAACTGCGAAATCATCACTCTGAAAGAAAGCTCTTAGTTCAGCAAAACCAATATCCCTTATAGTGTGGCTGACATTTAAACAACGCACTTCCATTAAGAGGCATGGGCCACGGCATTCCAGTTCCAAATGAGCATTTGTGTAATGCTGGCCAGGGAGGACAAATACATCACCGCACAGATACAAAAAAGAGCTGTGACCGTGATGCATGTTATATAACATGCCCATTCTGGCCGGCCTCTGTCACTGTCACTTACATCCAAACTGGACGGAGGCCTTCTGGCTGACGACTGTGCCGTAGTCGTTGGTGGCTAGGCAGGTGTAGTTTCCCACATGTTTGCTCTTGTCGGGGTCGATGATGACCAGGTTGCCTCCCTCCAGCCTGTAGTGGTTGTTGGCAGACTTCTTGAAGTCGATCTCGGTCTTCTCAAACTTCCACCTGGAAACAAGAGATTAAATTTCAAATCCCCCTTGGTGGCTGAGAGCCCCAGAGACCGATAAATCTCATTAGTGATTTATGATTGCTTCTCACAAAAGAGGTTATCCCATTATCTTATCTGCACATTAGCTGACGTCCGCTACTTAAAGAAATGTGGCTTAAGCTTGGCTTACCAATGCTGGATCCAGCATCTCTTAACCTATCCTGTACCTTACATCCACTAGTGGCTCTAATAATTCTAGACACGGCTCCTGATCATGGTTTCACGGATCACAGTTTCTCTGCCATGCCCTGATCACAGTACCATTCTAGGTCCAATTTCTCAGTGTACACAGACAGACAGACAGACATCTTCAGACACACATGCAATCTTAAGTGAAAAAGGCGCAGGGGGTTCTGATTTCCTGGAGTCTACCATACCCTGGTCCTGATGTGGGAAAAAACCTGGAAAATTACCAGGGCCCAGCAATCAGACAGGTCAAACAGCATGAATGACCCCCGACCTGCTGAGCAGAGCGGAAGGAAGTGGAGGTGTTCCATGGATGGGAGGAGGTGCAGAGGGGGTGAGCTGGATTAATCAGTCTGAGAGAGGGCTAATACCCCTAGAGGATTTTGGGGAAGATGGGGAGGAAAAGATTGATGGCAGGCAGAGAACGGGTCAACTCTGGAGTGATGGAGATGGAGGCTCTCAGATGTCAGTATTAAGGTGTGGAACCAGCAGATGTAGCAATGACTGTGGGTCAAGAAAAACAGAGAGAGAGAGAGAGAGAGTCTAGGGGAGGGGTCAATATGGTGAAAAAAAACATGGCCTTTTTCCCTTGGACACAGAAATAGTCAACTATGTACAGAGTCAAAAAGGCAAAATGCACTTTAAGGGCCTTCAAGGGGCAAAAGGGAATTGCAGTGATGGCAAACCAACACAATGAGAGAGAATGATTGCTGGGAACGATGACACAGAGGAAAAAAACACGAGCGGTTCTGCCCTAGGGAACGATAGGCTATGCTGGGTTATGTAAGGAGCATGAGCCTGTGCTGGAGGGTGTCTGGCTTCTGCAGAGGTGAACTGGCTTAAAGCACAGGAGCTGGAGGTTCTCCACCACAGCGAGCCAGCCATGACGACAGTGATGGACGTGACATTCACTCGAGCAGACTGTTCCTGTCCTCCGGCTGCAGGATAACAACTCTAATTCCTCCCATCCCAAACCATCCCCTATCACCACCATCTTCTACCACCCTTCCCCAACCCACCCCACCTGCCCAGGAGGTACTTGGCTATTTTAAGCTCCTTAATCATCCAGCACAACAGCACACATCCTATGACTACGTAACCAGACAGCATCTCAATGCATTTGTGTATGTGTGTGTCTATGTCTGTGTGTGTACATGTGTTCGTATATATAGTATGTAAGTGTGTATATGCACTGTATGTGTACACCCGTATGTGTGTATAGGTATGTGAGTGTGCTTATATTTGTGCTTGCATGCATGTGTATGTGCATGTGTGTTTATGCTTGTGTTTGCATATATGGCAGGGTTTGGGGGTGTGTGGGTGGATTCAGTGGTCCTGAGTGGTCAGGGCTGGTCTGATGGTGCAGAAGGAGGGAAACCAGCAGAGCATATGCTACCTGTAGGTGGCAGGTGGGTTGGCCCGTGCTTGGCAGCTCAGGGTGATCTTGGCCTCAGGCGACTCCTCCGGGTAGATGGTGTCCACAGGCTGCTCCTCGAACACGGGCCCATAACCTGCAGATTCATCTGGAACAGAACAGATTGCGGGAGAGAGAGAGAGAGAGACAGACAAAGGAAGAGTGAAAATGAGAGCGAGAGACAGGAAGGTAAGGAGAGAGCGAGAGAGAGAGAGAGAGAGAGAGAGAGAGAGGGAAGGCTGTTAAATAACAACACTAACTGAACACCTTTGGCTGGCTTATTCCGTTCCCAGGCTGGGGGTGACGCAATAAGCAGGAGGTGTCACACAAGATAGCAGTGAAAAGGATGACTAATGCCTTTCATTTTGCCATGTGAAAACAGATACGCCGCAGTGGGAGAGAAAAGCGCCACTGAATGCTCTGTCATCCTGACAACCAAACCCTGGGTGCTGCAATCCCTCCAACAATTAGAAATTGTTGCTCAATGGGATTCAGCGCTTAGCATTTCTAGATGTCTGCTGAAAACCAGACCCAGTTATCTTTCCACAGCCACACATTCCACTCAAAAGCTGTCAAATGAATGCAAAGGCAGAGAAAGAAAGTGGGAAAAAGTGAGAAAGAAACACAGAGAGAGAGAGAGAGAAAGATAAAGATCTCTCTTCTTTAACAAAGTAGTCAAACGATGTCTAAATTGCAGGTTTCATTCAGCCAGTTTGAATGCTGTTGCTCACAAGACTACTTCATTTCTCGGAGTCTGCCACACAATGTCACTACAAGCCGATGGGAGCCGAAACGTCAGCCCCACATGAATAAGATATAAACACAATATGAGCCAATGAATAACCAATGAGGTAAAATGTGGCTCTTAAAATTTGTGGAGTGTTCTAAATTGAATAAAGTTTTCATGTGTGTGCGTGCATGCATGTGTATGCGTGTGTGTGTGTGTGTGTGTGTGTGTGTGTGTGTGTGTGTGTGTGTGTGTGTGAAAGAACACGTGACACTTTTACAAAATTCCACCTCCATTCTCTTCAGTTCTTCCTCTCTTCTCTGTATGAATTCGAAGCACACTGTGCTTAGATCACGTGTGCTCTTTTCCTCGTCAATCCGACAACTTCCACAGCCTTCAGAAATTCCAGTCAAAGTCTCATGAACGGTCCCTAAAATCCTGGACGCATAAAGCGCATGATGAAACCAAGTGACAAAGTACCTTTACTGCCGTCTCTGCATGAAAACATCTGCAATGGCGTGACAGAAAAGAACACCACTTTAATCATGTGGGATAATGTGTTAGATCCAGAGGTGATTTGTTTTATATCACCTGTTGAAGCACCATTAGTGAATACAGACACATAATAACTGGGAGAGAAAAAAGGTAAGGGCAGCCGGGGCTGCAGGACTGTGTAGCAATCTAGCGCCTGACAGTGAAGTAATTATTATTTCTCTTATTCCAGAAATGCAGTATTGAATGTGACAGATGGCAGAGGGTATACTGGTCCACTGGGCACAGGCCCCTTGCCTGGAGAAATGCCTGCTCTCCTTCACTCTCTCTCTCTTTCTCTCTCTATCCCTCTCCCTCTCTATCTCTCTCTCTACCCCTCTCCCACTGCCTCTCTCTCTCTCACTATCCCTCTCCCTCTCTCTCTCTCTCCCACTGCCTCTCCCTCTCTCTCCCACTGCCTCTCTCTCTCTCTCTCTCCACCCCTCTACCTCTCTCTCTCTCCTTCTCTCTCTCTCTCTCCTTCTTTCACCTCCCTCTATAATTCTCTCTCCCTCTTGCTCTCTCATTCCATCTCACTTCATCTTTGTTCTCCTCTCTGCCGTCTGTGTCTGTGTTGGTGTGTGTGTGTGCATGTGTCTGTGTGCACGCATGTTGACAAATCTGTGTGCGATTATTTGCATCCGCGTGTATCTGTGACACGTTCTGGCTGCTCTTTCTGTGTCACTTGTAAGTGAGTAATTTTGCTCACGGTGGTTGATCAGCTAATCGAATGAACAAGCACAAGCCCACGGCCGCTCTGCCTGGCCCCAGGGAGCAGAAGACAAACCCAACCTCCTGACCTGCCTCCTCCGCTGTGAAAACAGACAAAACAGGAACCCCATCCAGCATTCTAATATATCGACCAAAAAAAAGAGCCAAACTCATCTGAATTTTAAATGGAGACAGCTCATATTGCAGGGATCAGCTCTGATGACTCCTTTGCTGGCGAAGGCCCCTTCTGATAACACATCAATTATTCATAAGGTGGGATTTTTTAGAGAAGAGAGCTCTGGGAGCTGAAGCACTGTATTATGTACCTACCTATTAACCGACCACATGGGTGTGATTCTTTTATGATGTCCCCTCCCTCAGACCCACACGACTCACACAGACACACAACAGACTTTTGCCTTTCTTTACCGCAAGCAAAGAGTGCGCGCCACTATAACCAAAGATCCTTAATTACTGACAGCTCCGCTTCCAACTCTTTCTGCTATAACATTCTCAAGGGTTAGCCTTTCAAAAGTAGCATTTGTTGCTACATATTTAACGTGAGGCCACCCATCCCATTCCACACATTTACAATCCTCAAATGGGTTTCAGTAAAGACTATAAAAACAATGGGTTTCAGTAAAGACTATAAAAACAAGCTGGGGGTGGAGGGGCAATTTTGTGACTGAATCTTACATTAACAGCACAGAGCCGAAATATTTGCATGAATCCCTTGGCTCATGAAAGTATGACCTTTTTTCTGACTGCAAGAGCTTAAGGACTGTAGGCAAGAATGCAAGACCATGACTCTGCATATAATGTCCTGTGTATGGGAGAGCTGTGCAAAGGTGACTGGGTAGCTGAGGGAGAAGATGAGAGGGAGCAGGCCATCTGGGAGCCTACAGACTTGCGCTCGCTGCCTCTGTTGGGTGCTACCACACACAATCTGCTTTGGGAAGTGAATTTGGATGCTCTCTGGCACCTTGGCAGGCACACACCCAAAGTACCAAACATATACCAGCCTGTCACACACGCACAAATAATCACCACATGCAGATGTCAGATAACAGTAAAATCTCTCGTCTACTCGTCTTTTGTAATCCCCACAGTGTGTGTGAGCCATCTCTGTGTGACATCTCTGAATTTTCTCTGAGCTCAACATTCTCTCATTGGCAGCTCCTTCTCAACTCCAGTGCTTTAGTGGCTTGTCGCTGCTGCTGCTGCTACTGCTGCTGCTGCTGCCAGTCTCCACTCATGAAGCAGGAGGGTAGCATCCGATCTGATGCACGCAATTGGCGAGGGACTAGATCAGCTGTGAGGAGCGCGACCCCTGTCCAGGAGTGCGTGTGTCAGGGCCAATTAGCGATTGGCTTCTCCAGCAGAGACCAGCCACCGAAACACTGACGGAAGAAGTTTCAAACGCCTGACTGGAATATCAATGCAATGCACTGACAGTTTTTTTTTTTTTCAGAAGCTAATTACTGATGTCTCATAGAATTGTCTCGGGCAGATAACATAGACAACAAATCAGCATGCACAACATACACACACACACACACACACACACAGACATACACACACACACACACACAAAAACTGGCTCTCAGCCAAGAACGTTTCCACATGTAATCCCAGGCAGCAGTGCTTCATGCGTTAACCTTGGAGAGTTCATTTTTAAGGAGAGAGACAATTAAAGCAATGGGTAGCTAGTGTGTAATCACGCAATGTCTGTCTATCAATCACGGCATATCAGCAGTACCCCCACAACCATCCCAGCCCACCCTACAGTAGTGCATTGGCCAATAAATAGCCCTAAGTGTGCAGCTCAGGAAGGGCAAGCATTTTAATATTATGACCCATCCTAAAAAGGTCACTGTGATTTATATAACACAGGCAGTTGCAAAATGAGCACTAACGCATGACATATTGCTTTAGACAGACACCCCAAGCAGTTCATTTAAACAACTTGCACAATGCTGGGAGAGCTACTACAGACACCTACTTACCCTCCACCAAACCCATCACGCCCCACCCAACACACACACACACACAAACATACAACAACAAATTGTCAACCCTCCGTGTGTGTCCTTTAAAACACATGATGCGGATGTGCGCATGGTGCATTCAAAATAGGGAGGCCTGAGCCTCTCTGACAGGCAGATAGCACTGCGTTTACGGAGCCCCCGAGCCTCTTGCAGGAGCCAGTAGCGCTCGTTTGCCCCCCCCCCCCCCGCCTCTCCTCGTCTCTCCCCTCCGCTCTGCCAAGGGCACTGACATACTTCCATTGTTTCTGCTCACTGCTGACTGGAGCCGAGGAGCTGCACTTACTTCCTTGCATCCTTAACAAGGCCGAGATGAAGATTCATGCGAGACACTGCTAAATTGAATAAGACTAATCACTCTGGATAGCTGTATGCTTTGGGGGAAGGATGGGGGGGTGGGTTACAAAATAAGTGAAGTGCCATGCTCTGAAGTCCATAATGAATGGTCAAGTGCACATTCGAGACTGCTCTGATCAAAGGATGTGGAGAGAGACTCATGTTTGAATGAAAATATGCCTCCTCATCGTGCCTTTGATGTTAAATGAAGGCTAGGCGGGGGGGGTCGGGGGATGTGTTTTGACACACAAAAGAAAGCAGACTTCTGAACCCATCTGTATAGCCAATCCTCAGATAAAATGAAACCAGAGTTGAATATTAGTTAAAGACTGACCAAAACCCTTTCAACCTTCATCACACGCTCTTCCTCACCAAGGTCCTCGGAGAGGCTAGATTACCCGCTGCCACCACCGATGAATCTCTGTTTGTTTGGCCATCATTCATGCAGAGTTTACAAGCGCACCGCTACTCCCGGGCCCTGCTTAGATTGTCATGTCCTAGGAGCTGGCATTAATCATGAATGACTCTCATTTGCCTGGGGCCAGCCATGAATATGAAGCCCTCCACTGCAGGTACTCACAAAGACAGTCCTAACCCCCCCTCCCATTAAACTACTCTGTCTGACTGCATTCTCTGAGTGCTTGTACTTCTTCTTTGAGTGATGAACATTAAAGTTTCAAGAGCACACAAGCACACAACCTCGGTACACATGCAGTAGATGTTGACAATTAACAGTCATGCATTTTGCATTGTGCAACTTTGGAGAAGTTTTTGGATTTTGTGTAAAGTGAAATATACACCAGTTAGAGCCCAAGTAACATTACTGATGGTAAGTGTAAGTAGGTAGGTGTAAATCCAGGCTTAATGCATAAGTTGCATGTACAAACTATTTTAGTGTATTATAACTTTAGTATATTATTAATTTAATGTATTATTAGTTATATAGCTCAATACACTTACCACCAAAGATGTCTGGCACCTCACTGTACAGAGATGAAACTGCAAAAAAAACACATTTTCACATTAGTCACATTTAGCTGGCTTATAATAGAACTGGTCTAAACATGCTGTTGTTATGGTGATGCCTCATTCATGTGTAGGGCATCTTTCCAGGCATAGTCTGGCATTTTCCTATATTGATAATGGTGATGCCAGATGACTGATCTGCAGTCCAGCACATTTAATATATGACGGATTGGAGATGGACGTGCATCCTGCCTGTACTGCACACTATGTCAGCTATACAGGAAAGGCAAATATCCACGAGGTACCAAAACTACAAGTAAACAGTCTGCTAAATGTCTAGCCTTCCTCCACAACATCAGACTGTTCTTATACAGCAGCTTTGTTGCTCAACACAGATGCCTAAGTGAAGTGAAGTGTCTACAATGACCCATTTACATACATGCAGTATATCGGGCTTTGTACTGTATATACAGAGAAGAAGGGAGAAAGAGTGAAAAAGAGAGAGAGAAAAAAAAGAGAGAAGAAGAGAGAGACGGGGCCTTGTGTCTGTCGTCTGTCTCTACTCATTGTATTGGTGTTAAACGAGACCACTCCAGTTTCAGATTGACTAGCACACACATTACTGACCAAACAACTTTCCCTTTTGTCCACAAACTGAGCCTGTAAGGTTCTGACCTCTGAATAGAAGTCATCAGTTCAAAAAATGTGTGTGGGGGGGGGGGGCGTTGTGTCTGTCTCTACTCATTGTATTGGTGTTAAACGAGACCACTCCAGTTTCAGATTGACTAGCACACACATTACTGACCAAACAACTTTCCCTTTTGTCCACAAACTGAGCCTGTAAGGTTCTGACCTCTGAATAGAAGTCATCAGTTCAAAAAATGTGCCTTCCCCTGAATGAGCAGAGACGGACTTAAATAGCAGAGATAATGGTAATACGGCTGCATTTTTATCAGCTCAGACAGATTCCTTTCAGAGATGTCCTTTATCTCTCTCTTTCTCCTTTTGCTTTTGTCGTTGTCGTCATCGTCCTCTGGCTGCTTTCCAACGAGTGGATGCACTCAGGCAAAGGATATGAAATTGGCTTTGATAATCAGGTCTGATTGGTTTCTTTATAGACTACAAGATCGGAGAGAGAGAGAGACATGGAGACAAGGAGAGAGCGAGTTATTTCAATTGAGATGCAATTAGTTTGGACTCCGACACCCACACCCAACTGCTGCGATAAGAGTGAGGAGGAAAAGGCGGTGTGTCTCTGAGTCATACTCACGTGAGGAGGCGAGCGTCGGGGAGAGCGCAGTCAGGAGCAGGAGCAGGAGTAGGAGCAGGAGCTGGAGCTGGAGCTGGGGCAGAGCGAGGAGGAGCTGCATGCTGCTCTCTCGGGAATCTCCAGGAGACGCGAGTGGAGAACGTCAGAGTCAGAGTGACATGAGCAGGTGTGGCTGGTGTCCCTGTGCAGATAAGCGGAGAGAGAGAGGAAGAAGAGAAATCAGATGTAAGTCGCCTAATGATGATGACACTGTAATAATGTCAGCTCTGTGTGGAAGGAAGGAAAGGAAACGGCAGTGGTGGGAGAGAGATGAGACAGCAGCACAGAGACAGCGACTCTGATTGAGTTCATAACGTGCCTCAAAAGACTGTCATGTCAGAGACCACCAGAAAACAGGAAGTCTGCTTTCCATCAACTTTCAGCACTGAACTTTCAGCACTTTCTGCCCTCTCGAACGCATTAACTAATACTAAGCCGCTATAAATAAAATAGAGGAGTTATCACAGATCAAAAGAACAATTAATGAAATAAAAATAAAATAGAATCAATGTTTGTTCTCTACACCATAGCAACCACATCACCATAGAATTTATAAAGTCCTGACAGTAGCATATATGCTCCTCTGACACCTGACTTTCCCCATGTTTAGACTACATCTTCAGCATGACTAGGCTAGCTGTTATGTTTTCAGCAAACCATGAATATGTCTACACAGGATACGTCATAGAAGAACAATTTCATTTGTTGATCTAGGTGTTACTATCATCCCTCAAGTCTAAGAGCTAATATTAGTGGGGATGCATACTGAATGTCATGATGATTAAACAGGGATGAACAGAGTGGAAAATTGCCAGACTTTCTCACATTCATGTCAGTCTGATTTGTCATCCATACATCTAGCCATACAGGACCCTGAATGGTAGAAGGAAATCTTCCGTTCTGGCACCAAGAGACTGACAGGCAATCATCTCTGCTGGGCGAGGTGCAAGAAACAATAAATGGCCCAGAAGGAGGACCACAGACTGCGAGCCACATCACCAGTCTGCTGAAAGATGAACCTGATGTGACAGGGAACAGCTGTCTCATGAGAGACTTGGAAGTAGCCCTAGTCCACATGGGTGACGACGCAGCAGCCACCTGCTGTGACCAAAAATGACTGCTGACTTGTCCCATTCAGACAGACACTGAAGCAGGAGACAGAGGCTCTATCTCCACACACAGGCAAGGGGGAACAAGCTAGCAAGCTGGCAAATTTTATTTTGCCATGTTATCCATTTAGAAAAGAAATTAAGTTGTGTTCACAAGGGTTCACAAGCTGGTGGTGTATAAACTGAGTGTAATGATCCTGAATGAAGGCAATCTTAAAAATAACAGATTTCTCTCTTTTATGACATTACAAATGCTACGCTCGCTCATTACAAACTGAATAATAAGTCTTGTATAGGAGATGAGACACCACTTAGCGGATAGGTGAGTGCAACATTTTCAAAGCGATACCATATCATATGTTGTAACACAACAATTGAGCTCCAGTCAAGATGATTTAATGCTTGATGTTTCAAGGCCATATGGGTACAATCATTCGTAAGCAATATGCAAGCAACTCCTCACAGCTGTTGATTTAATACACACAGGCAGACACACAAACACACACACACACACACACACAAACACACACACACAGACACTTGGAGGCCCATCTGCACACATGCACACACACCAACTAGTCATGTACACACAGATGTGTGAACACACACGTACATGCACACACACACACAGACACACAAGCGCGCACACACACACACACACTCACACACGAATATACATAAATAAATGCAACTTTTGAAAAGCTTTGCCCAGCGTGAAGAGCACAACCCAGCGTAATGTCTGCTGGCGAAAAACAAGAAACACAGAGGGGTTTTCATCCACACGCTTGTGGTATCCTAGCAACACTTTTCAAAAGAAGCAGTTGTGTTTTGTCAAGCTCTTTTGTGACTATGGAGTAAGAGAAGAAAAAATAAATAGAGACAATTTTCTGTCTGGAAGGGCATTGTTGAAGACACCACGAACAACAAGGAGCTGTGGTCACCAGTCTAACAATTCTATCACTGATGGTAAAAACCCTGCTATCCCGGAACTCCACAATGGCAAAGGCACGATGCTTATTGGTAAAAAAAATATGTGTAGAGGGTTTGCCAGCCTAAAATAGACTCAAGTGGAACATTTTAACATTCCAAAATGGCTACGGGATGAGCCTGGAAAAGCATATTCATTCAGAGCTTCTTATGGAGGATTTAGGATCCAAATATGCATGGCGAAGCAGGGAATAAAATGGCTATTATATTCTGATAATGGCAGGGCTGAAACAGGCAGACAGCAAACACACTCAGAGTCTGTGTAATAAGTGCAGTATTTACTTTCCTACTCTGCTCTGGCTTGCTGTTCATTGGCTGGCACTGTGCGACTATCATTAAAAATGATGGGAAAGACTCTTGTCTAATACGGTCTGGTATTAATGATGCTGGGTAATTACATAACATCTGTCCAAGGATGTAGTTCTAGATCCGAATGATCATGTCACAGAAAACCCCTATAAAATCTTAAACAGCTTTTATCTTATGTTCTTATTGTTTGTACTGTACTTGAGTTTGAGAAAGGCGCTATATAAATTCAACTTATTATTATTATGAATTTCATGGTCAGCAACCTCTCCATTTTTCCTCCTTCGACTACACATCAACTTTAACTGACCCCCTTTCCCCCGTTATGATCCACTCCGCCCCCCAGACCTACCCCAATGTACCTCCTGGGGCCCTTGCAGCCCATGCCCCCAAACACACACACACGCACACACACACAAACACGCACACAGGCACACACACACACGCATGCACACAAACACACACACACTCACTTTCTCCATTGTAACACCCCCCCTGCAGGCCTTAGCCCCACATAATAGAGGCTGAATTTCTATGAGCTTGTCATCTCTCATCAACATTTACTGACATATATGGGGGGTATCCACAGATGAAGAGCAGAAGGGCAGGAGGTGGGTGGGGGGTGGACCTGGTCCATGAGTCCCAATCCTACCCTACCCCCACTCCTCCCCTGGGAACTGCTTATCTAAGTTTTGAGTCAAACTAATCCTGGGGGGGGGGGGGGGGGGGTAGTCAGGAAAGGAGCTCCTTTCAGTTGGTATTAATCAGGGAAGGGGACTGCACGGATTGACTAACTCAACACCCCAGGATGTGAGGTGTCAGGAAGAGAGAGAGACCGAGAGAGAGAGAGAGAGAGAGGAGAAAATAACAAGGCGCTGCTGTTTACACAGTAATTCTGTAGAACATGAGCAAGTGCCAATGAATCATGTGTTTGGTGGAAGTTTAATTTTCGATGAGCGGAGGCCCAAGCCTTAATGCCTTCTGGCTTTGGGAATGTGAGCCAAAACGCATCAGCATGGGCAGTGGCAAAATGTCAACACTACCAGTGGCTGACAAAACAAACAGTTGATCAAATGTGTCCACATACAGAATTAAATAGCGTAAATGAATAAATACACAAGTTGCATGATGTACTCTTTTGGCTAATACCACAGTAAAGATTGGTGAATAAACATGGTGCTTCATTATGTGATGAATTGATTCGATTCAGCTGAACAACCTTCTTCATTATTATTGTTTCAAGTGAAGCTGTGTTATGTAAGACCGAGGTACCAATGCAAGACTATAACAACCAAGAGGATGTTTTCTGTGGTTATTTTCAGTAAACAGAAGTGCTGCTATGCATTCCTGTGTTTTCTCAAATATAATTGGCCATTTTCATGTCAGGAAAGGGACACACTCACAGCAGACCGCCTAACTGAATTCATCAGACTGGAGCCACAGACCTTGGCTATTGAGCTCTATTAAGCAGAGTTCAAGCTTCGCCGAGACACAACAAACACTGTGATGTATTAGGCAATGACATCCTTTTACTTGAAAATAAAATAAAATCTTTTTGATTAAACCAAATCAATCAGACAGATACCGGCACTGAAAAACAACATCCAACAGCCCCTTTTGCCAACGTTTTCATGAAAGATTAGACAAATAAAACCATAGAAATGCATATTGAGACAAAATATCAATTATATCACTGTTGTGATTCATAGTCAGTAGTTCATAGTCAAGCTATATATTATATTAAAGTCAAGCAACCTAAAATATAATGTCATGGCCAGTATGCGACAACAAGCATCCATTGTGATGTTTTGGCTTTGGTTGGATCACATCACTAACTGTACAGTGTAGAATAAGGCACAGAGCCTAGCATGTTCATGATGTCATTCTCTAGCCAGACAGACGAGTTACGTTCCAATCTCTATGACAACCAGCTCTGCTTGTCACCCTCCTGTAATTCATTCACACTGACCCTTTGGCCAACACAATGTAGAGGAGGTCAAAGGGGTCATGACCTGGGGCCAGTCCACACATACACAATCCCACACTCTGACCATCCATATTTTATGCAGGTGCATGTTTCATTGAGTCCATAACTAAATTCAGTCACAATGATTCCACATTCAATCACCACATAATTACCTGCTAACACTGTCATTAGCAGCTAATAATCCCACCCATATGGATTAAGTTACATAGAGTGAGACCAGCTAATAGTTCCTTCTCAGTGGTTTCTAAATATAAGCAGTAATGTGACTGAACACAACTTATCAGATCTTGGTTATGAGTGTAAATCTCAGACTTATACAAACTTCTTTTAGAAGGTTCAATCTTCTGACCCACTGGCATATAGCCCACCTCCCCCTCCTGACCAATTATTTAACTTCACTCCCTTATCGGTACATACAAATGGAACTACATTGCTTCATTTCATCTGCGAATAAACAATACTGAGATAACAGCATCAACCAGGATTCATAGCCCAGTGTGACCTTTATATACCTGACAAGTTGACCTTTCTGTCCAAAACTCCATGGCTGCGAGATGCTGATAGCATGTTTAGCCTGTGCATAAAGGACACTGTAATTCTCTTTTTCAATAAGGACATGGCAGTAATGACAACGTCAGGGGGTGAGATGCCGCCAATATAAACCACCAGTGTTCACTGCACAGTTAAGAATAACCGTTCATATGAGCCATGGCACACATGCCTGGGGAATGGAAAGATGGAGATGGCAAGTAAATTGGGTGAAAGTCTCAGTAAAAGCAGCATCAGCCCCAGTGGTGGATTTTAGCACAACTGTTCCAATTTTTACTCACTTTGGTCCCAAGAGTGGAAAGTGTATCTTCCCTGCTCAGACTCCTACGGTTAAGGAGTTTTATGATTAACAAACAAGTTTTATGACTGCAAAAAAAAAAAAACAGTAATGTTGCCCTGCTTTTTTTTATTAGAAAAATAAAAGCCAAGCTACACAGACACACATAAATAAGATTAAACCAATTCAGGCTTTGGCATTACCAAAATATTTTATCACATTATTGGATTAAAAATAAATCCAACATTAGGGCACAGATTAATTTAAACCAGAACAGTTAAGTGCAATCGTGAAACAAGCAACAGGGATCACATTTAATTTGCTTATGAGTGTGTGGCCAGTGTAATGTTTTGCAGCAGAGTGCCAGGACACGTAAACAGCTTACAGTTTGGACCAAACTAATGCTGTGAGATAGTGGCAGAGACACTGCTGCAGATATCTGTGATTCTACAATGGACGAGTCACATTATTTGCCTTTTACTTGCATATTATTTGCACTTCCGGTGTACCCTCAGTACGTAGCATAAAGTGTGTAAATTTAAGATGCTGTAAAGTCTGTGCTGAAGGGGGTCAAGAGTTTAATGAGGTTGGGTGTAAAGAGGAAGGGAAGCAAATTCGGAGGTGCTGTTGAACTGCTCCTTTCAGGGGTACGATGGCACAGGCCCCAGTGATTTGACAATGCTTCCCTGTGATTGTGATGTTTTCAGGGAGTCAGGCCACGTCTTCACAGAGGATGGCTCTGTATGGGAAGGACCTACTTAGCAGCCTCGTCCCTGTCCTGCTAATACATACGCTTGCATTGCCAGCCGCCCTAAATCTTTCAAGCCATTGTTTACCACGCAAATGAGCTGCACAGGGTGGCAGTGGCTCTGTACAAGTAGCGAGGAAAGGGATTAACTTCCAGGACAGGAGGACTGCCATGTTAATGTGGATGGCACTGGAGGAGCCTCCCTGCAGAGTTCACTCTGGTGCAAGGTCATACCCCCCCCAACAGTCCCCCAGTCCCCCACCAGTCAACCACCACCCCACGCTCTGACCAAAGAGGGGAGGGTCTAATCTCTTAAGCCCCCCGCGACCATTCTTCGCCTGGCCATAGGCCAGACCTTGAGATAGGTGCACCTGGAGGGAGGGGAGGGCAGAACTTGCACAATCATCAGTGACAGCATTATTACCATGGAGGACACTGGCACTTTCAATTTATGGAAGTGCCTAATGGCTTTTGAAACACACCACTCTAAAGCGTTGGGGCTCATAGCAAGGAGACAAGGAACTGATGTAATTTTGAGAGTGAAACATTATTTCAGCCATTTGAAGTGGGGTTTGCAAGAGCCTTGTGTAAGTATGCATAGTCGTACCAAAAAAAACAAGAGGGACATTGAATATTAAACAATGGTTAATTAATATGGATGACTTCCTGGATGGCTGCCATGAAGACAGAACCCTGGCTTGTTCCATTACTCACTGATATTAAATCATATTGCTTAAGGTTCCCTTTTCTGTTGTTACTCTGTTTCCCGAGGGAGCACAGCCTGAAGGTGACATTGTGAGGATTGTACTATTAACTGCACAGATTCCATTCAGAAGCCATTTTCTGAATTATGAATCAGGGAGACAAAAAAAAACCTCTGGTAACGTTGTGTATAATGTCCTACAGCTGCTACTAAAATACCAAATGTTGTCAGTGCTGCATCTTGTCTATCTCATTTGTAATGTACAGTCAGCCCAACAAACCAGGATTCATTAGAAATAGGAGCTAATGTGATTAATGAACTGTGTAAAATATTAGAGGTGATAGATCAGGCCTATAGCAGTCTAAAAATCCCTGACACATTAGATGAAAATAATCTTCTTTGACTTGTACTTTCACAGCAAAAAAAATGCGACATAAATGAGAGGAAAGCCAGAGACAAAATAAATTACCCAATATTACACAAGTCATCACCAAGAGCACACACATGAACCTCCCCGGTAGCCTCTGGTCTATTTTAGACACAGTGATTACGTTTGAAAATATGCACATTCACAGTTATTTCTGTACCTGTGCTGCTTATTTCAGTCCTTACAGTGGTGCGACTTCACAAGATTACAATGGCACAATGATGAATAGAGCAATCACTACAAAAAAGGAGCTGCCTGGTTCTCGTAGATGAAACCAGGAGAGGGGCAAAACAGCGTCTGGAATTGATTACGGTTATTGGATTTCATGCAGGGTAATCATGCACATTTCCCAAGGGGCCTGGCACTGGGTTTCTGTCCCATTACCATCTATCTCAGTGCTGCTGTTTGGTCCTGGACCCCACTGGTATGGGTGGGGCGCGATTCAGGTCTTAAGTCTGAATCGACGTAAGTCAAGTCTTGCATGAAGGGGACGATTTTCAAGACTTCCATGCGTCTCAGGCTGCCAGACAGATCGTGAGAGGAATTCACAATGACGGTAGCACTGACAGCTCCTAATTGTGATAAATCTATCGGCCCCCCTTCCAACCACCACCACCACAGCTCTGCAACTGTTTACAAACTAATGAGAATGCTTGGAGAAGTCCAAACAGGGTTGCTTTAAACTGCCTACACAGCTCTCAAGTGTAGAGATGTATGAGGCTAATCCTACTCTTTCTGCTCGCCTCAGGGTGTTGTTAAAATGCCACTTGGAATAAGCACAAAATAAAGAAAGGATGTCCTCAATTCTTGATGTCCCCATGGTACCTCCACTTTACATAAGGTTTTCACACAACAGTTCCAAACCATCTAAAAATTGCCTCAGTTTTGACATGATGAGGTTAGCACTAGGATATTCAAAGCATATGCTACAATTATATTATTTTGAGACGAAATCTATCAGCTCACTACTGTGCAGAGAGGAGACCTGTTGGCTTTCCTAACTAGCCCAAGAAGTATCATCAAAATAATGCAGGGATTTTGTTGATGATTCAGTTAACTTTCTAAGCATCCAGGACATCATCTAAGTTTAATCCACAAGCTGTATTTTCAGAGGAGAGATTGTCAAGAGGGTGTGCTTGTGTTCAATTCAACCATGAATATAAGCAGTCAAAAAGGAGACAAACCCCAATGGCCATTCATGTGTCATCCAGTTCATTGGATGGACTACCAGCATATTTGCACAACTGTCTAAAATCTAGGTTTGGCTTGGCTTTCAAACAGCCAGAAATTCTTTTGACATCTTTCTCCCACTAAATGCTATAAATGTCTACAAGTGGACTGGATCCAGCTAGTCTGTGCTGATGTGACACATAATGTCGCAATTCCAATTAACTCTGTGTGGCTCAAAGAGACATGAAGGATTGGGAAAAGTACTATATGTTGAGTTCAACTGTAAATCACTAAATCTGTGTGCAAAGTCAACTTCTTAACAGGTCAAAGAACAGCCTAAGCCAACGACCTGCACACAACGCATTAAAGTTGAGTGAACAAGCTGACCTACATAGTATGAACTGAATCTCCACGATATTGACAAAAAAAATAGAGTGAATGTGTCAGACGTAACACGGGTTGCAATCAAATGCAAAAAAACGCTTTTGTGTATGTGATTTTTATTCTGAGCTGCATCTTCTGAAATTGTCAAATGTATTGTCAATCATTTATACTCAGGACAAAAATTTGCGGCTGGCTGCTGGATCCCATCCAAATTCTTTTGGTCATGGAGCTGTCTTTGCCTGTCCATGCAGTGGAGCCATAGCATTTCACATGTAACCACCTTACAACTCTGTAAAATACCAGGAAGGAATATTCACTGAGGGCTAATCTAGTTTGGCTAATGGATGTTTTTTGAAATGTCTGAGGCAGAGAGGACAGAGAGAACTATCATTAAGGGTTATTTTGGGTTGTGTGCACTAAAACATCATATTTCCAGGAGCTAATGAAAAGAGCTGAGCAGAGTCCATATCCAACTGTGAGAAACAGAAAACACTTGGACTCCTTATCGATGTATTACCAAATAAACTGCTTCAGACAGAGGTCTTCTGTGTAATCAGGTTTTGCTCAGTTTCATAATAGGCACAATAGCACTAAAAATGTGTTACCACAAAGTAAACAGCTTACACTAAGGAAAGAAGTAAACCATGAGCATATTAAAGCAAGAAATTCAAACGGTTCAGCCAAAGGAAATTACAATACAGCACACAATAGCGTAATAACCAAATCCATTAAAACTACATCTACCACAATTCCCCTGGGCTGTGATCTCTGTTACAACAACAATGGCTGCTTTCTGATTTTTTTTTTACAGCCATAGTGGCTACAATCTAGTAGTTTTTAACCTTCTCCATACATGTGTCAGGAAAAAAGTCTTGACGTTGTGGGAACATTGGCATAGTCCTTATTCAGCATGTAAGAGCAGGTGTAGCGCTGTGCATGAGTGCTTCCTCCTCTCAGCACCGTAAGGATGAGCACACGCCCTCAGCCCAGGAGAGGCACGTTTCAAACGGCAGCTCATACATGGCTAATGACATCAAACCACTTTATTCATGCGTGCAAACTCATTAGCAGAAGGTCACTTGCACACGGCTCGCACCGCCACCCTGGCCTTTCCGAACCCCAAGGTGGCAAAATGTTTACCACATCTGACATTTAAAATCCTGCTCATGTGTGTTTGGTGTTCGGCTCCCATGACACCAAATTTTTTTTGAGGGGGTCTACGTTATGTTTATTTAAAAGCATGTGTGGAGCAGTGATTTCTCTTAGTTTGGTGTGGTGGTGCAATTTAAATGTGAGACCGCAGACAAAATATTTGCTTTTGCGCAAGAGTATGCAAACATAATGGGGGACATCACGTTGTAAACAAAAAGCAAGAGATGAATTTTTAAGTGTACTACTTAAATAATTCAAAACCTTGAGAATGATGCCTTGAGAACAGAAATAACGTTAATGTGTTGGGATGGATGTCTCACATAGATAGACACACACACAAATACTGCACTCTCACATACACAGACATATGCACTAAAGACCTACAATGCAGTGACATACATATTAGTGCACAATTAGACTCTGGGTGAAAGCACAGAGATATGGAATGTGACTAACCTGAAAAACAGAGACAGGAAAAACATACTGTCTACAGAGTGCACATCCACACGTGATTTAAGACATACCCAGACTGCAACAACACAGCCTGCCCACCAACATGCACAGACAGATAATCTGGCCAGCAGGGCATATTATTTACTGTGCTTTGGCCAGCCTCTCTCCCTTGCCGCCCATGACAAGCCATCGATTCTGCCTGCAGGAGAGAGCCTTGCGCTGCACTACGGAAAGAAAAGCCAGAGAGGATGGAGGGATCAGAGGAAGGAGCGAAAGGGAGAGAGAAATGGGGTTGCTGTGCTACTCATCTCTCCACCTCCCCCTTTTGCGACACACTCTGTAGAGTAGATGGACAACCATCCACGTTGCCTCTCACTGAGAGACACAAACAGAATAGATCCTCCCCCGTCGGTCAGACAGAGTGATAACGCTACCCTCTGCAGCAGCATCTAACCCTTACACCCCACACCTCCCTCTCAGCAACAACCACACACTCCCCCACACCCCATTCACCATTTGGGTCCATGGCGGCAGCCACCCCCTCACTCACCGGCTCCATCGAATCACAGGAGCTTCCTGCTATGACCTCAGAGGTGGCAGAGTCACACCAACACCAGGAAGGAGTGTCCCGGAAGCTGCAGCTGTCCGCTGCTTGCTACGCTGTCCGCTAGTCTGCCGGACGGCCACAGCTGCTGTGGGGTGCTTCACAGGAGGACAGAGAGAGAGATAGGAGGCTCTAATGGTCAAGCTGCAGCATCATCTACGCTAAGCACACACTGCCAGCCCCCTGGCAACAGCGTCCTGGCTGCTCCAACAGCGTGCTTTCACGCACTGTGACCAGCCTCACATGCATAATTAATACGGCCAAGACATCCGTTTCCTCCCTGCATATGCATGTGTGTATGTGTGTGTGTGTGTGTGTAGTGTGTGTGTAGTTTGTGTGTGTATGCATGAGTGTACTGCCTGGCTGAGCCAGTCCCTTGCCTATTGATTATGCTGTTACAGGAGCAATCAAGAGCGGGAATGGTAATTGGTTGGGAACAACACAGAATGCCCTGCTCATAAATTCATCCTCTATGTGACAAACAGACATAGCTGATTGTGCTGTGGGACACGACAAAGGGGGGAGGGAAGGAAGGATGGATGGATAGAGGGAGGGAGGGAGGTAAAGTAGGAGTGATGTATGGAAGGAAAGAAAGAAGAGAATCAATGAGAGAATGAGAGAGCAAGCAAATAAGTTAATGAAGGAGCAGAACCAGCAAGCCAGCACTTAAGACGACCCTGTGAACAAGTGAAGTTGCATGTGTGCATGTATGTGTTTATCTGTAATAGATTTGTGTGTGTGTGTGTGTGTGTGTGGCGCTTTTCATTGGCACTTTTCATGCGTACGTCAGTGCTTGGTATTGCCTAAGCCCCAAATGCTGCATGCATTTCACATTAACAAAAAAGATCACATCATGCGCGGGTGACTCATTGGCTGTACGCCTTAGCATCCCAAACCTGGAAATGGCAGCCCCATTATTCATAAGTGTCACATCAGGCCTCTTTTGTGACATGGCCTACATTTCCTTTAGATCAATCTATTAGAGCAGGTTTGCCCCATGTGCTCCAGTCTTTTCACTGCCACGCTTTCTGCCTAGTTCCCCTTTGACCGAGTCACACAGATTTAGGTCACTGTTTGAATTAGACTGACTGATGTGTGTCAAACACAAATATTCTATTTCTGCAATGGAACCTCCAGGAATACAGTTCTCTGACTTGACTCTGACTCTGACTCTCTGGCTAATTCCTACAGAAATGTATTTGCCAGCCGGAAAACACTTTAACCACAATATAATGTGTATGGAGCAAGCTTAGGATAAGTCCCATCTCTTTGAGAGAGGCTGAAATGAAAGAAAGCGGATAAAATGACACTGAAATAGCAAAATGTTTCCATGATAGTTAGATAGGAATATCTTGGAAGTTCAATTACAAAGATGTCTTTTTGGGAGGTAAGGCCAGATCTGGTTCAAACAGCAGAATTAGTGCCTAGCAAGTATTTAAAAAATCTTCCCATTGAAGGCCACTCCAAATGAGACTCCAACCAAAGCACTTTCTTAATTAACTGTGTACTTGCATGGAGAAAGACAACTCCCACTCATAACCTCATAGTCTTCAGGAGCGCAGAGGGTAAGAAGCCATTATATAGGGCAATTTTCATGCTTCGCGGACAAAACAAATCGAATTCAATATGTGGTGCAATACGCAGCGGAGTCCCAAGAACAGCAAATTAAAAATAGACTGAAGTTAAGATTCATACACTGGATGTGTTTGGATGCTATGAGGCTTTGAACCACCAAGTTTCATGTTTGCGAAAGATCATGTCACTCCAAAACAAAAAATAATGTGCTCCTGAGAGTGTAGCAAGCACGTTGTGAAAATAGATGACTCAATTTTAGATCTGTATCAACAACGGCGGTGTTGAAACACTCAACCTAACGACTGACGCACAAACTAACAACACACACACGCGCGTATGCACACACACATGCAAACACACAAACACACACACACGCATACACACATGCACTCACATACACACAGTGACACTTAAATACACAAACAACTGAGAAATGGGCAGGACAGGGAATGAATACAATCGTGCTAAATGCCTGCTGGGCACTCAGAAACAGGCCTTTTCTCAAGTGGAAAAAACAGGGTTGACACTTAATTAGCAAACAGGGTCAAGCACTGGGCCCAGGTCTTCTGTTTCTGTGGTGAGTCACAGTGTCCCACATAGCAGCTCAGGAACAGATTCAGGCCGGTCACGCTATAAGGATATGGATGAGTCCCAAACATATCAGCATCCTCATAATTCAAGACTCTGGGCCCTTTTCTATTTCCCACAGAAGGTCAGGCAAAGATCTGAATAGGAAGCTAGTCTCCTCAGGCCATTAGTCACAGTTAGTCAGTTAGCAGTTAGCATTAGCAGCAGAGTACAAAGAGAGATATATCCAGTACGTTGCAAGATTAGAGGAGGAAATACATCCAAGAAATATATCAAGATTGGCTAAAGCTACAACACCACAGCATGTCTGAAAGTGCCTGCCACACATCAGTACCACTTCAGCAGACCTGAATGTCTTCCCAGTGGAGCCCAGAGCCCTCCTGAACGGGCCTTTGTCTCTTGCACTGGACCCAAGTGTGCCACAAGTACTGGTGTCCAGCAGACACCTTCCACACTGCTCTATCAAGTGGGTGTTTTCACAGAGCAATCCAAGGATAGTGACAAGTGGAACAATAAAATGGACCAGAACAAGCAAGGAGTGGAACAAGGCAGGCCTCATAATGGAGTCCTGTGCCTCACTGTGACAGGCACTGTCCTCTCGAAGACTGACACAAAGCAGGCTTTGTCGCCGGTTGAGTTATTGCCATCAGTACATCGATAACTATCAGCACGCACAGACAGCCTGCGATGCCTCCACCACTGCTAGCAAGCTACACCACATCCCCATGAGTCAATTAATTATGTCAACCAAGGTGCAGGAATGTACAGTATGAAGAGACGTCTATGTTTAAGTGCCCGTATGGAAAAATCCTGTAGAAAGCATGCAGCATATGTAATGTTGTAAATCCTAAAGTGTAAATCCTATACATAATTCATGTAATCTCACTGTGGGTGGGACTGTAAAGATGCTCAGACATAACGAGGACGTCTTGTTAAAGACAGGGATGCTACTGTATCAGTATTATTCACCACACACCACAAAAAAATAAAAAAATACCCTAGTCACTTAAACCCTGGGGATGTGTTATTCCCGCCTTATGAGGGAATCTATGTCTGTCTGGCGGAATGACACTGCAGCCTCTGCTGTTTCTGCAGGTCAGGAAGGGAGTGGGCACCTGGCACACGGTCCGCTGTCTGCCAGTGCATCCCAGGAGGCCGAAGAGCAGCAGATGAGCTACCAGTCATCCCGGTGCCAGCCTGCTGCTGTGGAGATAGAGTAACACAGAGGCAGGCTCACACCAAAGATGGGAATTTAAGGGTGGAGGGGTAAAGGAAAGAGGAGTAGATTGAACGCATGGACGGGAACCACTGAAGTGTTGAGAATAATTCAATTTGATCCATTAGTGCTTTGCTTGGTCACAACGCTCAGGGGCTCGCTGACACAGAGCCATATGCGTCCTTGAGCAGCTGAGGGCAGCTAAAATGTGAGCAGTGGAAAGCAACAGAAAAGCAGGAAAAAACACACATTTCTCTCCTCGTTGGACACATTGGATGCAGGGGATAATAGTTTATTATAGGAGACAACAAGGACAGGGAATAAAAGACTAGACAAAAACAAACAAAATGCAACATCGCACAGGGATCGGGGGAGGGTGTCAGCATTTGTTCAGATCCAAGGTTCAGACGGCAATGAAGCAGGGCTGTGTGCAGTAGGGGCCCATATGTTGCCAGTGATACAGACTCTTCTGGGCATCCCCGAAGCCAGCCCAACCCGCAGTGTCCCGCTGAGTTGTTTACACATACCAAGACCCCTCACTGACATTTTTCACGATTAATTAAATTATATCCCTTTCGGATGATTCCCCTGCTTTGTGATACTCCCACATGACACCCAAATGCTAAATAAACCTCTAATTAAAGAATCAGTTAATTATATTTAAAAAGCATCAAACATAAAAATGCAGTTTACCTTAAGTTTGCCTTTTGTATCTATTCAATATTCTACAAAATGCTTTTTTCTTCTCTCCATTTGTTTTAATTTCAAATCAAAACAGAGGACGGAGGAATATTTTAGGTTTATTATAGGTTTTTTTTTTTTTGGCAGGCCACAAAAGCAGGCACGCCAGAGATTCATTCAAACATAATCATGACTGCTCCTCTCCAAATCCCCTCAAAGGCTCCAGGAAATCCTCTCTCAATATCTGTCAATAAGGAATTAAGAGGAAAATTCAACACACTGATTTTAACATCCTCTGCTCTCTTCAGTGGACTGTTTTGTATTTCCTGATGTCCAGTACATCTACTAGTGTTCTCTAATGCACCCCTGTGAATAACTACCAGGTTGTTAATGCTAAAGGCTGAGGTATCTGAACAGACGGCACTCTAAGAGGATGTCCACAGTGACTTTTATACAGTAACACAAACCAGAGCTAAAACAATCTAGGCTCTGCCCTCACTAGTTCATCACACATATGACAGTTCTCCTTTAAATCCCAATGGAAGTCAGAACCAATTGAAAGTAGGTTAGGTGTCTTTGCACAGAGTGTACTTATAGCAGGGAAGATAAAAAAAAAAAAACATCTGGATGAGACATCTGGATGAGTGAAGAAAGGCAGGTTCTTTCACTGGTTAATCTCTTGTGCAATGCGCTGTGATGCGGTAATCTGAATTAGTATCATTCAGAGAGGAGTCGGCCCAGAGACACACTTCCCTACTTCTTTGTGTTCCTCGTCAGTGATGGGTTGTGGTGGCGGAGTTAAACTGGGCTGTGAGGGATATTAGAAGCTGATTGTGATTCGCCTTTGTCCAAAGCTATATCGGTCTCACTGTATCTATGTCTGTGTGTTTTAAGCACATCGGTGACAGTCAGTGCTTGGCCTAATGCCTTCTTTTCTTCTGTTCTCCACCCAAAAAAGGGGTACTTCCAGAGAGGTTGCACCACACAGAATCTCATATTGTTCCATCTTGTTGTGACAAATCCTTTCTGCCTCACTTGAGCACCCTCTCCGTCTTTCTCATTCTGCTGATGCTCTTTCTAACTGTACATCTGTCTGTCCCACTGCCCTGCATGACAGATACAGCTAGTTCTCCATCCACTCCGACCCACACACACATCCGTCCTCCGGGTGTTCTGAAGCTGGGGCCTGCGTGCGGCAGATAACCCGCTCTGTGTTCGGCTCCCACTGTCTGCCTTGCTTCCTGCCAACCCATCACACACACACACACAGACACACACACACACATGCTTCTCATAAATAACCCAGAGCATGAAATAGGCCTCACCTCCCTCTCTGCCATCCCACTTCCACAGGCACATAGTCTGGGTGGTGCCCAAAAAAGCTGTGCTGTCTCACTTTCAGAGATGAGGCGGAAGCTGAAATATATTCATCAATGTGTATAATATCATTTCCTATCCGGGCTCTGGAGGAGGTTTAACATTGCAGGATATCAGGCTTTGATTTCTGGGGAGCTGCAAGTAGTTTTTGTGGCTTTGATAAAGACATGCCTCGCCTGAGCTCTGGCATTTTACATCATAAAAAACTTGATCACAACTTGGGACTTCAGTTGGAGAGACAGAGAAGTCTGTTTTATTTCCTCTACTAGAACTAGAATAAGAAGACGTCCTTACTAGATATCCTAAAAGTCAATTAGCACAGCATTTGGGATCAAGAAAAATGAAACAAATAAAAAATAAAACATTGTTGCACCAAAACTTTTCGACTGTAGGGATACTGAATAAGGACTAGAAGCCACAATTAATTCAGGACAAGGTTGTACAGGGACGAAGCTCGCATCATTCCACTGGGAGACAGTGTGACGTTTGTGCTAGTTCATCTCAGCGGCAAACACATTTTGAACAGTCTTTCCTCAAGCTGCAAATAATGAGCATGTTGATGGGAAGGCTGGAGTGCTTAAGACATCTCAGTGCGGTAGCTTGGTCACCATGGCACAATGTGACACTGGCAATAAGCCTGGATGAAAGCAGCTCCACTTTAACATCATTTGTCTCACACAATCTCATCATCATTTTGCCTTACTGTCCCTCCTCATGCAGATGCAGAGACATGCTCTCCTCGTGTCCCCGCCCCCCCCCGACCTGGTCGACAGAGGAAGAACTAACAGGAGAGCTGGTTGCGTTACGCTTCCTTTGAGCTTTTGCACCAGACCTTTTTCCACGCATACAGGGCTTCTTTAGACCCTTTTCATCCAGGCTCATTGTGTATGCGGTGGGGGACAAGTGTGTCGTCGGGCCCTTTGAGGCCATCCAGCAGAGGGAGGCCCGGTTTACCGCGAAACAGCATAGCGACCCGTTTGTTGGCCGCGCCTCGACAGAATGTTAATGCTGTGCTACACCAGTGCTCTCCTCTACGGTGGTGTCCAATCATACCGCTCTAGTACTTTGTGTCATTTATCAGTGAGCGGCTGTGGTGGCAGAGTTAAACTGTGCCGTGAGAAAATTGACAAGCTGATTGTAATTTACCTTAGTCTCAAATTATATCTGTCTCACTGCAGCTGTGTCTGTGGCTGTGTTTGGAGTACATGACATTACAAGCGGTTGTGTATTTGGAATTCTGTATAAGCCCTGTATGAACAATGTTTTTCTCATTTATTTAGGTCAGCTCACTACTTCTCTGAAAATCCTGGGAGAGGAATTTCGTAATACCCCAATCGATGTACTTCCACGTTAGAAGGTTCATATCATTGTATGACACAAAAGGACAGCTTTTTTATGGCCTTCACTTTGTTGCTTTGTCACCCTGACCAAATACGATTTCTTTTCCTTCCCTCTGCTTCACCCCCACTGTTTATTCTGCTCAGCCTTTGTCTTGGTGCCTTTATTCACAGCCAAGAGCTGGAGAGGTGACAGGGCATGGTTCAGGAGCGCTCTCTCGCTCTCACCCTTCAATAAAGGTGAAATCAATAGAAACGTGGAACGCAATCATCAATGTCATCGTGCAAAATGGCACAAATAAACAATGCCCCAGTTTGCCTGAGCATGCTCAGTGATTGAGTGCTATGGTTGACTCAAAGAGAATACATTTCCTTGGTTGAAAAACAAATCAAATATCATTCGACTTGGCTGAGAAGTAAACAAACAGATCCCATCTGGAGGTTCCAAAAGGTTCCAAAAGACTTTTGTCATTGTCAAGACAAAGGCAATATTACCTAATGAACGTTATTGACAAACTCATCAAAACAAAGCAGCCTATCCCCCACTTCCCCCAAAAAATGGTTCCTATTTAAGAATGTGCTCTCTTTTGGCAAGTACAGGAAACGCGGGGGGTATTAAATGACAGGTGTCATGTGGGAACAGCCCATCTATCCTGAAGACCTGTTAGCGCAATGTTTCCCATCCCTTTCAGCCGTAATGGGATTTTCTGGCTTAAATGCACTTTGCTCATTGGAAGATTGGAAGTGAATCCATCGATCCACAAACAATTTAGATACGTCCGAGAGTGGGGCAACCTAAATGTACAAGAGAGCTTTTCCAACAAGCAACACAAACATCTAGACTTTCGGTTCACTCCCCACCACCTTTTCTCCATAACTACATCTCTTCTACATCTCTACATCTGTTTTCTTCCAATCTGTCCACCCACTGCCAGCGAGATTGCTGCCCTGAGTGTGCGTCCTGTATTCAAGGACACCTCCACTCCACACTCACCCCCAACCCACCACTGTCATGAGTGTGTGTCCTGTATTCAAGGACACCTCCACTCCACACTCATCCCCAACCCACCACTGTCATGAGTGTGCGTCCTGTATTCAAGGACATCTCCACTCCACACTCACCGCCAACCCACCACTTACTCACAGCAATGCAGGTGGTAAACTGTGCAGCACACTTTTTTTTCCACTCCCAATACAAAAAAATGGTTGTTCAATCATGTGGAACGTAAAACACAACAGCAAAATTATCCCTGCACTGGAGCAAGGGCAGGTGCTCTCTCTGCATGATGCAGAGGGTGTGTGTGTGTGTGTTTTTTTTGGGGGGGGCTGTGTTTAGGATGTGTTTTCGCTTTGACTTAGTCATGGCGGCATCTTCCTGACGCACTGGCGGTGCTATGGCAACGCGGCCGCGAGCACTGGCTCTGGAACAGTGTGTGTATTCTCCACTAACAGGATGAGCTTGGCTGTGCACTTCTGCTTTTACATCACAAGATATGAGTGAATGGAAGCCATAAAGACAGAAAAGCTCAGAGACATTCCTTTCTAAAGCAATTATGACTCATTTTGTGTGTCCATGTGAGACAAAGTGTTTTTCTACAAACAAAAATTTAAATAAAAGAGCCCAAAAGATTTAACACAAACCTTGCAGCAGACACAGATGTTAGGTGGAAACCAAGATGCCTAAGTGTGCTGAGCTGACGCAGCATCCAAATGTGAGATAATGTTGTGAGATAATGTTGAAAAAATTGCATGGCTCTGCCAAAACTGTCTGAATCGCTCACTGTCTCTTAACTAAAAGGGGGTGTGGGGGGAGGGGGGGTGATCATGCTAATCCCAGTAAATGTTTGTGGTTACAAATGATGTCCCAGATTCTGCATTACCAAATAGCATTTAGAACTCACTGGTTTTGACAGTCTATCTTCCACAAGCCTTATTTGGTGTGTTATTTGGCAGCCATAGTGTAGGCCAACCACTTCCAATGGAAGATTACTGCACAGACTTAAAGAAATTAAAATGCTGGTGCAGTCTTTACTTTATTACTACGTCAAAGTCTTCCTTAGGCGAATTTACATTCATTTCATGACTGACTACCAGCACCATATTACATCTATTTAAAATAAACATCTCACAGTCAACATACTGATACATAACACTGAACATGCAAAATGCATGAGTTGAGGTTTATGCATTTATTTATGTGGGACACACCAACATAGGCTAAACTAGGCAAAACTAATAAATTACAAAATAACATCAACAAATTAGTGAACTTTCCCTACTTAAAGTTTACAAATTAAAGTTAAAGTTTTCAATTAATAGCCCACCAGGTCACATTTGATGGAAAAAGCGTGGAGAGCCATTTTATGTTGCATAAAACATCATGAGTGGCAGCTATCCCCATTAATCCTGCAATAAGATGCAGACTTAACAAGGTGATGCCAGACAAGGTCCACTATCCTAAAAGTCCTTCCTGTCTAATGTGCATTATCTTAATGGCCTACTCTTTCTAATGCTATCTGACAAGTAGCATCTTTCTGGCAGGACAACAACTTGGAAGGACAAGGCATACTGCAAAAACACAAAGCCCTTTATCAGTAACGATGGTCCCTTAGATATGGATGCAAGTGAACTGCAGAGAGGAACCATAGCCTACTACTCAGACTTACCGTTGTAACTCCATTACAATTTATCAGCAGTTTAATGATTCTCTGGGCTTTTGTCTGAATTATGTGCCAATTAAATTGCTTAAATTGCTATCACAGAAATTGTTCAAAAACATTAAAAGGTTGTTATATGTGTCACATAACTTTAAGTTTTAGATCACAGTTCGCCATAATAAGACACTTTATACACTTCGATCTATCACAGCAACAGAGGTCTCGCAAGCCATGCACAATCAATGACGAGTTCGAAAACATAAACCGAGGATAAGAGGAGAAACCCCAAAACAGATCGATGGAAGCGTGTTAGTCAAAATGACACCTCCAGCATATTTCTGCTGACAAGCTGAACTTCCCAGGTCACAAGTTACTAAAAAACAATGACTGGCAACTATGCATTTTTCCCCCTTTTGTGTGCAAGGTATGTTAGGGTGGGGTGGCGGGCAGTCACAGGGTGAATCAAAGCCATTAGACACAAGTGCTCAGAGAGGCCAGGTGGAATCAGAATGAAAAGTGTGAATGAAAGAGATGTTTGAGCTGAGTGTATGAAGATGATAACACTGGCACTGAGGCACAGGGAGGGGATCACACACAAACACACACACACACACACACACACACACACACACACACACATTCACACTCATGCACACTTAAAACATACACAAAGATATGCTATCCGCGCTACACACATACCACGACACACACACACACACAGATCATGAGGGCACCTCTTTTTACAACACAAAGACCACAGGAGAGTAGGTAAGTGATTTCTTTCGTTGCTTTTCCATTAGTGAAACTATTGATCGCAAGAGAGAGAGAGAAAGAAAGAGAGAGAGAGAGAGAGAGAAAAAAATCTGCTGTGCAATCTACTGAGCCCAGTAACACAATAATCCCCAAGTAGGCCTATATGTAGAAATCTTAAAGAAATAAAGTTGCCTCAGCTCAGTGACTTGAGAGAGCATGTGAGATAACCTCTTATTAACATTAATTACAGTACAAAAAGAACATTGGATTGGAAGTGATTGCATTGAATCCTTTTGGATCTTTGGATCCTATGAGGGCTGAGCTTTTGCCAAGTCGAGGGGGAGGAGGGGACCAGTCTCCCTAGTTCCCCCATGGTTGAAAAGAGCACCACCAAACTGACCTCAAAGGTGCTCACTTTTGCATGGGAAAATGTGTCATGTGAAAATGTGCCCTCAAGAATGCCCCTTTATGAAACACGCTGTGAAGATTTCCTTCCAGTCTGAGAACATTCAACAATACAACCTGAGTTTAATTAATGAGTGCGCCTCTAGTGGGGATAAAACACCATGGAAGGCCTTATAAGGTGGCCCTCGAAATGGCCTCTACTTGGTGCTCCCTATGGTGTCCTTACACTGGAAAAGGATGCCATTATAGGGTGCCGTCTATGCCACCGCAAGAGGCACCCTTCTTCAATGGCACTGACCGTGGCGCTATCAATTGCCTTTACAATGGGAAGAAACCAATCCCAATCCCAATAAAAATGTCTTCCTTACCATGTGCCATCTAGGGAAGGTTTTTCCCAAAGTCAGTGCCATGACAACAGTCTGAAAATCTTTACAAGGGCAGATATTCTCTGATAATATTTGGCTGGCATTTTGATGTTCATCTGTACAGTCCTCATTTGCATGTTCAATGGCCAGTTTAGGCCAGGGCATTCAGCATTACAATGAGCAGTAAGGTCAGGTCTGAATGTCTTACAAAGGCAAAATGAAACCAAATGCAAAAATCTGAATCCTGATCCTTATCCAAATAATCATGTAGAAGGTCTCAGTTATGGCCTGGACCTTTAATGGTAGTAGAGCTATGCATCCACAAGGACACAGATGGACAAAACAGAGGTTGAGAAAAAGACAGATCTGCCACTTTGTTCTATCCATATGTCCTGAACTACTCTGACAACAGCTTCCATTTACTGTAAGTACCTGATGTGGAAAGATGAAATATGCAATTTCCTGCATGTCTGCAATGGCTACTTATGGCAGCCTTCCATTTGTGCATTTTATTTTATACCTTTCATATAGTTTTCTTTAAGTGTTAAGTGTTAGTTTCTTTCATTGTGTTGTAGCTTGAATGTTATCCTCTTTTGTAAGTCGCTTTGGATAAAAGCGTCTGCTGAATGCATAAATGTAAATGTAAGCAATAAACTTTTTTGGACACCACTAAATTCCTCTCAGCCATTCAAATCTATCACACATTTGGAACTGAAGAGCCCAACTGTAATTGCTGTGCTTGGGCTTGTAAGCGACTTTCATGAAGCCTTGCTTGAATCTGCAATAAATGATCATTCAAAAATTACTCTTTCTAAACCACGCAGACCTTCCTCTATGATTACCATTGCTGCATTCTGAACAATCAGCCCCCTGCAGCTGGCAAATGGCAGAGCCGTCAATCAAGCATGAGAGGCTTCACTATCAAAGGCAATCAGGCTATCTTCTACTATTCAATGCATGCACTGTCATATGGCCTTGAAGCTAGCATTTTCAAACAGGACAGGACTTATCACTGGAAAGGCTGTGGAATCACCTTCAACTCAAATAGCAGGAAGCTAAAAGGTGAATTTTATGGTTTTATGGTCACACTCATCTTGCTGGTTCATACAGTTTCTCTCATTGGAGAGTTAAAGACAACTATACAAGGCTATAAGGATGATCCCCTAGCAGAATGAAACGCATTATAAGCTTAAGCATGACAAGAACTTGTTTTTCTTCTAGTTTATGCTGAGATATGGCTCTTGTTGAAGCCATTACGATTGCCCAGCTGTTAAAAAATGTGCTCTCACCAGAGATCAAAACTACTAAGTGGATGTGGTCTACTCTCACTTACTTATAGAAAGCAAAATAGTCTGCAGTGTGTGCTTAGATTTACTGCTCCAGTGAGACAAACCATATCTGATGACATTTCCAAGACTAGGAACTTAACAAGCAATTACAGTGTTTGTATTACATGAGTAATACCACCAGTTGGAAATTGATTCTAGAGTGAAACAAATGATGATTCTACAATTCTACAATTATATCCCAATTAGACCCAACTAGATCGGAGCCTGAGCATCCATCCAGGAAAGAACGAGCCCTAAGACCCTCCAAACTGCACTCCACAAGTGCTCTGCCATCACACAAAAGCCCCAGTGGCTGAGATTTGACTCGGGAATCACAGTACACAATGAGCCCCATACATCCATCCATCCATCCACATCTAGTACAGCACATTCACATCAGCAAGGCCAGCGTTACATAAAGTGCTTCTCACAGAGGCAGGCTGCTTGCCCCCCTACCTCCCTGCCTGGCTACTTGTCGGCTTGTCTGCCTGTCTGCTCTGACCCTAATGCAGACACCGATAGCCCATCGTTTTCCTGTGCAGCACAGACACACGGCTCGCGCTGAGTGGCCTAGACGTAAGCTTGGCCCAGCAGGGGGTCTGAGGAAGAGGAGATTTCTCTTCTTTCCAAAAACGCCTTTACCATTCGAGTAGCCCCTCAGGGCAATGGAGGGGGCAGGCAAGATAGAAAGGCAAGGCAAGGGCTTTAAGCCCTTTCTAGAGTGCTGCTCCAACAATGGCAACATTCAATGAATATTCTGCCAGACTGACCTCAGGATTTGCAACCAGAAATTCAATAACCCACCTAGAAGACTAAGGTGATAAAAATGGATGGTAGATTGTAGATAGATTCACATCTTTTGTGACCATGGAATGAAAGAAAAGCAAAATATTCATTAACTGAAACGTAAGTTCCGAGATTTGATTCTTAGTCACCAACAGAGACTATCATGTAAACAGTAGGATAAAGGCTGCTTCCACTGAACTGCCTGGGTGTTGTCTTTGATGACCCAAGTGACAAGGGAGAATGCCCAAAACCCTTAGCACGGGCATGAACTGACTCGTGGCATGACACTAGCGACCATGTATGCACTGAACCAAGACAGATACGAGCAGTGTGAGCTATTGCCCGTATTGAGCAAACCCATTAGCACACACCCACTTTACATTACAGCTTACTTATGGATTATGATCACTTATGTTGTTCCATAGAACAGCATTTCAGCACTTTACCATCACAGCATCCTTCTAGTGAGGTGGCAGTTACCACAGGTAGCAACAAGCGTTCGCTGATTTGTAGTTCATCGTTTCACCCGGCAACTATCAATTTATGACAGAGGAAAACTGCAATATCCCCGGGCGCGCCCACAGACTCTGGACAGCAACAGCATTTAGACTGTAATAGATTACAGTTAACGAACGTTAAATTCAGAATAAACAAATAACGAATTAAGTGCGTTTCCAATCTAGTGGATGATCTTCCCATGGCAACATGGGTTACTGCATAAGACAGCAATTTATGAAATATATATATATATATTGTATACATGCAAAGTACCTTTCATTCTGTAAGACTGCATATTCTCTGAGAAACTCAGCAAAACCCATCACTAACAGTCATATTTTGAAGCTTACAGGTGAAAGTAATTGGCTGCGAATAGGCTATACGGGCGTGCTTGCCGACAGCCAATAACTTACAGCCGACAGCAATATCAGAGCCAGTTATGGCACACAGTTGGCTACTGCAATGGTTTTCGCATGTCGCTAAATTGTAACTGATGAAACTAGGAGATAATTATCCTACACTTATGCTATTTAGCAAAATAATACATTGGTCTGCATTGCGGTAGCACATCTGAGTGGCAACATCTCCGTCTCGCCAACCAGCACTGATTGTGCAAGATGCAGAACGCCTTTAATGCGAGTATTTACAAGTAAAAAGACGGAACTATCATAGTTATCTTACCTGCAAGACCGGACAATCCGTCCGTATAACCTTCACGACACACACCTGGGTCAGCACCGCATAGCCGAAGTGATGAACACAGGGAGGGAATGGACAGCGCTGTTGATGTCAAGTACTCGTCGATTGGATGAAGGACGATGACGGACGCTTTAGGGGGCGCTAATGTAGCTATTATTGGGCGAAGGAGCTGCCATCCAGCAGTACATGTTTGTTAAATTTCACGGATTTTATGTTGTGGTGACCACTGTGGCTTCTAGGGAAGCACTACATCAGAATGTTTTAAACACGTGCCAATAGGCACACTGCTTATTTAAAGAAGCAAGTGTATCACTGCGAGCTCGGAACGGTTCTGTAAACATATGATTTCAATCGAGCGGTTTAAGCTAATATCAATGCTTAAGGCTTCAGTGCACCGGATAAGACACATGGGGGTTCCTCATGCCTCTAGGAAATGTGGCCCTGGTGACATGCGCTTTGTCAAGCAGACTGTCACAGCTTTACAAATCAGGGTGTGCAGACACATAAACATCATAGGTCACTAATAATTAAAACCCATAGCTTTGCAGAGTAAAGACCACAAATCCAAATCATTATACCCTATATACATCTGCAATGTAAAACATCTACATACAGACGTATATGAAAACCCACATTTCATTCTTACTTTACAAGCAAAAATGCATACTCTATGTTATGTCCTAATACAGAAAATGGAAAACATCTTACTTAGCTGAGGTGATTTTTTTGTTCCTAATATGACGTCCCGTTCTTTCCCTGCTGTTCCAATATAATGGAATGTGAGTGATTTTATGTGTTTTGGCTCTCACAGCTTCTCACAATGATTCAATCGAACTTAATTCTGCTATTATCCATCTTGAGAATGTTATGCATGCAAGAATGTGGCAGCCCACAGCACCACAGAAACCATTTGCTACATTGCTAAGGGTAAATCACAAAGCAAAATGAGAATATGTTGCTCTGGTTCATGGAATTAATCAAATTTTGGAAAAGGGAGTCATTTAATGTCGTGAAATGCTTGGGGTAATCCATGATTTGCACATATCAATCCGCAAAACCTGTGGAAATGCTGAAACCATATCATAGATATTGGTTGATATCAAGTGGATGAAATGTTTCCCTCTTCATGGTATGAACACAGTGCCATAAAGACAGCACTGGCCATGGACTCTCTTTTTATCATTGTTGTTATGGTCATGTGAGTATGGCTGTGTATGAAGCAAAGCAGGGGGGAAGGGAAGAGGCGGTGGTGGGCCAGGAGGATGGGGTTTGTGATCTGTGTAGCTGGCCCCTGCTGGTCTCAGTGGGGGTGGTGCCAAGGAAGGGCTCTCCACCCACCCCCACACCCTCCTCACAAAAAAACACCCCTTATCACGCAGGGTAAAGGGTTCTTATTAATCCCAAGGCTGTCATCTAAGAAGTTGGGGGTGGTGGAGGATGGTGGTGAGTGAGGACGTGGTGGGGAGGAGGACGAGGTGGAGGAGGAGATGGAGTAAAAGAAGGCCAGGGCTTTGGAGGGGTGGTATTAGTGTCAGATCAATAGAACAAAGCACTCTCACTTTATCTATCACCCACTCGACAGAGCACATCAGCAGTGGAGGCTTTTGCTGGGTAGGACCCCACCATGCCCAGTCTCCAGCGGGATATATTTCAATTCATCTCAAACATGTCTACCACATCTAGTAAGCTGTTTGTCTCTCAAGGAGTGAGACAAGGGGAAAGACAGATGCAACGTGCAGTGTTTCTTTTTCATCATCATTCTAGTTTTTCACACTCATCTCACACTTTGGTGGTGCAGCCGTGGTTGAACCCTGGGAGGGCACAGATTTTATTGACAGCCTGGCACACATTCCAAATTTAGACACTTTCTGTGGGCAGATGCAGGCTGTGTGGATCTATGTGCGTGCCATTTGTCTGCCATATGGATGCGACACGCCGCAATCATAAACAATTACTATGGTGGCAATCTTCCGGGTTCCCCTAAAACTCCACATTTGCATACTGACAGAAAGAATATGCATCCACAACACAATAAAATAGCTCAGACCTTTCTTGGCAATGATGCCTCATGTAACTCAAACCCTGTATAATAATTTCATACCAGGCTGTTACACATTCATGTACAAAAACATGACTTACTTTTAAAAACATTACTTATTATTACTTAATATAAAATTAATTAGAATGGCCGAAGAAAAGGCAACTGAAAATAAAGACAGCTGCTACGTATATCATTAGCTGTCAGGTTAGATATAGATTTCTACAAGAGCATTAAATGTGTGCAAATGCAGAGACAGACTCTGTGCCATAGGTCATCTACTGGCAGGTGAGAAGCCAGTGCTTGCCATTAACCTGACAGTAAATCAGGTGGAGTCTCAGAACAGGGGGGTATAAATGGCAAATGAGCGTCAGGGCAGACGCGCCACTGAGCCGGAGAGCCTCCCCAGAGACGGTAAGGGGGTGGTTGGTGGATGATGGGAGCCACAGGGGGGGTGGGGTGTATTTTGGAGAGGGGTGGGGTGCGGGGGTGGCAGGACCAAAGGGCAGATGCTGGCATGGTGGAAATGATGATCACCAATCAACACACAGTTAATGGGATTTGGCTACAGTCATTCCCCAAAGAAACCTCAGATGTAACTGAAAAAAAGAGAGATGGAGAGAGCTGAGCGGGAAAAACAACAACACAGGCATATGGGGCCATCAGAGTGTTCAGCGTCTCTGTGGGCATTCTGATTGGTTCACATAAAAGCTGGGAGGTGACCTCTGATTTGATGTTGCTAAGACACAGAATGGAGATGTAAGGAGAAGCCATTCTTGCAGAAGTAAGGGGCAAATATATCCAAGATATGAACAGCATGTTGGCCAAATATTTGTCTTTGAGTAATTATGTGTGTGAGAGACCATTAAAATATTGAAACTACTCCATAGACATTCCATGTGTTGAAATGTTAAATATGTCTTAATATCTATATAATAGCTTCCTGCAAATACTCTCATCCATCAGCTTTCGTAGGGATATCAAAGTATAAGAATTATGCATGCAAATAAGCAAGGTTCATGTATTTGTGGATGTCATTTGGGAAGTAATATTTTGGGACAGTGTGTCTGCATAGTGATACCATGGAAATTATTTATTGATTGCTACTGAGCATCCATAGCAGTATGCTAATTAGATTTTTTCAAAGCTGTCAGTTCTGAAAGGGCGAATCCCATAACCCCTGATTGTCAGCATTTTTGGCTTCACTGCCTGGTCACTAGGTGGCACTAAAGGCTCTGTTTACTAGAACATCACAGTATCATCCAGATCTTAAAAAAATGCCTTCTGTGCCATTGCCACTTGCTGCTCCCTTGCGATAAAAAAAAAACAAAAAACATTATAACTAAAAAGGACCTAGGAGTGATGACACATAAAAACAACAACAGGCTGCCGGTATGTGGGGAAAATATGCCCAAAGAATCTTCATAAAATAAATCAGAGTGAACAGAAGGCAAAGTTCTTGTGCCAGGCAGATAAGTGAGTCCAAGGGACACCCACCAGACGTCTCTGCTTCCTCACACAAATGCTCTGCAGTCCTGGACCAGATGGCAGGGAGCTGTCTCACTTTCTCAATTATAGAAAATATAAGAAACACAGAGGAGATAAATGTGACATGGGGGTGTGTGTAGGGAGGGAGCCGAGCCATCATCTCTCTTCATTTTCGGCTGATTTAATTTCCTAATAAAAGTGCTGTCATCCTTGAGCACTTAGCTGCTGTGTGGAGATAATTAGCATAATAGAGGCACAAGTGTGTCACCAGGCTAGGTGTGCTAACTTACTGCCCTACCTTTAGTCACCAGGCAGGGGGGAGGTAAGGGGACATGGATCCCCAAAGCTGAAGCCCTGGCCTGGGGTGACGTCCGTCCGTCCAGCCCTCCCCTCCCCGAGTCCCTCACCTACAAAAATAACCACTAACAGCAGGCAGAGCTGGCACCACCCACTCAGTCAGTCCAACACACAACGTACCACAGAAGGCAGCATGCATGCACACATACACACAAACACATACACACACACAGACACACATAGCACAGTGCAGCACTGGCTCATGCATAACCTCACGCTGCTATGGCAAGACCAGCCCAATGTAGCTCTACAACATGGTGGAGCAAAAAGGGGACTTTTACAACGAGATCCTGAGTGCTACTGATGTGTACAGTCCATTGCATGGTGTGTAGCATTTGCAGTCGTTGCATGCTACTATACTGTAAAGCCCATATTTTCATATAAAATGCACATACACTAGAGTTTACAGATAATTATATTTATTCATTCAATATTATACAGTATTTAGAATTTCTCAATTTTCATTCTCAAACTCTCATATGGAAGAACTTAAATAAAAAGACATAAAGTAAAACTGTTAGTAAACTCCAGAAAATAACATTGTGTCATCAGTATGAATACAACACATTAAGCAACCCCCAGGGCATCCAGGAAGAAATGCTATGGCAGTAAGCCCCGCAGTCTGGCACTTTGTGGAACATAGTGGTGATCAGAGCTGTGACCTTCCAAAAGGTCTTTAAAGGAAACACCTGGTATTTTTCAGTTACATGATTTGATGCTCAGCAAATAAATACACAAATGTATTGAGAAACAGAATAAACTGGACCACTCTCAAGGGTATGGTGTTTCAATAGTTTTGCTTGTTTTGTAGTTTAACCCTACTTCCAAAGCTAGATAATACACTGTATAGCAAAGTAAAAGCATTTCAGCCCCTGTGGGTAAAAGTAGGTAGTATATGACCAGTCAACACCATTATAACAACTTAATGTATAGTGATTTTTGGAGAAAACTTTTGGATTTTTGGAGATAAACTTCAGGCTCCAATTGCTCGCAACTGTAACTCTGCTAACTTAATGTCATGCATCATTGTCTCCTCTGGCCTAGCCCAGTTTATTCTGCATACAACACATATTTATTCACCTTTACATGAGTAAAAAATTGCATCATTTTCAGGAAATCACTGGTGTTTGCCTTTAAAACCAATTTCAGGCTTGCAATCTACCCTGGGAAAAAAGAAAACAAGTTAAGTCCCAATATATCCACAGATCATCTGCCATGCATGAATCCTGTTTCCTTGGAGCACTCCGCTCTGGAGCCTGTGCAACTATTTCCCCCAAGCCCCTTTACTGCACCTGAAAGGACCAGTTTTATTACTGTAACGTACATATAGAGGAGCTGTAGAAAAAAAAATGCTGTCATAGCTGAGAAATCATGGAAACCACTTTGAGAGGGTGCTGGGAGAGCACCCACTACGCACATTGCAATAAACAATGTACAGAAACAAAGAAGATAATATTGAACACAACACCTTCAACAGGTCATATATCAAGTCCCATCCTTCAATATTGCCTGGTTAGGCCTTCCTCTTTGTCTTCTAGGCCCAACAAGTCCAAATATTTACAAAACAACAACATATCTACATATCAAATGCATACAGCCAAACTCAAAACTTAAAACTTGATGCAAGTTATGAAAAACCAAATCACAAAAGTCAATTCCATTCGCCAAAAATGGTCCTTGATGAAGATGTCAATGGACATGGAATTCTACATTTGAAAAAAAAGGTGTTGTATGACACCAAAAGTACAAAGACATTTCCCCCTCAGGCCATTTCTGTCTTATTCGCCGACTTACTCACTCATTCACATAAACACACACACACATACAAACCAACCAACCAGATATTTAAACACCAAAAAAGGATTGACAGAACCATTACAAATGCATGTGCCATAAATGTCATAGTGTTCAACAGAGGCACCTTATCTTTACCTACATGTATTTCTATTGCAGATTAGAATATATGGTCACAGCCAGCCTGCATCAGTTATATAATGCCAAAGCCATGTCCTTGAGAAACTGTTACAGAGCTCAGCGGGAGAAGCTTATTGGAAAGGAATCTAGAAGCAGAGCTCTCTACAAAGGCACTATACACTGAAGGCCACACTGCACTACTTTGGGTCCCTCAAAAGTAAGGCGGGACCCCCATCACGTCAGTCTGACACAGCCTGGTCCTCCTACAATCCCCTCATCTGTGGGTCCTGGGTTGTGCTCGTTGCCATGGGAACCGTAAAAAGTCACATGCAGGTCAAGGTCATGAAGATGAGCTCTGAGTGTGGGGTCATGCAAGGGTTAGCACCTCCTTGGCTGAACGTGCAGCAGCAACATGAGCTTCTCAGGAGTGAAATATATAACCAGGGTGAAAGGGGCAAAAACCATGACAGTCTTTTTGAATCCAAGGGTCTCTTCAGTCTTTTAAAATCATGGTCCACTGCACTTAAGAGTCCCCTCATTCCTACACTTCTCAGTGTCCAAGAATATACGTATGCATGGCCATACAGAACCATCTGCCATTCCGCAAAAAAAGACGTAATAGTATTTTAGTCAGAATTTCACAATAATGTACATTGTGGCATCTCTGCCTTTCATATACAGTATAACTATGCAGAACCTGAGGGCATTCCTAGTTCATTGAAAACTGCACCATAATTAGGCCAGCAAAGCAACCATGTAAGGTAAGTGGATTGCCTAATATCACAATTGAATAATACTAATGCCCCTATGTGGAAGTAATGAGCAGAGGATGGTTAGCTAACACTAGCTGAATACTGGAAAGAAATGAAAGTTAATAATGCAATATTTAAGACTCCAGGAGCCTTCTATTCAGTATTCTGCAGTACATTCCATTCTCTCTCTCTCCCCTCCCCTCTCTTCCCCCTGCCACACCAACACCCCCCACCCCCCAACCTCCCACGCCCATCATCTGTGTCCTTGCAAATGGCCCTCTGTCTCTTTGACTCTCCTCCATCTGTCTGTGTGTCTATTAAAATGTGCACGCATTAGAGGGTCTGTCCACAGTGCGATCAGTCAGTTTTGTCCGCACGCGCTTTCCCCCGTTCAGGCCGTGTTACACAAAAGAATTCATGGCGTTAACAGGGGACGGCGCTTCGGAGCTCTCAATGCACTCAGCCGTGTCCCGCTCCTTCTTTCCGCTATACTGCCCGATAAACGAGCCGTCCTCGTTGAACTGTCCGTCGCCGCCATCCCCGTAGTCAACTAAACTGTCGTCACTGTCGTCTCTCTTTACCGTCCCATTGGACGGGGTGCGGCTTCCTTTTAATGGTTTATGGTCCTCATTGTCACTAGGAGAAAATAACATGCAGGTGGTTACAGGTGGAATGACGACACAAGTCACATGGAGTGTTTAGTTGTGGCTCTTGTCTTTCAGCTGGAGCATTGATGCAAAACAAGGCATGCAAAAGTGCTTTAGCTGAGTGTAATGTCAATGTGTTCATGCTGTATGATAGAATTGAAGTCAGGATCAAGGTCAGGATCATTGACCTGCTTTCTCTCAACTCAAGATGCGCTACTTGACAAATGCAAGTGAACATGAGAAGCATATTCACTTTTGTCTTTGGCACAGATATGGGTGGAATAAAAGAACATTTCATGCAATCAGATGATGGAACCAAGTTTTGCCTAAGGACAGCTAACACATTTTGATGCTCCAAACCAATTTCTTGAAAAACTGCTTGAGGGTATTTCACTAACTCAGTTGCTGTATTGCTGAATTCTCGGCTTATCTCCTATTACATTATCAGTCTGATTACTTGTTATTCGTACACCATGTAAAACATATACTATTTAGGCATCCAAAAATGAGGTACAACTAGAACCAGTACCTTCTTTATCACACTGCATTGGCCAGAGCATAAAGTCATGTTCGAGGTGATAAGTCATGTATCACTAAAACAATGATTGAAAAACACTGAAAAAAATATTTGTCTATCAAGTCAAACAAAGTGAAACGAGCTTAAAACTACAACAAAAAAAAAATTGGCAACTGGTTTGTCAAAATGAAAACAATGTGTCAATTACTTGTAATGAGATCACATATTTTACTTCCATCATAAAGCGTTCAGGAAACTGCTCTCACTGCACTGCTAGCCTCGAACAAATGATATCAGCATCTCAGCAGAGACACACGGTTGAAATGCAAAGATTAAAGACTGAACAGTGAAAGCAGTGATATCATTTGTCACGAGTGCTGACAGAGGCTTTTGAAGAGCTAGAATAGGTATCATCTCAAGTATGTGACACGTTTCATGATTGGAAGCTTATGTAAAATGCACTCCAAAGATGACACACACACACACACACACACACACACAGATTTTCTCCCAGTGGCATCCAACAACATTTACTAAAGAGTCTTCCTACACATGCCGTCGGTATTGCGTTGCCCTCCTTACCTTCTGGGAGGTCTACATTCCCTGTACATGCAGGAAGCAAAGGGAACAAATCAAAAGGGTAAGGGAGGGGAGGGGAGGAAAAACCCTCTTGTACTTGCCCTCCTAGAATTTCATCTGACTGGGCCAGGGCACAGGACTGCACAGAGGGGAGTTGAGGAGGAGGGGGATTGGGGTGTGTGTGGGGGTGGGAGGTGGGGTGCAACTAGGAGGCGCAGAGTTGATGAAATGTATCTGTCATCGAATCATTTTAGCAGAACGGCTAATCTCACCTCAACAGAGACAAATGCATTGGCCCATAAACCAGGAGGATTTTATACCCAATAGGGAACAGCAGGAAAGATGGAGGGAATGAAAAGAGAGAGACTGAGGGAGAAAGAGAGATTTACATAGATAGAGAGAGAGAGCAAAGCATGCCATAGCTTGATGTGTCAAAGCAGCAGCCTAATCTTAACAGCCCATTTGACACTGATGTAACTGTGTAATTCCTGGATTACATTAAACCTCTCAGCCTGGTCATACAAATATTAACCCAATTAATTAAAATCAGCAAAGCTAGCATACACTTGACTTGTTGAGGTGATGCGTCAATATTTTCCTCTAGGAAAAAGCAGTACAAAGCCAAGGTCACAAATCATCCATAAACAATCCTTTAAAACCTTTGCTAATATAAAATATGTACTCTAATATCACTGTATATCACATTCATCCCAACATGAACCTAAACACCTGGTTAGAAGCTGAAGACGTTGTGGGTTGCCATTAACCTTTTTTGAGATAACACAGTGGATGAAGAGTTCCTTGTCTCAAAAACTGCATTGCAAAAGCAACATAATTCATATAACATATTAAACCTTATCTCAGTGGGCAGGCAGGTCTCAGGAGCCAACGCTAAAATCCTGTATTGCCATCTGATGGTGACCCTTACCGTGAATGCCATCATTCTCATACATATGATCACATATACATTAGGTTTTCAGACCACATCATTTCAAACATAGACAGACCTATAGCAAGTAATATATCACAGAAATGTTAGCCATGCATAGTACACAGATTACATATGTTCTATATGCCGCAGCATGGAATTGTAAGGAGAGTCAATAGATTAAATTTATGTAGCAATAAAAAATATAAAAAGTAATTGACATACAAAAGAACTAAAAAATGGCAAGTAAAAAAGAATATTCAAAAATGCTTTACAAAATAAAGTGCTCCTTTATATTCCTCGTGCAACTGAGAAAGCGTGCTAATGCTGGAGGTTTGTACAATAGCGAGCATCACAGCAACATTGCTTTTCATTTTCATAAATGTGGGAGAATCCTCCTCATATACATAATATGTCATTATGCATAAATAGGTTTGCAAAGCTGATGTTCTGATTTATGACACAGTAAAACTTAGTATCGCATAATAGTTCTGCAAATAATGCATCTAAGAATAACAGCCTTATAAAGGTATATTAATTATTACGTAAATCTGAGAGTTACCTGATAAACTATTATCCTGAATCTAGAATCAGTGTCATAACAATGGAGTAAATACAACGGTGCATTTCTGGGTATGTAATTCAATACATGTATGACAACTGGACTATACATCAAATTTAGAAAAAAAATTAAATGAAATTAAAAAATACATTTGTGCTTGAACACCATTTCTTTTTTTTTTTAGAAGTCTGCTTCAGATGATGTTCAGTATCTTGATTGTGATGTTGGTTTGCTCTGCATACCTTCCAGTCCTGCTGGGGGGTTGGGGTTTGGTGGTGGAGGGGAACAAGGGGGGGTAGGGGACAAGGAGTGTATTTGGACAAAATGGCACCCGTAGGCTCCATGGCAACAGTCAGATCTCTCACCTGTACTCTCCAAAAGTACAGTCCTCATCTTTCATGGGCTGGATTTCCGGGTCAGCATGTGCATCTTCTTTCTCTTTTACTGGCAAGCGAGAAACAAACAAAAAACAAAAAACACATTTCAATATAGCATAACAAAAAAAATGCTGCCCCATAGCCAATAAATTAGAGGATAACAATTCAACATGCAGCAAAATGTTTGATGTCAAATTCCATATAGCCCTTATATACACTCCTGGGTCCCTTACCTGGGTATTTGCCTCCCTTGTTTCTCTTAATGAAGCACACTATGAGGAGGACCAGGATGAGGAGAGCAATGGCACACATGAGGCCTATGAACCAACCCTGTGTAGCGATGTCCACCTGCCTGCTGGCCATGGCTGTGGAGGGCAATGGTACACAGTTAGCGTCCTTAGAGTCTGACGGAGGTGTGAGAAACATCTGTGCCATTAGACAATACTCCATAACAGACAACAAGATGAATGGAACTATTTTTTATTGTGGGAGCAAATAAGAAAGACAATATGTTAAAGGTGCCCAGCCATACATTTATATGGTATGTCAAATTGTTCTCTGAGGTCTCCAAAGATGGTGTATAACTTTAGTTGGGCTGAAAACGGTCCAGGGAGACCTTAACAACGCTATATGCAACCTATTCTAAAAGCCCTAGAGTAAAACGCCTTGTTTTTCTGCCTATGATAATGAACTGTGCTCTGATTCACTGCTGCACATCAGTGTTGTAAGGCATGTTGAGTGTATAGGCAATTTATTATTAGTTCACTAATGTCAGAATTGCAAGGGATGAAGAACTAAAAGTGTTGGAATATTAAATTGCAGAGGAAATGAAGGAAGACAGACTATGATAAGCACATCCAGAAATGCTTGGAGACACACATTTTGCAATGGTAAGCTCGTAATGTGTAGGGTTTTACACTTTACGGCAACATAACCAGATAACTGGTTCATTATCGCAAGGTTACAGTTACAACCACAGGTTAAAACTTACAAAGCCTGTTATATTAACCAAAGTTGACAAGTCATTCTTTTCAAAATGTGCTAGACACAGAAATAACAGAATTCTCAAAAATACACTGCAGCTATTTGTCCCTAATTTTCTGTTATACAGCAAACTAAAAATGAATCGTTTGTGTTCTGCCTCTTATCTTTATTTCACGGATATTCAGTGATCTTGCATAATTAAGATTTTGTGGGGCGGGCACTAATCAAATACAGGATAGCATGGATTGGGCCATAATGCAGTGCAATCTGCCAATGGCTCAAGCTTGGTCTATCTTGCGTAAACAATCAACAAATTGGCCTGATTTTTCTGTTTATTTCTTTCCATTGGCTATTGCAGACAGCGAAGATTTTATTACATTTTCATATGCACCATATAACCCAAACTCATATAGACCCATCATATTTCAAAAAACAAAAGTTAAAACCTACTTTGTGTGGCAGGGCACCTTTAAAGGCCTAAAACCTGGGCAAATGAAATAATGCATCTCTACAGGTCAGATCAACAAAGTACATCCATGTACATTTACACATTCCTTAACACTCATACACTCGCAAAACACAAACAAACAAACAAACAAAAGCAATGGTAAGCAGAACAAAAACACTTCTTCTACGGGGCACAGTGTTTTACTACCTACCTATTATAACTGTTCAGTGCAGACAACATAACAACATAATCATGCAGCATACACATGGGTCTAGGACACTACCAAACATCCTACAGACCTCCACACACGTCCTGACCAGACAGAGGGCAGTTCCCATGCAGAGCAGTGTCACGCTCACTCACACAGACACACAGCCAGGGGCGGCTCAGGCAAGGCTAATGCTAATGCTAGCATTCACAACAGGATGATCTCCTGAAGGCCTCAAGGCCTGGGCTGAGAGCCAGCCTCACCTGGAACCTTTATCAGAATCTCCTCCGAACGGTGGACCGTTTGATCAGAGTGGCCCTTAGCGACCACGCGAACTTTGTAATCCAGGCCCTCCTTTAGCCCCTTTAGCATATGGGACTGTGAGCCATTTACTGGCTCCTTTTTCCACTCTTCATCACCTGAGGGGCAAACGGAGGTTCAACGCAAGGACACCACATGTGGGGGATATCACATGAAGTTCTAAATGGATCGCAGGCCAAATGATTCATGCAGACTTCTTGTATTCTATGAAGCTCCTGATCTGAAATGGTTCTGCTACTTCTATCATTACATGCGGTTCTTCACAAAATCTACATTTTTTTTACCTACTTGGATTTGATTAGACTACAGTATGTAAAATGGGCTAAAATGAATTAAATTAGTATGCTACAGTCCATTACTATATTCGTCAATGGTATCCTGAAAATTATGGGTCATGGATTAAATGGCATCATCTTTGATGCTTGATTGAACTTGATTAAAACATGCATTTTAATAACATACTAAAATATAGGTGTCAGAGACCATAAAAATCACTTGTAGGCAGAATTCAAATGGCCAAAATAAAATTACTTAACAATGACCTTACTGGAACTAACAAAATGCAATTCAATAAATTGGCAGTACTCAATGTTGCTGACACACTGAAATCCAAATATTGACAGAGGGTCTCTTGCCACCTATATGTGTATATATTCTATGTTTATTACAAAAACAACAGAAGTGCATCTTACTGTTTTCTACAATATATTCGACATAAACTTTCTTTTCTGGTCCCCAGTACTCCCAACTGATAAGAGCTCCGTCCTCTACCAGGGACGAGCTAACGTTCCAGGAGGCCGGAACAACTGGACGCACTGAGCACACAGGAAAAAGGACAACAGTGAGTCGAAGAGCTCAATCACAAACTCACATCACAATGCAAAAGCCCTACATTTATTAACGCCTGCATTTGACGGGACAAATTCCTATTAGCTACACCTCTGACTTGCACATACACACTTATTAACAGTGCAATTAACTTAATGGGGTGATGAATTGATATAATATGTGCCAGGAAAATGAATGATATTGTTGAGATACGAAATCATTATTTATGACTCAAATTACTCTACATTTAGAATATGGTTGTAAGACATGTAAGACATGTTTATGCATGTTCATAAATGATGCTGCAGTGTACTGCACATATACCAGTTATCAGTATAAGACCGACCAAGTCTTCATCAGCATAAAGTTGACCATATCAAACTCATCAAGATACAAATATAGTAAGGCAAGAATCCTCATCTTGTTCTACTTGTGCTACAAACTACCAGGTACTACAGAGACGGCGCTAGAAAAAACACACAGGAGCTAGGTTAGGCGTGTGTCTAAAGAAGCTGTACCCTTGTGGTGAGGGTGAGGGTGGCGTTCAGACTGTAAGGTTGGGGAGAGTGGGTGTGCGTGTGGTGGTGGAGGTGGTGGGGGTTCTGGGTGTCCTGGAAAAACACATGGAGAAGCGTAAGAGAAACACCACGCAGGACAGACACAGTGAGAGAATCAGCCGGGCAGATCCTGAGGGAAGGGACAGAGGCAAGAGGTCTTTGGCATGCCAAGCCAGCCGCATGGCGAAGGGCACAAAGAAATAGGAAAGGGGAGATAAAGGCCTTTCAGGAGACAGAGACAGAGACAGAGACAGAGAGGCAGTGATACAGGGACAAGATAGCATTGCAGGGAGGATTTATCTGATTATTATGAGGTAGTGCTCAGGGAAACGCAAAAGAAAAAAAAGCAGCGATTCCACCTGGCCTTGCTTTTCAGACTTTATCCTGGAGATTGGTTTTAGCTTTCTAACTGTTTATTGACAACTGACAAACACATGCATCTGAGACACTGTATCTTTTCTTTAACATACTAAATGTTACAGCACAATGTAATATGTACACACCAATTTGGAGGAACTAGTCTCTCTGGGCACATAAAGCCAAATACACAGCATGCAGTCTTATCTCATTTTTCTCTGTTACCTGTGCCCACATGTACTGTGGGCTGTCTCAGGGTGACTGTTAGAGGACAAGAGAGGCACAAATACAGGGACAGTCAATAGAAGTGGACAGAGGGAGCCACAGGGAGACGGTGGCTTCAGACGGGAGAGGAATGTGCAACTTGCTCGCTCCGAAAACAAACACTATATAACTTGGTAATGGAATATGATACAAGTTCAAATAGTCAAAGCTATTGCACAGCATCAGCTTCTTCACTTTAGTTCACAATTAGCTCCATAATAATGTGGTATAATCTAACAGCTGTCAAAATCCTTTTGTGCTTATCTACAAAACCTGAATAAATTCATTACCAGGAGCATCATCTCACATAAATAATTAACCAACGTTAATTAGCAAGAAGACATGGCTTTCACAGTGTTTTGTGAGCAGAGCTCATTATTATAGTACAAATTTTGATAACTTATGCACACACTCAGGGAGGAGCCAATAATTAATTCTTCCAGCGACTTTTAATCATTTAATAAAAATCCCTACACTATAACAACTTCCACTGATCAGGAACACACAACACCCCACTGACAACAAGCATCTTCTACAGAAAATACAGCAGCCCCAGGGAAACCTCATTTATAACCACCCTCATAAAGGATGACTTTAGATTGCAATATATCCTACTGCATCAGAGTTCAATGCAGCAGTGTCACTGTAGGAGTTATCGCTGTATATTTGTTCCTGAGAGCATTGGAATCAGATATCAATAACCCTGAAGCATAACATTTCTGGAATGCTTAACCGTTGCTGCTATAGCAACTTTTCTGATGAAAGGATTGTTTACTGCTGGACAATAAGTTGTTGTCACACAGAAAGATCAAGTGATTCCAGAAGGAACAAAACAGATGCTATTTACGTGAGAGGAATCTGAGTAGAATCTTTCTAAGGGAAAGGCTGGAGATTTTGTCTTAATGCTCTCCACCCAAATTACATCTCTTCTGTTTCACTGTTTCTGTTGCGAGTTACTGAGGATACTTTATTCCTAACCTTTCATTGGGAGGACTGTTTGATAACAGACAGGTTTTAAAGTTGCTGTAGGAGAAACCAGCTCTTTACTTTACTGATAGATGAGAATAGTATGTCACATTGACTAGCATTAAGCATGCTAAACTTACCTTCGTCAATGACTGTGACGGCCTCCTCAGTAATGGTGGGGCCTGGTCCCTTTCGGGTTAGGGCATTGAAATAAAACTTGTAGCGCGTGCTGTACTTGAGGTTGGGCAGCGTGACGCTTGTCTCATTGGCTGCCACTGTGAGCTCCTCCAGTGGGCCCAGCTCATTGCTGCTATTTACTGGGGGAGGGGAATGTGATTGGTGAAGAGAGGGTTTGAGGTGGGTTTAGCAAGTTACCTACAGTGACCTGGCAGTTTAAGTTGACCTTAACAATGTGACCAAATGATGTGGTGGCAGCAACGCATTGGACATTTTCATGAGATTGCACACAAACGACAGAGCAAACACTCTATTGTCCAAATAACTATCAGCATTCAATTCTAATAAATATACAGCAATCAAAGTCATTTAAAGATCTCACAAGACAGCTGTGATATTTCACAGTCACTAAAAATTACAGCTGCTCTTCACATACAGACAACATGAAAAAATGACTTGACAAATATATGCAGTACACACAGGATCATACACATGCACAATATGACATACTGTACAATATGAAACACCATTTATACAGTGGTGCTTTATTAGAGACTAATTCCTCCCACTCGTTTCAGCTACAACCACAATTGAAACATCAGTGCTCAGCCGAGTGTTCAACCATCACTGCCAATCCCATAATGCTTTCATTAATCCTTGTATAATCCCCCTCCCTGTCTTTAATCCCATTGTGAGGATCATATAATCTCAGGACAGGCCACTGGTCCCTCACCTGGCTGATATCTCAATGTGTAGCCTGTCAGGCGTCCATTGCGGTTGTGCGGAGGGCCCCACTCCAGAGTGAGGGAGTCCAGGCTGGGGTTGACCACCTTCAGGAATGCTGGCCGCCCCGGCACTGAGGAGCATATGGAATGTTAGTCTGATTGCCTATGATTGCCAGGCAACAAATTGTCCACAAACCCACTGATCTGGTTTAGTGTGTTCACTATTCACTGAGCATGTGTGTGTGTTTGTGTATGCGTGTGTGTGTGTGTGTGTTTTGCCTCAGGGGATCAACAATAGCATTATCTATGACTTGAATAGACTTGAATTACAAGTGTAATCTAAAAAGCAAGTGTAATGTGTAATTGAGAATTCTCTAAAGAGATTTCACTAAATACTAAATGCTCTTCATTTTCATAATGGGCTGATAAACATATTACAAAACAGAAGGAAATGTGGTGCTGAAGGCCTTTGTGACTGCAGCTCACTGCTCTGTGTTCAGTGGACACCCTACCTCCCTCCGGGGTTTCAAATTCCTCATCACTGCTGGCGGGCCCCTCTCCTCGGCCGTTAAACACCCGGACGTTGAGTGTATAGCGACTAAACGGATGCAGGCCGGGCAGCTTGCCGTGAGTTCTGTTCCCATTGAAGGTGAGAACCTGCTGCTCGGAATGGTGTGGATTGTGATTGTGCAGACTCCCCTTCCGCGAATAGTACACCTGCAACACAGGTGCAGACACAAAGCAAACTTAGGAATTGTTCAACTAGACACTCGATCATTACCAACAGGGACATCTCAGTCGCGCTACTATACAAACAGCCAGTAAATGTTACCTTGTAGCCTTTGAGGTGTCCCCTGACCGATTTGAAGGACACCGGCTCCCAGTGGACATGAGCCAAGGTGCTGTTAATCACCTGAACCTGGACATTGTCAGGGGCTGCCTTCGGCACTGTGGAGAGGTCACGTGAGAGAGCCAAGGTCACATAAAGTTATATAGAGCTTTCAACATAAGTAGGTCAAACAATGATGTGGTGGGGCCCAATATGAACAGCATAATGTGAACAGAATAATTTTAAAATGCTGAAATCGACATGACATAAACAGGAGCTAGAGCCTCCTGACGGTCCAAGCTCTTTTCAGTTCTACTTTTCAGCTGTCTGGAAGTAGCTGGTACTCACAGTCCTCCCCTGAGTAGCCGATGACAGCCAAGGGCTCGGGTCCAGAACCATGTTCATTCACAGCCTGTACCTTCACCTCATAGGGCACGAAGGTTGGGGTCCCCCCGACAGTAAACTTGGAGACGTTAGCTAATTTGATAGAGTGCCAGTGTTCATCCACGTCCTTCTGCCTCCAGTAAACTACATACTGAAGTCCTGGGCCATTGGACTGCAGGCCCGTCAATGGCTAGGGAACAGATGGTCGAGTATGAAGCGCCATTAGACTTATATAAAACTCCTGCACTTAAAATACATTAAATATTGGCATAAACTTAATGCATTTGCTCCCTGAGGTCAGAGGCTGTTAAAAGCAGGAGTTCTGCCTCTCATACCTTCCAGTGTATAACCAGGTTGTCAGGGTGAGTTCCCATGCCCTCAACGCCGGTGGGGTTTTCATCAGGTGCTAAAAGAAACCAAGAGACTGCGTTAAAATCGTTAACTTTTAAAACGTACAGTAACTGTAAAACTGTCTTAGCCATCATTGTGATCTAAAATGACACACTCTTAACTAGACTTCCACTGATTCTTCTATTGAAAAATAGACACATTTATCTCTTTTATGTTGTAAATGAGCTTTATAAAAAGACTTCTATGTGACTGGTGAGGGCATCAAACCACAGTTCACTCTTTACCCGCTGGTTTTGTTCTAAACTGTTGAGAGGGCTCACTGGGATTGCTGTGGCCCACATCATTCACAGCCAATACCCTGAATGTGTAGTGGACATAGGGAGACAGCTTGAGGTGGGCGGTGGTCTTTGTGCCCGGGACCTCTGTCAGGTTGTGCCAGTTTCCACGATCATGGAGGGAATCCTCGTACTGAATAAGGAATTCTGAGAGGGGAGAGAGAGAGAGTAACTTCACTTTGAGATCCTGTTACTGAGAGCCACTGAAATACCACCAGGAGGAAAATCAGTCCATCTGGCCAGGAGTAAACTAACCTAAAACAACCTACAACATACAGCGACAGCATGTTGAGTTAACATATTTGTAATAGGCCTATTTATGTCAGTCAGCGGAGCTGAGAATAACACCCGCCAATACCCTGCCAGTGGCCCACTCACTCTTAATAGGGCTGTTGTGGTCATCTCCTTGGATCCAGGTGAGCTGCACGCTTCTCGGACTCTTGTCCGTCAGCTCCAGGTCAATGGGGGGGTCTGGTTGCTCTGGAGTATCAGAGGAAGGTACCATCAGAGGAAATTCAACAAATAGTAGAAATCGCTACCACAACAGCAACACTGATGGATGGGCAGACATTCAGTGACCATGCAGTGCAATGTGCCAAAATGGACCACGACAACACATTCTGAAAATTACAGAAAATATTATGCACACTAAAATTACATTCCTTTCATTTCTGCAAAATGTATGTTCTTTGTGGACATGATCCTGGCTGGCATGCACGAACCAAGCATCTTCTTACGCTTTTGTTGTTACACAGAATAAGTATGCAATAATCAAATGAACTGAATTGGCCAAAAAGAAAATAAATGCAGCTATTTAGACATTCCCTGGTATACCCACTATGAACCAGCAACATGCATGTCAGTGAATGGATTTGAAGAGAACTTCAAAAAGCCCCTGCTGTTCAATAAATTATGTACAAACCCAAAGCAATTCAGACATTCACATAGGCTTGCATGTTGCTTTAGAGATTTAGCTAAATAGATGCTTAATCTTTAAGGGGTTGGGGGTCAACACATCTTTGTGTCTGAAGCACCAATGAAAAAAAAAAAAACAGGTTCACAAAATGGAAAATAAACATTTCAAATAGGCTTACACAATACTTTCTCTTCCACTAGCACACAGACACACTCCCTTTCATGCAAACAATAAAATAGTCATGACAGTGCATGCTTCAACAAACAAAATCAGAAGTGCATGACAGCAAAGAATATTGATGAATATCTATGTATTCGTTTTGTTTATTTTACCATAAGCAACCTCTGGAGTTGGAGCAGTCAGTAGGAGAAGAAAAACATTCATTTAGCAGTTAGCAATCTGTGTTAGAAATCATATAAGGAACTGAATTCTCTCATAGTCAAGACACAACATGGAGAATTCTGGATTATCTCACAGTGCAGAGATTTCTCTCTGTGGCACTGGCAAGCTTCAATAACTCTCAAGTCTGGGCCTTCAGCTCATTTGCCACAGCACAACTTCAAATCATCATCTGACATTTCAGATCAATACAGTAAATGTTTCAGACCTTGGGCCCTCTTCCATAAAAGACCATTGGTGAATCATTGCCATCATTTAAGCTCTTCATAAAGCAAGCCTTGAGCCACTCACAGACACAGAGTGCACACACACACACACACACACACACACACACACACACACACACACACCACTGCAGCTGCAGAGAGTTCGAGCACTGGAACTGACTAGCACCAGAGTGGGACACACACCACCTGCAAGGGGACTTCACTGTGGCTTATGGCCAAGTTTTTTGGTTGGTTAAGACAGATTAATAGTCAGGTCATAGGCTAGGAAGACATACCAACAACTGTGAGGTCGGCACTGGCTGAGTCCTGGTCCAGGGTAGTGTTCGTGATGCAGGTGTATGTTCCCGCATCGTTCTCTGTCACCTCAGTGATAGTTAGACTTTCTGAGTCCACAACAAACCTGGTAACAAAATGGGGAACCAGTTAGACCATTTCAGCACACTTGTGTTATGGGATTACTGTGAATAATGGGATCACATTCATTACCTGTCTAACCACATACCCATGGCAAACAACTATAGAAAATATAAATATATGTACAAATACACAGATCAAAGTGATCTAATTGTCTCATTTCAAGAACATAATCTGTTGCTGATGATCCCTTTTTTCAACAGTAATTGCTTTAGACTGCAAACTGTAAATGTAACTGATTAACAGTTTGATTTAAGCCATGTGCCAAAAGAGGGTATGTGTAGTTTAGTGTGCTATATCAGAAATCTTATAGAACAACATGGACAACATAAATGAGAAAAGAACACTTAACATTGTGGATAAGTATACTTTCACTGAAGTATACTGGTACTGAAGTATACTGGCACTGAATGAAACTGTGATCTCACCTCCTGTCATTGGGCAGCTCTCCATTGTCCTTGAGCCAGATCATGGTGGAGTGGAGGGACTTGTCATGTTTCACCTTACACTCAAACACAGCGTCTCGATTCCTCTGGACCACCTGGTACTTGGGCTGTTTTATAATTCGGGTGGGCTCTGCCACATAGGGATATCAAGGGATAACACACACATGGGGTTTTTCTTCACACATATAATTTTAAGGCTAAACATTGTGTGCATGCGTGTGTGTGTGTATGTAGTGTATGTGTGTGTGAAATCGAATTTGGCCAGGTAGAAGTGGGTGGTTCTTCTCACCTACGACCTGCAGGATAACAAGGTTGTCTGCTTTGCCCAACATGTTCAAGGCCACACAGGTGTAGTTGCCACTGTTCATGGCCTGGGCCACGGGGATCACCAGTGTGCCATTGTCATAGAACATGTAGGGGTCACCATCCAGAACATTGGAAAGGCCTTCCTTAAACCTGTGGCAGGAAAGGAGAGGAGAGAGGAGCGAGAGGAGACAAGAAGACAAGGAGAAGAGAAGAGAAGAGAAGAGAAGAGAAGAGAAGAGAAGAGAAGATAGAAAAGGGAGAGGGGAGAAGCAAGGAGAGGAGAAGACAAGAAAGGAGTCGAGTAGCGGAAAGGAGGAGGAGAGGAGAGGGAAAGGGCATGAGAGACTAATCCTCCATCAACATCACTCACTGGCGAGCTCCAACTCCATGTGATGCCCTCTTTTGCCACTTCATAATTGCACCAGTAGCCAAGACCCTCTCGGCAGAAGACAGACAGGTATGCTTGTGGAAGCTCAACATGTCTAAATGGCCTAGCTGGGTAGTACTGAATGCTAATAAGACTGCCACTCAATCATGCTAACGCTGGTTGTTCATTACGGCGTTGGTGGGATGACTGTTTTTCAGGCTGAGGAAACCAGTTAAATCCAAATTAAGGAGCCTTTTCTTTAAGATTATAGCTTCGAAAGAAGGCCTTTTTCTGTGTGATTGGGGCTGGACTTTTTAGACGTATTGCTGTGGTTCATTAATGACAGCTCAACATGGCGCAACGTTTTGAGTTAATTCTGCACTTCATTAAGTTAAGCTCAAAGTGTACAGACATCTGATTTAGGCTCGTGATGAAGGAGCACTTTGGAGACTGTTAAGGGAACAGGGCTGAAACAAAATGGAGCATTGATCCCACTATCATTACCACACACACACACACACACACACACACGTACGTAAAACGACTCACTACATATATGTGTAACACACACACACATACTTTCTCTCTCTCTCTCTCTCTCTCTCTCACACACACACACACACACACACACACACACACACACACACTTGCCCACACTTGCTTACCATGAGATTTTGGGTATGGGCGAGCCAAATGAATGGCACTCCAGAACAGCTGGTTTGTTCATGATGATCTGGTAGATTTTGTTGGGTGGGGTCAGCATTCTGGGGGGCTCAGCTAAGGTACAGAAAAACCACAAATAAAAATAAAAAATCCCCACAGGAGTTATGGAGGTGTTATGGAGTTATGGAGGAGTTATGAAGTTGACACGTCACACATCATATGAGATGGCGGGTCCCCACTTACACAGTACGTTGACAAAGGCGTTGGCCAACAGGTAGCCGTACTCGTTGGAGGCGTTGCATTGGTACACCGCACTGGAGCCAGCCGTCACTTCCTCAAATCTGATGGTGTCTCCGTCCACTATCCTGCTGGTGTCGTCTGGTGCATCTGAGAGGCAGAGAGGAAGCATGTGCAGCTTAGCGACTGAGGCTACATCTGTGTACATCTTGTCCCTCAAGGGCACTCAGGAAAGCACTGAGAAAAGCATGACTAAGATAAGACTTTCACTGTGAGAAAATGTGAGTAGGCTAACTTTTAGAAAGCAATTCTCGGAAATCCTTTGTCCAAATTGCAAGCTAATGACGACCTAAAAGCATTTTGCTTTTACAAACTGGCTTTTAGTCAGGTGAGCGGCATCCTCCTCACTCTCCCCCTAAGTGCAGTTGACACCACATGGATGCCAAGAGCATATCCTGTCAACGCTCATTAATAAGTGCTCTGTGTTTGTTCCGATGCAGTTCAAACTGAAAGCCTCCCCTCCTTCCCTCCGCTAATGCGTTGTCCCAGAGGTCTCTCGCTGGGGCAGTGTGGAGGGCAAATAGGCATGTGCTTGGGTGGGGATGGGACGGACGTTGGGTTTCGGGGGGGGTGGAGGTGGCTGTGCACTCACTGTGGATGGGAAGACCGTCCATGAACCAGCTGATGGTGGGCTTGGGTTTACCACTGGCGCGGCAGATCAGCTGGCCCTTCTCCCTTGGGGCCAGAACCAGGTTCTTAGGAGCCTCAATCCAGTAGGGCGCAGCTGCATGTGGGAACAACAGGAAGCAGGAGAGAGAGAGAGAGAGAGAGAGAGAGAGAGGTGATGCAAGAAACAGAAGTCGAGAAAGGGGACACAAAATAAGAAAGAAAGAAAAAAAGAAAAGGAAAGAGAAGTAGAAAAAGGTTAAAAGAGAGGGAGAGAGTGAGATTAACATTAAAAAAGAAAGAGAGAGAGACACAAAAGAGAGAGGAGAAGAGAGGGGAAGGTAGACAGAACATAAAAGGGAGAGAAAAACAGATGATGAAAGAGTTGTTTTTGTTTTCCATCAACAAACAGCATTGCTCAGCACATTGGCCATTAGAGTACTATTTGGAAGCAATCGATGGGTGGCATAAGTGTGTGAGATAGATGTGGGTGTCCAGGTGGAGAGGAGGAAGAGAAGGAGAAGTGGAGCTGGCAGGCACAGACCTTTAACAGTGACTGTAATGGCGTGGCGGATAGAGCCCAGCTGGTTCTTGGCTGTGCAGTGGTACTGGCCCGCGTCCTCTTCCGTCACGCTCGTGATGCGCAGCGTCTTGTGGAAGTTGAGGAATGTGGCCTTATTGGTGGGCAAGTCCCCACTGACCTTAGACCAGGTGATCTCAGGAGTGGGCCTAAGAGAAAGAAAGAGACAGAGAGAAAAAGAGAATAAGAGAACAAGAGAGAGAGAGTAAAACAAAGAAACAAACAATGGAAAAGAATATAAAAAGAAAAGGGTAGAGTCAAAATATTGGGAAAGAGAGTGAAGAGAAGTTGAGCGAAAGAGAGAGAGAGAGACAGAGAAAGAGAGAGAAAAAGAGAACAGCAGAAGTGAGTCCAAAAGAGGGTGGGGAGTTGTTTAGCTAATGGCATTGCCACGCTCCAGCACAGAGAGATAATAGCCACGTCTGGCTCCTGGTTCTCTGTGGTGCACTCACAGGCCTTCAGCTATGCACTCCATCTCCAGCACCTGCCCCCGAAGGACCATCTTGGAACTGGAGAGGCCCGACGGCACCTGGAAGGATGGATGTCGCTCCTCCGTTGGACCGTCTGCGAGAAAGGCGGGAGGAGACAGAAAGGAAAGTTAGGGATTGGCTCCAGTCAGAGTCTCCAGAAGGCAACAAGGAAAGAGCTTCCCCTTCACCATCGTCCTGGGAGACCGAGCCCAGAAAGTCAAACATAGGAGCTTAACAGGAGGAACCATGAATACCCAAGAGGAGTTATACAAGGAACAGGAAAACTATGGTCTTGTGTTTGCCCAAATGTATCCTGGGTAACACCACCAATGACGTGTCAGATGATGAAATATGTTAAGAGGAGATAACAGAAGAAGGGGCTATGGTGTTATACAAACAATGAGAAATGAACAGATTTGATGTGGATTTATATAGAACAAAGGCTTGGATAGAGGTGACTGTAGGTAGTAGAGGGAGATTAAATGCTGGTTGTTAAACCACCGTATTTAGGACACTAAATACAGCACAGCTGCTCAACCTAAAAAAAAGGGGGGCAACAGGACAAATCTAAAAATATCAGTATCCTACAACTCCAAAAGGACTGTCCCTATCATCATTTAAATACTCTAAGATATTGTGCGTAGAGGGTAACTTATATTTAGTTGCATAACATTTTGACATGCAAGCATTCTAAATATTGATAAAGAAGTCATTGTGATTGACTGATTGGTTGAATGATTGATTGATTGATTCATTCATTCATTGACTGATTGATCTAAATCAGTCTACTGACCTATTGATATCATCACTATGCCCTTTCACTGTGGTCAGTTCTAAACCTACAGTGCATATAAGGGCAGTTGACATACAATAAAAGTATTCAATGGGGAATTATCCCCGATGTGTTATCCAACTAGGAGCCCAAAGATCCCAATGCCCAAAGGAGCCCAAAGAGCCCAATGCTAACATGCTAAGGCTCTGTTTAGTTGGGGGGCACTGTGGACATCGAGACGGGAAAGGCAGGACAGATCAACATACTGTTGCAGTAGTGATTTAGAGAGAGAGAGAAAGTGGGAGAAGTTTGAGGTTTGGGTTAGTGGGTTGACTTCTATGGTTGGTTATTGTAACAGAGGGTAATCACTAGGGGGCGCCATCACTCACCACCAAAAAAATCAGTCTCATTCAAAAAACCTGGCCATGTCTCATTGATTGCATCCACTGTAACACAACAGAAAGTCATAACAAGTCAAGAGTGAGGAGCAGAACATAACTGAAAAGCAAAGGTGAAAAAATGAACGCATGGCAAAGCAAGGTGAAATTGTAACTGATAACAGCAGTGAGGGGAAAAAGGAAACGATCAGGAGGCTGTACTTAGACGGTGTGGACGCTTGGAAAGCAATGATACTTGACACTTGACTGACTCTTACTCAAACAACTGTCTCTTACACAAGAAATCGAACATGAGGTTAACTCTTCTACAGATCACAGAACACAAAATTGAATTTTCAACTGAGACCAGAATGCTAGATTGGACAGAACAAGACAGGCTCTTTTATAGATACAACATACAGCGATCATTCATGACAACATTACACCTACAACTACCAACACTTACTACAACTGACATTACAATGATATTGAATTGACTCTTCCCATTAGGAGTGCAGCCTCTTATTGATATGATGTTTTAACAATCTCCACTCTCTGATGTCTGTGACTGAGTATCCTTTCATGCATACTGCCACCCTGACATCACAGCTTTTGGTAACCATAAACAAGAAAGCGGCCTGTCCTCTACTCTACCACTCAAGCCACTGGCAATCGATAGGGAGCAGACAAGGTGGTGCCTGAGGCATTGGACGTACTGTTGACCACGCGCACGGTGATGGGCTGCTTTTGCTGGATGGTCTGAGTGTGGGGGAAGCGGGCGTAGCAGATGTAGTCGCTGCGCGAGTCCGACACCATCACGTTGGAGAAGTACAGGTCGCCGTTGAGGCCCTGAGACACACGATGACTCTGCGGCAGCTTCTGGAAGTCTGGAGAGGTGAGAGAGAGAAAGAAAGACAGAAAATGAGAAAAGGAAGAGAGGGGAGAGTATGAGGTAAGAGATAGAGAAAAAGAGAGAGAGAGTAAACATGAATAAAAACATGTGGACATGTACGCTAAGCAGAACTACAAACATCAGGAATTGCCTTTCAACTTGCTAATCACATGCTTATCATCTTTCTAGTGTTATTATCAGCCCCAGAGCAATGAATTTTTCTGAATGTGCTCTCTGTAGTGCAGCAGTAAGACTCACTGTTGTCCATCCAAAAGATAATGGGAGGGGGCAGTCCAGTGGGTGGCCTGCACCTGAGGACCAGCGACTGGCCTTCCTGCACCATGATTGGTGGATTAGGCTCCTTTGACCACAAGGGGGACCCTATGGGAGGACCATGGGGTTAATATGAGAGACAGTAAACACACACTCTGTTAGTGCAGCTTTCATCTAGAAGGATCGCTAGGGAAGTAAACTCATTTTATGGGTGTAGACAGAGGGCGTAATTTGTTGAAATGGGGAGAGGCAAGGGTGTGTGTGGAAAAGCTATTTGATTGGATTTGGTTGGACATTTCTAAACCAGTTTAACAAAGCAAGTATAAATGGCCATTCAAACGGCTGGTTGAACTAAACTGGAACATAAGGGGGCAGTTGTGGATATTGACCAAGGGTAGTTTGGGCATGCTTTCCAGCTGAATGTTACTGTTACCTTCCAAGATGTAGGCTTTAATGGAGGATAAATGCACTCATTGTGTTTTTTAAAGAAATCAAGAGAAGACAAGATTGAGGGTTACATGACAACAAGAGATGTACATTTGGAAGTCAGGAAAAAAAAATGGTGTGTGTGTGCATGTTGGACAGTGTAATGTAGTCAGTGCGCAGTAGCTTACTGGACTGGCGTACGACGATGTTGTTGGAAACTGCAGTCCCATGCTCATTATTGGCTGTGCACTGGTACACGCCCTCGTATGCCTCGGCTTTATCCTTGCCGCTGATGTCAATGACCAGCGTGCCTGAGTGGGGCCTCATGGTCACCTTGGGGTCCTTGTCTATGTCAAAATGTGTCCCATTCCTCGTCCAGGAGAAGCTGCAGCCCAGTAGTGTCAGTGTTACCATGAATCAAACAATCAATAACCCACCAATCTAGACTATCACCATACACCTAAGCAGAACGCCAGTCACACATTATCAAGTCCCATCATCCCATCACACACAGATTTTTGTAGATGCGGAGCTCTGAGGAGATGCTATGTTCATGAAACCCTACTTTTTTCTGTGGGCCTCTCCAGTCCCATATGAGCTAAAGCTTTCCCTCCATCAGCACAGAACCGCAAGCCATTCCATCACCTACCTCGGATGGGGCTTGCCTTTGGCTTCACAGCGGATGATGATATTCTCTCGCGGGTCCACAATGTAGTCTTTAGGGGACTCGTGCATGATGGTGGGTGGCTGCGGTACTGGATAGCCAAGAGAACAAAACATTTCCTCCATTAGTGTTCAATAGGAATGCAAATGTATCAGGTGATTTATATATATATATATATATATATATATATATATATATATATACACACACACACACACATATGTACTTAAAGTAGAAATTCAATGTGAATCAATCCATTGCCCTATTGTTCGAGGTCACCAAGTGCTGTCAGTAGAAAAAAGAACTAGAAAATTTGACACAACATAAACCAAATAGTGAATCAGCAACTAACACAAAATGAATAAGTAAATGAAGAAATGAATGAAGAAATAACTAACTTTCTGTTTCTATTCCATTCCATTTCACTATGACCCATTCAGTAAACATTAGTTATCTATTCATTATTCAGTCTATGTTGCATCAGATTTCCTGGTTCTTTTCCCTACAGATACCATTCAGTGACCTTAAACAACAGGGCTACTGACTGGATTTCTCTTTTAAGTCTCTGTTACAGCACACCAGGGCACAGCACTCTGTACATGCACTCAGAGCCTACTAAAGCAAGACAATGACAAACTGTACTCATTCAGTGGGAACTCAAAAACAAAGAGCAACACAAAAGTGCAATGCATAGCCTATTCACTAGATCTCTTATGGCTCGCGTACATGGAGCTATTCACATCATATCATATTGTTTTATTTACAGGTTTTGAATGTAACAAGGACAAACAAACACAGAGGCACAAATTAAAACAAAAAAGCAGAGAAGATGCATGCAAATCCAAACAACAGCAACCTAGGCATCACTCTTGACAAGTCAACCAAAAACAAGCAAATGAATAAAAACAACAAACAAATTAACAAACAAAAAACAAACAAACAAACGGCAAAAAACTCCAAACAAAGGCCAAATGCAGTCAAAGCAGGCACGATGAGACTTACATCCTTCCAGAACTTTAATTCCCAAAGAATCAGCAGATAAAAAACACACAAACATGGTACAGGAAACCACATATTAGTGATGACTACCTTAAGGAGTTAGAGTGAGTGAGAGAGAAAGGCAGAATAAGACTGACAATATACTGGACATATGCAAACACTTTCTTCACACCAACACTGTTGAATATTGGTAAGTCTATGCTTTAAGTTTTGCCATGTTTATGTGATATTGATATTATATACTGTATACTGTATGTCATATGTTTCAAGCCAAAATGGCATTCTAGTACGACATTTGACTTTTAAATTCAGCAATTTTTATAATTTTAAACGCTAGAAGATGTGGTGCAGCAGTGCATCTGAAACATTTCTCATCGGTTGGCTCTTGGGAGGATGGGGTCTACTGTGCTATGCTGTCAGGTGAGCTCCAGTAAACACTGCCCTGGCATGATGCAGCATTCAACACATTTCTACAACATTAAAGTTCAGCTGTATTCAGTGCATTCATGGCACCATGACATTGTTTGTTGGGATGGGGGTATGGGATTTCCTATTCACTGGGACAGTTTTCAAACATGTGGTGATGGAAAAATGGCATTTGGGGCCCCAGAATCAGCGATGGCGTGTTTGTTTGACAAGTCAGGCTGCTTCTTGTTCTCTTTTTTCACGTGATGCTATTGGCTTGGCTAAAGCCTTTGAAGACATCCTGCCTTTGAGCACATTGAGAGGATGGCACACTGACAGGGAACACACACTGCCTCTGGGCTCCTCCAATCGTTGGCGCAGGGGTGGTTTTTCCAGCGCTTATCACAATAACACCAGCCGTGGCAGTTGCCACCGCCCCCGAACCCCAGCGCCCACCCCAGTGCGCCAGTGATGCCAGCAGACACCCACACCGCGTGGAGCCGTGTTCCGGATGCTTCCACAGATGAGCTGTGGAGGCTCTTTAGAGTTGGCATTGTTGACAGACAAATAAACATACACGTACGCACTCACACACAAACATACACACACACATTCTTATACAATAACACACACACACACACACATAAACAGAGAAACAGCATAGCCTGAGCCAGGGGGGAGTGGGGCAGAGGCCTCCATCCAGAATGAAGAGTGGATCAGCACCACCCTGTGCCATACACCACCCCCCCTCCCACACACACACACACACACACAAACAAAAACACACATACACTCTGCACATTTCCCTGCCCTCACTACACTGCCTAAACACCAAAGAACCGCAGTGCTGGATGCAGCCCAGTGTCTCTTAATGGTGAGAGTTTTATCAGTGTGAGTGCAGGCATCTGCCACAGGGCAGCCAGGCAGAGGTGCAGAGAAGGGCCAACCCAGCACACACAATAGAGCTGTGCAATAGCCTTATGAGCTTGGATCCACTGGTAACACACTAATTACACTCAGGGACATATTTCTTGTGTGTCAGAAGTGGTCATGACTTCTTCCTTCATTCAAAATTAAACCCCATTACTCCATGCATTGAAGGCCATCTATATTTTATATTCTATGTCTTCCACACGCACACACAGTACATTAGAATGGCCCCCCCCACACACATCTTCTCCCCATATCCTGCGAACCCCAGCCATCTCCCTGTCTCTGTCACGCAAATGCTCTGCCAATCTGGCAGCGTGATCCCAACACTGTGCTCCTGGTGCCATATCAGAGGTACAGCTCTGTGAATCACACAGTGAGCAGAAAATCTGCTTTATATTTCTAGCATCAGCCACTCAATGTTTGTCTTTGGCAATGGCAAAAGAGAGGTACAATATGTGCTGTTTCTCTGTCAGGTGAACATTGGATAATACATTCTGACCCTGAAGTTGAGAACAACACTAGCAAACCATGACACAGATTAGTTTTGGCAAAGGCACTGGGCTGGAAAAAAAAACAACAACATTTTCAAATCCCTTGTAAGGCTTGTTAGAGGCAGGATGACAGGGGAAAAAATTTATTTGTCTCTTTCTTACGGTCAAGGGGGACTTCCAGAGGTGCGGCCATGTGACTCAGGAAAACTAGCAGCAGCACCAGAGCCGTCCTCATCCTGCCCGGCGTTGCCACCACGGGGATCCTCCCGTACGAGCTCCGTCCCATTTCTCTTTCTCTCTCTCTCTCTCTTTCACTCCACAGTCAGGGCCGTGTCGCAGAGCAGAGCATCCAACACTGCACAGATAGACAGACAAGGAAGAGGGGAGGGGGGAGTGTTGGTTAGAGACAGCGGATGAAATACAATCGTAACAGCAGGCAGTTAAAAAAAGAGAGGGTGCAAAAAGAAGAGACATCAGAGAAGCCCAAACTAGTCAATAAAATATGTGGAAAGGCGGCGTAAACAGATAAGTACAGTGGGAGATGATGAAAGAAAAAATAAAACAAGAGCAAGAATCAAAAGATGGGAAAAAGGGGAACAATAACTTTTTCGGGAAGCTTAAAAACAGATCTTCAAGGTACCCTGGAATCTAGTTTCTCGTGCTACATAACCGTCTGAGACCAATGAAACCTTCAGAAGTGTGACTGGAACACATTGCAATGAACTGCATTAGCTCAGGCAGACAAGCCTGTGGTGAAGGACAGGCCCTCTGGATGAGGCTGTGATCCACTAGGCTTGTTTAGCCACGTTAATGACATAGCTGATGGACATGCCACTCCGTCTGTGCCTATCGATCAGGTCATATAAATAGCATTCAGTGGGACACCTACGGCCCCTGGCACACTGCTGAAATAGGTCAGGTAGCAGTGGTGTGCACTGTGCACTGATAAGCATGCTAACTGAGCCACTTCCTGCTCCTTCAGTCTTTCAGCATCTGACTAGTGGGACTTCAGCATTACAGCACAAGTCCACACTATCGGTCCACAGTCGAGAGAGCAATGCCAATGAATGGAACAGATCTGACAAATATACTGAAGTGATATTATGTAATGTTATGAAGCTGGATGAAAGATGTTAATTTCCTTCGTAACTGTTCTTCTGGTCTAGTCTCTTTAACCTTTAAATGTGCCAATTGCGACTTCCTTGGGAAACGGTGCTAATCGCTGTTAAGTAGCACATTAAACCATTAATGTAGGGCTACAGAGTTGCTGGTGAAACAGAGGAAAAAAAACTACTTGTGATAGTTGCCATGGATACATAACATAAAAAGAGCTCTCCCTCTCTCTCACACACACACACAAATTCTCTCTCTCTCTCTAAGGAACACCTTATTGAAGAAGCTGTTCAGTTCAAATAAAAAAAGACATGAAGAATGAAAGTGCCAGTCAAACGTCCCAATTCCATGGGCTTCCATTGTTGCCTGTGGGCTTGACTCTACCATTATGCCACCAAGCAGACTTTTGTGAGGGAGACAAAATGACCTGACACTGGCAAACTTAGCTGACTGGAGAATTCAATTTGTTCACGTCAAAACATGAGAGAGGAAGTATGGAAAGAAAAAAGTCTTGGGCTGATAATGGGGAAATGCATTTGGACTGCACAACATTTTCCGCCATTAGTGGACCACTTTAGAGATACCCCCTGTGATTAATCGCTCCTTCCTGTAGAAAAGAAGTGTCCCACATGGGAATGTTTGTGTGTGTGTGTGTGTGTGTGTGTGTGTGTGTGTGTGTGTGTGTGAGTGTGAGTGTGAGTGTGAGTGTGTGTTTACCATTTGACACAGTTTTCAAGTACAAGAACACTGGGGTGTGGAAAAAAGATGCTATCAAATTACCCTACGTGAGACAGACAGCTCCATTGATCTGAGGCTTTCACATTCACGTAATCCATCAATTTACAAGTTTGCACTGACACGTTGATTATACAAAGAACAACAGAGGCACGAAATGCAATCTCCAAGTCTCTCAAGCCATAATTACATCCTCACCAATACGGCCTCTTCCAAAACAAGGCAGACACCTTGCTAATGTGTCAGGTTACACAAACAAAACAACCTTTGGCTCGATAGCATTTCAATGACAGCAGTAATGCAGCATCTTGACGAGCAGTGCAGTCTAGTTTTGCCAATGCGGAGGAACACAATGGCAGAAATAGTCATTTTCTCCATCAGGGGCTACTGAGTGACCTGTTTTCCCTCCTTGCATTAATGGCTACCCCAGGCTTACCATGTTCCACTAAGGCTATTAAAATGTCAAAGCCCAATCTTTACCCCATGCTGAGGGAGACAGGCCATTATCTGCACATATTACATCTGAATTTTATTCGCCCGGTTTTATGACATCCAATTCGATGGAGTCAGAGCTTGAACAGAACAGTTTGAGATGTTTGCTTTTAATATGCATAGCATGCTTTATAGAGGCACCACGTATAGATTGACTTCTGCTCCTCATAAGCAGTATGTGACCCCAGGGCACATTATTCATGCTTTTTTTCTCTATCCTTCTCTCTCTCTTCTCAGAGACTATGTATGTGTTAGTGCCCGCTTCATTTAGAGCTTTCTCTGAGCAAAAACCTTGTGGCGAGAGACTCTCTCCAGGGGCGAGTCCAGCATCGTTGGCCCCAGGCATCAAATCACCAGGCTGCCGCTTGCTCACAGACGGCCTTGACGACGCCTTTTGGCCAAGGAGGGAAGACACTGGGCTAATTTCACCAACCCACTGGAGACCCGGAGTGCTTTGTTCTTGGACTGGGACACAAAACTACTCTCATTGATGTAAGCTAACACGTAAGAAAGAAATATACCTCCGCCTTCGTATCTTTAAATAAGGACCTCAGAGCTTTCAGATTTACAAGCTGTAGCAGCCTGCAAAACAATCAGATGGAGCCGTTTAATTCCCACATTGATTTCTCCTTCAGCTATAGAAGTGTTTAACCTCCAGTTATGCTGGGCAAATGCTAACATTCTGAATGCTTTGTCATTAGTATAACAAGATAAACCACAATTAATTAATCTAGCCTATCATATCACAAAGGGACTGCCTTTACAATGACCTAATTCTGTCACTGTTCCATTGATATAAAAATCAAGACAATTTGACAGATGTGGAGAGAAAAGAGATAGGTAAACTTGAGCAACCTCTCCTTTTGTTAGAAGTCAAACCCTTCGGCAAAAATAATCATATGCAAAAACCCTAATGAACATCTGCAATCAACATGGTTGAATGTAAATGTAATCAATGTCTCATATGTAATGAATTAAACAGTAGGAAGTCGATTAATGCAGTGGCAAATGAAACTCCAAGTAAATATATATTTGCTGAGATGTCAGCTCTTTAGTTTAATGCAGCGCCACAACTCGTGTATAAATTATTATTAGCTGAAAATAAAACCTCTATTCTCAGCATCTGAGAAGATGTGAAGTACAATAGTGCCCTAGCAATGCTTGAAGGTTGTGGCTCCGTTGAGACTCCCATTAGGAGTGTATGCATGCAAGAAGACCAGTGGCTGAGCTGCAGGGTTCTGGGTGAACTCCAAAGGGGGCAGAGCCCAGGAACAGCAGTCTGAACACTGGCCTCAACCCTTAAGCCTGGGGTAGACAGAAGCTCACCATTGACCTGAATCCAAACACTGCTGTTTTAATGAACACTTTGAAGAATATGTTATGGTGGGAATAACAGAATACTTTTTCTGGCGGCTATATTTTATATGTATCTTTTATGTACAGTATGTATATTTATCTTTTTAAAATAGTACATCAGATGTCTTCTTTGAAGAGATACAAAGTTATATCATTCTGAGACTTTTAAAGACAATAGAGTGAACCCCTCTCTTGGGCCCCTTATCTCTGACAGCAGGCACACAATGGCATTCCATCAACTGGTCTAAGCATACGTTTCCCATAATCCACTCATTAGATTTTATAATTGGGAGGGTGGCATGGGTATGCAAATAATTGAAGTGGTTAACATATGAATTGAGGCCCCCGGCACTCATGGAGTGCCCCTGGCTCAAAACAAGCTGTCTCTTTTCAAGAGGACAGTACGGCACACCCACCCGACCACCCCTCCACTCCAACCCCCCACCGCCCAAACAGTCCATCTTTGCATTGGCTTATGCAGCCAACCTGTTTGGTTTAGTGTCAGTGGAACAGCTCCCTTGAACACTAGGAGCTGCTCCTTCTAAAGGGAACATTCCCTTGAAGCAAAGTGGCTTTGGAAAACTTCCCCAGTCAGGCCACAACTACAACAGCAATGGATTCAGCTCTATTTCTCAGTTTTAAATAGGATAAACACGCATCAGTGCCCAGTGTCTTCTCTGCATTTGCCCCATTTAGACAGACAATGAAGACGCTAGGTTAATTCTGTGTCTCTCACACACTCAACAGGCTTCCCCCATTAAAGGCAAAACACATTGCCATTCACTAAGCTCCATTCCCCCAACACCAGCGTCTCTGACTCTCAGCCACGCCAACAACGCTAATGGTTTTTAAGACGTCCCAGAGGAGTGAAGCCCTCGCTCTCTTTAGCATTTGTCTGAGGAGCTCACTGCTTCTGTATCAAGAGCCACCTTAAGAGCTGAACTAATTCTCTGCTGTGTGAAGCGGAACATAACCATACATCACTTTCATCTCATCAGCCACCTGCTGCACAAACACCAGTACACAACCACACCATGACACTCATATTAAATCACATGTAATAACTAGCCTGCCATAACAAAAAGCTACATCGGAGCAAGAGTTAATTAGCAGTTTAGTGTTACATGTTAATGAAAAGGATGAAAGATTAAAACGATGCTTTGATGAATGAACATTGTTTTGATAATGAGTATCATTTGTATTTGATGTAGAAAATAAATTCAATTTAGGAAATGTATATCTCACACATTAATTGCAGTGGATTAAATAGGCCAGGTGCATACAGAGCAATTAGAAATGTTGCCCAGTCCTTTTGTATGATTCTCTCATGACTTCTTCCTCCCAGACTAACTTTCATGACTTAAGTCTCTCCTCATTTTCTTTTATAGTCTCGTTATCATCAAATGTAATCAAGACTTTGGAGAAAGTACCCTGGCTGGCCCTCTGTGCAACCTGACCCTCCAAGCACCACATCAAAGGCAGACTTAGGCAGCTCAATCAGTTTTAAAAGTCATTAGCGGAAGATCCAGGGCAGCCTGGGACTGGAGCGAGCTGTGCCGCAGAGCTGCAGTGCAGTAGTTGAACTTGACCCTTCTGTGACGGCACGTCCCAGAAGAATCTGCCAAGTGGAAGCTATCACGGTCATCCACAACATCCCATATACTTCTTCACTGGGAGGCGTAACATGAGTAGCTATACACAGGACTTTTGAATGTTGTCTCACATAATCCAAGATCTTGGCGAGTGCGGCTGCAAGAGTATGCTAATGGAGGGGCCTTTCTTATGATGATCAGAGGCCTCCTCTCATTATCATGAGCCAACACGGCTACACAACCCAAAGAATGTCCAACAAGTCCCAAGCGTAACAAGTCTCCCGCCTGAGTCAGTACTGTCTCACAGCTATGTTTCTGACTACTTAAAAACTCAGGGCACAGTTCTTTACACACACTACCCTGAATAGGCTTCTTATTTTTGTTCTCCTTTGTTCCATATATTAATACATACTGCATACAAAATTGAATACTTGGCCTCCAGAGACACATTTAGTAAATTAGCTTGCTCTACCATTGGAGAATAAGTCATGAGGAGCTGCACTAAAGTAGTACTTCTCACCACTTGGTAACCATGGTAATGGACCTTTTTTGCAGAAATCCATTTCTTCTGTTCTGCTGACCTTTTCATCAAAATGAAATGAGCATGGCAAAAAGAAAGACAAAAAAAGGTGATGGACCCTTCCCCCACTCTACAAGAAGGCTGCGAGAAGAAAGATTCAGCTAATCTCTAGTTTCTCAGAGGAAGCGAGGGGGGTAGGGTGTGGGGGTGAAAAAAAGACTACAATCTCCTATTAAGAATTTTGCTAACTTAATCACAAGGAAAGGACGGCTTGTTAAAGCAGCTTATTTCACTCCCAAATCTCTCAATGAGAGCAAGAATCAAATAAGTTCCGCTTTTTGGGCATTTTCAATTTGAGTGTGACCTAAATGAGTCCCTTAACATCACGATGGGGGTGTTGGAGGAGTAAAAAGTGCTTTGGATGTTTTGTTTCTAAATGTTCACCCGCTCAACCCCCCCAGCATCAGGATGTTATTGTAAGCAATGTCCTGCTGGAGGGGAGACATACAGTTAACCTCACGGTCAAAATATCTGATTTGTCACTAAGCCCTTTCATGCAAACATGTGAGGTCACCCAGTGCCATTGGCCAGGCCACTCCAGTACCATCCTAAATCAATGGCCATTGTCTCCTGGGCTTTGGGATGTGCTGATGGTCAGCACTGGGCCTTTCGGCAATCTGACCGTGCCTTTGTGCCAGCAGTGAATCTCCCAGCAGCAGAAGCTTCCTCATTCCCATATGAATACAATACGACTCCCACAGGGACAATGTATGTATATATCAAAGTGAAGCTGATAAAAAAAGAAGACAAAGTTGCACAGACTCTTTCAAGCTGACAGCTTGCATATATTTAAAAACTCTCACACTGAGGATCCTCCTTTTAAACTTTTAAAAGTAATGGATTACCACACTCCCAACAAAAATAAAACAAAATTGGCAGGAAACACAATTTCACAAAAAATAATGAAATATATCTGACAGGGGATGCAGGTGCGCTTTCAAATCCCCACTGGCAGGTTCCACACCCGACATGGCGTCAGTCTACGGCATGTATTAAGACACACAAACTCGCCCATCGCAAATGGCAGGCCGTCCTCGTGCTTTGCATAATGAAAGTGGCGTGGCACAGGTGTCCTCGCTGAAAGAACCGCACTCGAGTGACACGAGAGAGACGCCTGCACCTGGGCTACATGCTAAACGCTCCAAAATGAGAAGTGATGACTAAGTCCCCCAACCAAACTTGGCTCCTGCTGCCTGTCAAACACACACCCGACCGGAGAGCTCTCTGTGATGGGTGGCAAATGTCAGGCCATGACAAGCAGTATCTGTCTCCGGTATCTCTATGTCAATAACCGTCGGAAAACATTTCTGTTACAGACAGCAGATTTTCCAGCCATGTTTACTGTAAGGCAGCAAGGGGAATGCATAATGTTTGTAAGTCTATGCTACTGGGGTTCCTTCTTTATCTGCACCTGTTGAGGCCTTCAGTTTGCTGCCTCAAGTGGAGTGAGGAGGATTTAGCCATCCTCTACAACACAAAACATCTCTGTGAGAAACTCTCGGTGAGAAAGCTTCCTTAATAGTGGGCTATACTGGATGGATTGGGGAGCTGTGTTGGTTAGAGGATGGTGTGCTTGTGTGTGTGTGTGTGTGTGTTTGTGTGTGTGTGAGGGGGCGGGCGGGGTGTGTGTGTGTGTGTGGGCGGGGGGGTCGGGTCGGAGGGGGGGGTCGCTGGTGGCTGTGGTGTGGAGTAGACACAGTCTTGTTGAAGTCCCCAGCACCGCTGCATTCACAGGCCCCTAACACAAAAGCCTTTCTCCCTCTCTCTCTCTCTTTCTCCCGCTCTCTCTTTCTCTGTCGGCCCCTTGCTTCACAGCTCCACCTGCGCTCTTCAAAAAAAAAGGGGGTCGCCTCGGAGGAGGTCTCCATTCCCGCCCGCCCTCGAGACCCCACTCCACTCATCCACAATCAAGTGAACAGTACACCGCCCCGGTCCCCAGGAAATGCAATCAGAGAGCTTTTGCAGAGGGGCTGCTGCTGTGTCCCTCCTCAAACCCCTCTATTGTGCCGGGCAGTCTCAGGTCTGGCTGAGGGAGAGCCTATATGTAACACTGTAAGGGACGACTCCTCATTAGTCCTCCACCCAGTCTCACTTTGTTTCCTTTGTGTCACCGACAAATCAGCTTCCCTGCCTAAGCCTGGGGTGTGTGTGTGTGTGTGTGTGTGTGTGTGTGTGTGTGTGTGTCGGGGTGGGTGGTGGTGGGGGGGTTCCTTGGGAATGAAACGGTATTACTTGTGAACAGGTGGGTGAGTAGTATGTGTTAGATTTAACGTTTTAACATAAGTGTGCTTTGGGATTTACGGGTAGGATGATCTAAAGTTCTTTAGATGATCTGAAGTTATTTCTGACTTCCTTGCAAGAATTCCAATCCTTACATTATAAGATCTGGAGACTCGTGACAGTCATGTGGAAGTGTAGTAGTCTATACTGACAAGCAATGCACAGACCATAGCAGCAAACTCCAAACAGGGAAACTGTGATGTCACTGGGCAACTCACTGCACTGCTCTCCTCTCCTTCCCTTCCCCCCACTGAGCCACAGCAGGTGAATACAAATTATTTCCCCTTTACTGCCCACCAAAAGCACCGGCCATCCAATTTTAGACAGAGAGACGACAAACAATGTGCTATTCAAAGTGTGAGAAAATCAAATCAGGCCTTTTGTGGAGGCAGAAGACTTGAGGAGGGAGGGACACAGGATCAGACCTGACCTTCTCATGGCATCGTCCCGCCAGCGCAGGGACACACACACACACACACACACACACTCTCATTCACAAGGGCCCCTGCAAGGTGCACTATTGCTACAAGCTGTAAATCCACATGGTCAGGTCGTCTTCTTGTCACTCACAAAGTGAACTGCTGTTCCTACTCTTTCCACTGTTTCAAACAAACCATTTACCACTAGCTTAGCTATGCTGTGATGACCTTACAGCAATGAAACCCACAATGCTATTTCACGCTACTTCATTCTAATTATATTTATTTTCTTTTTAATAAGCTCAAGCAAATCTCAAGATATAAAAATGTGGAGCTGAGGAAATGGCTTAGACAATCAGTGATTACATTTGTCTAAGCAATGGCCTGTTTACATCCCAGCTAAGGATGAATGAGAATTCTTCTGTTCATATGCAAATTCATACAAACAGTCTAAAGAAAGTAACAATCTTTTCAAGACGGACCTGAACAAACTATCATTTGAATTGCAAAAAAAAAGATTCTGCACATACTCCAGAATCTAATTTCTTCATTTGCTTAGGGGCTAATTTCCAGACAACTCTGAAGTAATAAATCTTATTAGCCTCAAAACAACAAGGGCTTAAACTGACTACTGGTTGTTATCAGTTTTGAGTAGATCAAATGATGGTAATGAACACGAGATAAAGACACAGAGATGTACTAAGGTGATAACAAGTCAAGCTCATTTCAGTCTCTTTTACATTTAGTTGATGTACTCTGTCAACATTTAAGCTGTTCCTCCAGTAACACACACACACTGACAGACATGCACTCACACACACACCCTCACACAAGCACACACGCACGTGCACACACACACACAAGTGCACACACTTGCACACACATACACACAGCATCCTGTGTTGCTGTGGAACAAAGGACCTGGACACAAGACCTCATTGACCACTGCCAGTCCACTGAGCTGTACGGCGAATCTACCCCTCTGCACAGCTCACTGACCATCCAAAGCATCTCAGAGTAAATAAAGGGTTCACTGGTGACCTCTTGTGAATGTGTGGGCTAAAAAGATGAAGCACTAAGTTCACAAGAACATTGGAACATTAGGCCACCACATGCAGGGCACCACCAGTGCATCAGTGGTTGCACAATACAACAAAATGCACACAAAGTGGTACTAAACTACTGTAATGTGGTGGTAAGCTGAGCAATAATGTGGTACAAAGCTACTGTAATATTTCTTATGAAATGCCCTTATGTAAACCTCATTCAACACAACTACAGGCATTATGCAGATTATGCTATTGTCCATTTCAACAAAGCCAGACTATGAGTTAGCTTGATTTGTGTGGTGCAACAGAGTTACACACTAACACAAGTGTCTGAAAATCAGTGGCTGTGTTGTCTCCACTAACCTACAATACAGTCAACGATGCAATGTTTGCATACCAGCATGACAGTCAAATGGACGCAAACGCAGCTCATGAGCACTGAAGTGTTTGCTAATGGCAGTGTCTACCCACGATGACTTCCATGCAATAATCTGTCGGCCACAGTCCATTATGGTCAGCAGGACAGCTGCTGGACAGATTTGGGTTTTCATGGGCACAGGGAGAATGGGGTCATCCAGCACCCTGAGTCGCCACTGTGCACTTGTCAAACTCACTGTCGCCAGTGTGTTCAACAGGGATAGAGACAGCCGGCAAACAGACTCCACGACCCTGCATTTAATTTAATGGACTGTATGGCAGGCCAACCCAAATGTAAACTTAAAAGCTCAAATACAAATAAATTTAAAGCCATTATTTCAAGCACATGATAAAAGGGACACTCAGCTATTCAAAAACCTTTATTTTGTGCTAGTAAACGTGAGTGCGATGAGCAATCTGCAAGTCCAATTCAAAGACTGTTAATGCATTAAAATGCATTAAGGAATATATAGATTACTTATGTGCCTAGTAGCTCATCAGATTTGATGAGCGAGCCTAATGGCATATACATTATGTCATGGATGAGTGTATACTATCAGTATATCCTATCCATAAAGGAGCATACGCATTCAGTTCTTAAAGTGTGTGACAGCTCGAGGTCTCCTTCCAGCACATCTGCCACCAGAGAGCTGCTCTGCAAATCCAGGTATGGACACAGGGGGGTTTTACACCACCATTAAAATTCAGACGGAGGGAGCAGACTTGGCCTACGACCATGAACCAAGATTAATGACCACATCTATCACCTCATTCCACTCTGCGTGGTTTATGAATAGACAGCTGGGAGAGAGAGTGAATTGAGATGTGGACCATATATTTCACAGAATGTGTCAATATCCTGTCAAATTGTATTCGTTCTGAGACTTGTGGCAATTGCACGTGATAGTGTGGTGCCTCTCACAGTCCCAAGAGACTTGTTTGATTTGGTTGTGCGATTGTAGACATGCATAAAGACACCAAGATGGACAGTGACTGCTGGAGGCAATGATGGAAGGATAACTAATAGCAATAAAAATACTGAATCTGAGAGAAAAAAGCCAGCTGTGAGAGAGAGTAAAAAAGAAAGCTAAAGAATGAGAGATAGAATGAATGAATGAAAGAAAGAAAGAATAAAGATGGGCATGAGACCCCTCAACACCGACCGCCATCCCTTGGCCACATCTCTCCATCTGTTCAGTGGTTCATTAAAGCCAACTGCGGGTGCTCAGCCAGCAGCCAGCCTTGGGAGCCCAGAGTAGCAAGCCTGCCAGAACCTCTCCCTCTAGGAGGGTCGGTGTCCCCCTCCATCCCTCCCAGCCTCTTCAGAGGAGAGAATGTCAAAGCCACAGCAGAAACTCACTACCACTCATCCATCCATCCATCCATCCATCCATCCACACATCCGCGCTTCCATCCACACCTGAACCCTTCTGAGGGGCTGCAGAAGAGTCTGCATGAAGCTCCTGCTCCATCTGCTTGCTGCGTGTTGCGATTGTGTGACAGCTGATCCCACACATACTGAGGCTTTAATCATATTGCCTTCTCACCTGCCGAGAGCAACCTGCCTCCACGACTCCTAATCCCGTCTGCAAGGAGGCTACGCTATGTTATATAGAAGAAGTTTTGCGAGGGTAGACAGCTGCTCATGCACATTCCACACAGGCGTGTTATCAAGAGACTGCGTTCTCTTAAGGGGACTCGTGGAGGAGCCCAACTGCTGTGGAGGAGTATGGAAAAGGTCAGCATGGATTTGCTGCCTTCTTGTCTCGATTATGGAAATTGAAATCTGACTTTGAGTGTGGTGTATTTTCCCTGTTGGTTGAATGGAGTCTTTCATGCTTTAAATCACACTGGGGAGAAAAGAGATTGAGAAAGTGCACAAGGGCCAAAGATTGATTGAGGCACTGAATATGTTGTTTTTATTGAAGTTTGAATTCTGAACAATTTGCTTTTGTTGAAATGGTTAAAATAACTTTGATTGCAACTCAATGGTTTTTGAATGTTAACAATGTGGAATTTTCATAGTATGAAAACTGATGATGTGACCTTACTGAAGCAAATCCTTTCATATAATAACCTTGAAAAAAATGCCAGTTGGAATTTAAAACCTGTATGGTGAAAAGTTTACACCCAAATGCCCCTTCAATATCACAGTTCAAAGTTAAATTGTTTAATAAATAAATGAAATAGTAAATCAATGGATTCATTTGACCTAAGTTTTTGTCCCTTGCTTTACAGGATCACTGTCCCATGAATCACATGAAGTCAACCTCCCCATCATTAGCAAAACACACAAACACACACCGCAGTCCTCAGCTGAGCATAAAACAAACACGGATAGGCTTAGGAAAAAGACCCCTGAGATAAACATCAACTCTGGAGGCGGTTCTACTGTGACCAACTCTGAATGCAGTGCCAAACAAAGCCTTTCCACCTGACTGTGTTCAAACTGCCGCATCAGGCTACAGGCCCTTCCCACTGACATTTCTCTCTCCCTCACTCTCTCTTTCTCCCTCTCTCCTTTCTTTCTTTTTTTCCCTGAAAAGTGTAGACTCAGCCAGTCTGCACAGCCGTATTGACCACCATGCTCTGAGCCCACCATCCGGGAGAAAGAGTGTACTGTCTCATAGTCTGAGACTATGACATGCTTAACTGAACTGAATCATACAGTTTTTGACTCTTTCCACAGAAAGCCCTCTGCAAAAAAATACTAAAATTAAACAAACAACAACACTATTTTCACAACATGAAACACTTCACAACATCTTTCACTTGGTCTAGGTGGTGGTCTATCAGTGTAAGCCTCAACTCACTGCTTGTAATGGTATAGTTTAGTTTTGAAGAACTCATCCCATAGGATCAACAGCACATTACCAAAGTACCAAAACAGCACTGAATTCCATGTGAGACACTATGTTTACAGTGGTGCAGTGGTCTGCAATTCCATGAGCAGGATGTACACAGGCAAGAGGCAGTGATGCAGGGTAAAATGACAGCAGTTTCCCAGAGCCTGGGGCTTGAGAGATTTTATTTAAACAAATATATATATATATACAGCACTGATGGTAACTAGGAGGGTATACCAGCTGTATTTTGTCCAGGGAACATTGATTCATTATCATGTGAAAGTATTAATTCCTCATGCGTGAAATCACTCAGGAAAGTATTGTAAATGGAATCCATTAATGTGTTGTGCTAATGTCACGGAGGGGGAATGTCAACTCGCTAGAAAAATCCATGCTTTTTAAAACTAGGTTGTTTTTTTTTCACTGACTTCCATTTAGACTCAGCATGTCCTCTCTGTGTTTAAGGTTAAATGTCTCATGGAGGAAATATGGAGAACCATAGCACTGCTTGATATTAAAAACACACCAGCGAAAGGCTGACAAAGGCTGACATCTGTTACAGTGATCTGCCAGGCAAACAGGTTAAGAAGAGGGTGGTCAGCAGCACTGATCCAAAGGGCTCACCTCAGGAAAAGGTCCACTTTCTACTCCTGACCTCTCACCACTTGTGCTCTACCTGACCTCTGAGTTGGGCACTTCCACCTAAAAACACAAAGGTACACAGGGTCAGTCCTTCACTCAACAACATTCTTACAGTAAATCACAGAGGTGACATACATCTTCATACACAGTAAAATACGTCTGTTCCATATTTATTTCAATGATGCTTGATATCACCCAGCCTATTAGATGACACACTGTGACCCAAACGACTGAATACTGTTCAAATTCGTAGGCCGAGATATGAAATCACTGGATGTGCTAAAAAACATCTAAAGAGTTCAAGTGAAAGATAAAGTGTTTCCTATTGTTTTGTATAAATAAACCATAAGTAAGCTATGCAATATGCAATTCCAGGTCTGACAACAATCTACGACAACTATCAGTGGTACACAAGAAATAAATGAGCACTGAAATTCATGAACACGCATAACCTGTTTTTGCCAGGGGGTTGACATTTGTTTCCCAAGATGAATGTAACGCCTCAGCGTGCAGCACAAGGTATGTTGTGCATGCATAGTGGCTTTGCTCTGATTCAGGCAAATCCCCTGTCAAAAGCCCTCATCTCCCCTCTCCACGATTCAGACGGTATCCAATCTATCACGGGGTTTCCACACGATCCATATTGCAGGCCGCATTTAATCTAAATGCTAAAGCACTCTCCATGCCACTTTAATCATGCACTGACATACTGCGTGAAGGAAAACCTGACAAAAGAATGCTTTTGATACATGGGCCAGTAATTTTATGTGATATGCCACTGTGGCAATCTATGGCTGAAAGAAAGTGTGAAAAAAGGTGTGTGTATGTGTGTGTGTGTGTGTGTGTGTGTGTGTGTGTGTGTGTGTGGCCTCCCGTGGGACTAGTCTTGTCTACAAGGAAAAAAACGGCTACATCAGTTGAAAGCTGTTCAACTGCCGCTCTCACAGGCACACCGGTAGAAATGGCTGTGTCACCATACACAGCGAGGCATCAGGTGAAATCGATGCAAAAAATGATTGAAGTAGCCAATCCCCCTCTGCCTCCAGCAAGGCTTATCAGCCTCAAAGGGATAGCCTAAGTAAAAGAAGCAAAAGGGCCACAGATAAATGCACCCAATTCCACACCTGAGCAAGAGGTCCTTTCCTTGCCCTATCATCAACAAAAAAAATGTCGCAATTTTAACGTCCTTGCTAACACATCAGACAGTCTCATCTGGGAACCACAAGCTATACATTACAGAGCACATCAACAGCCCTGCTTCTTAGATTTACACACTCCTTATCTGGAACAATTATCTGCATGCAGCCACTGTGTTGCAGAACACCAAACTGACCTCAGCTGCTCTCTACACCCTGGGTATCTGGAGCAGAGAAGCTTTGAGCAAAGCATTTCACCCCCTTACCACAACACCACATTTCATAGCAGACATCTAATTAGTAGCCCGAGGCCACTGTTAGAGAGATCAACACGACAATTCCACACAGAGAGAATATGACGTGATGAAATGGAGCTATCAAACATGACTCAGCCTCAGAGTTGAAACAGGGCTACAGTCTTGCCATTTCCCATTCTTTCTGGGAAGGACAGTCTAGAGACAGTGCAACCTGAGCTTAACAACACTTTATTTGTATTTAGCAGACCAAAACATAGCTTCAAAAAGGCACATATTCATGTGACCATCACCCACATGATGTGCCTGATTCATTTGAAAAACAGATGTCAAGGTCCAGTCACGAACAGAGCTGGTAATGGATAGCCTAGGAGAGAGTAGACATGTACAGTATGGATGATGTACATATGTGCTGGGGAAGGTCATGATGCTTTTATTCCCCTGTGGGTGGGGGGGGGGGCATCCTTTCACTGAGTACATGCTGAAATGTGTCAGTGAAAACTTAGTCACGAGTTTTAGCCAACACTCATTTCTATGCACCGCCCCACTCATAACTGAGGGTGTAATGCTATGATCGATGTGTTTTCTGAGTGTCAGCTCCCACTAATGAAACCCCTCATTAGAGGCGAGTGTACACTCCGCACTCCAGTTAGTGACAGCTGTTTCCCTCGCTAAGCCTCCAATGCCCAATTTTCTCAAGGGGGCCAAACTACCGGTCTAAGCCCTCGTGCTACCATGGCGATAAGTCGGATAGAGATGCTGATGGTGGACGGAGGTTTTATCAGCATACACAGTTGTCATACGAACGGGGCTACATATTGCATAAGTTGCATAGTGCATTGGATACCGCCTAAGAACTGTCCGACTAAAATCGTTTCGCTATAAATGTTATTACTTTCACAGGCCATGAAATAACCGTATTATACAGCCCATTCGAATACAAAACAGAAATTACATAGTGAATAGTATATTAAAGTGGGACGAAACAGGAAAAAGATGTGTCCCTGTGATAACGTGCGTGTAGGGAAAATAAGTCATTGCGGTTTCTAGAGAGGAAAAAACTTCTATCATTAACGGACGAATAGGCATATAACAAGCAAAGCATATCAATTAATAACTAACTGAGGTAGAAATGAATGCAGTAAGGCGTCCTTAAATGTAAATGAACTAAAAAGACTCGAGTTATCTCTCTCTCTCCCTCTCTCTGATAAATTCTCTTGGTTGCGGTCAAAGAACACAAGGATAATCTCCTGGCAGATTGAGCGTCTTGCACATGCATCTGCCGGAGTAGATCTCAATAGCTCATCAAAACTACGGGAATTAGAAGAAACTTTAAAACTTACCGAATACCCAGTGCCACTAGAGTAAGCTCTGCAACGTCAGTATGCAACAGTATTTTTTCCCCTAAGGTGATTAAATCCACATGTTGGCGATCACGTAGGTATCTAAGTTTGAGGAGTTAACGATGTGATTCACGCTGGCCCGTGACAGTCTGAAAGGGTAGTCGCTCCATTCACGCATACAAACACTGAACCAGGCCGCTCCACCCAGACCCTCCCTCTGGGCTCCCCTTTCTCAGTGGGATTAAAACAACCTATTGTCTCTGGACAATAAGGGTTAAACATTTCCTGGTATCATGTGTGCCTGGATAGAGACCCTAAATTTTCCAACATCACAATTATGTTTTGCTTTACTTTTATATAGCAAAACAACACAACAAAACATTAATGTTTACTTAACTTCGTATAAACTATTCTACACAACCACAGATCACAATCTATGACACAGTTCTCATTCTGAAAAGATCAATAGACAATCTAAGCCAATAGGCCACTATTCTGACAAATGACACATTTCAGAGGGACTTTAACTTTCACCCATACCCAGCTGTGAAAGTGCAGAAGTACTGCAAAAGAACTTTCCAAACCCTGAGTGAAGTGAACCCTGCCTGAGGCATAAGTTTAGACTTCCGTTCCCATCACACCCACCACTACAGTAACGCATAACAGAGAGGTAACCCATCTCCTGCAGTCCACTCAACAGATGGCCCATGGATGGAACTCAATCCAGCTGATTCGCTACACGGGAAGTTTGTTTATTGCTGACTCCTAGCTGGTATTATTGCCACCATTAAAAAGACTGATGTGAAAAAACCCTTTGACATACGTTAGCTATGGTTGCAGCGCACAACAATGGCCAGAGCTACCCCTTTGAAAGTGTCACTATTCTCTCTGACTTGTTGGGAATAATACACCCTTCACACAAAAGCACAGAAAATGTAACATAATCTCCCTCAATGCACATTGTCTATCGGCCAGGACATTGATTTGAGCTCAGATCTTCTAACCTACTATAAGCCCTAGATTTCCATTTCCCTTTGGCGTTTGCACCTCTGGAACGAGTATATATTGCTCTGCTGGGCTGGAAGCACTAGCTTCAGACCACTGAGCGCACTGCAGTGTCCAGAGCTCCAGACAAGCATGCTCAATAACTTCATTACATGGCCAGCGTTGCATGTCACTTCATGCCATTAAGTCTCCGTGGAACCAGAACATGTGCTCCTAAAGCTGTGAGAAAAAACCCAGGCACTCGCACAACCCCAAAGTCCATTGCTCTTTTTTGACAGCAAACTGACCACTGGTAAGCATCCTATCGCATCTCAAAGCCTATCCAAGTGTTTTGTAATCCAATGCATACATACATCTCCACGCCTCATTACGCATCACCAAAGCTCATTATTGGCAAGACTTTGCTGAACAATGGTTAGTATGCGTAATCTTGGTGATGAATGATTATTATGAGGTATGGATTGTAATATGAAAGGAATGGAAACGGCCATATTTCATAGAGGGGGCGAGGGACGTGATTGACCAGGTCTAATGGGCATTATTTCTGCACAGTGGCTCTGTTGAGCTGACTCACTAGGTGCTCTCCGACGGCCCATTCCGATCTCAGACACACACTGCGTGCACACACACTATGCCGGGACAGCCACCCTCTGGGCACTTTGTATGGGCGGCCATGAAAGCCACATACTTCAATGGCAACTTTCCTACTGCAACAAAGTTCAGACTGAGATCCACAAGGCCTCTCTATATGCAACTGACACATTAAAGTATGTGTGTGTGTGTGAGAGAGAGAGAGTGTGTGTGCAAGAGGGGGAGTGAGACTCTGATGGGGTTCTTTATTCAAAGGGTTGAATGGAGGTGCAATGCCATTGGCTGAGAGCAAAAGAGAGAGTAAGAGATTGAATTCTCAAGGGCGTTGGAGTGGGTTGCAATGGGGGCATAACTTCTGAAATACTTTACTGTTGCCCGCGAAAGCTTAGCAAGCACGGTAAGTGCTACATGGAAGGCTGATTGGTTTTTTTTTCTGTTGTCTGGTTGTCAAGGTCCACAAACAAGACAGGGCTTTGTCTGTACTACACTAGTGGTATCTCCTCCGAGGTGATCATTCATAGTTTCCTTTTCTCTGCCAGATGTCTCCTCAAAAGCATTCTCTCTTTTGATTTGACTCAACAATCAATGCTGTGCTAGTGCATTGAGCATGCCTGTTTGCTCAGGCCTTTTATTGAGTCCCAACCCATTTCTGAGTTCATGTAGTTCAGTTTTTCTAAAAACATGTCAAGTAGGACCGTAAAAAACTAACAAAAAAACAAAAAAAAAAAATACGCGTTTTAAAGGCACACTTGGAAGATTTCTCTACTTGACCTTGGATTACATTCTAGAATAGAGTTCAGCCTTAAATTCATTTGGTCTTCCTACTTGTCTGTTTCTCTGGGTCTGAAACGCTGGTGCTGAATATAGGTTAATTTGAGTGGGAGTATGGGAGCACTTATCAATACAGCCAATCAAAAGCATGCCTTAAAATTAACACCATGCCTCAGTGGAGATTCCTAGGCTCAGTTTAAGAATCACGTCTCGTAATTTCAAGCGCAAAACCCCTCCCACCCCCTCATCCTAATGGGGGCTGCTTGATATGGCTCTGGCTTAGATAAAAGTGGAAAAACAATTATCCTGCGTTTAAGGAGAAATTTACATGAGTTTTCGCCAGGATCTGAAAGTGAAGACACAGGGGTCAGCCCAGCCCCTCGGCTTTTTTTCAGTTTGAACAGAGGCCCGGGCCCACCCTTAGCCTCCCACACTGATGCATCGCTAAGGTTAGACCGATGGCCTCCGTTTCCATGGTGCTGTGGGGGAGTCACACACCCAGAGAGGGAGAGAGAGAGAGGGAGACAGAAAAACAGAGGGGGAAGAGAGCATGAATGAGATAGAGAGAGAGCCAGAGAGAGAGAGAGAGAGAGAGAGGAGAGAGAACGTGCTAAAAAATGACAGGGGTGGGGGTGGAGGGTAAAAGAAAGAGTGGTGGTAAACAGTGAAAGAAAAAAAGAGAGAGAAGGAAGGAAGGATAGAGAGAGAGACAGGGAAGAAGTGGCACACCATTCAAAGCACATGTATTCTTTTGAGAAGCTGATATACCACCCACAGCCTAGCCTTTCAGCAGGGTTAAGAGCCTGAGCTACCCTGTATCATATTTCACGTCGACTCAAAGGGCCAAGTTAACAAGATATCAAACAACGGCCACAGCTTCGTTTTCTACCAAAGGTCACCGGACATGCCAAAGCACTTCACAGACTTCCATTGGTGCAGACCGTTTTTATTTTCACTAGCTGGCTGTTTCCCGCTCCAGAACACCACATGTAACCAAACACAAACCACCAGACACACACCTCTGTGTACACAGGTATACTTGCATTTCTGCCCACCACATTGATGACATGATGAGGGCTGTCTCTTTCATGTTGCAGGAAAAATACCCAGGAGCCAACTCAGCAGAGACCTGGTGATTTGCCAAGAATGTCAGATGCACATTCACATGATAATGCCACAGGAGACTTCAATGGTTCCAGCCGCACCCTCCATAGTGAGCCTTGTGTCTTTGATGTGTCTTTGACTCTGGCAATAATGTTATTCTAAGCTCATTCTGAATTAATAATGTCTTTGCATAGTTAATTCACTGCAGATAATACCCTCTACTAATTTGACTATCCATCCATGGGAACTCCTTTGGAGTTATCATCAAGAAAAATACACTAGAATCATCAAAGGCTTCGCAAATGCATAATAAAAATCATTGAGTTTAGATTATCTTTGTGAAATTTAAATATATCTGTATTTTATGGTTAAACATTTACACAGCCTCATACTGAGTGGTGATATCATAACAGCTTGTGAAGAGATCATCATCATAAAGGTTAGAGCTATCTTGTTTATTTTTTCGAAGCTAGCCAGACTTGTTGCTAAGCGCTTGGAAGAGGCAGATAGATGCATAGACGCATGAAAAAACACTGGCAGGATCCTCAGCTGGAGGCAAGACAGAACTTATTGGATTTACATGTGGATGTAGACTGTATCAACACCCGAAAAAAGGACAACAATTCCCTTAAGATGACTGGCATCCATATCCTACCCAAGTTTAACACAGTAAGTTTTGCTCCTCCAACAACACTGTCCTAACACAACCTTGCTGGGAGCCTGAACCATAAAATGCTGCTGTGCTGTGCAGACCTCACTCATGCTGCAGGCTTGGCATTGACAGGCTTTATCATGTACATGCCACCCTGGATGCTCACATTCGATTACACTGGATTGATGACACATTTGGAGCATGCAACAACATAAACACAAACACACACAAGCACAAGCACACAAATACACGGTTAACACACATGCATACACACACACAAACAGTTAAATCTATATAGAACATAAAGAGAAGCACATACATGTACATGTACATGTGTTATGCTGTTGCTGGTGGTATCTTAGCACTTGTCACTTCACTGAAAGCAGACCCTGCTTTCTCTTGCTCTATTGATAAGGAGTGAAAGTGTGAGGACTGAGAATGACTTGAGGCCAAAGGAGACCATGAGCCTCCCCCAACACTCACAGCTCCAGTCAGACAGGATGGAATCAGCTTAGCAATGAACCTTAAATAAGGTCACCACCACCACCGCTCCTCTTCACGCTCTCCATGGCTGTACCCTGCTTATATTACTACAGCATCTAGGATTCAAGTCCACACACACACACACGCACACTTAAAAAAAAAGAGATCTGACACAAATCCCCATTCTGGAAATGAAATGTATCCACAATCCACTGAAACCAAAATCCCACTGGAAGAAAATAAGCTCAGTGTCTCTGGGTTTGTTAATGGCCATCTACACAAGCTTGTAGCAGACACAATATCGCTAAAATTTCACATCTGCTGCACTGATCCATTTTGTGAAAATATATTCGAAAATGTTTTGAAAGCACATAACCCCCACAAATCAACGGACGTATGCATACGCTTACAAAAGTGTAGAGAGCAAATGATCCATATTCATGGAGGTCTGACCTTTTGTGTGTGTTGAGCTCAATGACTGTTTGTTTTGTGAGCATGTGTGTGTGCCTGTGTGTGTGTGTGTGTGTGTGTGTGTGTGTGTGTGTGTGTGTGTGTGTGTTTGCTCATGTGTATTTTTCTGCCCACACAACATGGTCGTGGGGGTACACACGAATGTTTGTGATGGGCCATTTACATTCAGTGTGACATCCCACTATATCTCCTAGCTCATCTGTCTTGCTTTAGTTCCCTTTTGTTTCATCTCTCTTTCTCTCTCAATCTCTCTCTCTCTCACACACACACACACACACAGTGACAGAGAAAGACACATGCACACACACACACACACACACACACACACACACACACACAATTGTGGCAATCGATGAAGCATCTCGCCCACGCTGCAGTTCATTATCCTCCGATAGGATCGTCACCCGCGCTGGCAGTAGTCTGACACATCTCAGTGAAGCACCCCATACACACATCAAATTACAGCAGTGGCCCACAGGCCAGGCCCCAACTGCCCTGGGCACACACTGGAGCCGTGCAGGAGGAGAGCTGAAGAGAAGGCACGCCGAATGGCATTGATCGTCGCTAGAAGCAATAAACAAGTAAAAGACCTCAGCCCCCAAGCCAGGGGAAAAAGTAAATGCAGCCATGCAGTCTTCAACCTCAAGCATCAATCCTTGCCATCAAACCCCTCTCTCCTTACATTTACACATTTAGCACACGCTTTTATCCAAACTTAAGCGACTTACATTTCATCAGCCATCAATTGTTAAGGGACAGTCTCCCCTGGAGCAACGTAGGGTTAGGTGCCTTATTCAGAGGCACATAGGTGGCAGCCAGGATTCAAACCCACAACATTCCAGACTACCCGCATGCTAGCCAGGTTCCTTTACCACTACGCCACCATCTCCCCACCACCCCCCACTCCTGTCTCATGTTCCACAGATCCTCATATCTATGTCTTATGTGGTCCATGACTCTACTAAAGACAAATTTCCATTTTAGGTCATTTAAGTTAAATGCCCAGTAAAAGTAGTCTTAGTAAGAATTCGACTATTTCAAATGACTACTAATTTGACTATTTCACTATTGATTTGACTATTTGACTATTTTCAGCCATCTAATGCCAGAGTCTGGCAATGACACCACTGTTATCTCCAGTCCCTGGAGCTTTTGAAGAGACAAGGTGAGGAGAGCACATTATGTGTGTTATGAAGCTGTGGCACTAATGCACTGCCTCTGAGTCTGAACACGGAGGAGGAGGGTTTGAAGCTGCAGTATGCTGTGGCTGGCATTTCCCGCAGCACAGGGAGGATCTGTGTGGCCGACTTTCCCTCTTTGCCTCGAGCCTTTGTGGGTGATGCTATAAGCAGGCCACTTGCGGCGTTATTTACATAAACACTCTGGTGGCAGGAGTGTCTGGGTTTTGGTTTCTATTTATTAGTCATGTCCAAATAGTCCCCAGAGGTCTTATAAAAACACAACAGATAACAAGAGAAACTAAACGGCTCTCCACTCCCCCATCCCCCTTTCTTCTAAACACACAAACACATACACACACATAGCCTACATGTGCGTGCACATACAGATAGACATTTAATTTGTGCTACCAGAGATAGCTGGGTAAAAGCTTAGGTCATCAGCACACAGTCAGAGCACAGCATTTCACAGTGCCAGACTGCTCATAGCGCCCCAGGCCTGCAGACAAGGGTTTCATAGGCACAAACACGCTCACACAGACAAACAAACACAGACACACACACACACTAACACACACAAGGACCAAAAATAGACTTAACACATGCAGCCTTGTGGAAGGCAGAAATTGACAAAAAAAGAAAAGGGAGAGAAGGAGGAATGTGAGTGTGTGTGTGTGTGTGTGTGTGTGTGTGTGTGTGTGTGTGTGTGTGTACAAGCATTTGACAGAGTGTGATGAGAGAAATAAACATAGAATGAAAAAGAGAGATAGAGCAAACAGGTCAGTGAGAGATAGAGAGAGAGAGAGAAAGACTTGTCAGTTTCCCTGACTGGCTGGTGATGTTGCTCTCCATTGCTACCTGGCACTCCTGTCTGCTGCAGGAAGAGCGTGTGTGTGTGTGTGTATGTGTGTGTGCGTATAGACTGGAGTGGCATCAGTGAGCTGCAGGAATGGCAGCTGATGCCCACTGGCTACAGAGGAAGAGAGTGAGGCAGGCACGGGGGGTGGATGGGGCTGGGCTGGTTGGTTGGGTAGTCAGAGAAGAGCAAAGCGAGACCGTCTCTGATGCCAGCTCTCCCTGGAAACCCTCTGGAGAGGATTGGGTCAGCCATGCGGCCAGCTCGCATTCAGCCTGCCCATGTTCTGTGCAGGGTTGGTGGCTGGAGCACTACCACCACCACAACAACCACCACCACCACTAGCCTGGTGGTATTCCCATACCACACAGGGCAGGCCACTGCCACTGCAGCCCTTGACAGAGGGGAGAGAGGTGGAGGGGCTGGTCAGCTTATGCTTCAGGTGACGGCACAGGGACAATGTGATGATATCATCCAGCGGACAACCGAGAAACACAGTCAGCTCCCTCCTCTGCTCTGCTGGTCAGCAACACCAGCAACTCTGTTTGTGCGTGGGGGGTTGGAGTGGAGAGTTTTTCTATCTTTGTGTGTGTGAGTGTGCGTGTGTGTGTTTGTGTAAGGGAGACAGAGAGAGAGTTTGTATTTCTCTATCTGTCTATGTGTGTGTGTGTGTGTGTGTCCTTTCATTGCTCTGCTGAGCAGAACGTGCTGTTATTGCAGAAGCGGTCACTGTAACATTTAATTATGGAGCGGAGGAGGGAAAGAGAGTCCTCTGACAGACAGGAGAGGCTGAAGGCAGACACCTGTTAGAAGAGTAGACTTACACAGCATCTATAATTCACACACACACACAAACATGAGCGCATGCGTGAGCGCAAACATGAGCGCATGCGTGCACGGACACACACCCATACAGACACACACACTACATACAGACAGATACTACATGGTCCAACCTGCAGTGTGGATCTCTGAATAGATTTTGTATGATCACACTACAGTGTTATATAAAACTCATGGCATCTATGGCATCCCGTAGGACCTACGGTGTATCATGTGAAAGGAATTCTGTGACAGCAGGCCTACTGGGACTTCAGATTCCCAATCCTTCACAGCCACTGTACCCTTTCATGCACAGCAACGGAAGTTTGCAGGCAAAAGAAGTAGCATCAAGCCATTCTATTCTTAGAAATGCCTGAAAAACCAATCAATTTCTCACCCTCTCTCTCTCACTCTTTCTCTTTCTCTCTCTCTCTCTCACTGCTACCCATCCACAATTCCTCTCACTGCAGCCGCATGGCATCTCCGCACGGCATCTCCACACTTGCGTTTAGTCATCAAGCACGCGTCAGCCATGTGTGCTTTCATCTTCCCCCATCTCTTTGTAGCAGTGTCGGGAGTTGTGGAGGAGGAGAACAGGGGATGAGGGGGTGCTAGAACAGACGCACTTGTTTCGGCTGGAGGAGCCGGCCAGGCCTGCTAACAAGCTGTGTGTGGCTCCCGCTTTATTTTAATTGCTGCTTTGCCAACCCCTCGCTGCCATCGAGGCACTCAACCAGGGGGCTGCGTAAATGTGCTTTACACTGCAAACAGTCCCCCACTAAATCAGCAGAGACTTTAGCTGGGGACAGGTGCCTCTACTCAGCACATCATTTGACACCATAAGGTCCTCATAATATTGTATCTATTTTCACCAAGGTCCTGAGTAAACCCCTCCCAACCCCTATTGATCAGAACAGCTACTGTGGGCTACCGACTGTTATGTTTATCGGATGTTCATGTTAGTGGATTCCTTAAATACGATTTAACCAAACGGAAGTCACACAGAAATGTTAGACCATTAACTGGGTGTCCATTTGAATAGAGGTAGAGTAGCAGGGAGGGATAGTTGAGTTGAAGCTCTGACTCACTGAAGACCAGGCAAACATCGGGAGGTCAGTTTGAAATGGGGTCTACTTGCTACAGCTTGCTTTTTGCCTAGTGCTTTCATTGGATCAGCTCTAGGCAAAATGCATCGAGTGGGTCACTGAACAATCTCTCTCAAATTTTAATGGTGTGTGAGGATAAGTGTGTGTGTGACAGACAGAGAGAGAAAGAGAGAGAGTTTGTGTGTGCGTGTGTGCGTGCGTGTGTGTGTGTGTGTGTTGAGAAGCATATCTCTAGGGCCTGTGACAATTAAAAAAAATGTAACTTTGCTGGTGCTTCACAAAATGTATTCTAGATGGTTATTATGCATGCACAAGGCTGTTATTGTGAAATACGGTAAGCAGAAAATACTAGTCAACCTACATTCAGAGCTTCTAGTTCTTTCTGCTAACTAAGCACAATAATGCCATTTTTTCCTACCATTACAATAGCTATCACGATGTAGAGCAGAACACATAAAATGTGTAGCATCACAGTAAGCCAGTTTACACTTACACAGAGTGCTAGTACCAATTCTAATCAGACAGGCACATTAGCCACTAAAATATTTATGTGCAGCTGGTAAAACAATAGCAACAGCACGTTATCAGAACCTGGGATCAAACGCAGTCCACACTAAGTCATACATAAAAAACACTAAATAAAAGGCATAGTTTTATTTAGGCATAGTTCAAAACAACAGATAAACAACAGCAATAATGTAAACAAGAGCACTATATTCTCACTGTTCTAGTGGCGATGTTAGGAGCCAGTCCAGATTCTTACACCAAAGTGGCACAAAAGGCTGAAGCACTGAGCCTTGAAAACTCTTCTATAGAGTCTCTCTGGCATCTGTGCCATACAAGCACTGACCCACAGCACTGGGGCTCCAGCTCAGAGAGTAAAAACACCCGGTCTGTCACTCTTAAATCCTCAAAGCGCGTTAGCAAACCACACCAGCCTCACCACAGCTCCACTCAGGTGTGTCCGATGTTTACCGAGCTGGTTTAGACACAGAGACCATCCACACAGAGAGCTAATGTGTGTCTCATCTCACAGATATACAGCGAGATAGATTCCCCAATTCTCTGTGTTTTACAGGAGCAGCACACCGTGCTGTCAAGATAAAGACAATCAAATGCTCAGTGCACTGCACTGCACTGAGCATTTGAACATACTTATATCACTGAAAACCAGGAGCTGAGATGATGCAGAAATGTGATTGTCTGTTTTTAGCTATGTCAGGGTTAGACTGTCAGTAAATAAACTCAACTGTCTCTGCCCAACAGCTCCATGGCTCTTTCCATCAGCATGTTTAATCACAGAGCACAGAGTGTCCACCTTTCCTCAGGCCGAGAGCAGTGTGGACATGAATAATGCCCCAAATAAAATAAAATAGAAAAAAACCTGAGGAACTTCTGTCAAAGCGGATAAGCTTGGAAAAGTAGCAAAGGGCAGCGGGGTAAATCCCATACTGCCGTCTGCTCCTGAATAACAATCAAAGCTCAAGTGGACGAGCAACTGCCTAACTTCCTGACTCATTGACCTGCCAGACGGGGAAAGAGCCATGGCCCCCAAAGCAGCATGCAGACTCCACTCCACTTGACTGATCAATTAGCAGATAAGAGCTACACCAAGGAGACCCCAAAGCCTCCGTATAAACAAACGACAAATCAAGTGTGTTTAGACGTGCTGTTGAGTCGTAGCTGGGTTAGATTAACTCATGATGAAGAAAGAAGCCAGATGGGGTTTCCTCCATGCTGTCAGGCCATGTTAAATTGCACCAATCACATTTCAGATAAAAAGCCATCAGGTACTGTCAAAGCACAAAAGGAAAGTAATCCCAAAATCTTGTCGTAATTAACTCTGTTGACTAGGCCTTTGAAACGCCAGTTGTCCTCAATTGGGAAGCTTTGTCCATTTCTCAGTTACTTGGGATTGTTTGAATGGAGAATTTGTTAAATGTTAAGGACCCTCCACTGCCACAGCCTGTGGATACAGGACTCTACAGAGCACCTGTCTGACAAGTGGGAAATAAAACGACTGGAAAGAATGCTGGTGATGCAATCGTCTGTATACTGTGAGAAAAAGTAATAGCCTATGTGGAATGTGAGTCTATTTACTGCGTGGTGCAGTGAGGTGCAGGCAGCGGCGTGGAGGAGCTAATCCCTTCTGACTGCAGACTGGCTTCTGTGCAGCATTAACAGAGCGGTGATCCAGCATCAGTGTACATCTATTGTGCTTACCTCCCACCACAGGGGGGCCATTAGGTATACAGCACGGCTGACGCCGTGGCGCTTAACCCATGCGACTCTAATCTCGTGGCTCTGGCTCGTTTTTCTGAGCACTTCCTGCTCTTTTGGCAGCAAAGCAACGGATCAGCACATTTCTGTCCCACTTCCTCCGAGGCACAAAAGGCATCGGCGAGCTTGCGGCTGTCAAGAGGGTGGGGGAATACACAATACCTGTCGGCACGAACCAATCGCCAGAGGGGAAACACAATACCTATGTGAGGGGCAGACCAATTCTCGAGATGGCAGTGAGCTTGCTGAAGAGCAGGCATCGGGAAAAAAAAGAAACACACAGGCCTGTAGGGCGAAAGGCAGGGAGGAAGGCCCCTGAGCCTCCTTTCTCATGGTAAATACTTTCCAGTGCCACGAAGCCGCATTGTGGAGCCATGGTGAAGAGAGGCTTCTGCTTTATGGCATGTAAAAAATGCATTGTCCGCAGGCACAGTGAATAGGTGCTTTGGAGGGGAGGGCATGACTTTGACCGTGACATGGGCGGATGGGTGGTTAGCTTTGCTAGGGAGGGAGAGTGGACCACTATCCCTGAGGCTGTGAGCACAGTGTTGGCTTCCCTGCCCCTGGGGCCAGGCCTGTGCTCCCCACAGAGAGCCCAGAGCACAATGGAGGCTACCACTGTCTGATCCCAGCAGGGCTTTCCATTCAAAGACCAGCCAAACAACCAGCAGAGAGTAGAAGCCATGGAGAAGCTACTTTAATATGTATGTTTGACTTAAAGAAGTTACTTCAATGGAGCTGACAATATCGTAGAAGACATTTTTGAGGGAAAGAGAGGCATCAGTGCAATCATTTTCATTAGCTCAAGGCATACAATTGTTATCCTCCACAAAGTGGTGAAAATTATAGAGACAGCTCTGTGAATAGCTTGTGGGGAATTAATTTTACCTGTTGAGACAGACTGGCATAAAAGAACTGACCACAGAGCCTCTCTGAATGGACTTTTAAGACCTAGAAGCCATAGGCCTATGAAGCATTATCCTCTTCTGCTGTATAACATTATGAGAGAAAACAACATGATGGTCTCTCATGGCAAATGAACACAAACCATGCAGATGGCTCCGACTGTGTGGAGACAATCACTCCTGACTTTTACTTGTCTTGGGTGAGAAATGTGATGGTAGCAATGCATGGGAGAGGGATGAGCAGGATCATGACTTAAGCCACTTAACCGTCTCAATGGTCGCCTGCTAATGAGCTAAGAAGCTTCTGGGGAATCATACTAATGAAAGGCTCTCAAAACATGCACTAGATGACACACAGACGACGGAGTGCATGCGAGCCTATTGATCAGTGCCACTCTGGAGAGATGGAGCTCATAACACAAGATAATGCAACACCCAGGGGTCAATAACGTCAATATAACACATACATCCCACACATCCCCCTTAGGGTCCATATTAGATAGAAGTGTACAATGGACTACCACTGACTGAGCCTACAAGTGACGAAATATTAATCAAATACTGTCAACGAGAGTTCAGGGTGAGGAATGGAGTTGAGAGAGAGTTATTCATTTTTTATGTTAATGACGTCGGTATTTTTGTGTCTTCTATTTCTAGCTGGTAAAACCAATCTGGTGGATGTCAGATGGTCTTCATTTGGACTAATTTGGGGACAAAGCAGAGAGTGAGGCATGCAGTTGCCTAGTGTTATGTTAAAGAGTTTTATTTCTCTGTTCTTCTATAACCAGTGGATGGAGGCGCTACCTTGTCAGTCAAACTGGTCTGTCAGACGTCAAGAGGGCCCTTTTTTATGTGCTCCAAAGAGGAATTCTTCATTCCTTACCCACCCACTCAACGCCACTGAATTCCATGACTTTATGAATCAGGAGAAGCTGTCACACGAGACGAGAGCCTGAATAGAGTTCCGTCACAGTGGCAAACGAGATGAATGTTGTTTTTTTATGTGGGCAATTCAGTCACTAAGGCATCTAGGACGCTCCTCTCTATCCAACCTCATGTGTTATGTGTCACTGTCTACCGCCATGAAGTCTTTCTTTTCTATAGTCTTTCTTTCAGCAAAAAATGAAATGATAGGTTACCTGGGTGTTCTGCACCAGCAAACATGGTAAAGCTTGTTCTCACACATCCACGTCAACATGTAGAGACGAAAGAGAAAAATGAAAAGCAAAAAGAAAAACTGCCAACATTGGAGATGTGGCTCAAAAGCTATTCCCATGATGAAGATACACTCTCTCTGTCTCTCTCTCGCTCTCACTCACTCACTCTCCCTCTCTCTCATCAGCATGTCTGCCCTCTTTTTCCAGTACCCTGCAGATATGTGCCGGGGAACAATGAATTTCAGCTTCCTTCAGCTCATCTGCCTACACCGTCATCTCTTCAAGGACCATTAGTCAAAAAAGACAGAGGTTTCAGCCTTCACAACCAGGGATGGGCCTCTATGAGCAGGGCCCTTTGCCTGACACCTCCCCTCTAGCTCCTAGTCTCATTTTCAGACACACTGCGCATCCCATTTCCACAAGTTAAAAGGCTGGAAATTGCAATATATATATATATATATATATATATATATATATATATTTTTTTTTTTTCCCCTAACACCTGAACCTGATTGCCCAGGGGACAGAGTGGATAATGGGGTCAGAAAAATGAGAATGGCGAGGAGCAGAGGACAAATCAGGAGGTGAAGGCCTTGGAGGTCTCAAAGGGCTTGTAACACCTCTCAAAGCAATTCCACTATTTGCTCAGTGCACCACAGCTTATGTCACTCATCGGCTGCTCTCTTAGAAGCTCTGCTCTATAGCTGCAAAGTGACCATTAATACAACTGAACTCTTTCATGTTATGAAACTTTTTTGTTACATCTACATTGAATTGTTATTGTTGCTCTGAATAACAGGTTTTCAATGGAAAGGTATTTCTTTAAGGCAGGATTTGTGGGTACGGACATAGGCTAGCTCTTAGCGTCCTGCTGTTGCTTTGTCCGTGTCATCAAAGGGAATGCCATATTTCAGAGGCATGTCAGCATGCCAGACTAAGAGAGAAGGTGTTTCCTGGTACCATCCCTTTCCTCTCTAACCTAGTGACCGTCACATCCCACTCCTTCAGACCTGCTCTGGGCTCAGAGCATCCAGCTAAAGGCCATCTCCTGGGGAGCACTAGCCTCTGAACTGTGCTATTCATAAGGAAAGTGAACGACGGTTAACATTTACTTTTTTATTGCCGTAAAAAATCGCCTGGGGAATGAAAGTAAAGTCCATAAAGTACGAAGCGTTAAGTCACTCAGTAAAGTCCTTAGCGCGACAAAAAGGTGCAGGGCCACCTACTGTGCCTTGTTGATTGTTTGAGGAACGAGTAGATGAAATGATACTAAGGAGGTAGAAAATTAGGTTTTCAAGGTAGGATGCAGATCTCTGAAGAGGAATGTTTGACTTCAATGGCCAACACATTGATTTATTAATAACACAGGAGATTGAATTAGATGTGGATTAAAATATGCATATAAAACAAAAAAAAGGAAATTGAAGAAAACAAAAACAGGCACAAATTCAATTGGTCACGCATGCCATGACTACCAAACAAATCTGTCAGTAAAGCTCACAGTCAGAGTAGAAACCAAAAGTCAGAAGCCCACTTGCCGCAGTTTTTCTCTGCCCTGTAATCCTTTTCAAAGACTTCAAAGAGACTTTGACGTATGAGACAGTTGCCATAGGAGGAGAATCAGAGAGACTGTCAGAGGTGATAACTTTGAAATGTCTGTTGGCAGCCCAGCAGGGCCGAGGCTTGGGGCCAGAGATCAGGTCCGGTTCTGAGGCAGAAAGCAGAGTGAGTGGGCCCAGGGTTAATATCAGGGCCTGACCAGTGGGAGGGAATGTCTGCTCCCATCCACAGGGCAGAGAGGTCCAGACACAGCTTGGTCAGACGTGAGTAAGGCTCCTCAGTCAGAGATACTTACTGACATCACAAAAATGCGTACACACAAAGTCCCAAGAGTACACAACACTACAGTGTGCATCACTCTGATGCTGTGAGCCATGGGTTTTGAATGCCTGATTGCTTTTGCAGACATCTGACAGGAAAGTTTCCAAACAAAACTCGACTTTTATTACAAATGCAAACGCAAAGCCCCTAGGTAAATAGGAATGTATTATGGTTTGTATCATAGCACTCACTCAGGCCATAAAAATGGAAATGTGTTTTCATCACACAGATCAATTATAGATTATACTCAAACCTATTAGCCTGAACAGGCACAATCAAATAAAACAATACCCTCACACACAGGCACGCACACAAACGCACAGACACATGCACACACACAAATGTGCACACACCAATTCTTTCCTGAATGTTTCCACAGCATATTTATGGCCTCATTTGAATGTTTATGGTCTACCAGCTCGCACGCTCTGGCTTCTGCAGTGATGGATATGCACCTTTAAAAAGCCCAACCTCATGACAGTTCACATCAAGGCTATCACTGGGGTCTTATGCAAAGCAGTGGTCATAAGGGAATGGGCTGGTTCAAGGCCTTTTGATAAAAGTGAATATCCAATGCAGGTACCACGTTGGCAGCCATTTTGTTGGGTTTATCTGTCACTGTGGAGTCGTGGGAGATTAGGGTGCCTCTCTGATTTATCAGCCTCTCACAGGGCTGGAGTTTGGGTACGTGGGAACCAGTAATCCCGATGAGCTTGACTCCAGGCGCCAAACACTTAATTGGATTTTTGGAGCATGGAAAATCCAATCAGGTCAGACCCAGTTTGGTTGACGTACACCAGTTAAGGAGAGACGCTGCTGATGAAGTCATCTGCACTAAAACAAACTGTATGTAAATAAATGCTGACCTGCTGGAAAAGTAGGCACACCTGCACACCATTGTCAATGGGCACTAAATCAAAAGCACAATGTGCAAAACCAATACAATGCACACCAAAATCTGAACCACATATAATAACAGCATTTGCCAACTGCTCACTACAGCTCTCTAAAGGGATTTGCCGATCTCACAGAGACGTTCTCTTTGTCAGCACATAATGAAACCAGTATTAAGCACGGCGACAACACAACACCAGTGCTATTTGTCAGACCCCGAGTACAACGGGAGGTCACATTTCAAGAAAACCAAACCATCTCCAGTTACCTTGGCAGGGGTGTGGACCTACTCTATTTAACTGCTATGATAATAGAAGCTAAGGTTTGTGGTATCTGGAGTAACTCTTTCTTTGCACGACAGTTGAGATACACTGCAGGCAAAAGTGATAACAACTGTTTGATCTACACTGGAGAAAACTACAGAGGACATAAATGGAAACAGGACAGGCTCTGGTGATAATATACTTGGCAAGTTCAAGATGCTATGAATGTGGCTGAAGTGTTTTCATGGCTCTGCGGGATACACTCATCTGAAGGAACCTTCACATTAAAAGAAAACAACAATCTTTCGCAGTGCATTTCACTGCCAAAAACAAACAGAGCTACATTTTATCTCTGGGGCAGTGGCAGACAGTGACAAAAAAACAACAACAAAAAAACACCACTGCATCTTTTGACGCACACTCTCTTAGTAGGGAAGAGAGCCAAATGGGGGATTTCCTGATATTTGTTCAACTAGAGGAGCTAAAAGGGGATGGAAAAAAAGTGGTGCGAATAGAAGAGTAATCTCTCTGAGAGGTGATTGCTCCTTTATCTGACAAGATCAGCCATAAGCCCAGATTCCAGAGCGACAGAAAAAAGATTCCATAAATCTGTATTCTTTATTTCAAATATACATGAAAGATCTGATGCACTGATACTCTGGATCCAAAACATACTTGGATTTCATCCATGCAAATTAGCAGACTTCCATTTCTAACTGATAGCTTGATGCATATACCACTCAGGGAGCCTGTAATTCACATCCCATTTTCTCTTTAGTGCTTACGTTAGGCGGGTTATTGAGTAAACATGCAAGCATGCTGTGATCAAAAAGGTTCAAACATAAACGGGCACCAATTCCAAAAATCAACAGCCTCGCGATTCCATGCTGAGCTTCTTGTTCGAGGGATGACAACATCAGCAGCTACTGTCACATCCACTCAGCGTTAGCCCGTCCTCACGTAAGCAGGGCCGCACCAGAGATGCAATGCAAGGCAATCCTGAACTGATCTGACCTGGGCATACACACATCATCCTTACTAGGTTTCAGTGACTCTTATTTTTTGGAGAGGGGGGAGACATTCTGGAGAGACCCGGGTCCCTGTCACGCATTGCCCCCAAGTGACAAACGTATCCGCCACATTGTCAGGACTCAAAGGGAGGCTCGGTCATTGTGTGTGTGTGTGTGTGTGTGTGTGTGTGTGCAGAGAGAGAAAAGGTTGAGGAGCTCAAGGAGGAGGAGGGGCAGGTGCCCCCCAGGACCCAGTCAATCTCGCAGACACGTCCATTAGCTCTGCCTTCGAATTGACTCGTTGTGACTCCCACCATGGCAACCACACAGAGGGATGCCCACCCATGGCAGTGGTCACTGACCCGTGCCAAATATACGATGAATATGCTATATGTGTTTAATAACTCATGTGAAGTAAAGCCTGTGTGAGGCCTGAGAATGAATGAGGAGGGAATTCTTACAGGAATCGGTGTCAAGTCACTATTTAGCTTTAAAGAAAACAAATGTTCAATTTACAGTATAAATGGTATGAAATGAGTTTACTGTTTTATAGTAGGGTGAACCTGACAGTTTATGGGTCGTTTTTGATTTATTATTTGACTTATTTACAAAAGCCATGCTCAGAGGCATCCAGCAAGGCTTGTTGTTTAAATCAATAAATATCTCTGTGCGCATTTCTGTGCCAAAAGAGAACAGACCAACAATAAAATAAGAAGAACTCTGACTGTAGAGACATGGTTATGGCACAGCCCATTCACACTCCTCACTTCAATCTCCCCCTGCTCCTTTCTCAATCACTCCCTCTCTCTCAGTCTCATTCTCTCTCTCTCCCTCTCCCTCTCTCTCATTCTCTCTCTCCCTCTCTCGTTCTCTCTCTTCCTCTCTCTCTCCATCTCTCTCTCCCTCTCTCTCTCTCCATCTCTCTCTCTCCCTCTCTCTCATTCTCTCTCTCCCTCTCTCGTTCTCTCTCTTCCTCTCTCTCTCCATCTCTCTCTCTCCCTCTCTCTCTCCCTTTCTCTCCATCTCTCTCTCCCTTTCTCTCTCTCTCTCTCCCTCTCTCGTTCTCTCTCTCTCCATCTCTCTTTCTCTCCCCCCTCTCTCTCTGTCTCCATCTCGCTCCCTCTCTTTCTCTCTCTCTCTCTCCCTCGCTCTCATTCTCTCTCCATCTCTCCTTCTCTCTCTCTCTCCCTTTCTCTCTCCCTCTCTTTCTCTCTCTCTCTCTCTCTCTCCATCTCCATCTCGCTCCCTCTCGGCTGCCACCATATTTCCCCAAGCTGAATCAATTACGTTTAATCACCACACTCAGCCGGCCCTTCCCCAGTTTAATTTAGAACAAGGCCCTCATTGACAGAAAATTATTTTATGGAGGCTTCTGATGGCTCTATTTGTGTTTGACAAACAGCGCCAAAATAAACTGTGAGCAAGATTACCTTTTTTTCACAGGAAAAACAGCCCAAGGCATCACTCACCTCCTCTGTAATTATACTTCCCAGCCTATTTTGACATTGCACTAAAAGTAAAAAGCATGAAAACAAAACCTGAGCACAACAGCAGGAACGTCTTCACTATTCCAGAATGGCAGACGCTGAGAATGCCTTGGCTGCTTGCTTATACCTACACCTGTCACAAGAGCCAAGGAATGTAATACCCCCCCCCCCCCCGTGAACACTTAAACCATGTCAGGGAAAGCCCTTCCAAGAGACTGAGGCAGTGTGTACAGACAGGCTACATGACTGACTGACTGGCAGCCGACCCACTTCCCCTCGTGCCAGAAGCTCCTGAAAGGGTTATCAGCACAGGCCCTTTTTCGAATAAAGTCACCAACTAAGAGGCCCAGGCCTTGCCTCCACTTCATGGACCAAGCAGGCTGAACCACCAGGGCCAGCTGTGGGCATTATCTAGCAGACAATGCCATTCTTTCAGCTGCTCATGGAGCCAGTCTTCAGAAGAGAAAAAGCGAGCAAAGAAGCCCCCTTTCTGTTGGGTCAGCCATAGAGGAGATTATACAGATTTTAAATCCACTGGAGCTGTGGCTGCCAAATGGTCTCTTCAAAACATAAAGGGGGTAAACAGCCACAGTCACAAATGGCTTTTGTTCTTTGTTGGTTTCATTAAAAGATTTTACAAAATGAAATTTTCAGAGAGCTGCCGGAACTCAAAATATTACAACTTTGTAATTCTCTGTGGACAAAACAGAGGACTTTAGGTGGACAGAAAGACAAAGAGGGAATGAACAGATGTGGAAAAGCTTGGCCAAAACTATTTTTTTTTTGCAATTTGTGCAAAAAAGTAACAAATCAATCAATGTTCAAATATTTGCAGTCTGTGCGTAACTAGAATGTGTAGAGAGTCTAGCATGGTTTTCAACAACTGATCATAGCCTGATGAGGAGCCTGAGATGTTGTTTTTTTCCATATAAAATATGTAAATCCCCTGGTATAAACAATCCTTACAGTGAGCAAGAAAAACAACATCCTATACAAATACACACACACACGCACAGACACACACACACATACATACACACACACAGAGACACCCTCGTACAAATGCATACACACAGACTTCTTCCCCTCCCTCATGGAGTGTTTCCCTGAACTAGCGCTCCCAAAAAGGAGAAGAATTTTTCATAGCTGACAAAGTGAATTAGACTCCAAGAAAACACTTCTAATGCTTATTGTCTAGATCCAGGAATTCATTGGTTCATTCAAATATATCCTGCCATGTGACCCTCTCGGGTCCCTCCGATTGGTGTATGCCAAGTAAGGGGGTTGGGTTTTACTGCACTAATTTTATGATTCTAATGGGTTTTTGACCTCAATCTCTCCTAATCATTTTGAAGCCTAGACAAAGATTATGTGAGCATAGATTATGCTTTTAAACAACATGTAGCATAAGATCAGATAGATAACACCACCATAAGAAGCGCCATTGTTTTCCATCAACATAAAGAAGAAAAGATGGGCATTTTGCTATAGGTGGTTAAAACATAGACATCTGAAGAAAATATCTCAGAATTTTTTTTTATTGGCAATGTTTTTCATCCCACACTTCTCCCCTGATCCTGGGGCTGGGTTGGGGACGTTTCTGGAAAAAAACAAAGAGGAGGCCACTGGTCTCAGTGCTGGGGAAAGGGAATGGTGTGCCAAGCTGTCATCCCAGCTGGATTAGGAACCCCCTTGCTGCTGAGCTGCTAACATGTCCTTTGGTCCAACTACACACCAACACAGCACCAACACCACACACACACACACACGCACACACACACACACAGTATCGCTAACACACAGGGTGTCCTATCTTTCTGCCTCATAACCCAAACACATTATACTCCCCATGACATCAACTGCCATATGGACAGGTTATTTATCTTCTCAACAGACAGCCACTCCTGAACAAAAAATCTCTTTGATGTGCCTAGTCTGCTTAACAATGAAAAATAAAAATCTTATCATTTAAGCTTCAAAATATCAAAGCATCAAACCCTTTTTAACTCCTCCTACACATCACATAGGTCTTATCTTATGACAAATGCTTATTTACAAACAGCTTCAGCAAATGATGTTCCATTGACACCTCCGTCAACTAGAGCTTGGCAAACAGTCGTTTGCTCATTTTTGAACAATTACAAGTGGAGGCTGTGCCTGAACGATTTGGGGCTTGGAGTTTCTTTGGCATGCCTGGACTGTAAATCTCCAGAGTGAAAGGCAAAGTCAGGGTAATGGCGGGGTGTTTGCAGAGCAATTAAACAACACAAGTGGGCCGAGCCACAACGCCAGCATAAGAAATCAGGAGAACTGCAGAGGGATGGGGGGGCATGCCTTAAGATTATGCAAATATGAGGAGGCTGCTAGAGGTTTATGCTCATTCTAAAGCTCTTCATCTAAGGCTCTCATTCGCTCTCTCTCTTTCTCCCTCTCAAACACAGGCATAGCATCATCCCAGAAACTGCTCTGTCTGCCTTTCTTTGTTTAACTACCTCTTTCTTTATGCTCAAAGAGCTGTGGGGCAATTTAGGCCTTGGTTGACTTTTAGCCATTAGTTTGCCCCTAACACATCTTTCCCCTGAGGTTGGCCAGAGTGCTTGTCAGTCAGGGAAGGTCTTCAAAAACAGAGAGAGAGAGAGAGAAAGAGAGAGAGAGAGAGAGAAAGAAGGAAAGGAGAAGGTAGAGAGAGACACACAGAAACAGGGAAATGTGAAGGAGAAAGGGGGGGGGGGGTTTGCTAAAACAGAGGACGAGAAAGAGAGAGAGAGAGAGAGAGAGAGTACTGACTCCTTTTGTGAGGTGCCCCACAGCCCCCTGTGACCCCCCAGCTCATCCCCCACTTCACAAGAAAGGGACGAGAACAACGGCCCAGGCTGGGGAAGACAGAGAAAACAGACCTCCTTTGTCCCTTATTACCCTCCCTTTCCCTTTTTCCAGCGTCCCATGGAGGTACATGATCCCACAGCTTAAAACCACCCCCCTGCCCCCCCTTCAAAACAAAACCCCCCAACCCCCTTACAACCCACTAGCCCACCCTCCTCGCAAAGCAACTTGTGACGAGACAGGCCGACACGGCTTATGATGACACCTCCCCTCATCTCAGAGAGCATCTGTATCCTAGGAGACCATGCTGAGATTGCGAAATCATGTTTGGGTGGGCTCTCCGGAGTCCCTGCAAGCTTGCACAGATTGGGGTGCACGTCAGAACCTGTCAGAGGGTGAGACCACACCACCCACCATCATGTTTGATTAGTGTCACTGCCACTTCAAGAGGGGGCACAAGCACACACACACACACACACACACACACCACACACACTTCAGGACTGAGAAAAGAGGGACTGACCAACATGTTGCCTTTGTTATCATCAAGGGGTGCAATAACCTGATTGAGAGCCACAGTAACCTGACAGGGGGATAATTCTGTCCGCCACTTTGAAGACAATGATTTGAGAAGACCTCTCCTGCTCAACCATCTGCCATAGCAACCAAGTCCTCACTCCAAATGAAAATAAAACAGTTGGTAACACAGTGTGGAAACCATGAAATGAGAGGAAATTAGGTCCTTGATTATTCATGTTGGCATGGTTTAAGGTGCACAGCAAATATGCAAAGCTCCATGAAAAAAAAATCCCTCAAATCCCAAACACATTTGCTTTCATGTTTGGCAAATTAAAGCTTTGTCTTTTCATGATATGATGATACATACTGTGTATGTAAAACTCATAAATTGATAGAGCTATCTTGGCAGATCATTTAATCTAAACATTTAATCTAATCTAAATCATTTACCTGACAGGAGAGGGGTGTTTTGATAGCTACAGAGTCAGAATACCCCAGAGCTTAGGGAGAGCATTCAGCTATTTTCATTCTCTCTCATCAGTCTTCATCCACTCGTATTAATTTGGTCCAGGTCTATGGAGTAAACAACAGCTGCAGTTGTTTGGAGGGCACTCAAAGGAGGGGTGTCAATCCCGATTAGCCACCAGATCTAACCAGGAGTAGGAACACTAATTGCACTCACCAGTCTGACACCTTACAGGCACAAGAAACGCAGGTGTGTGAGTATGTGTGTGTGTGTGTGTGTGTGTGTATGTGTGTGCATGTGTGTCTGTGTGTGAAAGAGAGAGAGAGTGAGTGTGTGTGCGTGTGTGTGTGTGTATGTGTGTGACCAGGCCTATGTCTGTATCCATCTGCATGTGTGTGTGTGTGTGAGTGTATGTGTGTGTGTGGGGGGGGCGGGGGGCATTTTGTTGTGATGTGACAGAAAAAAAATCCACTGCTTGACTAATGGTGAGTTGGGCCAGAGACAGAGACAAAAGTGTATTATGTATCAACACAATATTACAGCTAGTCAGTTGTGACAGGATACAAGCCATTTGATTGCTGTTACAATGCTATTACCATCATAATACCAAGTATCCTAAGTCTGAATAAAGCTCACCTCTTTTTATCCTCTGTGGATCTCCACATATGAGCTTCTTTGGATAATGGAGATATGAACTTTGGCTAGTGCTATTGGTAAAATAGCTGTTCCTATAGTGACACTGCCTGACACTATCAATATGACATCTTGAGACATCGGAATATGTTACTCTCTGATAAATGTATTCAAATTTTTAAGTGAAAGGCAAATGAAGCTGAGTGTTTTTTCTCTGACTCTAGTTTTCCCTTGATTTGTTCATTATTGAAAGTTTCTTGTCAACAAGCCTAATTAGAAGCATTTATGTAAACTGTCACAGGAGGCACATCATCCATTTGGCAGGGGTGGGTGGAGGCATTTCACACTAAATGTAAAATATCAAGTACTACTGGTGAAGCTCCCCTAGGATATTTCCAAAACCGGATTTTGGGGACAGAAAGTAGGCCAACCTGAATACAAAGCACGGAAATTTGCCATAACATGACTTAAAAGTGGAGCCTTCTATCTTGACAGCACAGTGAACCAGTAGATTATGAAAATCCCTCTAGACATATATGTACACTGTAATGACAAAGGATCACAACTGATCCACGAGAGGAAATCGTTCTGACATCAGTTTGACGGTGACGGCCCACGGGCCATGTGAGGGGCGCTTTGTCCTTCGGCGCCGAGGAAGAGGCTGCCGAACGGCGGCCTGGCAGACAGTGAGAGCCAACTGGACGCTTCAGACAGAATAGTCCACATGCCTTTGCTGCCCACAGAAACAAATAAGTGGCATTCATTTCAAACGAGCACAACGCGTAACCCGCCTACATCATGGTCTTTTCCCATCACTTTCCCATCATTGACACACAGGACATCATTTGAATGACACTAACGCCACAGTGGCACAGTCAGTCATATCCCATGAGCCTCAGTGCCAAACAAAGTGTATAGTAGTGTGTGCAACACATAAGGTCATGCTTAGCTAATCGCCAAACATGTAGGTCAGCCACTATGTGTCTTTTGAGTGTGTCTTATGCTCATACATACGGATGGATCCATCTGTTGGGTCTTCTTTCAGTTACATTGGCTGGCCAACAGGCAGAGATTCTAGCCAAACACACAGCCTTTGGGAGAGGTCAGAGAAAACCCAGTCTTCATCTCATCTGACTTCACATCAAGTGGTGAACTTTGTCTAAACTGCAGCAATCCCAACCCTGGTGACAGCCAAGGCACACTCTCAGGCGGTACACACAGCCTGGAGGCTCTGATGTTATCATGCCACATATCTTCACTTGGTGCTGTGCAAAGCCCTCACAGGGCCACAGTTGTCTAACAGCCCCTGAAAGCAATTGTTTGAAAGCGTGGCACTCCTCTGGGAGACTGCAGACAATGACTCAGTAGTCGTTAGCATTGCATTAATTGGATGATCTGACCTACTACTGGAATGCAGCAGTGTGTGTGTGTGTGTGTGTGGCGTGTGTTTGGGTGTAGGGAGGCTAGAGTGCGTTGGATTGGGGGGGTTTGAGGAGGGAAGGCGGGAGGGTGGGAGAGGCCCCGAATGAATGAGGCTCTGACTTAGGGGAGACAGATAGGGGGTGGGTGGGTGTGTTTTGCAGTGTTGCAATTGTTTGGACTCAGAATGGATGTCTGAGGAAAATACCAGGGCTTTAACGCGGGCAATTTATCTCATCAATAGTCTGAAGGACAAATGGTCCACATGATATTTATGCTGTTGTGTTGCAGTCAATCATGAATACAGCAAAGGAAGAACTGCTGGATGAAATACAGTCTGAAATATTCCTGGGGGCTTTTCCAAGTAAATATTTTGTGTAAACAGCTCAGTTGTTATTAATATTGTGAATTAACCAGAAGTGAAGTTTCTGCACTTCAGGCCCAACAAATCCTTATGTGAAATGTGTGTTTCTTGGCGATGACAGGGGGAAATCAAAGCTAATCAAAGCTAATCCGGATGTTAGTCTTCAGTATTAGAAAGTGCACAAAAATCCTTAAAAGAAACTGTCCGGCCTTGGAGAGAGGGGGTGTTAGCGCAGCCCTGTGTGCTCATTGGAGCGGATGAAACCGTATTACACATGATGGAAAGTATCAAGAACTAGGCTAAGACTGTCAACAACAGCTTTCATTTATCAAACCGTATGCAATGTAAAAGTTCTCATCAGACTGAAGATACAAAGAGAAGCATCATAGCAGACGATGCTGTTGCGTCTCTATCACACACAAAATTGGCTGGACAGATATCTGATGGTCTGAAGTCTGGCAGATGTTTAATGCACCTGTTAAGATCAAATGTTCCCGTAGATGTAGAATCACCCGTAGCCTATTAATTACCAAGGAACCTCTAAGTGATGTCAAAATAATATATACATTTCACAATTAGTATCGAGTTGAAGCCCAGCTAAAACAGTAGTCGACAAGCTGATGATAGAATGACAGGGAATGGGCGATGGGACGTTTACACCTTGATCGAGTTAACATAACCAAACTAACGAGAAGGCACACACTACGCCGACATTCGTGTTCACTGTCCAAACAGTACTTATACTTTTACGTTCCCTGACAGAGCCCGAGCAACCTATCCCTAATGTTGTGCGGATTTGTATTTTGACAGCTAAGACGAAGGTACCAATAACACACTCTCGTTAACTGTAGGCTTCAATTATGGCAAAATGTACATCACCCTACTGTTAGCACTATTAACAAATATAATCTCCAGTAACTTACCGGTAGATGTGCTGAAGCGAAGACCAAAATAATATTTTTCTCTCCACCTCTGTTTATCGCTGGAGTCGCCTTTCGGGTAGCGCGCTTCCTCGCCTTCTCCACTAGTCCTCTCCCAGCGGCTTATCCAAGCAGCACTTTTTTTCCGCGCAGTCTCTGTGTGTGCAGTGCAGCGACGCTCTGTCGACGGATGGTGGCCGTGAGGCAATGCTCTGTATGACTGAAATGTGTCCAAATTAAGCGGTGGCACCCTCAGTTTCTCTTTGCCAAGCCAAACGAAGACAGCTGTAGAGGCAGAAGGACTTGATACAGTGTATGGAGTTAACAAATTACACCTTAGAAATACATAAACCTGTCTTTACCCAACCACGATCAGCTGTAAAAAAAAAATCAATACTTAAAGTTTTTCAACTTAATGAAGTATGAACAGTAATCGCATACAGTTGATATGGTTATGAAACTGAATAATAAAATAATTAATTAATAAAAATAATTAAAAAAATAATAATACGTAATACGAAAATCTGTAACATATTCTTGAACCTTCAGATCCCTATTTATCACGGGCTGGGGTTTTTTTTTAGAACCACGCAGTAGCCTATAGTTTAACAGAGATGCAGGTGCCATAACGTTGAATTGAAATATGGAACTGTCTTAAAATAGGCCCACGTGTCATTTTCAGATTTCAGATTTTCATGGTGGTTTTGCATGTTGGAAATGTTCTCTAACAATTACCTAAGAGCTGTGTTGAGCTTGAGCATCTAGTATAACATCAGGTCATACAATAATACATTTGAATATCACTGTACTGCATTTACATTGCTTTCAAAATGGATAGACCTGTCCTTGTACACAGATTGACTTGTCAATATATTCTCTCAATGAAAATTCTCATTGTTAGAACAGACATATTTTTAGACGTGAAATAATGGTTCCTAGTAATATAGACACTTTAGTACATAGTACATTTTGTCCTTGTGGTAGTCTACCCTATTTCTTTCTTTATTGTTTGCTTGCATAATGTTACAAATGAAATTAATTCTTCTAAAAAATCATAGAAAATCATGCCATCAGCAGGCTCAATTTCCAAAGCCCTGAACTTCTCATCTCTCTGTGGAAGTTCTGCATCATGTCAGCTGAACCTACTCAGATAGAGCAGGCAGAGGAGATCAGTAGTAGTGGGTCAGACTAAAAAGCAACTTTGTAGAAGTCTTTACTTGGTTCGGTCATAATTTCATTTCATAAATCAGATTGTGCTCTCTGATGTATTTCCTCTGAGGCGCTGATAAAATGGAAGTTGGAATCAAATCCTCTTCTCCCCCCTCTCTCACCACAACAAGCAATTGGCTTGTATTGCCTGAATGAAACATGAGGTCAAACAGATAGTGATCAGGAGAACACATGAAAACAGCACAGGAACTGAGTAAGCTGTTGGTTGCAGCGCTGGAAAAGCTGGGAAGGGCCTGTCTGCTCCCAGACCCCTGGAACCTGAAATATCACACCAATTTATGATGTGCTGGCAATTCATGACCAACCCCCTGAGGCACCACTCATTATCAGCAAGGCACCCTGGGATAGCCTTCCATATTGGCCCCAGCGCTACAATGGGAAGTGTGGTAATTGTCTTTGCGTTTAATCTCAGACTGCCTTAAGTCATGTCTGTGTTTTTGTTTGAATCCAATTAAAATATTCATTTTGGCCTTAACATGCATATTACCCCAAAAAATCTCTCTGCAATTTTTTGAGAAAGTTCACATTTTGGACAGCTAACACCAGTAATATTTTACAACTGATTGCCCGTTCATTAAAAATTAATTCAAAAATTAAATCTACAATATTTTTAATCTGCAATATATTGCAATAATACTATAATCTGCAATATTTTTAAATTTCTCTGAAAATACTATATTGAAATAAAACAGCTAGATATAGTTACAGGTAGAGATACTTTATCTATCCAGAAGAAAATTAAGGCATCCAGTAACTGGTCATCAGTGAGCTAGAAACATAGTCACTGTGGGGAAACGGCATAAATAATTGATTTCTTGTTGTGAGTACATTACACAAGCAGGAAACACATTACATGTATTGCCGCTTGAGCATTAGTTAACTTGAACTGATGACAAGGGCTGTGGGTATCTGCTGTGGTGGTTAAAATAGTTAATTAGTTAAAAATGTCAGTTTTTTAGCGATGTGAAATGAAGCAGAAGACAAACCAACAGCAGGTGAGGACACGTGTGATCCAGAACAAGGCACTGTGAATCTCACTGGATGGTCCCGTTGTGCAGCTCCACATTAAAAGACCTAGTCAGGCATTAAATAGCTTGATGCTTCCCTGAGTGCCATCACTGCAGAACAATTATCTAATGAGGGGGCCCACCAAGGCAAAGTGTTAAATAAAAACATGTGCTGATAAGATATTTAAACAGCAGTTCACTGACTGGATCAGACCATTTAATGTTCTCACAATCCACCACACTGGCAGTACATACACACCAGATGGAAAATGTAAATTTAAGTCAAGTCTTGTTGACAAGAGAGAAAACTTGATGTTTTCCAGAAACCAATTAAAACTTGAATGAATGAGAGCATTCAGAACAAATGAACTCATGGCTCTGCAGAATTGAAGGGTGCTAGACAAAGCAATGAACAGGCTTATATAAGATAGATCAGATCAGAGGGAATGGTGTGTGTCCATCTTCTGACAAATTCACTTCATAGGACTCTTGATATCCATTCAATAAAATATAGTGCATCTTAGGGCATTTAAGCAGTAATGTGTGTATCTAGCAGCAGTAGCCACATTTCCTCTGAAACTATGTGTGAGGGCCTTCGTGCTGAACCTTGCGATAAGCTGGACTGTACACTGAAGGATACTAAAGTAATAGAAAATCCTGAGTGGCCACTTGGCTGAAATGAATTCTATCTGAAGGAGACGGAAATCTCAGAGGTTACAGCACTCAAATCGCTTTTGATTGACAGCTAAACCTAAAATGGGCTAGAAAATCTCTCCTGTTGTGACCCATCTAAAAATGATTTTTCAACAAATATTTGACTGCATCTAACCCCAAGTTTTTACTATTTTATAAAATTGATTATTTTTAACAAGGAAGTGAAATTAGTTTTGGCTATTGGGGCTGTGCAGTAAATCGCTTAATCATGAACCATGATTATACTTTGCAATGATTATGAAAACAGCAAAATCAACATGTAATGATTATTTGCAATTATTATTGTCAGAGGAGTCGACAACCCCCACTTCAGAAAGCCCTGCCTTTGCTCTTAAAACATGTGCTTTTTTAAATAAGATGATATACATAACTAAAGATTTGAGGAAAGCATCAAATAGATCACTTTTCTTAAATCATGATTATGGATTTTCACATAATCAAGCAGCCTTGTTAACTAATCTGTCAATGCACATTTTAACATGGGTTCTTCTTCACATTGTATTAGACAGTATAATCACTTTACCATTGGTTTCAATTCAATTTTATTTATACAGCGCCTTTTACAATAGTATTGTCTCGTGGCGCTTCACAGAAGGAGCACCCAAGAGCAGCAGGGGCAAGGATAAACTCTACGACTCAAGGGCTAACCCAACTGCCAGGGGTCATGTGGAAAAATTACAATCAGTAGTAACCATGACAGACTACAAGTTGCCTATGGTTTTAGCTAAGGTTCATAATAGTTCATAATAGAGTATTATCCCACTTTACATTATATGGTAGTCAGTCTATAGGTGGTTATCAGGAATTATGGCTGGACCGTGTAGCAGTCGCCAGACATAGTGTCGAACTCAAAGGAGTGAGATGGATCATGGGGGTAACAGTAAAGGTCCATTTGACAGTGCCATTGTGAGGGGGAGTCAATCACAAAGCCTCAAGGAAGGGGAGTCGGGCCTAGCATGGGCATCCAGGAAGGGCCTCTATGATGGAGAGTAGGCCCTGACATGGGCCTCCCTTAGTGTTGGTTGTAGTCCACTCAGGAGGGGAGGGTGAGAGGAGTCCGCCGGAATGAGGCAGGGATGACTCTCAGCAGAGATAATTATGGACAGAGGAAGAAAGTGAATTAGGCCAGGCTCACACATCAGAGTAAATGTGTAATTTGGGCATACATGTATGTATATAAATATATATATATATATATATAGATAGATAGATATTGAGAGAGAGGGAGAAAGACAGAAAGAGAGAGAGAGAGAGAGTTGTATGGCATGACACATGAAGCTTTTGTAGTGGCAGCATAACTAAGATAGCATGGGGGGGGGGGGGGGCTTATTCCACAGGAGGGGTGCACGGTAACATAAGGCTCTTCCTCCTATCGTAGATTTTGATATTCTTGGGATTACAAGGAGACCAGCATTTTGGGATCTTAGGGTTCTAGGAGGGTGGTAAGGGATAAGTAAGTCTTTAATATATGTTGATACATCGCCCTTGAGGGCTTTGTAGGTTAGGAGTATTTTAAAATCAATTCAACTTTTAATAGGGAGCCAATGTAAGGAAGCAAGGATAGAAGAGATATGTTCATATTTTTTAGTCCTGGTGAGTGTTCGGGCTGCAGCATTTTGTATTAGTTGTAGGTTTTTGATACAGGTATTACTACACCCAGAGAACAGAGTATTGCAATAATTGAGCCTGGAAGTAATAAATTAATTTTTCAGCATCCTCAAAGGATAGGAAATTTCTAACCTCTAATATTATGTAGGTGGAAAAAAGATGTTTTTTTAAATGTGTTTCAAGAGAGAGGTCCTGGTCAACAATTACCCTGAGGTCATTAACTTGACAGCGTTACATGACAGTGACAGGCCACTGAGTACGTTTTGGTGAAGGGGTAGAGTGTTGGTCAGCTGTTTAGGGCCAATCATCATGACTTCAGTTTTATCAGAATTTAAACATAGAAAATTATTAGTCATCCAGGTTTTTTATGTCTAGGAGACAGGCATCAAGTTTAGTCATTAGCATATAGTCATTAGGCTTCATAGAAAGGTAAAGCTGGGTATCAGCATAGGAGTGGAAAGTAATGCCATGTTTCCTTATAACAGATCCTAAAGGTAACATGTACAGGGAGAACAGCAGGGGACCTAGCACTGAGCCTTGGGGTACACCAAACTTTACTTCGGTATGGGTTGATGACTCATTATGAGCATGTACAAGCTGGTAGCAACCAGAGAGGTATGATTTGAACCAGGCTAATGCAGAGTCTTTCATGCCTATCATGTGTTCAAGCCTGTGTAGTAGGATACCATGGTCAATAGTGTCAAAGGCAGCACTAAGATCCAATAGGATGAATATTGATATATATCCATTATCAGATGCAATAAGCAGGTTGAAGACTTTAACTAGGGCTGATTCTGTACTAAGATTAGGTCTAACGCCTGACTGGAAGGTTTCCTGGATATTATTTTCATTTAGGAAGCTACAGATTTGTTTAGACACTATTTTTCAAGTATTTTTGATACAAATGGGAGGTTAGATATGGGCTAGTAATTAGCAAGGACATAAGGATCAAGGTTTGGTTTTTTAATTGATGGTTTAATAACAGATGTCTTGAAAGATTTTGTGACATGCCCAGCTAAGAGTGAGTCATTTATAATTTTAAGAATCATCTCAGCCAATAGAGGGAGAGTAGCCTTAAGAAGATCAGCTGGGATAGGATCCAATAAGCATGTTGAGGCTTTAGCTGAAGAGCTCAAAGACGTAATTTCTGATATATTGGTGGGTGTGAATGAATCAAGGTATGCTACAGGTTGACTAGGGCAAGCTGTAACCATAACATGTGGTCCAACTGGATTTGAGGTTACAAGGGAGTTGTTTATTTTAAGTCTAATAGATTACATTTTCTGTAAATGCAGTCTTTAAAACAATAACAAAAAAGATAACCTGGGCACTTAAAAATTTCTACCTAAATCTGCATCAGATCAGATGTCTGATGCTGCAGTTTGCAATGAAACCACAGCACAGATCGATGGATTCTGGCTGGGGAAAGAGACTACACTTCCTCAAATAGTTTCATTACAGGCTCTCTGTGAATGCCTGTGTGTTCTGCCTCATTATTTCTCCCCATATGGATTGCAGCACTTTAGTCAATACTGCACAGCAACAGCACATCCACACACACACACACACATACACGCACACGCACACACACACGCACGCACGCACGCACGCACGCACGCACACACACACACACACACACACACACACACACACACACACACACACACACACACACACACACAGTCCCCGTAACATTGCTGCAATACTGCCAGGGCAGCACTTAGAGCCAATCAGCAAGAGTGCTTTCAAAGACATCAAGTCAGCAGTTGTAGATCATAATGACGGCTTGTGTCAGTTGGCGTTATAAAAATACACAGCTGCCATAATACCTCTGATAAAATCTGAATCATACGTGGTGCCGATATGAGCCGTTTTCCACATAAGTATAACATAACCGTCTAAACTAAAACACTACCACATAACACCATCATTATTATTATGGCATACAGTTATTTTATGCCATCACGTTGATTACTGATGCATATAACTAAATTGCTTCCTATCAGTGCAAGGGTTTAGCTACCTATTATGTTAAAGTAACACTGTAACTTTTCACCACAACTTGAGAAAGAATTTTTCAGACTATTTGTTTTGGTACCATGGCAACATTCATTTGGATGGCACATAGTCATATGGAGCGTGGATAAACACAAATGTTATTCCCACCAGCCATCCAGGATGAGCATGGTGCAGTTCTGGGTGGAGGACAGGAAAAGCTTTACAAGATGACATTGCTAACTGTGATGTCATCAAGCACATTAGCATCCTCTAGTTACATTAAGGCTCTGGAAAATATTTGGAAGGCTTTGTGTATCTTTTAGGTAGCTAGTCCACTAGTTTTACACCAAAAAACTCCATAGTTTTGCTTTAATGTCTCATTGGGCTAAAACTTTAAGCCATAATAGAGAACTTGCCTCACCAGCATTTAGACTTCCATACCTGAGTGTAAATCTTCTCTTGTCACCAGGTAAGAACATTGCTTGGGTCTACTGATGTCTGTTTGACATGACAGTGAAGCCTAAACAACTGTACTCAGAGGAAAAGAATGTGGCATTGTGGGATACAGAGAGCAGATTCAGAATCTGTCAGGAGTGTGGCGTCTGTCAAAAAATGGCTGTTACTACCTCCAGTGGGGCAGTAAGACTTCACATTTCATTTGTCAGCAACATGCTAGGATAAGTGCGTGCACGCACACACGCACACAGACAGAAACACAGCCTGTGAGGTCATCATTTCAACTGGTAAAATATGGAGTGCTGTCTAAGCACTGCCAAATAATTCAAACATTATTTAGTCTGGAGAGGAAATAGCTTTGCAATCATTTTCACCCCAACAGCAAAGCTTTCCTTTTGATTCCCTTTCGCTGTCAAAAGCTCTAAAGTCTCCAACCCACCCTGTATAATCCCATTTGATAAAGACCTGACAGAGTAGTTGCCAACCACTGAGATTCAGCCAAAAAAAAAAAAAAACAGATAAAGTTAACAGACAAAAATAAGTGGCCAGTGTTAAACCCACATGCAAACAACGGGGTTGCAATTAATTTGATAAATGTATGCAACAACAAATATCAAAGGCAGAGAATCAAAGGTAAAATTTTAATGATGGACACTCTTCACATGGCAAGTTGAAGGGCATGGAAAATCAATTTGGCTAGCAAAAACTAATAACAAACTTTTGAACATTATTGCCACCTTATTGCTTTTCATTCCAACAAGACATTACCACAAGAACAGCAGAATGTGTACTTAATAAGTTAAAACACCAATCTTTTGTGCATTTCCTTCCTTTTTTCTCCATAAAACCCACAGCTGCTACAGTCCCTGACAGTCCTTGTTAAAACCAAAAACACAATAGGTAGCAGCAAAAAAGTTAGTTAGTTCAAAGGCAGGTGGACACACGACACACTGCACTATTGGTTGAGGTTGAGAATCTGGGCAGAGTGGGAAGTGTTCCCTAAAAGACATCTACAATAAAATCTCCACTAAACTTATTGCACCCAAAACTAAAACAGGCAGAAAGCAAGACTTAAATCTTTGTTTTTCAAAAATCTAGGTAACAAGAAAACACTATGAATAAATGTATCACCTAGGGTCAGCAAATTATCACCACTTGGTTTTGAAATCATTTCCATGATTAATGCAGTCAATGAACACAGTGAATACTACTAATGGAATCGCTGCATCATGTCCTCTCTTATTATAGGTCTTCAATACTGTAGGTGTACACAGCAGTCCCAGTGTAGAAATCCAATCCAAGTTCCAACTTATCTAAATTGCATTAATCAAAACAGACAGCCAGGTAAAGAAAATGTAGCCGAGGGTCAACTCGGAGTAGTCCTACAAATGCCTACATATATTGCATGTACATGAAATGGCTCGAGCAGTAAAATCTTCACTTTGACAGTGTAGCGCAATCAGATGATTAGGCAAAATCTCCAACATGTCTGCTAAATAAATTACTCATGTTCAAAAGAACTCAAAATATACAGCTTGCTTTGAACTGTAAGCACAGCATTCCAGGTGATTGGAGAGATTCTATGGGCCAAGTCCAGTATTCTGGAAATTGCACATAACATGCATCCTCTGAGACTATCAAATAAAACAATCATGGCATCCTGGAAAATATCTGACCTTCCCCTCACCTTCAAATGCTGTAGGTATACATGACAGTGTTCAAGTAAGTACTGGACATGCGTTATGCTCTCAAACAACCATCTACAGCTATTCCTTGATAACGATAAATAAATATGAGATGAGGTTATAGTGGTTGTGGTTATGCAATTAAAATAAGAATGCTTTAAAAAAATGTGTTTAAAGAAAGTGCTTTCTTGGCACTTCTCATGACAGTACCTCAATACAGTTGTTTATGCAAACATTTAGGTTTGAGTTCAAGGAGCACCCCAGTGGAACAAATGTGGTCAGCGGAGTTGCTGCAGTCTCGTCTTCTGCAGCTGCCTTTGAAATTCAAGTCCATCCATATCTGCAGCAAACCCCCACCCCAGACGGGATTCTAGCACTCGAGATAAAGTAATGAGGATGCTATTGCTCCTCATGTTCTGTCAGCTAGCAACATGCTTAGGTTGAAATCATGAGTGTATACATATACTACCTGCTAAGGTAAAGTCTTCGTAGTGGGTTACTAGGGACCGGAGTTGTACAGTATCACCAACATAAATATGTATGGTGTGCAATAAATCCTATTAATGCTAGATTTCAGCTTAGACTAGGGTGACTTAGCGACATAAGGGTTGGCATGCTCTGTGCAGGGCGATTAAGGGTGAAGGTGGAGGTGGTTGCTGTGGGGACAAATTGTGTGGATCGGGAGAAGGTTTCTAGACTCTGGAGAAGGGAATGCCGTCATACATGTCCAATCTGAGCTTGGCCCAGTCGGCGAGGCGCTGCGCGGGGCTCTTATCGCGTGTCAGAAAGCGGGCGGCCTTGTGGAGCTTCTCCTCATTGCGCTCCAGGTAGCGCAGGCCTTCGGCCTGCAGCAGGTTAAGCTTCTCCTGACGGCTCTCGTCCAGGCTGATCTCTTCAGGCATGTGCGGGTTGAAGCGGAAGTAGGTGTTGGCCGGCAGCAGCTCGTCCAGCATGGTGTGCACCTCTGAGAGGGGGAGGAGAGTCAGACAGGATGTGGGAAACATTTAATGTGCTGATAATTTACTCAGATAAAACATTCCGCCGTCCAAACACAGGCTGTCATGTTTCTTCATTTTGTTAACTGCTACATTTTCATGTCAACAGACAAAAGCACTTATTAACCACCGCAGGCACATAAGCACACCAAGTAAACAAATCCCACAAATTAGTGACATTTCCTGAAAGCCTGCTGCCATCACTAAGCCCTCAGAGGGTCAATGGGAAAATAATCAAGAGTAAAACTATTCAGCTCTTATCAAACAAATTTACTCTGTATACGCTATAATTAAGCAAATAACAAACAAGTACATTTAAAACAGACAAGTACATTATAACAGACAAGTACATTTTATTGGATTTAAATTAGACACAAACACAGACACACATACAGGCAAACACACAGGCGTACACAGACACACAGTCTTTCATTCAGACCACACAGAGAACACTGAGCATCTGATGTCTGACTGGGCCAGAGGCGCTGCTGTTTGTGGCCTCTGAGCGGAGACAGACCACTGATAAGCATGAGCCCCTCACCTGCTCTTGCTTTACATCTGGGGTCACCAATCCAATCACAGCACGGTCATCCATGCCAGAGTGGTGACCACTCTGACCGCCTCCACCGCCTCCTTGGGAAATCTTCTGCCTAATCACGCACTAAATGACCCTTAACAGTGAGAAACCTACTCCACTAGCTTAAAAGCCCCCAGACAGCGAAATTCGAGGCATCATATGTCCAGTAATTGCTGCTTGATTACAACCTCCACAGCTTTTTTTCCATCTTCAATGATACACTGAGCAGTTCCATGCTAAAGCCCGACATCGTCAAGACTTGAGCTCTACTGCTTCGAATCAAGAACCAGGGCTGTGAGGAGTGTGGGAGAGACTGCGAGTTGGAATTGGGGGTGTTGGCACACATTGAAGGGAGACTGGAGAGAGAGGCAATCTTTCTGCCTCATCATCTGCGAGATGGAAATGAGTGGGAGCCTCTACAGTCTACTGTACTACTGGTCTCAGGGTGCTACTAGGCCTAGCTGTCACAGCTATGTGTGTCCTGGGGAGAGAGAGAGAGAGAGAGAGAGAGAGAGACAGACAGACAGACAGACAGACAGACAGACAAACAGAGGAAAGAGAGGGGGGCTTCTGCAGAGACAGAGAGGGACAGAGATGGAGGCCAAATCTGGCCTGGGAGTGTGTTAAGCTGCGATTTATAAATAACTCCTGTGATTACGCGGCGGGGGAGCAGTTTAATCCCAAACTCGGGAAGTCCGAGCTGAAGGCACGCATACACACACACACTCACACAAATACGCACAACTGGGTCAAACTTTAGTCGGCTATTTTTGCGGTGCAAGGTCATATCTCTAGTCACTCAGCCACGGTGCAGTCAAGATAAGCTAGGTCTTGTTTCCGTGACACCCACCTTCAGTGTCTGTGGCGCTGCTGATGATATTGGTGAGCTTGGTCTTGAGGCTCGTGTGGGTTGCGTTGTTCTTGCCCACCGTCTCAAAGCGCCCGGTTCCCAGAGAGACGACGCACTGCAGCGGGGTGTTGGGCCAGAGGCATCGGCACTCATGGATGGCTAGCGCTGTTGGGTTATTGATCAACAGCCCTCCGTCCTGCACAGAAAAAGGAAAGACACTGTATGTGATCCAGAGCACTTCAAAGGCTGCCTTCACAGTAGTACATAAAGTATGTCAGGGGAGCCGAGGGGTACTGTAAACGAGTTCCTGTGAACATTCTAGTGCTTCTCCAAAAGAAGCTAATTCTGTTTAGACTATCATATGCTAGCCTAATATTCAGGAGCAGCACCTAAGGCATACTTGCTTGAGCACCTAAGGCGAGACCAGTTTATTTGACACAGTATGTGTGTTGCCTTTATACCGACTAACTAATACTAATTTACTTACTGCACATTTAATGCAAATATAACACCAACACCAACACATCAGGTGAATCAGTGCACAGACAAGAAAGTTTGCAATGAATCAAAAATCAGTAATGCAATCTGTAGCAGTTTACTTAACCTCCATTGACAAGCATGAGTGACTTTGAACAGCTGACTTTAAATGAGACTTTAACAATAACAAAGTTTTGTGGAAAGGGTGTCATTTTGAACAAGTTAATAAGCGTGGAGAAGCCATGTGTGTTTCACGCTGGGGAAACTAATCAGTGCTCCATCATGTCTTTCCTCCAGCAGTGGCCCAAAATAAAGAAAACAAATCTGGCAGCACCCAGGATGCTGGTGTTATTTTGCTGTGGGAGTCCCAGCACCAATGAGAGAAACTTGAACACAGCTTTGTGCCCCGTCACAGTCTGTACAAAGGGGAATGGGCTGCATTAGATATGAAGCGATCGCACTTGACATCGGCACTCGGCTATCTGCTCACATCAGTGGCACACCCCTGCTGAGCCCAGACTTTGCAGAGCCACAATCAGAGTGACCTCAAAGAGAGTCTACAGCCTGGGTGAAGATACAGATGGTGAAGATACAGACGGCAAATATATGTGCAGCAAAACAGCACAACATTTGTGCAGATGTGCGATTAGACTTATTATGGAAATGTTGATTGATTAAATTAAAAAGAAAAATTGTTTTAAGAAACTAAGTGCCATCATCTTGCACTGGGGATCTTTGAAAACTCATTGGTGCTTTATGCCACCCGGTAGAACTACAACCCCTAACCCCAGTGAAATGGAGAGACATTCTCAATAGATAAGAGATCTGTAGGGAATTTTTAAAAAATCAGGAAGGCAGTCAACCTAATTAATGGGGTGAGGGTGAGCAAGGCCCTTCTGGTGAATGCATATAAGAGATAGAGGGGAGAAAAGGTGGATGGAAAGACAAGAGTTAGAAAACAAAAGCGAGCTCGCTTGTGAGCGACGAGAGGAGAGAGAGAGAAAGATGCCTTCAGGGGATCCTGGCCCCATCTTTTTTCTTCTCTCCTGCTCAAGCATTTGTGAAGCATAATGAGAAGGGCTCCATGCACAGATCGATGTGCGGCTGGTGAGCTCAGCTGCAGGTCTTGCACAGCGGACACGGCTAAAGGCTCTTCATGCCGGAGGAGCGGCTGGCCTGAGAAATGGACTCACTGCCTGAAAGTGGTGGTGGGAGGGTGAAGAAAAAATATAAACGAAGGAGAATTGAAAACGATGGTCTGATGGAGGGGTGGAAGAGGCTGGGAGGTTAAGGGTAGGCAATAACCTACCTGATGAACCCCCATCTTCTCTCCCAGTGGCATCCGAGCTCAAATGAATTTGGCTATTAAGAACAGGCCTGCCACTCGATTTGATCTCCATCTTGGGTTAGAGATGAGGAGTATGACCTCCAATTCTCAGAGAAGGGACAACCAAGATATAAGAGAAACCCCAGCACTTCTCTTGTTTATTGCCTCTCCACAGCAATCACATTCTCAGATGGTACTAGTGGTTTTGCTGTATGTATGGTACAATGACTTCCAAGGTTCAGAGGATAAGGTTCAGAAGTTATTTACTGTCATTCAACCACATACAGCAAGTAAATTTAATGTTTCTAATGGTGCAGAAATAATGTAACTGTACAAATAGAGTTTAACAATAAATGTAATCATCTGCTTCTAATCGCCAAACAATAAACCCTCTTTTTTCAACCAGTTGCCTTTCTAATGAGGTAGAGCAGCATACAGCTTTTGACAAAATAAAAAGCATTTTATTGAAGTGCTGATCTCTCCTAAGCGACACAGCAATTGCTCTTATTGCCCAATCATTTTAATGGAGAGATTGTGGTCTTGTGCAGAACGCCTTCAACATAGCACTCAGTCATTAGGATTTCAGCCTGCAGAAAGGTCAGAGACAGCGGTGCCGGCGGCAGCTGCTGATAGCGGACTGCTGAGGTGGCGTTTGTGTCGCCGTGCTCCTGTGCATCTCCTGCTTGTCTGGGCGGTGGTGACTTGCCAGATGGGCCACGGCTTGGTTTCCCCGGCTAATGGGGAATAATGGAAGGAGGAGACGAGAGCACCTGGAGCGGACGACCTGCTACGCCTGAATGACAAGGACTTCTCTTAGGCGAACCCTCTCACTGCATGGCTGAAATTGAATGGGGGCTTGGGGACTATGTTTAAGACCAATTTAAGGCTGAGACCTGATGGAAATCTGAGAAGCCTAGTCACCGTCCACTCTGCAAGCAGGCAGAAAAGTGTCTTGTTGACAGGGAAATAGCTGTAAAGTTGAGCAACATCCCTAGCTCTTTTAGTAATGCTCAGAGACTTGTATTATTGCAACACAATGCAAACAAAAAGACTTGATGGCTCCTGTCGTGACTGAAATCTCAATGTCTGGCTGCTTACACAGATGCACTGCTTTCACTGAGATCAATCATTCATTTGTGTTGGTCATTTTCCAACAGCTGCAAGATTCAAACAAGCCTCTGTGAGACGGACACAGAGGAAGGATGAGAGAGTAAACAAGAGAGAGACCGAGCATCTGAGGTTTTGCTCTGTGGCTTTTTGATAGGGTGAAGGCCAACTCATAACACTGCGGTGCTTGGATTTCTTTGCTGGCACATTTTTATACAGCCTTCACAGATCCAGGACTGGAAAGCAGCCACTTCCTTCGCACAAGGGGTTGCTCTTCTCAGACTGCAACATGTTTGGATGGAGACAGCAGAGTTTTAGGGTTGAGGGTTAACTTTGAAACAATGATCTACTTAGGGTAATCTGCATGAGTGTTTGGCACGCACAGACACCCAGACCTAAGCTGCCCGTCAAACTCCCAGCGTGACACAGGTCATAGGTGGTTTCCTCCCAAGAGGATTTGCAGCCCTAATGCCACTCTCACTTAAAGCGCTGAACACCACAGCCAAAACTTAGTACACTTGCGGGTCAGCATGCCTGAAAACATATTAGCAAACCTCCTGAGGCATACTTCCCCAACCACACCGCACAGCTTGAGGCAAGTATACACCTTTGATACATGGCTTAAGATCCCCTGCTATTTAATGGTAGAAACATTGTACAAACTCATGGAATAAATAGGACAGTATAAGAAAACCATGGGTGTTTATCCTCCAACTTCCTCCTTCCACTAATTGCTGCCATAGACAGATCCCTGGCCTACCCCTCAGGCACTCACCGATGGTTCACTAATCAGCCTCTGGTCTCACTAAAACGAGATTTCAATTAATTAGGCTGCCCCATGTAACACTGTGGGATTAAGTGACAGCAGGAAGCCTCAGTTATTAAGATATATGCTATGCGCCAACCTACATGTTGCAATTGCAGGCTACAGATGGACAACACTTCAACTGGTTGGAGAGATCTTCACTGGTAATACATAGTACTTCATAGTTACTTGTGGCATTATCTCAAAAGTAAAAGCTTATAAAAAGACAAAACAAAGTCAATGCATCTATATTTGAAGGAGTATCCTCCAGGAAATTTTAGCAATCCAGTCAACCCTGAAAAGATTCAAAATGGGGGGCGGTGGGTGGCTTCACTGACAGAAATGGGAAAACGGGTGATGTTATCACTGTGGCAGGTCGTCACTAATGAAAGCCATTTCATGGCTCAGGGTACATAATCGGCAGCAAACCCTGATAGCCAGCCAAGCCTGGAAGAGAAGCAAGAGCCCCTTCAACCATCTCTCTCCCCTTCTCCATTGCCCACCCTTCCCCCAACACAGTCCATGTGCAGAGCCTCTTTGAGGTCTGGGGAAAAGGGCTTTGAGGAGGACCAATTACAGCACAAAGGACAGAGGTCTTCTCAAACCAACACCAGCACTGCTGCCTGACTCAAACCGTATAAAACTGAGCCTCCGTTAGCAATTAGTGCCTAACCTTTCCCTTCTCCCTTCATGCCTTTGGACTGAGCTTGGCAAGGACAGGTTTCCCTGCTGCCATGGTTTACGAAATGCTGAATGACCATTCCCAGGATTAGCTTTATATAATACGCCGATAATAGGATGTTTCTGGACAAAATAAAGCCTATTGTTTGGGAACTTGAATTGGTTTGGCATGAATTTGTAAACACAAGGTTGAATCGGCTTTTAAGAACTAGACTGAAGCCTAACCACCCAAATGCATTATATTCAGAGATGACAAGAGGCCTCCCTTCAAGAGCTAGCTTAGATCTGATGAAGAAGAGCTTCCAAAGCACATTCCTTGCAATCAGCCCAAAGCTGTCTCTTTCTAAATGCTTAAGTATGATAGACATCCCAGGCTCGCGCCTTCACATGACCGGAGGTCTCCATGCCACATTATGTAATTACCCCAACTGCTTCTCCTTTGCAACCTTTAACCCTGATTGCCAAAGGCTGCCTGAGGTTCAAGTTGCTGCCATAGCTACACAATAGATGGGAGGTCCCATCTGCCTGAAACTGCTGCCACAGACTCTGCCCTCAGGCAGGGCTGTTTTCTGGCCACCATAGTGGACTCTTAACTCACAACAATAAAGCAGTGAATCTGGCTGTGCTGCATTTCCCAGCTCAGATCAGACAGGGAAGCCACAATCCCAGACCTTTACTGCTATCCTGTTAGCTCACAACCTGTCACCTCTACCAACAGTACACTCAAGCTATTTATCTATTCATCCATCACTTCAAAATGAGAGCAGTATATTTGTGAGGTTTTCCCATTAGCACAAACTAGAGTTAGGCAATTCCTTTGAGTTGTGGAAATCAAAGCTTGTGTTGTTGCTTTGTGTTGTAATATTTGCAATCCAAATGTTCCAATGGTGCAAAATTAAACAAGCCTCACAGTATATAAAAAAGTTAACCTACTTTACAAAGATGGGGTAAATGTGTCTCTCTACAGAGAGAAAAAAATTATGGAACATCCCAACTTATTCAGCCAAGCATGGTACGATGGCAGACATACATCTCTAGCAGTGCTGCCACAGAAGATGATGCTCTGATATGAGGCACAGCAGACAGCCAACATGATACTGAAGTGTTTTGTTTAGGCCATCACTCTCACTATTGTTTATACCACTTTCATGTGTGCTGTGATATTACTACAGTGTCAAAGTAGGTACGTTGTTCATACATTTTCTTCTTGGGAATCAAGAATGGCTTGTGGCTGGATGGTAAAGGCAGGTTGCCTAGATGGACAGCTACTTATAAATATAACCTGTCCAATAACTTACATCACCACAGCTTTCATGGTTTGGTTCTCATGATGGGTAATAAAATGGGTAATAACTGTAACCACATTTTATTCATATGATGTATTGATAAGCTATAGTGAGCTTCGGGGCCACACTACAACCTGATGTCCTTCATTCACCATTCAAAAGCAAGGGCACTGAACCGTCCCGATTCCACTGCGTTGCCTTGGCAGGCTCCATGGCAACTATTGAAATCCCGGTTTCACCATGCGGGCCCTGGCAAGAGCTCAGTGCTTCACTTCCTCCAACCGCTGTCCATTCAGAACAGGCACTGGCGAGTGACTCGATTTATAATTCAAAAATCACAACTTGTGTGTCACTGAATGGGTGTGTTTTTTTTTTCATGACGACGCATTGAACAATTACTGTACAAAAATAAATAAATAAATAAAAGTGCCACTCTACTGCTCAATGGCTCATCCTTACTCACTCAACAGAATAGGTTCAACTATGCATTTATTAGACGCAGATGTTGGAAACAAGCTTTTTACACTTGAGACACAAAGGAGCCTTTATGGAACACTGGATGGAAGCGGTACACTCTGTAGGCGTCAGTGGAAAAGGCCATGATGACTCCTTTCACAGAGAATCCTTACATCATTGAATCAACGATATGACTAGGGCTGAATCAGTGCCATTTTTCAGGGGAAAAAAAGAACTTGGGGACACTGGATGCGGAGGACATGGAGGGTTTGCTTGTAAAGGGAACTTGCTGTCTTTCAGGAATCCCTGCACCACTGAGCTAAATGTCTGGGCAAGAAGGGAGGTGGCGTGGGAAGAGGGGGGCACTCAACAGCCGGTTGACATGCCAGCCTGAGCATCCTGAATAAGAGGAGGAGGGCATGGAGGGGGAAGAATTCAGCCTGGCAGAGTAGATGACACAAGGGGAGGGGGTCTGGAGGATGGCAGGGATGGATTCCTGGGAACGAGCTTCCCGAGATGTTTGCGTGTCACTCCCCTTGGTCTTGTTTGTGAATGGAGGTTGGAAGAACAAGAAAATCCTCACGTGAGACCATGCAACCAGAATTGCACATAAAGTTCACTCACAGTGTCACCAATATGGGCCACTGCATGGATAAAAATTGAACTGTGAAAATACTTTGTGTGAGGGCTCCATGATTTATCCATGGCATGTTTCCCAGTTGATGAATGATGTTGTGTTCAAAATTTAACAAACCCGATATAAGTTAATCATTTGCAGATGAATTAAGATAGAATTTCAGTAATGTATGCTCTGGCAGAATTTGAGACAATGAGGCAGTAGAGCTCTCTGGGAGATGGTCCCCTCTCCACATGGCTCCCTCCCTCCACATCTCAGCATCAACCATTCTCTTTCATTCTTCCAGAAGGAACTTGCACACAGACAAACAAGCCTCTCCTCAATTAAAAAAAAAAACACAGGCTTCCAGCGCCCGCTCTTTGAAGTGCCACACACTTTCCAGTCAGAGGAGGAGAACGCAGACGGTAATTAACACATCATTACGCATGTCTGGGTAAAGACTTCTACAAGGAAGCATGAGTGACAAGATATGGTGGGTTCCCGCTACTCAAGGTCCAGTGGCGTAGCAGAAATAAACAAACTAAAAATTTCAAGTGGCCCAGCTGTGAGCAACAATCAGATATCACCCTCACAAAGCACTCAAACTTTCACAATTTTCCTTTCGCATTGCTACATAAAGAGACAGTGTGGTTTACTGCCAGTAAACTGTGAGCAGCTATTGATCTATACAATGCATCAGAGTGGTAAGCTCCATCCCACTGGTTAATTGAGCACAGGTGGATTTTAAGTGTTCAGGTCCCATCACTTATGTCCAGGAGATAAAATCCTGACCATGCTGAGTGTAATGAAGGGATCCATTATTTTCACCCTGCTGATTGCTATGGTCATGTTCCAGTGGTAATGACACTCAGTGCAAGGAAATACGTCAATTAGAGTATCAACAATTTTTCAAAGACGTCCATCATTAACTCTTAACATTAATTTAATTCAAGAGTCAAGGCCCATCCCAAACCATCAATTAAAACAAACAAACAAAGATATACAACATTGACAGACTGGAGTCAGACAGACACAGCAGTCTCTTTAAAGGTTACAATAATAATTGAACCAGCATGCATCAAAGCTGACCATTCAGATTTAATCATACAAAAAGCTGCTGTGGGGACCCCTTCACTCCCCCCTGCCCTGATGAGGTCAATCATATGCCAACCTGATGGAGGTCGCCACCCAAGGCGAATTCCTGAAAGTACCCTGGTGCTGCCGATGAGGCACGGATAGCCTGCCACAGCTTGTGCTGGCATCCCCCTCGGTAGTGGGAACGGACACCCGGGGGCATGCTGTAGTTCCGGAACACATACGCTTTCAGGGGGGTTCCGCGATTCACCACGGTGCTCACTGCTGACAGCTGGTCAAGAGGCAAAGAGGAGCATAAATCACTATTAGTTTCAGATTAAATGTACATTTTTGTCAAATCCTTTTTTTACTGACTTTTTTTTCTAAGAAAGCAACTATCTTTGTTCTACAAGACTAAAAGAAACAAGACAAGACAAATTCAATTTCATACATCGATTCTCACCTTTGGGCAGTCAGGGTTCCTTGAAGTTTCCACCAAGAGATCCAAGCCCAATTTTTCTCTGTGAAAGGAACAGAGGGAATGAAATGCAATCGCCCTGAAACATGTTTGTAGCGCAATCAAATGTAACTGAAGCAGAAAGATTTCAAACGATCACGAATATAGCTTTTGTTACTGGGTTTTGTTATGCACTCTTCTGAAGGACTTGCTCTTTCTAGTTACTGAAGTGACTGGGGCAATGGCTGGCCCAACTTACTTGAGGATGTTTTCCCAAATCTCACTGTCATAGAAAGCATGGCTCCATCCCATCTTCACCGTTCCTACTATGACGTTCTGTTTGAAGACATCAGAACCCAGCTTCCTGTAAAGTTCTTCACATTCACTCAGTGGCATCCGGACCACAGCCAGCATAAAGGCCAGGATTGCACCTAAGGGCGCACGTGCACACACGCACACGCACACACACACACACACACACATACAATTATTCAGAAATAATTTTTTTCATAGAAGCACATCTGTTTTTCCATTTGCCACCTGGTCATTCAGGTTCCTGGGATGAGAGCTTTAGGCTTAGGGACGCAATAACAATGGGAACCATAATTGTCTCATGGACATTCATTCCATTCCAATTCCCTCAAATGGGTGGGATTAAAACAGCTACCATACTACCAGCTACCATTATAACATGGTTGCTACTCCAGCACAACAGCCATTGAGCATTGTATCACAAAACACCACTCTGCTGCTCTTAAAGCAGCCGCCTTTGCAGCAAATGGAATAGGTACGCTTTTCATCGGCAAGAGGGATAAATGCAACACATGAATCATCCATCATCGGCTGCCACTGCCTCACATGTCACGGCCGCCTGCCCCTGAATGGGTTGCAGCAGACGATTAACTCTGCACCATGGTCTGCTTCCCCCTCCCCTTTTCCCAGGTAGTTTTACAATAAGGAATTACAAAGTCTATAAAGGGCATGTCGTGCTGTCTTTCGAGGTCAGATCCCCAGGAGATCCATGGAGATGTCACGTGGAGGGTGGTGGCGAATCAAAACCCCTTACTGGGCAGACAGCAGCCATTGAAGCCACCAAAAAGGAAAAAACAAGGGAGAGAAAGAGGTAAAGAAAAGACCAAAAATAAAAAAAGAAGGAGAGAGTGATGGCCAGCATGATAACAGCGCTCAAACAGATGTGTCCCAGATGTGCGCTCAATGCTCCAATAAAGATTATGCGCAGTGTCCAGCTCTCACAAAGATGACACTTCAGATTTACAGAAAAACTGGCACAACACAAAGACTAAATGATAGCTTCAGAAAAATATAGAAGTAGAAGTTTTCTTCAATTCTGACAACCCCTCATTTTCTGCACATTTTACAAATCCAATTTGAGTTCACTTGGCGCACAGATGGTAAAAAGAAATTACACAGTGCCCCCCAGTGGCCAGACAAGGCAAAGCTCCAAATAGCAAAATATAATCACTGCATTACATGTCTCTTTTGTAATTGAAATGATTTCCCAATTCAGGTTACCATATTAGCATTAGTATTAATATAAGAGGATATTTTTGCCCTGTCTTCTTATATTACGGACTAGACAATATATAGTGAAAAAAATACATAGGGCGGCAAAAACATTTTCTGTGTTAAATGAAGCAGCAGCATCTTAGTGGCCTGCAACTGCCACACACATGACGGAGGCAAAAGACTGGAGGCAAAAGACTGGAGGCAAAAGACTGTCTTCAACAAGTCTTGAGTAGTGGAAAAAAAGGGCTAGGTTTACATGCACTTCAGTATCCCTTGACCTGGTGTTGATATATTCGGGATACGGTGTTTAAATGTACACAAAGCTGGTACTTCACATCCAGTCATATTTGGGATACAGAAGTCTCCAACTGGCTGTAATTGAATGAGTCTTGCCCAGCGCCTGCACAGACTTTGATAAGCCCTATTTTTAGTGGTAGTCCATCAAACTAACGAAAACTCACTCAGATAGGCAATGCTGAGCAAACGTCAGTGTTTTTGGACATGCCAACTCCTGTCACTGTTGCAAAGAAAGGTTGAAAATCAGTTACTGTGTGGTGGAAATGAGAGAAGAGAATCAACGTTATGTTTGAGTGTCTCGCAATTTGGGTCAACTCCCCGCTTTGACATGTAAGGCTGTAGCCTCTATGCAGACCTCTATGGGTAATGCATATAGTTTTCTGCCTGGTAGATAGCCTACAGTGTACTGTTTGCACTTTCATGGAAAATTATCATATAGTAGACTACTATTTATTCAATTTAAATGTGACAAATTTATCCACATTAATTAACTGGATCCCTTGCCTGACTTTAGAGTAATGATGCTCAAAAAGTTTGCCAACTTTTAAAATAAAATAATACATAAAATACATAATACATAAAATAATTTGCTATAAAAGGCAAAAGTTGGTCTACAAAAAAAGTTTTCTTTTTTCCCAAAAAATGAGTCTGGAAAAGGGGGATCACCTTATATTCGGGCAAAGATGAGAATGCAAAGTGTGGCCATACAGAACTGACAAGTATACTTTGGAGTCTTTCATACAAGTCTGAAGAAATATTAACGTAAAAGCAATTTTTCCACACCTACATTTTTAAAAATGAATGATGTGTCTTATTGTCAGGACTCAACTCAGTTCTACTGTGACATTGGATCATTGGCAGAAGGCACACACACTACTGCAAGGTCACAGTGTGTGTGTGTGTGTAACCCATACATTCAACAAACCTGTACTGACACCACAGATGTAATCAAACAGCTGGTAAATGGGTTTTCCAGTGAGGGCTTCCAGTCGGAGCAACGTCTGCAGAGCAATGAGTCCCCTGAGATTCACAAATACACATGCACACACACACACACACACACACACACACACACACACACACACATATACAGTATAAATAAAAGCACAGTGGAGAGAAAACACAGATTACTGATAATGAATGCAGACTGAGGGTGTAAAAAAAAAAAAAATCACAGCACCTTGTGCCCCCTCCATCAATGGACAGAACCCGTATGCCCCGTCCTTTGACTGGGTCAACGTAGCCAACCAAAGACAGGGCCTGTCTGATGGCACCCTGCAGGGTGGGGTCACTGGCCTGACGTAGGCGAAGCAGGCATGGGATGGCCTTCTCCTGAGGACCAGGAATAATGGCAGAGTCAGGACTTTCAACGATCACATGTTACACACTGGTACAAATGCTAGCCTACATGTGCATGGTACACATGATTAAACAAAAAGGGCAGATTTTGAGACACTCTGATTAGGTCTCACTCTTTTTTTTTACTTAGAATACATTTGACATTGGCCTATAGCAGTGCTTCTCAATTATTTTCTGTTAGCCCCCCCCCCCTAGGAAAAAGAAAACATTTCGCGCCCCCCACTCTCCACCATGACTATAAATAGTATTATTTGTCACACTTTATTGTAGTATGGCAAAAGAAAAACATGTTCCCCATGGTGATACACGAGAAGAACTAGCCTATAGTGCAATCACCCTTGTGCACATAATACTGAACCATTAACTGATGGAAAGCGTGATGTAAGCAAAATGCCTTACTGTTCAGGATAGTGTAACATGCTAACACTGTGTTATTTCTAAAGCCATCTTATCTCTAAAGGCTAAATGAACAGAGGGCTGACTAAGCAATACACCAGAGATAAGTGGGGTCTGCTTTACATTACATCTTCAGTCAACACCACATTCACCAAGTAGAGCAATACATAAATATACTAACACTGACAAAAGGGATTCATATGACCTTAGGGACCCATATGACCTAACATGGCTCTGGAGTTTCCAAGTATCATTATTTACTAATGTCCAGAACAAAAAAAAAGCAGAGGATGGAGTTAGAAACTAACAGATGCCATCCAAGAGTCTTATATTGAGTCTTATAGAGCCTTTGAAATCACCTGCATTTATTTAATTCACTGCTGGAACAATTACATTTGCAACTTCTAGTTAAATGAAAAAAAAGGTCATTCAAGGTCAAAGGCAGCAATGCCACTTCAGAGAGAACAGAAGCCACTCCAGAGTGCAAATGATAAGGGCTGCCTCACATCTATTCCCACAGCACTACTGACATTTAAAAAGGCATCTGACAGTGTCACACAACTCCAGCATAAATATAAAATTAGCACATAGCCCAGCACCTCTCTCATCGCAAGCATAACAATGCTTTCACAGCACTGCCAAAAGTTCAACAATAGTGTTAAACAATGTGTTCCACAACAAGGGCTCCTCATTAACCTGGCCTTTGAGGGGGGGGCACGGACAATCATTTACATGTAATACATGACTGTGTGGATGATACACCTTGGGTTCCTTCATTGGGCTGACATACCTTAACTGCCACTACCCTTGTCTCTGGAAACTCCAGCAGGTGGTAGTTGAGGTCCTCCACGCGTTTGATGTAGATTCGTACATCAGTTGCTCGGTGCAAAGCCCGAACAAGAGCCCGGGTCCGATTATCCACGCTCACTCTCGCAATAATCTGTAAAGAGTTAGACACAACCTAATTAATATGGGATGCTTAGAGCCCAGCAAAGAGGACCTAGGGTAACAAGTTCTCTTGTATTTATTTACACAGTCTAATTATAGATATGATGTGACTTTGGGGAATGTAGGCCAATGTCATATCATTATTTAGAGGCAACACAGATTGGGGATAGAGAGTCCAGTGTTTGTTTTTGTCTGAGAGGAACAGACAGAGCAAGTACTGTGAATTCGTTTGTCAATACTTCTCAGTCAACTGAAGTTATTACATTAATCATGGATGATAAGTGACATGCATTATATAGTACACATACATTTCACAAACATAGTGTACTCAGTCTGTAACTTTATTTACAGTAATATATGCCACACCACGTATAAATCTCAGGTCAGTGTTTTAAACTAAAAAAAACATGTTTTGACTTCACCCTTGTACCCTCACCCTTCACCCATGTATTAACCTCAGTTTACCTATTACTGTACTGAATTACAATCAGATCAGCTCAAGGAGAATGATGAAAAGAAATGCAATCCTGTATATAGCCTTCACCCTTGTACTAACTTTATAAATAAAAAAAGAGCAAATCCAATGTATTAACCTCGGTTAATAATCAGGAAATTACAGTACTAAAAATAAATTCAGCTGTCAAGACATCATAGTCCATATCATGTCAACTTACAGTATGACAAGAAGCCTAGTGTATAAAGGTGATTTTTTTATTTTATTTTATAAGTGAGGAGGACTACTTGTCTGAACGAATGAACGAACAGGAGACTCTCTATAGCTTCTGTGACATGTCCATGATGCCCGTGGTTTATTTTTAACGTGAGATTAAATGAAACAGTGCACACACATATGACCCGTCACGTGAGGATCATGTCACTCCTCCTGACAAACCATCTCTGGTATCTTTCCATCATAGACTTTGACTACAATGTAGTCCAGGAGCTATGTTACCGAGACATTTTACAGTTTTCTCTCTAATTCTTATAATCGTACTATGATGATATAAATGTACTTGGCATGAGTTTAATTTGAGTAAAATTCCCACTTAATTCCCATTTAAATCCAAAATGCTATTAAATTCCCAATTAATTACCGTTTTAATTCACAATGCTATCTGTGAAGATGCATTATTTTTGTTGCAATTTTTGTATGGACTTGACACTACACCATTGTGTTATGCTATTCTATGTCAAGCATATTGTTGCCCCTCCCTTCTTGAGCAGAAGAATGACTTACCCTCTCCCTCTGAACGAGAAGTCGTTTGGCCTTTTCTTCAGCGGCTTTCTGTTCTTTGTTCTCAATCACTTTCTTCTCCTTAGCAGCATCTTCTTCAGTGGCAGAGTCCTTCTCAGCAACAGCGGCTTTCGTTTCCGTGCGAAACTTTGGAACAAGGGGGGCAATGTAACTCCCCACAAAGGCTTGAACAGTGGGTGCCGAATAGGACAGGTAGTGGCTTAGACCTTTCTTTGGAGATGGCGGGGGGCTTGGAGAAGATGGACTGACTTGGGTGAGAGTCAGAGATGATGAGGGCGCTGGTGTCTGGTCCCTGTGTTGGTCTGGCTTCTCAGTAGTAGGTTGGCTAAGGCCATTTTCAAGTTGAAGCTGCTTTTCTTCAGTGTCTGCTGCTCCCTTTGTGGTGCTCCCAAAATAAGCATTGATATGATGGGCTACATAATTGTAGGTCTCATCCAAGTTGACTGTAAAAGATCCTGGATGGAAAAGTGGAGTGGCTGGTTTAGGAGCAACTGAGCTTTTGGAGCTGACAGTACTGTGATGAGGGGGCTTGTTTTTCCCATTTCCTTGACATGTCGAGTCTCCTGGAGGCTTTTGCTTCTTCTCCTCCACCACGTGGTCAGCTGCTGGAGAAACTGTGACAACCGGTGGGGAGGAAACAGTGGAAGGGGCTGGGGAACCAGAAGCAGCAGGGGTGGATGCCACATCGCCTTTTTCCTCCCCCAGTGCCTCTGGGCTGGACCTGACATCCTTTCCCTCTTGGACAGGTTTGAACCGCGCTATCCTGCCAAGGATGTCAGCCTGGGTCCCACTCACTGCTTTGGAGACAGACTCCAAGGTGCTCCTTAACCGTGACATGCGATGACTCAGATCGGCAGATTCACTGGCCCCAGACGTACTGAAGTGGGTGACACAGGGGTACAGACTAAGTCTCTGTCTGAGAGTGCTAGCTTTGCACAGCCATCCTTTGCGTCCCACGCTTTTCAAGATCTGGCTGTGGGCAGCTTGCCAGCTGAGGCGGCAAGCTCTGTGGCCAAAGTGGCATCTAACATGAGGCTTATGAAATGAGCTCTGAGTAGGTGAAAACACAACAGACAGGGGACTCTGGCCTTGTGTGTGCCACAAAAGAACAGTCCTGTTTAGAGAAAACACACAGGTATCTGGAACCCATCTATAAGTCATGTCTCATGATGATCTTTTGAGACTAGTTCAGCCTCCTGTGGTCTTTTAAGAACAAGCATCGTTGTGTTCCCACTCCAACTGATTCATTCCTCTAGGAGAAAGAGAAAACGAATAGATCAGCACTGCACATAAGAACACCATCAACAGAATTAACTGACACTGATTATAGTGAAACAGGCTAATCTCCATGTGATGTGCTACAAGTGGTACGTTAGAAAATTAGGAGTTGGATATTAGTCTGTGTATGTGCACGCAGCTGTTGGGAGGCCTAGCTTGAGTGGATGTCGTGCAACGTGCAGGTGATTCTTTTACTTTTACTGTCTATGGTGATTATTAGCGCGTCCCTTCGACCTCGTCTTACTTTAACCGTTACATGCGTGGCGACACGTCAACCTTGTTGACAAGCTTAAAAAAGTTTAACATTTTGAAATCCTTTGAATGGGGCTTTGCGACTAGCTACAGCTGTGTTGCTAGCTAGCAAGCTAACGTTAACGTAATTATTGTTTGAGTACATAGATAACTTTACGTTATTGTTATTATTAGTAAGTTCGTAGTTAGTAAGGTACGGCGGCAGAAGGAGGCACGTTTATGTTTATTTAGCGGTTAGCATACAATCAGCGGCATAGGCAATCGAGAACGCGTCAAAGCCAGTAACTTCACGTTTCAAAAAGAACGCCTTCATGAATTTACATACCATAACATTTACCTGCGCTTACTTGCATCCATCCACCAAAATGTGGGAACAGTCTTGGGATACAAAGACTTTTCTCAACTCAGAGGTTATGGCAAACTTCAGCAAGCTAGATATCTTACTGGCTAACATTAGCCGGCTAGGTCATTGCGGTAAGAATTTTTTCCGTGAAGTACAAAACAGAAAAACATTGACCACGTGCTCAGGCTGCGAGATTCGATTGGTTTCTGATGGTTTGCCCCTAAAGTTTCACGTGTCAATTGGTTGAGGGCGAACGACTGATCACTGGACAACCCTCTTCTCTGAGATCTCACCTCATACATCATGGACATATTGCAGGCTTGATTTCTTCAAAGTGCCCTTAGTAAACATCTGATTGTGAGTTGAACACTATTTAAAAGGATCCCTGACAGGTAAGACATGCTGGCCTTATAAGACTGACGTTGGTATCAGTTATATTTAACATGATTTAAAAAACATTCATAGCAACATTCATCATTAAAACTTTTTTGCAGAGCTTGTAAGCATTTACGTCTCAATGCTTTCTAGGTAGAAAGTGACATCACGTAGGTGCTATGGATGGTGTCTATATGCAGTAACAGCTTGACTGCTGCCCCTTGATTGGACCTTGATTAGATTTAACCAGGTGATGTCACTTTTACAACAATGGCAGTTTATGAGTGAAAGCATTTTTTGAACTTTTAGGAAAATCAAAAATATTTTGCGTGTTTTAAAATCTTGTTTATGTAGACTGACTTGTCTTACTAGCAATGGATTCCTTTAAATAAAAAGGTGAGTTACAATGGGGAAAATTAATGACTTTCAGGTTACAATTCCAATAGGCCTATGTTTCAAAATTGTCCATGGCCAAGTGTCATGAACAGTTTTTAACCGTATAGCACGGCTAGGCATAGTGAGTCCAGCAAGGACGGTAGTCTATGCTACTTTCAGCATTTATTTCAACATTTATTCTCTCGGGTAGACGGTGAATGAGCAATCAACACATGGAGATAAGGAATGAATTTTGGCATCCTCCATTCCAGAAACCGGGCCCGGGCCGGGTCTTGACTGGCAAACATAATTGTGTTGTATACGTAATTTGAATTTGAACTATACAGGCAGATGTTGGCCTGAGCACATTTACCCTGAGACATTTTATGAATAGATGTTCACACAAACTTCAAAAACCTGCCAAGCATTTTATAGGCCAGTAGAGGGTACAGTACATAATTGCCTCCAGCCCTCCTAAATGGTACATAATTTCATTGACATATTGTAGTGTCCAGTCAGTATTTGAAGGTGTTTATTTGACAGTGTTATTTGTCTTGGCATGAACACTTGTAGTGCTATGGTACATGATTTACATAGCTTACATAATTAATGACAAGATGCTTAGCATGAGGATCTGTGCATACTGCAGTGCATTCATTCACCTTTATTTGTTATAGAGGGACAAGGTACATTAAGGGACATTTTACAAGTAAAATGTAAATGCACCCAATTATAGCCAAAGGCATGTGAATGCATGACACATTTATTTATTGACACAGTGTTTTGCCACAATGTCAGAGGAATCTGAGTGTCATAACATAGACATCTCAATAGACCTTGAAAGAGGTGAGCTTAAAATCCCCCTTGATCCTAACATAACTGATGACATCCAGGCCTTCCCTGTTAGGGAACTGAATCTCCTCCCCATCAGGTAGTTCCACCTCAAACAGGTTGCCAGTCAACTTTACTCTGACCTGCATTGTGAAAAAAAGTAAGCAAAAAATGTTTGTATGGAAATAAATCTTTTAAAATCCTCTATTCACACACACAATTTAAATTTATTTCAATCTGCTCAGATATTTCAGTTATTCAGTTACAACATAATTTAAATCAGACAACTACGGGCTGTTAATCTGTGCAGGTTTTTACACACTGCACACTCACAAGCTTGAAGGAGCTGTCTGATATACTTTTAGGTTTAAAAAAACATTTAAAAATTCAGGAAACAGAATCAGGAAACAGGAACAGAATGTGAAGTGAAATAGCTATACTGATACACCTTGTTGTCCAAATTGCCCAGATATCCACTGAAGTTAGTGTGCAAGTCAACTAGCTTCTGTCAGCAAATTATCATAACCCATTCTACTGTGTAGTGAATACAAAGCTGTGTTCTAGACAACTTGAACACTGAAAGTATTCCAAGATTTGTCAGCTTTAAAACTAAACCAAATTTGAAATAGACCCTAACCTGTACCTAACAACAGAACATATAGTTGCCTTTTCCCTCCATACCTTAACTGTGCCCGGATGGAAGGGATTGTCATGCCTTTCCTCATCGCCCCAGACACGGTCATGCTTAGAGTTGCAGATAATTGCAGTCTCTTTTTTGAATCGTGGGTTGAAGTGAAGGGCCAGGTTATCTCTGTCTGCACCCAGATCAATTTGGAACCTGTTTGACAACACCATACATATAAATATGCATGATCAAACATGATTCCAAATTTCATTTCATTAAAATTGCAATGCCAGCATTTTACTTTATTTTGTGAATGCCTCCATACCTCTCTGGATCACTGATGAGTATCCCCTGTATTTTCAGTTGATCCCCAGCTCTCAGTACAATATTTTTGAACTCACACTCCTGCTTAGACAGACAAGAAATGGAAAAATGTGTCAAGCTCCAAACCAATCAGACATACATTGCAAATTGATCCTTTCTCTCGGAAGCATAGGATAAGCTTACCATGTTTTTCAGACTGTGTTCAACAGTAGTGTCACAGTGCAGCTGACTGTATTTGTGTCCTTGGTGGTTTGGGGCTGATGGTTTTCTGCTTTATATGTGAAAATTCCAATCAAACTATTCATTTACAATGCAGCACCATCAGACTAATGACTTCAGCACTAAACACATTAGTTTGTTTTCTGATTTAATCTACATGCCTTGCATGGCTGTAATGATGAAATCTGTTTCATCAATCACTCATTGTCAATTGCACGCATTGTTCTTTGATCAGATTTCCCTGGTGGGTTATCTGCTTAGATCAGTGCCAAACCATATCCTTATGATAAATAAGTGAAACCGTCTTGGGTCCGTATTGTTGAATGTTGTTGTTTTCAGAGAACATTCAATGTACTGTATGTTTACTTTCCAGTCTTATGCTTCTCTTATGTATTTCCATTGTAATAAGTGCCCCTCCTTTGCAAATGTATTAGAGCATCCAACAAACATTCATTTTGTGTTTGCATTGACATTTGTGAATGTGGTCCCTGAAACCTAAACATTTAAATAGTTACAAACTTCATATGCTTGTTGAAAATGAGTGTAAGAGGCTGTGGGTAAGGTGGCCTAGACCTAACTTTGATTGTTTTGATTATTTGAAGTACTGTATAATACACACATTTGGAAAAGACTCAAGAAAAACTTTAAAGATTTACAGTGTATGTGGCCTATAGGTGAGTACCAGTGGTGAATGACCTAATTTTGTTCATTTTATTCATCAGCACAGATTTACAGTTTACCTGTTGTAGGGGGGGGGGACAGGAGATTTTTGGACCTTGTATGCAAAACCACCATGCGGCTACAGTATATAGGCCTACTTATTTTTACAATAATAAGCAGTCTTCGTAATTCTTATTGTGGGGAAGAATAATCTCATCATAAAAATGTCGATAAACTAGGACACAGCTGAGTTGAGTGTATTTGATTACTTGTGATTATGTTCCTGTTGATGACAGCTAAAAGTCTGACTGAAGGAGGCAAAATCAATACTGATACTGCATTCAGAAGATGCCTTTAAAGCCAATGAGCCCAAGAGGGTGAGGAACATCATGACTTGACTAAACCTGTTTGCTTTTCCAATAACTTAAACAAATTCCTTTCCAAATTTTTAATCATATGATCATTCTGAAAACTTCAAACAGAATCATTATCACTGGTGAAAATGTCAAGAAAACATTTCAGTGCACAAACCCAAGAATGGTTGCTGGACCAGATGAGTGCAGACAGTGCTTTGCCTCAGAACTGGCTCCAGCTTTGCAACCAATCTTTCAAACATCAATAGACACACACACTATTCACTCACTTTGGAAAACCTAATTTCAGTCAGGACCAAAGTCAAAATAGTTTTATTAATATTTGTAATAAGGTACATTTGGCAAGTTAGCAGGAAGTAGTCAGCTGATCGACCAGATAATGCGGTCAGCTGGGCTATCAGCTGACAGCAGGGCTTGACTCTGTGGCCTGCCAGAACTAATGCTCAATCATGCTCAGTCTGTCAATCCAGTCCCCAAAAGCTCTAAGAAGCACAAAGATATTAGACCAAAGCTCTAACCTCAGTGGTCATGAAATCACATAACAGATCATTTTGACCCACGGCAATTTGCTCATAAACAGGATCACACTGGTTCACTTGATCTCTAAACACCTCTCTATCTGGTATAGAAAAACATAACACCACAGTAAAATTATATTTTAAATATGCTTCCTTTCCTCCACATTCTGCTGGATTTCCTCCAGCCTATCCATCCCTTTTTTTGAAGAGTACCTGTCTTTGTAGTTTCTTGAGACTTTATGACCATTCTTTTTTCTTGTTGATCAGCCCTTGTCTTTCCCTCCATGGGGATTTCACTTTTCTTTCCTCAGCATCTCTTTGGCTTCTTGACATTTCTTCTTTGTCTCACTAAATCTTTTCTTACTACATTTTTTATCAATTCTTTCAAACAAGTCATCCACCAATTGGTATTGTGCCTTTTCCACTTTTTCCATCACTTCCATTTGCCTTTTAATAGTGTTTCTCTTTTTCTATTGTCCTACATCATTCAGCCTCTCATCTTTTGATCTGAATTCTCTCAACCATTTCATGCCTTTGACTGGTGTCTCCATTTTTGCCATAGATTTTTCCTGGCTTTCATTACTTTTACTTTGCACTTCAAGTTCATCCAAAACCTGCTCTCCGTCTTGTAAGCTTGCACAATCTTTCTTTTTCTCAGCGTTTTGTTTGATTTCCCTAATCCATTCCTTTATCTATCAGTTTCTTCACACCAGTTGTTCTTTTGTTCTCCACTTCAATCTCTTTCTGGCTTTCCTTCTGTAGTAGCTCTACTCTTTTGGCAATTTTCCTCTCCTTGTGCTACAGCAGCCCTTGTTCTTTTTTCTGAACTGCCTCTTCCTCCTTCCTCCTCCTTTCTTCCCAAGTCTCTGGGCTTCCCTTCACACTCCTTGCGGCATCTTTCCTTGTGTCCCTTTTTTGACGTCTCTTTCTCCTTCTCATTTTTTCTCTCCATATTTCTCATAATAAATTTGTATATTAACTGCAATTGTGTATTAACTGCACTTTTAAAATGCTGAGTTTGTCAAGATAAGTGTTTATTAGTGATGTTACCTGTGACACCTAAGATTTGAAGCATATATTCAAAAAATTAACCACTGCGAAGTGAAACACTGTGTCAGAGCTTGATTTGTTTGCTGATGGTCATGTGACCAGTGCCTTTCGAAGCTTTGTTTCACATACACACCCACCTGACTGCTTTGAATTTTGGTTTAAGTCTTTAAAGTGTCCTGAAATGGGGCACAACCTTGTGGATTGCCCTATTCTCGTAGCCTTATGCATGCATGCATGCAAACGCTTTCACATTGTTTCACTTTGTGTAAAGCATCTGAAACCTATCCACTGGCTTAAGTTCTCTCCATGGTGGGCAGATACTTGCTGCCTCACCTAATCGCTACTGTTGGTTGTGACATATGTTAGACGTTGGAATGCACCCTTTGAATTCAACGTTATCGCTTTCAGCCCTCTCTGTGTTTGCTGATTGGCCCATCCAAGCTTATAGGCGGTGCGAACCGAAGCCTATGGCTGGCTCCCTGACCAGTGGTGGAGTTAAATGAGAAATTGAGTGGAAGCACTAGGTGGCACGAGCCTGGCTGCTGTTTTTGGGGAGTGGATCTACTTTTGACGCTACAAGGAGTTTTTGTTATCTCTTTCACAGTGTCTGTGGTTGTACAACAGAATGCTTGTTACACAGTTAGCTTGTTATGGAGCTAGTCAGCTTTAAGTAAGAGTATGCTTAATGTGCCAGATATGCTGCATATGTAAAGACATGCTGTACTGATTCACTTGTGGACAACAGGACTGGTAGTAGCCTTGCCAGCGATCACGGTGTGTTGTAGTATGCCAAGGGACCTCATCACACACCATGCAAAGCTTATCCATACATAGCCATGTGAGAATAAACACACATTTTTCCTACATGCTATATGTATGAAGTAGCTTTATAATAAGTAGACTATTGATCTTTGTTCCATACATGGCCAGGAGCTTTTTAAAATAAATAATGATCACACAATGAGCACATAAAAAGCCATCCTTTAAAAAAATGTATCTCTTCTGTTTTTTAGGTGCAGTGTGTTATTTGTAGCCAGCAAGCAACTGGTCTACAATAACAACACCTCATCGATGTTGAGGCACTTAATGCCAAGCGTGACACTGCTTCTGTTTGAGCTGCACCCAGGGTGAATGCCTTCCATCACTGCAGACTCTGAAGACCATGGTAGAGGTCAAGTATAAGGAGAAACAGAAGGCCAAGGACAATTCAGATGGCTGCTGCAGTTAGTCTGACTTCTGACATGTGGACATCTATCCATATGGGATGTCTACCTTGCCATCGCTTGCCATTTCATTAATGAAAGTGAATTAACTTCTATTTTATTGACTGGGGGGAAGTTCCCTGGAAAACATACGGCAGCCAACATAGATGCTGTGCGGACTGTTGTGATGGAGGAATGGGACATTAAGTCCAAGACCAACCATTAGCCACCCCCCCTCCCCATATGCACTTTATTCTGCCCCTTCCGTGTGCTGCAAACATGGCATGTGCTAATATTTTAGACTGTCTGCCACAGTCACTAGTAGTATAGAAAGCCATAGATTTGACACCTGGTCTTAAGGACATGAGGGGCAAGGCCAGGAAAATAACTGGCCAGTACCTTGGCTAGAGAGCGTCTGCTTTGCCTACAAGAGGAAATGCAGTGAAGTAAAATTGACTGATTTTTAACAACTCGAGTAAAGTATATATTTTTACTTTACTATATCTTTACTATCTCTGCATAACACTTACACCAGCCTGCAGCCACTGACCTCAAAATAAATCTTTTCAGATCTGTACAGGTCGTTCTGCGAAAGTTTCTTGAGACACGCCCCACAATCTTTGGTAACTGACTGCTGGACTGTTGTGGTCTATGCTGCACTTTTAGGTCATCCATTTTTTTCCATCTGAAGAAAATTCATTAAACATTGGCCATAAAAGGTCTGTATGAGTCACTGCATTTTTAACGTTTTTTCAAAGCTAAATTATTTGTAGTTTCATGAATAGAATAACCATAACTAGCATGACTCAATTATAATTGGGATTGCACGTGAGGAATTTGCAAAATCTTATTGTCTGGTCACTGCACGTGCCGGAGTCATGTGATGTGGATATTGCCCAATGAAATTACGTTTCGTGTTGTTTCGGTCCTGGGACGACAGCGGCTGCTATGTCAGGTATAAGCTAGGCAGTAAGTTAACTAGTTTGGCAGTTTATGCGAATACTTGAGCTGTTTTCTCCCAGCAGCGTACAGGTAAGTGCCAGTGTTATGTATTTTCTCGAAATGGAAAAAATAATTGTCCAAATACTCTATGTATCCGCCGACATCCAATGTTGGCTATCACCGCTGAGCTAGCAGTATCTAACGCGGCTTGTGTCGTTATGAGCCTACTTCTTGCTAGGAAACTGAAGATAACGCTTACGTTGACTGCAGTGCAGTTTGTTGTTAATGTGGATAATTGTACGCATACAATAATACCCAAATGAGACCACCTTTAAAATATACCTTGTTTCAGTACATTGTTACAATTTCAACAGCGCTGCACAGAAGGTGCACTTTAATCAGTGGTCGTCACATTGTTACACTTCACATCATTGGCTACTTATGCACTGTCATGCTGTTTATTTCCCAGACATTGTGGCACTAACGTTATGTTGCTATATGGCCATGTTATCATATTTGAACCGCGCTAGTATAGGAGAGAGCAAAGATCAGAAGAACAAAATATCAACGTTGATTTATATGGAAATTACCAATACGAACGCACTTTTTAACTTATTTGCTCTTTGCTATAGAATTACAGATTGAGAAAAGTGGAGAGGCTAATTAAAAAGTCGTTTCTGTGACTTGTTTTCTTCCATGTCATAGGAGAAACGTACGCCATGGCCACAGCGCAATCAGCAGTGACGTTTGCAGTGTGCATCTTGATGATAACCGAGCTCATCCTGGCAAGAAAAGACTACTATGACATTCTTGGTGTGCCCAGAGATGCCACTGAACGCCAGATAAAGAAGGCATTTCACAAGTTGGCTATGAAGCTCCACCCTGACAAAAACAAAAGCCCTGATGCTGAAGCAAAGTTTAGGGAAATTGCTGAGGGTGAGACCCCCCCCCCCAGTGTCATTGACCTGTAATAAATGCACTTTTTGTCAGAATACAGTGATTTCTTTAGCAGTCATAAATTTTGTTGTTCCAAGCTTCCTGATGCCAGAAGGAAGCAAAGCCTATTAATGCTAATACACTGCATTAAGCTTGAATGAAGATCCATATTAGTATTTCTTTCTGATTGACTTTTGGCTGTCATACAACCATGTTACATTCTTAACTACAATGCCACAAAATTTGCATCTACAATTACCACAGTTCTGCCCACAGATCCCAATCTCGTTACTTGGATGTATTTTTTGTTTGCATACTGTAAGCATCCTGCATATTTTTTGTCCTGGAGTGCACTTTTTCTCCATTTAACTTTGACTTTCTTTGTGCTTTTAGCATATGAGACACTGTCAGATGAGAAGAGGAGGCAAGAATACGACCAGATAGGACACAGTCCTTTCTTCAGTGAAGCTACAGGAGGCTGGCGTGGAGGAGGAGGACGAGGAGGGCAACATTTCCATCACACATTTGACTTTGATGACATGTTCCGGGACTTTGACCTCTATGCCCAAAACCGGCAAGCCCACCACAGGCGGCAGTTCGAGGACAATCTGCGGGCCCAACAGCAGGGGCAGGGACGCCATAAGCGGCACTTCCAGGGTGGCTTTGGGGCTGGCCTGTTCGATGAAATGTTTGACGACATGGAGAAGATGTTCACCATTGACAAGGAGTCCAAGCGGACAGAGAGCCGGTTCCAGGGCACAACCAAACAGCAGTGCAGGACAGTGACACAGCGCCGAGGAAATATGGTGACCACTTACACAGACTGCACTGGGTCGTGATAGAATGGGAGAGCACACCTGCTTCTCTGGAGCTGAACTCTTTGAGGGGGGTTTAGTCTTAGGAGTGCTAAGTTATTAGGTTTGCTGCTGTGAAATGAGTGTGAAGTTAATTGTACTTTGTATTAGTATAAGCTGCCTAACAAGGTTGGAGGATAACATGGTTATGGTGCATTTACTGTTAATTATATGTTAATAAGCAATTTCAACATAAAGATGTTAGTGATCAAGATTTTTTTAACCTTTATTCATGACACTGCAAAGATGGTCAGAGGAAAGAACATTTGTTTACATAGTGCGCCAGAATAGTAGTGACCGTACAAGATGACACTCCTGTTTGTCATGTGAAGGTCACATGTTGTCAAGTAAGCGAAGGTTACATGTCCCAAGTTTAAGCACACTTTACTAACAACAATGATTTGGGTAAACCAGTCACAACCTAGTCAACCTCAACTCTGACTCAACCTAGCTGAATGTCAAAATGGTCTTTTTCCTTCTGTAGTTTGGAGGGAAATAAAAAATTAAATATTTAAATTGCACCAAAATGTTTGAAATGAATGTCTTGCCAGCTGTTCATGCATTTACTTTTTGTTTTTTTTAACTAATAGAACTGACTTTTTAGTATTATTTACATGTTTTAGTTTTTTCAAGGTCAAATGCACACATTTTAGAGGAGCAGTTATTATTATTCTATATTTTTGTTTCTTTTTGTCACCAATAAGTTTCATTCCTTCATAATTTTATTTTCTTCCTTGCCAGATATTTAAAGTCTGAGGAATTGAGGAAGCCAGGAGGTTAGTCTAGAATTTCTGATGTCACTTTAAATGGCCCAACAATTTTGCATTGAGTTGCTCTGAATTCTGATCTGGTTATTTAAAAATAATACATTTATGTATGTTTGGTTATCCATGTATTCTATGTTACCATGGTGCCTTTTTCCTGCTAAATTAACTTACATTTTTAGTGTGCTGTCAAGGCTGCTAAAAGTTAGGATACAGTACAGTGTAGCAGTCATGATAAAGGACCTGCATAACTACTCTTTGCTTCTTTACATTTCAAAGACTTTACTTTTCTTATTTTGTTATTCTTGCACATCTTGCTGAAAATATTCCACTCTGCACCGTGTTGATAGCATGTTCATTCATTCATTTATGACTCAATTTCCTTGCTAAGTGTGTTATTTTTCAGACATTGACACCTATCCCCATAGGCTGATTTTTGTGGTTGTTCTTTCTTTGTTGCACACATCATATCCTAGGTACATTTGAAATTAATTGTACCATAAACCTATGTCTAACGCACATAAGAATTGCATCCATGTAAGCTATACCCAGGTTGTACCTTGTTCATAATTCAGTGAATAGGGACCATTGACCACATGTGCGTGGGATAGATGCTTTGTCCCTTGACATATCACCTGTTACCTCATTGTTTTGTGTTATTTGTGTATGTGCAATATTTATGTGCCAGCTCCCCATTCCTCCTGTTGATACAGTACCACTGTTATCTGCTGGCCTTGCCTTCGTGAGGAGCTCACTTGACCCATCTCGCACTTTCATCATATTAATCCTGTGGATTGTAAAGTAGAATAGCAGATTGGAGCCTATGTATTGGAATTGGGAGTTGAAAGTAATAAAAGCTCAGTATTTGATTTCATTTTCCTTGTGTGACTTTGTTTTGTGTAGCTGCAATTAAATGGATCACTGTTTTCTGACATTCTTTTTTTTTGCTCGCATCCCTGTCATAATATTTTTGGACCTCCTTAGTTACTGTTGTGTGGGCAGGTTGCATTCAATGCCTGGAAATGTAGTTTGGCATTTCATTTGCGCTTGCTCGCTTTCTCAACCTTACAACTCAAAGTCCCAGAATGCACCACTTTCATATGCCCGCAGTTTTTCTGTAGGCCGGTTTGGTTAAATGGTGGCGCTGTGAGGGACATTGGATGACTTTGTGCTGTATTTAGCAGGGTAGCTGCTTTAGCTAGTCCATTCATTGTTACTGGTACCCGTTTTTGGAGACATGGAAGCCCTTATTCCAGTCATAAACAAACTACAAGATGTTTTCAATACGGTCGGAGCAGACATAATTCAGCTGCCACAAATAGCTGTGGTTGGGACACAGGTAAGCTATAGCTAGCTAACGCTATGATGCATTGTTTGTCATTTGGGACAGTGAGAGTAAGTCTGAGATCACTTCCTAAATAACATTACCAGCCTTGATTTATTGACAACGAACATGGACATTTAAGGTTAAGCTGCATAATTACAGTAATTTGTAAAGTGAATTGTGCGTCACCTGCTAGCTAACGCTAACGTTAACGTTATCTCCACAGGGTGGACTTGCTCTGCGTTTGACACTTGACATAACTTGCCAGCTAGCTGGTCCTAGAGAGTCGGTTACCCTTTCTTGACTATAACAGATTTACAGTTATATAAACAGTCTTCTCCGAAATCTTCAAACTGGGTCTTAATATGTGTACATTTAAATGTCAAATAAGTATCTCAGGCATAGCGGATATCCTAGCTCTGCTACCAGAGCAGATAGCTAACGTTAGCAATCTATGAACGATGCGACACTTGTACCCCAGCATCAGACTGGGGTCCATTGAGGGTGCATGCGTGAGTTAACAGCTGTTCATATTGGGTAACCACTGTAGGTGAAGGACAGGACCCCTTTCAAAAGTAGGGCAATGCTGTCTTGTGTCAGGGTATTCTGTGACGATGTAGTTGACTTTAAATGATTGTGATAACACTGATCAGAATATACGTTGAGAGTAGGTTATATTGTCCTCTATGATGTAGCCTATGATAAAAATGTGAAAGATATGCTTTGTATGCGAACTGGACATTTCTTGACATTGTGTCGTGATAAAGGCACTTCTCAGGGTCTTCTCAAGAACTGAACATTACATGTTGCAATCACTAGACTGTCCATAACAAATACTGAAAGCCTTGTGAACAGCAGGTATTCTCTTACTGTGATATGGTAAAGGAAGTGTGTGCACCTTGCACGCTGAGGTGTCATGGAAGTGTGCCTTGGCAAGCATTTGAAGGAAGAAGGATTTGTCCGTGTTGGTATATATTCTCGTCCTGATGGGTTTAAGGGGGCAGCTTATTCTTGCATTTTCAATGGACTGCTAAGAGGATGTATCTATCTGGCCTTTTGGCACCAAAGTGAAAGCATCATGGTGTCAAAAGACAGTGAGCCTTCTTATTTGTTCTTTTTTCCTATGCTACTAAAGTTGTGTTAAAAGTGTAGTTTTGTTCTATTTGAACTTGACTGAATTCCATTCTTTAAAGTGTGATGTTAATGACTGTAGGGTTCATATTTTTGTTTGATTACAGAGCAGTGGAAAGAGCTCTGTTTTGGAGAGTCTGGTGGGCAGAGATGTTTTACCCCGCGGCACTGGCATTGTCACTCGCAGACCCCTGATCTTCCAGCTCGTCCATGTCGACCCAGAGGATCGACGGAAGACTGGCGAAGAAAATGGTAGTACACATGAGACCAGCTCTGTGCCATCACATTGTGTAACCAGTTGTTTTGTATGGTGTGTGTTATGTTTGCCCTGGACAGATGTGACTCACATGGTAAAGGCTTGTGTGTGTGTGTCTGTGTGCGTGTGCATGTCAGCACATGGTACTTTCAGGACAGATCTGTGCATCCCTTTTGTATTTGTCCTTTGTCAGCCTCACTGACCCTGACTTAGTGTTTTTTGTGGCTGGACTACAGGTCAGCACTGCAGACCACAGTAGTTTATGGCAGAAATAGCACCCATAATGTCACTGTGATATGACACAAAAACCTTAAGAGTTTACGAATGTGACTTTACCTCAGTTTTCCCTCAGAGGTTGCCATCTAAATGAGGTTATTGTTTAATAGATTGGTGTCGGAGGAATTCTGTTTCAATACTGTTTGAATACCTTTTTGGGCACGTGTTAATGGACATATAGGTTTATACTAACCTTATGCATTTCCACAGTGTGAAAATCTCTTGTTGGACTACATGCATAAAAAATGCATAACCATGTGTACTGCAAATAAAAATGCATAATCATGCATTTCTTTATTTTCAGAGATGGCTTCCACCACAAAAGTAGGGAGTGATGATGCAACACTTCAGTTGCCCTATACAACACAGTAGATATTTGCTAGCCCGAATAATCAGCCAGGAGTGTACTACACCTCAGTGGAGAGAGAGTGTGTTGATGCACTCAGTGCAGTGTGACTTTAACTGTATACCTTTAAGTTCCCATGATCCCACAAAGGGTTGCGTATGGCTTGGCTGCATACAATGCTGCAAGAGCTGCTGGCAACGAGCCTAACCGTTATTTTCCTTGTCATCTTTCTCAAACTGCAGACGCCAGTACGTGGAAAAATGGGCGCCTTTCCAAAGGTCTCCTTTTCCTTGTTCATTGCCCTTACTGGTTTGTGTTGAGTAGCTTCTGGACTGACCTCATTTAATTTGCCCTCATCCCGCAACCTTTTTTTTGCGCTATCTCTTTCCCCTTTCTTGTTTTCTTTTTTTAATGCTTCCAGTCATAGTTACCTAGTGTAGCTTGTTCTATCGGAGGAGTCAAATCATGCTAAATACAAAAGATTTAGTATGATTGTCTGTTGGATTCATTCCTGTGATAAATTAGGTAATTAAATTTCATGATGGGCAGGGCAGGGATTGGAATTCACAAAATGCCTCAAACGTGTCCATGACCACATTGAAGACACCTCCTCTCAGACTCTTTAATTGCAAGCCTGTCTAACTGCAGTCATGTGCTTTGTTTTGCCCCTGTAGCCTAGCTGTATGTAGTGTAGCCTCTGTGCGCAAGGAAAAAAAATCACATCAGCTAGAGCTTCCTTGTCTCTCTTTTATCCACTTTTCTTCCATGATGCACTGCGCTTTGGCTTGTCACAAAATGTTAGCAATCCTTTTGTCACACTGTTTGTCTGTCCAGCGATTAACTTGTAAACAAGGTTGTTGTCTTAGAGCACAAAAATATTCCAGACCAGCTGAACAAACAAGCAGCGAGATCCCAAGAGAACATGATGACAGTGTTTTACCATGCCTGGAGTTGTGTGATCTTGTCCCAGTGCTGTTGTGGAATATTAGGTTACTGACCATCTTGTGCTTCTTTCTTTTCCAAAGGTGTGGATGGCGAAGAATGGGGGAAATTCCTACACACCAAAAATAAGGTATGTTCAGGCCTTGCCATTTCACACGTATCCCTCCTGAACAGAAAGCGTTCATCTAAGAGTCACTAAAGTACAATAAAATCAGGTGATTCATGTCCACTTCTGTTACACTGACAGATGAAAGGTGGCTCTGTTGGTTATATTTAGTGTAATTTCATTAGTGTCTTTTTGAGGTCTGACGTTTAAAGACGCTTCTGTACTTCACTGTAAAACAGGAAGTGGTGAATCTAATAGCCTCCCTAGGGGATGGAGCAAAAAGGTGACGTGTGCAGATGCTCTGTGGCTGTAGCTAACCTTATTCATGCCCCAACACACAATCTTCTGTGGTGATCTATGCATAGCACGGAATCTGGCCCATATCGTAGAGTATCTACTCTAGAGCATTGACTGCATTTCTGGAGCCTGTGTTAGTGCATAGAAAAAAAAATACTCAGATGGATTTATTATAGTAACATTTCGAAAAGTTCACACCATGTCACATCAGAAATATTTTTTGTTCTCTAGATTTACACAGACTTCGATGAAATCAGGCAAGAAATTGAAAATGAAACTGAAAGGATTTCTGGCAACAACAAGGTATGACCTTATCTGCTTTATTTAGTGACCTTTACTTTGGCACACAACTTATCACCAAATGGTTGCATAAGAATTTTGGACCTTTACCCACATTATTTATAATTATACTTATAGTATACTTATAAATGAATAAATAATTCAATTGATTTTAACAAGTTAAAGGTTAATAGGTGACTTTTTCACCTTTTTTTATGTAGGGTATCAGTGATGAGCCTATTCACCTGAAGGTTTTCTCCCCACATGTTGTCAACCTGACACTTGTAGATTTGCCTGGCATCACAAAGGTATTGTGACTTGTTATTGTGTCTTATTAGAGTATGAAGGTTCATAACCAGTTATACAGCTTTTACCACTCCATTCCCTAAAAGTTCTGTGCAAAAGGTCATGAACGAGTTGAACATAGATGTCAGCTGATATAGTTTGCATTTGTTTGTCTGTGATCCTAGGTCCCTGTGGGAGACCAGCCAAAAGACATTGAGCTCCAGATTCGAGAGCTGATCCTCAAGTATATCAGCAATCCCAACTGCATTATCCTGGCTGTGACGGCCGCCAACACAGACATGGCCACCTCAGAGGCCCTCAAAGTGGCCAGAGAGGTGGACCCTGATGGTAATGCTCTTGACCTCATGTCCTCTACCGTCTTCACCACTCTCCAGGCTTTGCTCTGGCTCTGTGTCTATTATTCTCTCTTTTTTAATGCCTTCTCTATGACAGTTTTTTCACTGGCCTGGCTTTTGCAATCTGACATTGAGCTTAGTCTTGATACTTAGCTGTCATTCCCTATTTCTTAGAGGTGGGATCAGCGAATGTAGACCAAAATGCCTCTGTTGGTTGTTTTTTGATTTCAGTTTCAGGTGTTAAGCATGCCTCTCTCACATGTTTTTGGTTCCCAGTCTTAGGCAAATGAAACACAATTCAAATAGATCTGGTGGCCATATTTAGCTACAGAGTGAAATCAGATCAGGATGGGTTTTCCCAGGCTTTTTTTTCACCACTTCTGTGAGATGATTTGGCTGGATGATTTACATTAGGGTCTGTACTTTAGAGCTTAGTGTAAGTCTGTGTGTGTGTATGTGTGTGTATGTTTGTGTATGTGTGTGCATGTGCTTGGTTTTGTGCAGGCCGGAGGACATTAGCCGTGGTGACAAAGCTGGACTTGATGGATGCTGGGACTGATGCCATGGATGTACTTATGGGCCGGGTTATCCCAGTCAAGCTGGGTCTAATTGGCGTGGTAAACAGGTAAGTCCTTTGGTAAAGTGCCTCCAAAGCCTTTCCTCAATCTGGACTCTGATCCCAACAAAAATGAAGTGTTAGCATTTTTGTCCCTAGCTTTTGTTTTACAAATATCAGTGTAATAACTACTTATTTTTGTCAGGCATACTAGTTAGAACATGTAAATAAAATTAAAGCAAAAATTATAAAATGAAATACCAACATGTCATGATTATTTTTCTCATTCTCACATATTTGCATCATCTGTTGCGTGGCTAGACTTATGTATACCCATTGCTATTCTCTCCCTCTGTAGGAGCCAACTTGATATTAATAACAAGAAATCTGTATCTGATGCCATCCGTGATGAGCATGCCTTCTTGCAGAAGAAATACCCCTCACTCGCTAACAGAAATGGTACCAAGTACCTGGCCAGAACATTAAACAGGTAGGCCATCTCAGTGTTCAAATACTTAGTCTATTAATCGTATTCAGCTGAAGTGTATTGAAGTGAATAGTAGTTTTAATAGATGACCACATTTGAAAGTTGAATTGTTTAGTAACTATCTGTTTGTCCTTGGACAGATTGTTGATGCATCACATCCGTGACTGCCTGCCAGAGCTGAAGACGCGGATAAATGTGCTGGCGGCCCAGTACCAGTCTCTACTGAGCAGCTATGGGGAGCCCGTGGAGGACAAGAGTGCCACCCTTCTCCAGCTCATCACCAAGTTTGCCACAGAGTACTGCAACACCATTGAGGGCACAGCCAAATACATAGAGACAGCTGAACTGTGAGTACACATTTTTCTATTGGCATGACTTAACAAATAGCAATTTTTATAGCTCAAATAATTTTTCTAATTTTTCAATGATGCCGCTAGTGTTGTATAGCCCATGCTATAGGCTGGTTGTAGTGTTTTAGTATTGTATTCCTCATCCGATGTAACTACATGGGTAATGTGTATGACTGAATGAATGTTTCAGGTGTGGGGGTGCAAGGATTTGCTACATCTTCCACGAGACCTTTGGTAGAACACTGGAGTCAGTGGATCCCTTGGGTGGCCTTACCACCATTGATGTGCTGACAGCTATCAGGAATGCCACGGTAGGGAGTCATGTCTTAGTTCTGTTTTCCAAGCCACTATAGCAGAAGGTATAGAAAGTCAATGGCTAATATCTGTGTGTGTGTATGTGTGTGCGCGCGTGCTGACAGGGTCCCCGTCCTGCACTCTTTGTGCCAGAGGTATCGTTTGAGCTGCTGGTGAAGAGGCAGGTGAAGCGTCTGGAGGAGCCCAGCTTGCGCTGTGTGGAGCTGGTGCACGAGGAAATGCAGAGGATCATCCAGCACTGCAGCAACTACAGCACACAGGTACAGCACTTACATGCCAACCGTGGCACGCATGCCAGGGATTGCCAACCACTGCTCTACACCATAGCACACAGGTAGTACATATTGTGAAACAAATGTGTAGATTTATATTTTTTAAGTCTAAAATGACCATACTGTCTAGTTTGTTTGTCCATTGAAATTTAGCCAAAGGTAGCACTAAGCTGTCCTCCAAGCAGATTCTGTGAGGCTATTATGACGACAAGTAGGAGGGGTTGTTTCAGTTTTGTGACATCATAATGGTTCAACTTGAAAATATCTTCCAATGGAACCTGTTGGTACTGATTCACTAAACAACAACAGGCATACACCCCCTGCTTTATGTGATCAGGAAGGGCAGTAAAACCATGGATCACAACAAACGCTATGAACAGATAATCGCAGAGAATCAGAGGATGCAGGAGGAGATGCGGGAGTTGACCCATAGGTACTCCTGGTTTTTGAACAAACCTGTGCCACAATTCTCCCCTGCAAAAGAGAACAGGTTTGGACATGCTGACTTTGATGCCAACCTCCACCCCACATTTCACCGTCGTGCTCCTTTTGAGCAGACTCTACTGCCTTTAGCTGAGCATCAGTGTGGTCTGCCTTTACCTCACCTGTCCAACAGGCTTTCAGAGACGCTGTTGGCACAGCTGATGCAAAGAGTAGAAGACATCAGGAGAAACGGTCAGATCGTGCAGCAGATTCACTCACAGTTCAGGACTCTGAATTCACTGCAATCCCTCAAACAGACTTGTAGCAGCAAAGAGCTCCTCTTTTTAAGTGGAAGGTGCACCACCGGTATCATAGCAGACTCCTTCACAGAGACATTTCAGAGAGATGGATGTTCTAGAGAGAGAGCAGGATTAACTGATCAATCTAGTAACCTGATAAATGCTGCCAGCTTAGATGATGTGAACTGTCTTGAACAAACCTCAGATGTGGACACCTGTGTATCATGGCTGAATATTTTTTCTATGTCCAAACCAAAGTGTTCTGAGCAAGGAGGGCTTGGATGTGTCACAGACTCTGTCAGCGTTCTGTGCCCGTTCAACTCTGTCAACAAGTGATGCTATTCCAAGGCTTGTCTTTTTTTATCCGGATCTGGAAGACCATTACTTTTTAGACAGGAATAGATAAAATCCAGTCAGACCTTTTGCTGTCACTGCCAGCCATCTTGTTTTATGAATCACTAATAAATGTTATATTGTCAGTGAATAAACTCAATGAAAACTGTCGTCAATTATTACTTGACACAAATTATCTTTTACTTTCATGAATGCTCACTTATGAATGCTCACTCATGAATGCTCAAGATTCAGAGGTTGGAATCTGGGCTAGAACACTGTATAGAAATTATACAAGATTATTTAAGAGTTCATATATAAGAGTATATAAGAGTTCATTACTTGGCTCTTGTGACTTCATTTCAGACCACATGGAACTTTGCTCTTGAAGTCGACATAAAGGCCTTATTGTTTTGATTCTCTGTGTTTCTGAGTGCCCTGTTTGTGCTTAGTGCTGACCATATAACACTGCTCTATCTTGGCTTAGGCCTCATTCCCAGTGCCATCTGTGCATTTGTGGTGCAGACACATTTTTGGTCCGTTTTTTTCCTAACAGATGTTACCAGATCAGACCATGCAGACTGCACGCGTTTATTCTATTTTTCCTCACGTGCAACGCGCAATATAATGCGGTCTGCATAGACTTTAAAGGAAAGCTTGGGCAGCCGGTTCACATAGTGTAAATACACAGATGCACACGCACCACGAACAGACAGCAACTAATGCGGACCACGGACGCGCTGCATAAGTCAGCAGAAGCTGCTAATCGTGCAGCCTTGACCGATGTATACCTACAGCCCTACTGAAGCACATTTACTTATTCTCTACAGGAGTTGTTGAGGTTCCCAAAACTTCATGATGCCATTGTAGAAGTTGTGACTTCACTCCTCAGGAAAAGGTTACCAGTCACAAACGAGATGGTAAGTTCCTGTTTTTAATCAACTCACAAAATCTCTACATTATGAAATGGCCCAGTGAACTCCCATGTGCATTGAGTTGAAGATTTGTGTCTGTTTAAGGTGCACAACTTGGTGGCAATTGAGCTGGCTTACATCAACACAAAGCACCCAGACTTTGCTGATGCATGTGGCCTGATGAACAACAACATTGAGGTTGGTGTCGCTTATTAGAACAGACACTTCAACAGTTATGCTGACTCATTGTAATTTGAGTTTAATAGAGATCGACAGTCCTATCTGTTGTGACATGTATTTGATATGGTCTGTCTTCAGGAGCAGAGGCGTAACCGAATGCGAGAGCTGCCCACAGCGGTGCCACGGGACAAGGTACTGTTCCTGGTCAGAGTTCTGTGTTTTCTTTGTGGTCTGGTGTCTCACACTGTTTCACTTGTTTCAAACTCTTTCACTTCTACTTCTGTTCTCTTTGTGCAGTAGGTGGCTGTCTCATCAGATATGTACTTGGTTTCACATTCACATTGAGACATACAGGATCTGTTGACAATATCCTCTTTTGGATTCATGTCCAATTCGACAGTTGTTTTCTCAAATAGTTTCTCAAAAGATCAAAGGGGGCTTGGGGATCTCTATACTTGCTGTAAATCCGGTCTTCCTCTGCCTTCCAAAGCTCTGTTGAGTGTTCAGCTCTGTCTCTCTTCCTCTCTCTCCTTCTCCTGCTTCTCTTCTCTTTAGTCCCTTAAGGGTCCAGGTGGACAGTCTCTGTCCCCCACTGAGCAGACCGCCTCTGCTGAGGGCGAGGGTCTGAAGGTGTGTGTGTGGAGGGCCTGTAGTTTATCCTCTGAAGCATGTCTAACCGCCCCACCATCCTAACCACCATTCTGTTGCCATTAACTGGAGTTCTACAGTTCATCTGTTTTTCTCCCTACTTCTGAGCAACTTTACTAAGCAGGGAAAAGTAATTGTAGTCCTTCAGTTCTTGGTATTTTGGGCAGCAACATAGTGTCCTGTGCATGTTCAAACAAACAAGGATCCAGGGCATTCATTGAACTGTTTGTTGTTACAGTGCAAGGCACCAGCATATTTGTTTGTTTGTGTGTGTGAGCACGACCCAAAATAATGTCCTTGCACCCAGTTCTTTGCCTATGTTATAATCAGCCCTGCATGTTGACCCACTGCCTGTGATGAACAACATTTTACTTCGAGTAAATCTGCTTGGACATAACTGCCCTTAGTGAGTCCAGTCCAGTGCATGTAATAAATATTAAGATTGTTGTTTTTTTAATGTTTGTTGGTGATTCCTCACCTGAGGAATCCTAGAATGTTTAGAATGTGAGTTGATGTGCTGTTTAGATGTGAGTGTGGTTGTAACCCCTCAGCATCTGGTGCTGTTTGATACTCAATACTATATGATGCTGTATGATGCTGTTTGATACTCATGCATTCAGTAGTCTTTTGTCAGAGCCAGATGGGGACAACTGAAATGTTGATTTTGTTAAATCCAAAAGTGCGCTTTTAAATCCCCTACAAACAAGGAGGCAGGTTGGCGTAAATCAGTAAATAAGTTTAAGAAGCCCACACCCTAACATATCCCCCTGTTTCAGCCTTGCAGAACGTCTCCTTTGAATTCCACCTTGTAATTGTAAACCTTGTAAAGGGTTTGTTTTCCCAACATGTTGGCCCATCTGTGGTTTTCTTCAATGAATATGATCATGGTTATCTGCATCTGCCAGACGAGGGGTTTCTCAGGTGATATGCAAATCTCAGGCAAACTGACATGTCAGGAAAATGGCAAGATCAGACAACAAGCAAAGTTTGTTGTGCATGAACAAAAGTTATTATTTGGCACATGGGAGCATTGAGCCAGCTCCAAGCCACAGTGTTAGAATCTTGCTCTTGGTATGAAATAATTCATTTGGGCGATGGTAGCTTAGCGGTAGCTTAGCTGGCTAGCGTACAAGTAGCCTGAAAAGTTGTGGGTTCGAATCCCAGTTGCCACTGTTGTGCCCCTGAGCAAGGCACTTAACCCTAAGTTGCTCTAGGGAACAATTGGTAGTTGACAAACTGTAAGTCGCTTTGGATAAAAGCGTCTGCTAAATACATAAATGTAAATGTAAAATGTAATTTAGCCTAGTAACACCAGCTTTAACACAGATGTTCTTTGCCTGTCATTTTAAATGCGGTGTAGATGGCCCTGTTGAGCCTCATTTCTGGTGTGTATGTGTGTGTTTGTATGTGTGTGTGTTTGTGTTTGTGTGCGTCTCCACAGGTAGGGCCTGGAGCTCAGGGAGATCAGGATGGCGGCACGGGCAACTGGAGGGGAATGCTAAAGAAGGGAGAGGACAACCTGCCAGACGACAAAGCCAAAGCACAGGCCCTGCTGCCAGCCAGTCCACAGAAAGGCCATGCGGTCAACCTCTTAGACGTGGTGAGTTTATCTCTCCTAGCAGATCAGTTTCCTTTATGAAAGTGGCATTTAGAGTGCTGTGGGGATTTTGATTGTCTGAAAAACACTTCAATTCTAGGGTTGATAAGACACAAAATCAAAAATACATTATGTATGAAGAATAATTTTAAAAAAAATGAATGTGGATGAAGATTTTCAAGTTAAAAAAAAAGAAAGAAAAGGAATTAAAACATTTGCATTCAAGTGCGTTGTTGTTTTGGGTTTCCTCAGAGACGAGACCTATTTTCCTGTTTTTCAGAGGGATTATCTGGGAATAGTAGTCTTTTTCTTGTTGCCTTGCAGCCTGTTCCAGTTGCTAGGAAGCTTTCAGCCCGGGAACAAAGAGACTGTGAGGTTATTGAGAGGCTCATCAAGTCCTATTTCCTCATTGTCCGCAAAAATATCCAGGACAGGTAGACCCATTGTGTTACATTTCCCCTTTAACATTAATGATGTTACTTTAATGTTATTCAGTGAGGGCCATGCTCCAACTCCTTTTAAATATATGTGTATGCTTGACATTTGATCACAGCCTTCTCATCCAACCTCATGCTGTGCTATTTTGTAGTGTGCCAAAGGCCGTGATGCACTTCCTGGTGAACCATGTGAAGGACAGCCTACAGAGTGAGTTGGTGGGTCAGCTGTATAAGTCTGGTCTCCTGGACGATCTCCTAACAGAGTCTGAGGACATGGCCCAGCGCAGGAATGAAGCTGCAGATATGCTGAAGGTGCGTGTTGATGAGCTTGGTCCATCCCTGCTGACTGCTAGCGTGTTAGAGAGTAACTCATGTCTCAGTTGATGCAGGAATTGGACAGTTTTGGTAGACAAACATTGTTGACTGTTTACTGTATACTAGGGTGACCAGACTTCTGAGATGAAAGTCAGGGACATTTCCCTGAATTTTCCTTGGGAACTGGGCACATTCCTTGTTCTACAGTCAGTATCATCAAAATGTTTTCGCTCCGATTTCAGGGACTGTCCCTAGAAATCGAGGTTGTCCAGATCATCCAAATCTTAATCCAAAAATCAAAGTGAACAAACGTAAAGCTCAGACAAGCAGCAAAAGACACTGAATAGTTTAATTTACTCTAAACACAGGTTATCTCCACTCTGTGTTTCAACAACTCGAGTTCTTTAATTCCTTGCATTTTGTGGCACCTTCTGAAAATGAAGAAGAAAAAAAAAAGAGATGTACAACACCTATGTAGAGAAACCAAACAGAAGAAAATTGGAGTGGTGTGCCCAATTACATCACTGCAGACACTGTCTTGTCTCCAGAACCACAAACCATCAATAGTAGGTGGAGAGAATATAAATAGTGTTGGACAAGACCGGTTAAAGGTTATGCTCTGCATAGGACTAAACATTAACTGGGATAAATAGGAACTATGATGAATCAGTGATTTTTTTTTTTTTTTGTGTGTGTGTGTTGTTGTTTTCATCATTCTGTTTTCTCATACTCATACTCAACATAATGTTTTTACTAACTATTGCTTGTTAACAAAATCATAATAGAAGTTGAATCCCATCTCTTTTTGCCTCTTCACAGGCCTTGCAGAAGGCCAGCCAGGTGATTGCTGAGATCAGAGAAACCCACCTGTGGTGAGGAGCTCCACTCCAGACCTTTCCCCCCACTCCCCGCATCTAAGCCCTGCACCGGCCGGCCCCAACCCCAGCCGGCACTCCGGCACGGCCAACTTGAAAATGCACTGGTGTCAATTTGTGTGTACTGAACATAGTTTTATGATGTAATATATGGACTGTTGGACTACAGGAAGGGCATTGCATATCAATATCACCATCATCATTCACCTGCACACACACACACACACACACACACACACACACACACACACACACACACACACACACACACACACACACACACACACACACACACACGCGTGTCCAGTGGTATCTCTCAATTGTAAGTACGTTGTATAAGTAACCATGAAAGGCTTATCATTGTGAGCGGCCTACAGTTCACACAAATGCTGATGGGTCCCTGATGTAGCTTCAATTAAAGGTAGCGTATGGAAACCTGTATGTGTGCTCTTCAGCTTTTGGGTTGTGGTTTTATTCAGCAGCACTGATCCTTTATCATTCGAAACAACACTGTTATTAAATAATAATTCAAAAATATTGCTGTCATGACCATGGATTGCACAGTCACTTTTTTTTTTTTTTTTTGTCCTGGGTCATGTGCTAGTGTTTGCTGAGGGACAAGAGAGTTGAAGTTTTCTTTGAAGTGGTTAATACAGGGTGTTCTTTATCAGTAAAGCACCTAATCTAAGTCTGCCCACTGATTTATTCATCAGGATGGTAATCATGCTTAAACTGTTGCAAACATGTTCATGTTTTCTCCTTTTTTTATTTTTCATCTTTGTTTTTGTCATTTCCAGTTTTATCAGTATAAAGGCACAATGTGTAAAGTCAATGTCTCTTCAATATCCAATTGCGGTAAATACTGCAGCAAAAAAAAGAATATTGGAAATATGGTGAATCACAATCATTGCACTTTCTTCTAATACTGAATATTACATTTTTTTTTCTACCAGTTTATCATGATTGATGCACTGGAGTACTCAACATAAACAAACATAAATAGCCTATATATCTCAAATCCATGTAACTACCAAACAGCTTTTTTTGGGTCTCGGATCCTCAGGCCTGCTCATTGCTGTTCTGATTATCTCTCCACTCTTCCTCCATACCTCTTGTTCCTCTTATTCCCTTTGTTTTCCTTGCAAGTCCCCCCTCTTGGGATCCAGAATTCTCCTCATTTCTGCCTGATGTTCCTTGGGAGCTCTTGTCTGATGCTGCCTCATCTGCCTGTTTAGCCGCTAGTTTGGTTTTTATCTTGATCTGGACCAGTGATCTGGCCCCTCAAACACTGCCGATCTTTTATTGTCTGTTGAACCTTTGCATCAGGTACCTCTTGTCTTGCTATGCATTGTCTATACAGTTCGCTACATCCCTGAGTCCACTGAGTGGCCCATCTTGGCCTTATTTGCAGAAGGCTACCTAAAATACTGTTTCATCAGGGAAAATTCAGATGAATTTAGAAAATTTAGAAAGAGTAATATTCTCTGTCCCCATGAATATTCAGATTAGTCTCTACAAGCTGTTATTCAATGGGAATCTACCCACAACTGTGAAACATGACAATCTTCCATGTGTTCTTTGATATAGTGGTTACCAAAATTTTTTTTTGTTTGTTTGATGTACTGACCTAAGGCTCTGTCATGTTCACTGGAGGGTCTTGGATAAAGCCACTCCTCTTACCTTTTATGCTTCCAATTTTACATATTAGACAGCATCATGATGTTGACCTTTGTTTGCGCAATACAATAACAATTTTGTACAATTAAAATTTGCTCTTTTCAAAATATGCAACCACAGAATAAAAATTGGTGAATGGTCATACTTTTAATATGCTCGTTATAGGGTACACATGGATCTCTTGGGTAATACGGTAAATCGGTAAGCACATAAAACATAGGACACAAAGACAAATACATTATCTCCTCAGCATCTGGGGCTGCAGGTCTTTGCAGCCGCTCTACCTCAGACGCCCACTCATCTTGCCCTTGGCACGACCTTTGGCGCTGAAGAGGATGGAACAAAGAGGTAGGTAAGCGTTTTGGAAGGCACAACAAATCCGTTTTTTTTCCACGTCATCTCCAAGAAATGGAGTTGTTGATCTAAGGTTAGAAATTTCAGTGGCACCTTTTGGTTCACAACATATGTAGGTATTTGTATATTGTACAAATGTAATTGTATATTACTTTTGTAAACTGTACAAAAACATACAAATTACCTTGTAAGTATATTTAATCTTTCAGTATATTAAGACACTGGGTTACAATACTGTCAAATATACAGTTTTGCCTCCATTTTTTTTTTTATTCTTTCTTTGATTTTTTGTTCTGAGTGTCTGTGCAGGGATTGAAATATTTTCCCTGTGTGAAATCTTATAGGCCTGAAGATACAAGGACTCCATTCACACCCAAGCATGCACAAAAGCACACACCAACACTCCTAATGAGCTGCACAGAAGTGGTCAACAGGACCATAAGTATGGCCTCCAATGGCATTTCAGGTGTTTTTTTTTTCATGTAAAGAAAGACCCAGAGCTTAGTCTCATTCTTAGTTTTAGCCTTTAATCTGTCATGCCTAGATATCACCTGAATGTCCATAGGAGCGTGACCATTTCTCATGAGCCTTTCATGAGAACCTCATCAGGCTATGAAAGGACTATGGAGCTAGTAGGCATGTTCTGTGTTGTTCTGTTTGGCCTCCAAACAGAACATACTTTTTTTGTCTCAGAGCGCATCTGGCACCTGCCTCCATAGCCCTTTCAGCAGGAGGCCTAACCACTTACCTTTGATGGCACTGCACACGAATAAGGAGCTGATTGATCTGTGAAGATACACGAAGCTCTGCTGAGCGCTCACACAACACAAGTGCAAACATGACACATGGAACCTCAAACATCCTACCTCCTGAGTTCTGAACCATGGCCTCTCAAACCTACCGCCTGTGCCTGCCACTGCTTACCATCATCTGGCACCTCTCTCTTTCTTGTGCAAGCGACCACCTTGACCCATGTCAGCCAGACCAGCGAGCGCAGGCAGGGAGATTAGGGATGCACGATAACACTGGCACAAAATCGTTATCAGATGATAAAAATGGAAAGAGATGATTATCAGTATCAGTGGACAATTTCTGTATCTGTCCAATGTGGTTTCAGGGAAGCATCATACAAACTTAAATAAGTAATATCGGCCACTGACCAATATGTGTCAGCATACTGGCAACTGGCCAAAATGAGATGGCCTATTGAAAACCATGATTTTGAAGATCCAGTATCGTGCATCCTTAGTGGGAATAAGACAGCCCTGCCACCTCCCCTACTTACAACTTGCTCTGTTCATTGATACGGCACTGGAGCACACCGATCTGGAAGCAAGTCAAAGGTTAAGCTCCAATGTACTCAAAGAATTTCTTACTAATATAATGGCTTGGGGAGAACTGAACTGAAGTACAAAATAATTGTAATCATTTCAAATATTCTTTACACTAGTCCTAAATGTTGTATTTTCCAGGCTTCTGACCTGGTGAATAAAGGCTTCATGGTTATCTCCAGTACAACCCATTTGGTAGCCAAATGTCGCTCTTTGTGACAGCAGTCTCTTACCTCATATTTCTGTCTCTTGAGTTTCTCCGAGAGATCAAACTTTTCTCCCTCCAATTCCATCAACCACTGCCACAGTTCAGTAGCCTTCTCCCTGTGAAGAACACATCAGTTGACCAGTTGTAAATGGTCATTCACTGCCCTCTTGTGGTTACTACTGGGAGAGGGCCGTAGTGGCTGGTACAGATACAAGAGCAACTGCATTTGAACAACTAAAAGGAATAGTCAGGCTGGTTTAAAATTAGGAATTGACATTGGAGCATTTTCCTGTCCTTGTTACTGTGTCTATTTATAGAATGTCTATTATGTAAATTAAGAACCGATGAAAACCAGAAATGCATACTTCAGTTTGTCATCTCCTATATGGTCAATATTAAGAGGCTTTCTCCTGTCAGCCAGGATCTTCTTCTTCTTCTCTCTCTCTGTCTGCTTTTTGGCCCCCTTACGGCCCTCAGCCTGCTGTTAGTGTGCAGACAGAGTTTTAAGCTCACATGGGTAACAACAACAACAACAATTATTTAATAATAATAACAAATAATTGAAATGGAGAAATTTTATACACGTTTATACGCACACCAAATTTTATACGCGTTTATACACACACCAACCTTCGACTGCAGGCCTCCATACTGCTGGGTCTTTTGAGAGAGGGCTTTCTTCTTCTTCGCATCCTCATCTTGCTTCTTACGCTGCTCTTCCTGTTCTTTTCTCTCCTTCTCCTCCTGCAGATCACAGTATGCGCAAAGTCACCATCCTCATCGGTGTCCAGCTACGTGGACTTGCTTTAGTGTCTTCCAGAAATACATTACTTTTGTGCAGCGGTAACATCACTCGTATCAGCAGACCTGGGTTTGATTCTCGAACCTGCTGTTGTGAGCCCATGTGGGTCTCCTACTATTAATTTTTAACTTAAACATCAGGTTCCCTATTAAGCATACTTCAGTGGGATGACTTTAGTAAAAGTAAAGTTTATGGTACATGCTGATTTCTGTTCACCCAGAGGCTATGTGAAGTGGGCAGTGGTCGTGTAGTGATTAAGAAGCCTGGCTAGCATGCTAGTAGCCTGGAAATTGCGGGTTCAGATCCTACACCACCGTTGTGCCCTTGAGCAAGTTGCTCTAAGATGTAATTAATAGTGGACAAATGTAAGTTGCTTTGGATAAAAGCGTCTGCTAAATGCATAAATGGAAAGAGACGTTAGCCTGTGAAAGAAAGCTGGAGAGCATGAGACAGGGTGCTTACAGCTAGTCTGGCTTGCCTCTCCTTCTCTCTTTCCGCACGTATCCTCTGCTGCTCGGCTCTCTCGGTACGCCGCTTCTCCTGCACAGGCAGCCAAAACAAACAACAACAAGGAGAGAAGGAGGGAGCGAGAGAGAGAGAGTGCGTGTTGGTCAGGCTACTGCTGCTGTGAAATGATTTCTTGCATCACCTGCACACATACATGCTTTGCGTGCATGGTCCTGCAGGAAGGGGCGATACTCACAATCCTGTTGACAAGGGCAATGAGCTCTTCCTCATCCTTCTTCCTCTGGATGAAATGAGCCTCGATGAGAGACTGCAACTCTGACAGATCCTTCTCCTGACGCTTCCTGTGGATGTCCTGTAGAGACCCAGCAAAAATCATTCATTGTCAATGCTAACTTTTCCTGTGTGTGTGTTTGTGTGTAAGGGTAAGAAATAAAACTTATTGAACTATTAAATCATTACATTGTCATAAAAAATGAGAATAGTTCATTCACAGTATTATTTGCATCTGTGTGTGTGTGTGTGTGTGTGTGAAACTCACGTCAAAGTCCACTTTGTCACCCTCTGGAATTTTTGGAGCTGCTATATTGGGCACGAACCTGTAGGGTTAATATAAAATGGTTTAGTTTTATTTTCAAAAGTGTTTGCACAACTGGAGTACATTTTGTTATGCAGATTAATACTGAAATTCTTACTTTGGTTTACTCCTTTCTGGAAAAAAATGGTGCAAAAGAATGTGTTAGTAGGCTAGTAGATATCATTAAATCTGAATATCTGCTCCTTAACTTGATAGTTTTTAAAGTGATTCTCAATTGCATAGAATATATATCAGATTTCATACCTTCCTCCCTGAGAGAGAGAGAGAGAGAAAGAGAGAGAGAGAGATGGAGGGGATAGTTGTCAGTCAAAAGAACAATGTAACACCTTTAGATCTTTCAACATTCCCTGTATATATAGATCAGTAGTAGTGACTGATGTGAACTTACTGGAGTTCCCCCTCCACCACTTCTTCTGTGTCACCCATGCCTATGAGCTGCAAAGTCCTGAAAGCAACAGTGGATGTTGAGAACCATTAAGCAGAAGAACATACAGAAGAGCTAGTGCCTAAGATGTAGGCTATGTGGACTTGTTTGTATAGGATCATTTTATTGAAGTAAGGCCCTGTGACAAAATCTATTTAATTGTACTGTAACAGGCAAACTACATGCCATTTCTGCGAAACAGCTAATCTCATTAACACTATAACAAATAGTTCCCGTCACAGAGTTGTCTGAGTAATTCAGAACATGCAAGACTGCCTTTGTAGTGGAGAATGACATACGAGTTCTATGACATATTCAGCATGCCTCACAGATGCTTCTCAAGCGTGTAGGTGACACTCTCATACATTAAGTTTACAATATGAATACTTTTCAAGGTCACATTGGTATTTATAAAGATGGTAATCATGTCTTGTTTGTGCTTATCTTCTAATCTGTAATCATGTTAATCATCAATAATGTCAAATGATATGATGTAGAATGCTTAATCCTTATTTTCTTATCATTTCCATCAAAAAGCCAGATTCTGTAGCACTGCACAGTCAAACAAGTTTTTTTTTCCTTTCTGCATCAAACTCAACATCAGGTATGCTGACATCATTCATCAACAGTTCTACATAGGTAAAATAAAAGTCATTAACATACAAGAAATAACAGGTACTAAACAGAGAAAGTCCTCTTACCCAAATCCACAGAGCAAGGAGAATGTCTAATTGTTTGCAGAGCAGCAGACCAATAGACAGGTTAAGGCTTCATGGGTAACATACTATTGTCTCTGTAACCACATGACCACAGTGTCCACTGATTGGTGTATTCTGGAGACCCTGCCTATTGTTAGCTGATGGGGAACCCTAAAGATATGTGTCAATGAAATTCACAAAGCACACATTGTATAGTTCCCATCACACTTAACCTTAATTCACCTGGTACATGGGTTACATTCATGTATGTGTGCCACTGAAGGCTGTTTGGGTTATGTATCTCATGGGAATTGGTGTGATTAATAAAAACATCACAAATATGTCTTTCAAATATGCATTTATTTGTCTAGCTCAACTGATAGTGAAATTGAACAACAATTAGCAAAAGCTAATAGTCATTTGATGTGAGCTATGCAAAAGCCCAAACAAATATACTGATAAACGGAACATTTAATATCATGCAGATTGAAAGAAATGTTACGCAATAAGGCATTCTGTACAGTTTGAATCATTTCAGAGTGTAAGCTATGGATGTAAGAAACAAAGACCAACGTGTGACTTTCTATCAGTTCAGAACACATTGGATCCTTATTAAATCAAAGAGATGGAGCCATAAACCTTAGGGCCATGGGCCATTTTTAGAAGTAAGATGAGCCTAAGATGAGCCAAGGTTCTTTGTTTGCCGTCATGCCCGACCATAAAATCATCCCCTTATTCAAAATGCCTTTCCCTGATAGGACAAGCATTCAAATTAGGCTTCCTTTCTTTATTGTTGACGCAGGAGGTCCCTTTGGGTATCACTGGGACTGAAGAAAGGGTGGGGGGGGGGGTGTCATTGCAAATGTCTCCATCCACTGATATGATGCTCTATTGTGATCGTGTTACATGATACCAGCAGCTGTCTGTCTGTCTGATACCTCTACCTGATTGTCATCACACTGGCTCTTACACTGGCACTGGGGGTCTTTTAGTGAAGTTCACTGCATCCTAACATACGTGTCAATGATGTTCAAAAACACATTTGACCAAAAAAGTTGTAGTAATTAGTTGACCAGTACCATGATGGTTATGTCAATTGGCCACATATACCATGAGGACTGATTAACCTAAACTCTACCTATATTTAATAGAAGTTTCTAACAAAGTGTTCTTCCTAAGTTACATATAATTGCAGCAAGCTTGCCTTACAAATCTGCGAGTGCGATTTAGTTACCACTATTCTGAGTGCAATGTTGTCCAACAGAAGTCTTTACTTATTCTGCAGTCAGCATTCATTTTCTGCTGTGGCTTAATAAAACCAGCTGTAAGCAAGCTATGAGAGCTCAACTCTTCACTAAGTCGCTTTTTCCAATTTCAGAGCATCATATTCACCCGATATTCATCAAGTGCCAGTTACAGTGTAGTGGTGAGAATCTGTCATGAATGCTAATAGAAATCACTGAATGTTTTGTATGGCTGTACAATTCCATGGAACATACAGCTCTACTAGATCCCTATGATGAAATTCAATGGCAAGCACAGACATCTGAAAAACAATTGCTTACAGCCAGAGACATAAGCTCATGATCATATATGCATAAGCTACAAGTTATTGAGTAAGAATCAGAGTGGGATGTGCACAAGAAGCATAAAAAAAAAACAAAAAAACAAAATAGTAATAATTTTCCAATGGTTACATTATAAACAAGACAGGTTCCACTAGATAACATGATGAGCTTATATGGAATACTGTGCTAAATGGGTGTGAATTCAAATGTCTCTAAATTTCATCTCCTTTAATTGTTATCAAAGCAGTTTTCCATGAAGTGTGGATAATAACCGTAGTCCCTTTAGTGTTGACTTCTTATCATGTGTCTGAAGAGTATGGTGTTGGCATTGCTGTTGACTGGCTGCCCTTGAGGTCTGTCTTGTGTTCTTTCCAAAGAACAGACATGAGAGAAACAACAGGGAGAGTATTGTTTACAACCGACTGCGAATTTAATTGTAGTATTATTTTAGATCAGTCACTGAAAGATGTGTATGGCAGTGTGTGCCAAGCTCAGAAAGATAGACAGACAGACAGAAAGACGGGCTAACAGACAAAAGAGAAAAAACACAGGAAAGTGATAATCAGCAACAAACACAGTTTGTATGTCTGTATTTGCACTTGTGTATGTTTATGATTGTGTGTGTGTGTATTTGTGCGTGCATTTTATGTGTGTATATCCATGCATCTGAGGCCTGTGTTTGAGGCTTTGCGACTTGTATGACGATATACATAGCCTGGAGTCCTACATAGTGACACTGCACTGCATGGCCTTGCATTGTCAGTTGTCCCCCTCTTCACTGTGAAGGGACTATTTCTGCAGAGGAATGATCAAGGTTGCCGTAAGAGTGGGGGAGGGTGGGGGTGACGGGGTTGGGGCAGGGTGGTGGGCTCACAATTCAGAGTGAGGAGGGACCTTATCCCTTCTTGCTCCTCTCAGTACAGAGCGAGCACGCCTTGGAAAGGCAGGCATGCTAAATGTTAGCTTTAGCGGCTTTTGACCAGTTAGCGACTAATCCCAATATTCATCCCCATGATACTCACACACACAGGCTGCCTGGGCACAGGACGGCAAGTCGGCGGTGGCACCACACACTTATCCTCTGAGACCCACGTAGGTAATGTGACAAGCAGACAGCTGCAGTAGCCCTGGCGGCATGCGTGCCAGTATGCTGTCACAGAGGCCATGGTATTGCCTTGCCCAGGTGCCACCGGAGGGGTGGGGGTGAGGGTGGGGGTCGAATTTGCGCAGTGCGGAGATGTGTGCCCTGCCAAGAGCCGTGGAAGGTTCTTTATACAGGGAAACAAGGTCAGGGCTTTTAAATATAGAGCTCCGAGGCATTCGAACAAGTACGTATGCGCAGTGAAATTTACTGCACTGCAGCCAGGGTCCAGGAGTGAGTGACGGTGAGCAGAGAGGCCAGGAGCAGGCAGCCAAAAGTGCTGTCAATCAAAGGGGAGAGTAGCTGAAACCTTAAATGGAGGGCAGCACATTCCAGCTTCAACATGAGGAATGAGTGCTTAGGTGCTAGGAACTAGGAAACTCATTGACACCCAGAAGAAAATTTGCCTAAACAAACAGTTTGTATTTACACATAAAAAAGAAGTCAGGCAAAAGTCAGAGAAAGAGAGGTCGAAGTCATAAAGCCAAAAGAGAAGAGAATCTGTCAAGTATACTTACCTCTCACAACTGTTATTTCTTTCCAAACGCCACCTGAAAACAGCAAGAGAACATACAGAGAGAATTGTGGGAACAGTTGGCATTCTTTTTCACGGGTCAAATGAATGTTGAATACCACAACAATATATTATGAAGGAAGAAACAAAAGATTATGCTTTTTTTACCCAGATTTGTTTTATTATCAGCTGGCTGTCCTAAACAAAACTCAACCGTTACTACAGAGCCACTGCAAGAATATGACAATCAAGTGTTCCGCCCAAGGTTAACTGATTATTTCATAATCGTGGCACTTTTGAAGGATATGATGTCCTTTTATGATAACTTTGAGTCATGAAAACGACATAGTGTGCATGAGTCTGTGATATAGTTATGCATATGGTATAATACTTACACAGGCACATTTTCCTGCCAAGGCGTTTTTTTAATTGACCACTAAAATGGAAATTGTGTGTGTGCGTGTGCATGTGTGTGTGTGTATACGGTATATGTATGCTTGTGTGCATATGTCGTGTCTGTGACTTCTTACCCTGCCTGGGGTGGAGCTCTTGTTTTCCCACAGACTGCGTGGTTTGGTGACGTCAGCTGGTTTGGGATCCTGCTGAGTGAACAGAATTCACTGCTGTGAGTTTCCACTGGTTCACAGACACAGCATCCAGTACACCCCCTCTTCTCTGCTCCCCTCACCTCTCTGAGATGCTACTGCTGCCCCATCATCCCCTGGCCCTCTGGCCATGCCTTCATTACACTTCCTGTACTCATACTTGTTTGTGTGCATCAAGAACAGACAGAAGCAGTGGATAAGACAACTGAAAAAAACAGTGTGCATCAAGGAAGGAAACAGTTACAAAGAGAGTAGATGTAGGCAAGAGAACATACACCAAAAAAACAGAGTAAAACAGAACAGAATTGAATAGAATTGTGCACAGCAGTGAAACAGACACAGTTGTGAATGTAAGGATATGTTATATTATGACAGTAGATGAATGACACTGAATGGAAAAGAAGAGAAAATGTGAAAATCTCATCTCCATGTTATGTCTCTGATGTCAAGCTGATAGAAGTCAATGTGCTTTTGCGTGCCTTGTGCTACACCGCTCTTTAGCCACAAGAGGGATGTCTTGTATAGTTAAAGACCTACCAACACATGAAGGATTCTTCTTAATCAGAAATGATAGTATTAATATGACTATTTTAAAAGCTGCTCTTATTAAGTTGTAAGGATTATACTTATTATACAACAAAATATGTCAAAATGGTGCTTTTTGCCATGTCCATAAAGCTAAGAAAATGCCTTGTGTTCTTAAGATGTGAATGACTGTATAAAATTACAGGATTGGCTGCATGCAGCTGCAGAGGATAAATGAAAATAAATGTACCATAAAATATTTCAATAATACTATACTTTCTTATGATTTTTCAGGCTGAATTGCCCAACTAATGATATTCCTTGCCATGGCTATACGGTTTAAATCACTGTGTTTGTAATAGCGTAAAAGCGTGTACACTTAAGCATGATTTTGTGTGATTTTAGGATGTTCATAAACTCGAAACACCTCCATCAACACACACTCTCCCCTTTACTCACACAAATGTGCTTGCTCAAGGCAAAATATCTCCCCTTGACAGGGTTTCATGTGGATACCTAGCTTCTATTCAAGTATCTGATTAGTAGTATTGTGTGGACCTGTCTGATAAAAAGGGTCTTGTGAAGAAAGCTTAAAATAAACAGGGGAGCTGTGATAAAATATGGCCAGAGTGAAACACTGGGGCAGAGAGGAGGGGAGGTGGAAAGCAGAAAAAGAAAGCAGAGAGCTGGAAGGCAGCCACTTGGCTTTAGGTGAATAAGTGCTTTGACAACAGTGACCTTCCTGTGACTTGACGCCCAGAACTTCCCATCATTTATTCTCATAGGGTGTAAATCTGTCCTTCTGTAATAGTGGCTAAGAGTTGCATAGGCCTTATTGTGTCTTTTTTTATTTTCTGCAAAATGTCATTGGTATTCATCTGATATCAGCATTACAGATATTTTTACACCATGAGCATATTCCTGTCCACTAGGGGGTAGTAGATACCTGCAGCTAGAATGTGACCCAGTCGTGAAACTGCTTGCATAATATGTCTTTGTTTGTGACATGTTGGGTGCTATATAAAGTCTTGACTACAAAGCTAGCGTCCACACTGCCATGGAAGCTTCTGGAATAGGTTAAGAGAGGGCACTGGCCAGGGTGCTGTTGTCAGTGGCAGGCATTAGCCTACCTGTTTTGGCTGGAAGGTTACTGCATGTCAATATCTAACAAATGCTGAGAGAAATTTGAGTAGTTAAAGTGTGTGTGTGTGTGTGTGTGTGTGTGTGTGTGTGAGTCATTTGACAGTGACAACAGGCTTCCTGTTTGTACAGGATAGCTTTCCTAACAGAATACTCACAGAGAATCTTGATTATTCATGAGTCTCAAGCTGCTATTTGAATAGATTAAGGATGTGTTTAATATGTGGGATGAGTTTTGCCTGCATAATAGAGTCTGCTGTGTTGCACTGCTTACAGCAGGCTTTGCTGGGGCCGTCTTGTCAGGCTCTGGGGTCCTGGATTTCAAGCTATTAAGGCGACCAGCCACACCTGTATTCAGCCCAGATGTTTCCTGCACAAAGATGATGAGAATTTGTCTCCAGTTAGTCAAATGTACAGCACGTCATTTCTTTTATCTCATTACTTCAGTCTTCTTTTTTTCCCCTCTCTCCATTTGTATTCAGCTTCCCCACTCCACTCTTTTGCACTTTTGAACACCTCTTTCTCCAGGCCTTTGTCTATTGTAAACCCCTTACTCCGCTCAACCCCCATACCCCCCATAATGCCCCATCAGTCACCTTGCTCTCTGTTTTCGGCAGGGCTGGCGTAGGGCTTGTTGGGGTGTTCTGCACGTTGCCCTTCTCCCACATGCTCTTGATATTCCGGACGCCTGCTTCTCCTGGCATGTCCATCAGAGGGGACCTGGGAGACCTGGGCTCTTTGCTGCCCTGCAGATACATCATCAGGAGGAGAATGAACAAGTCCAGGGGAGAGGCAGTCAAATACAGTGGTATGGTGGTTGACTGAGTGCTGCCACTCATGGGTGGGAACTGATGAGTTCTCTCTGCTCACAATCAGAGTTCTCTCAGCTGTGGGGCTGTTGACTCACCTGAGCTGCAGATGTGAACTGCTCCAGTCTGTTGCCTATCTTGCTTACAGGGGGAGCCCCCTTCGCTGAGCCGCTGTGAGACCAAACACAAACAAAACCCAAATTTCTCAAAAACAACATAATAAATAACATAGGTATATTTCAGCTCACAGACACCCTTATTTGCCACAATAAAAGAGTATTAATAATAATTAATACAAAAAAATGCCACAGAACTGTGACTCACAAAATAATTACCCACCGCATCATGAACAGGAACACAACAAAAGTACATAACAGAGATTTTATCAAAACATGAGCTATCAAAGTTACCTTTTCTGTGCAAACTTGTTCAAAAATTCAGCTTTCTCACCAATCTAACAAAGTAAGGAAACAGAAGCATATGGTATGAAATTCAATACAAAGATTGCCACAAGGGTACTGTTGGCAAACGTTTACCGACCTTTGAAGCAGGTCCTTTGGTGCCAACAGCCTTGAAGGGTGTCTTTGCCTCCACTTCTGGAGTGTCTCCTTTCTGTCGTTTCTCGGCTGCCTCTGCCCTCCTCTTCTCAAACTCCTCCCTCATCTTCCTCCTCTCCTCCTGGGAGCCCCAGCAATCACAAAGGATTGGCATCACTTAAGTGACTGAGTTATTTCTGTGGCACTCAAAGCTCGTAATTTCAGAACAAACATGAATAAGTGTCAAGTAGATGTGACAGTGGAATGTGTAAAGTAATTCTTCGAGGGTAAAGACATTGTTGCCCACTGCCAGTTTGGACAAGACCTACTATTGTAGCTGGCATGAGGTCAATGCAAAGTACAAATTCCAAATGCAGTAAGGCCAGAGCCTGTTCACAAAGTGAATTTAGGTCGGGTTTCACCAGTTTGTTGCGAGTCCATCTATCTGCAACAGAGACCAGCATCCACTCATTGTGGTCCATTCCCCCTCACCTCCTCCTTGGCCTTTTTCTCAGCCAGCGCCTGTTTCTTCTTCCTCTCCTCCTCCTCTTGGATCTTCTTCCTCTCCTCACGCTTCTTCTTGAGCTCCAGCTCAGTCTCTGCCTTCTTCTTCTGGAAGTCTTCGCTCTCCTGCTCAGTGCGCTCCTCCTTGCTCGCTGCCTCCATAGACCCAACTCCATGGCTGCAAGCATACAACATACAGTGCTTGTGCAATATGCATACAAAGATTTACCCAGAGTCATGCATGCATCCTCAAACATAAAAAACACGAGTAGATTATGAGGGGTTGTACATTGCTTTGTCTGACCTTGGGGTTTTCTTTAACTTTGTGGAGTCAGGAAGATTTCCATTTTGTTGTTTGAGGTTCTGAATTCACACATGTGTACACACAAACAGACAGATTCACACATCGAGAAAAAAAAATGCATCACTAGCTAACAAGAGGCCCCATAATTTGGCAAAAAATGTTCTCACCTGTAGGAAGGCTGGCTTTCTCTTTTCCTCGACAGTCTTGGACATAGATGAGGAAATGTGTTAGAGCACACAGTACGAGCATGACTATGAATTGCTAAATGAGACCATCTGCACCTTCATGCTGCATGTTAACATCATAACACTTTCAGCAAAACAAATGACAAGACAGAATTTACTGGTTAGACATAAAAACAAATGTCACTATACCTCCCTCTTCCATTTAGGTTTCTCCTCAGCCTCCTTCTTTGGCACCACTGGTTTCTCTTCTACCGTCTTGGGAGCCACTGATTTGTCCTGTACTTTCTTTGGTGGGAAATGTTTCTCCTCAACCTCTTTCTTAGCTGCTTGCTTTTCTTCAGCTTCTCTCTTCCATTTGGGTACTGGTGTCTCAGTCTTCTCCACTTTCTTCTCTTCTTCTTTCTTCCATTTGGGTGCTTTGTCCTCCACCTTCTCTCGTTTCTTCTCTGGCTCTTTTTTGATTGGTTGAAGTTTCTCCTCTACTTCTTCAGCTTTTTTCTCTGTCTCTCTCTGGGTTGTTTTGGGTTTATCCTCAACCTTTTCTTTTGGTTTTTCTTGAGGCTCTATGCTCACTGGAGTCGATGGTGTCTTCACTGATGGTGTTGATGGTGTTTCTACTGATGGTGCTGGTGGTGTTTCAATCTCATCAGGCTTCACTTCATCCTTCTTGACCTCTGCTGATTCCTCTGCTTTGACTTCAGACATAGATGTGTCCTCCACCACACCTTCTACTGTCGTAGCTTCAGATTCCTCTTTTATCTTTGGAGAGTAGGGATGTGAAAATAACCAATCAATTTTTGCATGCCTTTAAAGTGGCTATGTGTGCATTCACCAAAATGCTTGTCTCACCTGCTCTGTTGGTTCGGGTATTGGTTTGTCATCTTGCTTAGCTTTCTCAGGTTTGCTTTCATTCACTTCAGGGGCCGTTACAATTTCCTCTGCCGCCTGCTTCGTCTCTTCTTCTGTTGTTGTCCCCTCTTCTTTCTTCTCCTCTTCCTTGCTGGAGCTGTTCTCCTGGGTCGACTCCTCGTCCTCAACGGGTTCCACATCAATGCTCTTCTGGCGCTCCCGGAGCCTGGATGACCACTCCTCGGTGCTGCTGACACGGGCGCTTACCACACTATCGGCGATGGTGGGGTCCAGATCCTTCTGCCTCTCCAAGGCCTCCTTCAAGCGCTGCTGCCGCCTCTCCTCCCGCTTAGCGATGCGGTCCAGTAGGGCCTCGTCGTCCACGCTGCCCCCCTCAGGGATGGCCATGATTGTGGACACAATGTTTGACCCCGACACACTGCAGTGCACAAGACACAAACACACACACACGCACACATACACAAGATATGAGTTACAGATGTGCAGTTTATAATGCTGATTGTGGAGCAATCAAATGTCAAAAATGTATTGTTTGTACAATATGAAATGTTAAATGTGCACACTCCATTTGCACATGCGCACAACTGCATCAGATGACTTGGGCGCTGTTTAGACTGATACAATATAGGTTAATGCTGAGCTTTCTGTAGTGAGAGTTCCACATGTGTCTACCTGGACTCTGCGTTGTCTTTGTTGCGTAGTCTCTCCTCGCGGGCCTGTCGCCTGCGTTCTTGTGCCTCCTCATCCTCCTCCAGGCCCAACCTACAGTCCAACAGCACCAAGGACAGAGAGAGAGGCCATCAGTAGACAGAACAGACATCTAATCTCACAGAAGGGAATAATTCACAGTAAAGTAGTGTAAAACATAATTTAATTTTAGCAGTTTTAGTTTATGGACACTATAAAAACTGCACTACTTGTATATCAGCCAAGATTCAGCATTTATACACAGCATATGCATACCTGCCAACCTTGAAGATTTTTTTGAGTAGCACCTCATTAGTGGAAAAAACAGTGGCCTAAAACTGCAACCAAATAGGCTATGGGTGTATAACTGATTTTGGACCGTATACATCGGAGTCATCAACGTTTTATGGGCAAAGAATCCCCAGGCATACACAGACGCACCCTCAGCAGACATACCCCATAGGCTATTACCTAGAATTTCACAGGCCTAGGCCTATTGCTTCAGTCAGATCAACTAGGTGATGAGTGGCCTCTAGGGTTATGTATTTTATAGACACTAATGTAATCAGTTATCAACAAACTAATTTCTAAGACATGTTTGTTAAAAAGAGACCCCTCTTTTTAAACATCTCTTCATTTTTTATGTCAAAGTTGTACACGAAAAAATTAAAACTAAACCATTCACATTGGATAACATGAAAACATAAAAATCCTTCTGTTCATTCTGTTCTTTGATCTTCAGAATCAGAGTTGCCTATGTTTTTTCCCCCACACTCACTAGATTTGTGACAATGCGTATCAGCGCATTTCAGTGTCAAAATGTGTGGCTGCTACACAAAATTGGTTGGCAGGTCTGCGTACATTTAGTCAGTTACATAATATTTCATGTTCCTCACTTGGGCACCACAGCCAAGCCAAGACACAGCCAACTGTGAACATGTGTGCACTACAGAAATGTTTTTGTGTATATATATATATATATATATATATATATATATATATATATATATATATATATATATATATATATATATGTGTGTGTGTGTGTGTGTGTGTGTATTCCAAACCAAAGATGGGAAAGCAAAGAGAACATTTTGTATCTTACCTCATATGCTAAAAACATTTATGATAAAAGTGGTCATTCTGCATACACTATACATATGGAATGCCTGAATTCCATTTAAGGAACTCCATGGTGCACAGTATTTACTGTACGTAGGAACAGTGACCCAGAAATTATGTCTACATTATAGAATTCCCCCTGTCATGTCTAGTGCAATATGGCCTGTCTAGTGGTTATTATGATTATATATAAGTCAATCTATTCATGGAATGTCTATGGTATTGGGAACATACAGGACTGTGCCACATACATTCACAGTGTATTCTATATATCTTAATGCAGTGCAATGTGACCTATAGACTCAAGTGGGTAAGAGTATCACATCCTTAAAAAAAACATTTATCAGTCCATTGACAAAAGCATTTGTCAGTCTTGAGCGGTGCTCTTAACATTCAAATGTGTACCATGTGAGAGTCAGCTATGCAACAAAGTAACAACAAATTACTCATGCAACTCATGCTGGGAATGACAGCATGGCTACAAAGTTCTTGCTAATATCCTATGGCTAGAGGAACTGTTTATACATTCAAATTCATGACGTCATATGAAAACAGTGGTTTCCAATAGTCTCAAAAGCCAACAAAGTATAGTTTTAAGGAAACCCTAAATCTACTCCTTGGTGCTTGAGTTGAAAACAATTGAGAGGCCACTCTCCTTGAGCATGTACACTAAGCACTTAAGTAATCTACTTAAGCACAGGTGCCCAAACCACATCTAAATAATGATTTGTGCTCAACATCCCCAGAGACAAAATGTGTAGTAGGATGGGTTTGGGACGGACCCATGGCCTCCTGAAAAAGTACATGAGCTGGTGGCTTTATCATATGTCCCGTGTGCTTCTCTGCAGTGCTAAAATTTGCTGTGTACATAAAGACTTCTGTTCTGTGTGTTTGTATATGTGCTCCTGCTGTTTGTACATGTGCTCTTGCTGATGCCAGATTATCCATTATGCTGTTCTGCAGTATCAACAATGGATGCTGGTATGCAAAAACCCATAACTGTGCTGGTGGATAAAAATAGTGTCTATGCAATCTGGAAGTAAATAGCGTCTGCCTTCCTACAGGGAGAGATTGTGACAGATCTACATATCTGTGTGGACTGTAATGAAGACTACATTATCACTATAGAATACTACTGTGTAGACCACAGAAAATGCTCAATAAGAACCAAGGCTTATTTAGATTTAGTTTTGAGGGTTTGAATGTTGCAATGCAATTGCCTGCATCGCTCACATGATAAACAATGTTTTCCTTAGGAGGCAAGCCTGTCATCAAATGATGTGATGGAGCAGTGGTTGACTGACAATTGGGCAGTTGATTCTATTTACAGTATCCATTTTTGTGGCAGTACATTCTCTCTCTTCCTCCCTCTATGTCCCAAACAAAGACATACTCAGACACACACACACACACACACACACACACACACACACACACACAAATGTAGAGACGGATAGATATGGGTGGAGGAGAGGGAGAGAGAAAGTAATTATTATAGGAATTTAAACATCTCCACATACACAGGCATTCTATACTATGCATTACATTAGTTTACATTACATATAAGGAATTACGATAGCCTGTAATATGTCTCTAAGTCTCATAACTGCAAGTCGCACATATATTTACTATCACTGTCACTTTCTCTAACATTCACACAGTCAAGCTGCAATGGAATAAACAGTAACACTTCCAAATACTGACTGAACTGTTCTCCACAGCAGCCAAGGGGCGGCTACTGAGTCAAGGGCCTTATAAGGACACCTGCGCTGGGGGAGTTGTCCGAGGCCGGCCTGAGAAAAGTGCCGTTCACCCTGCCCTCAACAAACACTCTTTGAGCACAGAGTCTGCCAAACACTCCATGTGTATCACACATCTCCATCTCAATATGTTAGATATATAGTATATATAAAAATACATAATGCTAATAGTGCTTTAGTGTTCAGCTCTCTGGAATATGATGAAGAGGAAATGATGTGAGCACTTTGATCTGAAGACATGTAACCATCCGTCCATATTATGCATATCAACACAATCGTAGGACTGAGTTGGTGCAGAGTCTCTTGCTTGCCTTCCAATCATAATAAAATGATTATGTACATATGATATGACCACACACAAGGAAATCTGTTTCTGATTAGGTTTAAATTGATTGTAAACTAAAGCTCCATGATTGACATTTCCATGAGGCTGTGTAAGTTATCTTGCATAAGTGTTAAATTATCCAAATGACTAGGTTTCATTCCTCAGGATTGGAAACAAACATCTTTTTTCACAGCCCATTGTTTGGATCATTTATACGGGCTTTGCATGTTGGAAACATTATAATCTAAAGAAAATTACAAAAGATTTGGAGTTCAGAAATTGTAAAGAAACTCATGTGGTGAATTTATTATGAGTAGGATAATATAATATAGTGTAATATTATACACTTTAATGCTAATACCTTTTCATAATATTGAAGGACAGTCAAGAATGGCATAAAAATTGAAAACTACAGACAAATCAAAAGATTAAATAAAACACCTTTTTGCCTTTTATGAACCGCATTAAATACAGTGTCATTCCCAATGATTCAGCCCTAAACCTCTAAATGGCTACATTTAGAGAGAAACCATTTAGACCATTTAGAGAGAAACCATTTCTCAGAGAGAAATGTAAATTATGCCTCTAGTAGCACCACTTCAAAGTCACCAAGCTGAGAAAATCTTGCAAACTGCAAATTGTACCAAAGCCAGCTAAGTCACTGGTTGGTAGTTGGGTTGGGTTGGAGGAGAGAGAAGAGTGGGGGAACTTCCTTTATAAGGAATGGGTAGGGGAATCTGTGAGCTTTGGATGTTTAAGTGTCTGGCAGAACCGCACAAACTCACCACATCATATCTCCCCAAAAACAAATAACAGAGAGCTGAATAGTCCAAGGCACAGCACACAGCCACCCCATCCAAAAGCCTTCTCTTTCCCTGTTTGGGTTGTATCTGGGGTGATACTTCACCACAGAGGCAAGGAACTAACAAACTTGCTGTATGTACACTTGCTCTTTCAGCCATCTTTAAATGACATGGGGCAGATGGAAAATTCAAATGCTCCCTTGCTTCCAATGCATGCCTACTGTATATCATGTGGGAACTTATTTGAAACCCATAGCCAGAAATACACCCCTAATCCACCTACACTCAGTGTGAGGCCAGGGGTCAGATGTGTCAACATAAAAGATGAGGAGAGGAGTGACTGAAGAGAAGAGGAGTGACTGACAAGAAGAGAAGAGTAAAGAGGAGAAGAGTGACTGAAGAGAAGAGATAACAGACAGATAGAGGAACCTCACTGCTCACCTCTGCATCTCCTCCCTTCGCTGTCTCCTCATCTCTTGTCGTTGCTCAAGGTCAAGGTCTTCTTCCATGATGCCTCAGAGCAGCTTCCAGTGACCTGAGGAACACACAACATTTTTGTCAACAACTTCCTGTTACCAGTAGAGCAATACGCAACATTTATGTCAACAGCTTCAACAGCTAGTGACCTACACAGAAGCACACACGACTCATGCCAAATCTTCCTTTGAACAAGGTCTAAGTGACATTCTGGCACATCTCATGCAATAAAACCTGACCAATATTATACTCAGTAGCTATTGTGAGCAATGATAAATTGTACATCATTAGTAGTAAATTGAAATACTAGGGACTACAAGGAATCTTGTGTTATGGTTTATGTACTCACAGTACATACACAACCTGGGCATAGGTCAAAAATATAGGCCTACTGCACTCCATTAGCCATTTATTTATAAAATTGGCTGAAACACATTTATCTTATTTTGGTCATTCAGATTGTTAAAATTTTGACATGTTATTTTGAATACTGTTTTTACATGGCAATGATGGGAGAATATGTAAAGGACATTCTTTTTTTTTTTAATTACAATTGTGAATCTTCACTGTTAAAAACACAAAACTCCAGCTCCATCCACTATAATTACTGCTGAATCCTGAGCAATTTCACCTAGAGTTACTATCAGTTATCATACTGACTTGTCTGAAACCCATATGAGACATACTATCTCAGGAAGAATGTAAGAAATCCTTTCCTGTCCTACCTTACTTAAGAATAACTTAAGTCCATGCACGGTCCTCCCGAGTATAATAAATGAACCAAATCCACAGTCTGGTTTATATCTCAGCGAGAATTCCTGCCTGTGCTACCCCAAGCTTGAGCTTCCAGAAAAGGAAAAGCCTTCCTTTCCATTCCCCTACCCCTTTCTCACTCTCACTCCCTCACATCCTCATTCTCTCCATCCTCTCTTTCTTCTGGGTCTCTTTCATGTCATCTCCTCTACCTCTCATCCTCCTTCCCTGATGGCTGCTATCTTTCTTTCCTTACTCCTTGCTCTTCTACTTCTTATCACAATACCTCCCTCTACTCTCATTGCTTTGTAATCTTTCATTTGGCTCTCTGAGGTTTTTTTTTGTTTTAATCAATCTGCTCTCTGCTTCTTTCTTTCTTTCACAATTCACACTCTTTTGACTCTAACTCACCTTCCTGACTCCTTTTCTTTTTAATCACATCTCAACATTAGTGTTGTTCTATATTTGAAATATATCTGTCACACGTCACAGCCGAACTCTGGCTGGAGCCAGTGTTTTAGGGGAGGAGGAGGTCAAAAGGAAAAACATCATCACTAAAAGAACCTGTCCTATTTTTGTCCATCACTGCAGAGGAACATTTTCAGAGTCCTGCCTTAACCCAATAAGGACTAGTCAGAATAACAACACCAAAAGAATAAAAGAGGCCGACTGTCACTATTAAATTCCCCAAAATAGTTTAGTTACTTCTTCATCAATCATTTTGTGTTTGCAGAGACATTTTTGAGTGCTTTTCAGGTTAGGGGAGAAAAGAAAAAAGAAACCCATAAGGAGACTAATTGATGACATGAACTTGGCTGGCAGGTCATGCAAATAAATCATAATCTTGCTTGTGTTCACTCTCACAGTTTTTGTTCCCAAGGCTTACATGAAGACGAGTGCAGAACACACATTCTTTTCACTGTCAAGAATATTATATTGAACTGTGAACTGCTGTCCAGATGTATTACATGTTTTATTAGGCACTACAATGTCCATCTCTCTCTCTCTCTACCAACAGTATCAATCTATCTATCCATCTATCTATCTATTTATTTATTTGTAGACCAGGAGGAAGAAGGTTCATCCTACACATTTCAGTATTGTTGAGTTGAGGAGGCATTTTATTATTTTAAGCTGGTTGACCATGGGGACAATGGGGTCCTCATCCAGGAAGTTATGACATGCAGGTAAGCTATATGTGAACACTTTCTGAACCAAACCTTTGTACTTACTGATCTGCCTACTCATAGTGAATACTCAGATTTGTAGGCTAACTATTTGTGTAGAAATTTAGTGGACCAACTGAAGCCCCCAGAATTGTTGACAAATACCTTTAAAGGGCTGGGTCTGGTGAGGAGCCAGAGCTGTTTCTGATCATTAGGCATTCCAAGCCCCGAAAAGGTCACAGCGCAGAACCGACCAGAGCTGAGGAGACTTTTACATTCCTTTAGTCTACGCTAGTTTCTTTCCACGCAGCAGCCAGGGAAAAGCTTGGTTGCTGCCATACGACTACATCCCTCTAACTGAAGAGTATAGTGTGAAGTCAAACATGTGAATGAGTCAAATGTGATGTGTCACACATCCTTCTGTCACTCTGCTTTTGGTGCTTCAATATGCTACATGCTACAGTATCAACAGCATCAATAAGTAGGGGATAATGTTGTTCATTTGATAAATAACATTACATTTATGCATTTAGCAGATTACAACTTACAACTCGTCTACTATCAAGTGTTCAGGGCCAGTCAGGGCCTTGCTCAAGGGCACAAGGGTGGCAGCTGGGACTCAAACCCACAACTCAAACCCACAACTCAAACCCACAACGCGAGCCAGGTTCCTTAACCACTATGCTACCACTGTATAATAGAATAACACAGAATCCAAAGACAGAGTATCAGCAATACACAACCACTGAGGTAAACTATAGGTAGTTCAAAGGCATGTATAAATGATAGATTCAACTTCTAAAGCTGAACAGAACATGAAATTCCATGCAAATATCTGTCAGTATATCCCTGTCCAGTTCTGTTATCTTAGTCTGAGAAGTTATATAGTGATGTAACAAGCCCTGATTATGTTTAACTGTCATTTTATCTGTATCATCAGAGCCTCAGAAAGGGGCCAGGTTAATGTGGCAGTCAACTAAAATGGTTACAAACAGTTTGGAGAAGTATCCTCCTGAAATAAAATATCCAGCGAAGGAAATCCAAACACTGCAATTGTGAATACATTGGTCCGCTTCCAGGCACATCAGGCCATAACACAAGTACGCAAAGATTTAAGATGTCATTAGAATGCCATTTAGCACATTTGCTTACTTTATGATGGTGATGTATTAGTTGTGAGTAATGTGTATACCCTGAGATAATAGCATACAGGTAAAAGACAGTCGAGTCAGGCCTAGCTCAAACATAACGACTGCATATGACTGAAAATAATAAAACATACATTCTAATTCCAATACTTTCACTAGACAATCCTCCTAGTATTTTTGTGTGCTGAGGATATCTATATGAATTCGTTCATTGTTAATGGATGCATGAATGCTCCTTATCTTTCTGATATTGCGTATAAACTCAGACTTAGAAGAGTTCATGTTCTCTTGTAAGAGTTCCCCAGTCATTCCTCATTAGCTGCCCACTGGACCGCAGAAAGGCAAGAGATGACAGGGGAATGCTGGCTATGTGCACTCAGGTTCCTGATCCTTTAAATCACCTCACTAAAGCTCCTTATTGGAGTCTGGGGCCACTGCTGAGGCTTCCTTGTACACTCTCATCTTACTTTATCATATAGCCTTTTTGGGACTGAGAGAAACAGTCTACAGGCTTTAGGAGAAACATATACAATATGGTTAGTGGTAGCATAGCGTTAAGGCACCTGGCTAGCATGTTAGTAGCCTAAACATTGTAGGTCCAAATCCTTTGTGTCTGTGAGCAAGTCACTTAACCCTTAGTTGCTCTAGGGGAGACTGGCCTTGAACTAATTGATAGTTGATAAATGTAAGTCGCTTTGGATAAAAGCACCTGCTAAATGCATAAATGAAATGTAATGTAAACATTAATGTGAGGCCTGGTGAGGCCAGCTGTGGGTTATGGTGGCCACTGACCATCCCTGCAGTGGTGCTGAGGTGCCATGCACCATACCTTAGTTATGCTGCTGTAGCCTAGTGCTGCCTTAGACCTTTCAGGTGTCATGTCGAACAACTCTCTCTCTCTCTCTTTCTTTACATATATGCACATATGACACATATGATCTGTGAAGTATGAATCACTTAGACTGGCCTAATTCATTTGCTTCCTCTGCCCACATACACCACAATCATCTCTGCTGAGTGTCATTACTGCCTCTCACTGGTTGACTTCCTGTCACCAACTTCTCCTCAGTGGCCTCTGATAGATCAGCCTGATGGGACCCCTTCTTGCTCTGTGCTTGTGTGCCACAGCTGTGTGTGTGTATGTGTGTGTGTGTGTGTGTGTGTGTGTGTGTGTGTGTGTGTGTGTGTGTGAATGTGTGTGTGTGTGTGGCGGGGTTGGGGTACGTCAGCAGTGTTTCTTCAAAGAGTGTGTCAGAGGGGCAGTTATAGGGGAAATGAAGTGTCTGTCACTTCCTCCCCCTATCACATCAGCTATGAAAAACAATGGTAGAGTAGCAGGGTTGACCACTGTCAGCTATCCCATATTTGAGACGGAGACATGAAACAGCAACAAACATAACAGTGACAGCTTAATGAAACCACACAGTGTCACTAGATATAGATCAGTGGAGGTCTGTATGCCCTTGTGCAAAGTAAATCATACTAAAGAGCATGAATGAACTGGAGTAGTTGGATAACACTGTCAGAAAGAGCTATCACAACAGATTGTTGTTGGAGTGGAGTTACTTTGTATGTTTTGTCATTTGCAACCATTTGTGTAAGTCGCTGAGAAAACGGTCAAGAAGTTCATGCAATGACCTTCAGGTCTTCCTACGCCTTTTTTTAAACTTCAGTTTACAGCAGTATATTTATAACTGTACCACTGACTGCAAGTCAAAGTTAGAATCAAGTCCACAAATCATTTCCATGTGAAGAGGCATTGAAGACACACTCTCATTTATGCATCTGCAACTGATTCTACTTCTCCAGCATCTTCTCCAAGATCTCAGCTTGATCTACTGCAGTGTGAAAAAAGATTGCAACAAGGCTCCACTCATTCAGCCTGACCTTATAACCAGAAAAACAAATATTCACACACATAAAGTTACCTCATGGATCTGGAAGCCATCTCAAATGAAAAGGGCATACTGTTTCAGACAGGAGATAACATTGATGGTTGGTGGATGTAAGACAGAACTGGTGGTATGAATGGGAAACTTATCAACTGAGAGACCGCAGACTTGTTGTAACTGTCTGAGCTGCTAAGACTATTCTGTGTGAACTATTTCTCACTCAAGTTGAAGATCATGCCAGAAGTGCCTCACAGCCAAGACCATCGGCAAAGCATCGAAACCCTCTAAAAGATTACCTATTTCACAAATACTGGCGTAAAATGTAATTAGCAACCATGTGTCATTTAAGTTCAATCAGCTATTTGTTCTGTAAACACCACCATCACATCTAGCTGTGACTCTGCAGCTAACTTACATTAAGCTCCTCAATGTCTTTTCATTTCAGCTGACTGCTATTGTACATGAGGTGTTACTCCAAACTACTTCCTCATTCTATCACAGGCTATTTTACCAGTTGGACTGACATGAGGAAGATGAAAGCAATTTAATTAAGTCTACTGTATGTGAGTGAGTGTATTAATTACCACCATCAAAGTCAGACACATTGTGGCTTTGTTTTCCTTTTAAAACCAACCTTTAAATGTCTAATTAGCACCGGTACTGGCAACTGGAGTCAAAAGCACGAATCACATTAGCAAGATTACGTCACAAGAAGGGAGAACAGCCGGTAGAATTGGCTTGTCTTACAGTGTTCTAGCTCTCTCTCTCCCTCTCTGAGGACTTCTTGCAGGGATTGGTGGGTGGTGTATACTGAATAAATAAACAGAAGTGACAAGAGTGCTTGTGCTGTCTCACACTATAAAGGCCACTGGCTCATTGGCTTTGCTCCATCTGACCAAATATGGTCCGAGAAACTGTTAACCTTGAAGCCAAATTCACTATAATTTCATACACTACAGAAAGCTAACTGTCGACTGAGTTGTGTTTTCATACAGTGTACTGCTCATTGTGTATTTACATGTGAGCTGGGCTGAGAAGGTATTCCAATAGTCACTATGTTGGGTGTCAGATTTCCCAGCATACATCACACTGAGTTTATGACACAACATCCTTCAGTCTCCATACATCTGAGATATTGTCTGCAAACAGATTGTGGCTCTCTTCCAAACATAGCTACCCAACTGGTTATTTGTAGATGTTTATGGATTTCACTGGGGCTTTAGTCTGTGACAACGGGTTATCACAAAACACAGGACATTACAAAGACAATCATCAGGTGAGAAGGGGGAACAAACCCAAACAGACGAAACTAAATCACTGCAGAGTCCTTGATTCTGCCATGCTTGGCAACAACAATAACCCATCTTGCTTAAATGGCAACAGTGACAGAATGGGGACACTGGTTTCACAGCAACTACAGCATTTGAGATTATACTTTTTTGCAGGACAAAAAATAGCCATGTCTAGAAACATAGAATAGAACTTGTTGGAAGTCAAATTTCATAGTCAAACTTCAGAATATTTCAGAGTATTTTATGTTACAGTAATATTTAATAATAACATAAAAATGTATCGAGTGGTATACACAGCCTGCTGAGGTTAATCTCCATCTACCATGAACGGTGCTGTTTCCATATAAGGAAGCTCACATTGGCAGCCTGCAAAGTGAGCTGCTGGGATGAAGACTAAAGCATGGGGTTTACTCTGAGAAAGATGTTTGCCATAATCCAAGGACATGACCCAGGAATAATTCACCTTTGCTTGCATCTCATAGTCTATACACAGTAGGCCTGCAGTTAGCTAAACAAGCCAAGAGTGGCTCTTTTTGTGACCATCAAAGCAAAGATAAACCCACTCACTTGCTAAATCACTGTCTCGGCAACCAGGGGACTTTTTTCCTCCGAGAGCTACTTCAACAAAGTGAAAGTGGCCTAGAGCTACTGTACTAGTACATTACATCAGTATTATTGTTTGTCCTCGAGATTTTAAACCCTCTCCCATCCTACACATTTACACTCATGTAAAGTCATCTAAATTTGTGGAGAGAAAAATATTTTCTGACTCTAACTGGCCCCTTAATTTTCCATAGTTACAGTGAAATCTGGTATTCACTACTAATATCAACCATCACCAAAGAGCTATAAATATAGATTTTAACAGGTTTAATACCTTTTGTGAGAATTTATATTTCATGTGAACCTTTGGAGAGCTATACTTTTAAGCAGATGGAGAACTAATGGTAGGAGAGAGAGACCTGTTCTACAGAATGTTTTGGGTCTGGTTGCAGTCAGGTGCCTATTACCCTTTTGCTTCAAGTACTTTTTAAGTACACCCTCCAACTTTAATCTAGTATGACTTCTTCATCCCCATGCTAAACATGTACTTATTATTATTTCTGTTGGAAAATTATGTATTATTCACTGATCTGAAACCTTTGGATTCTCCCTAAGGGAGAACAGTGAATGTGGTTCCTAGTTTTGAGCACTAATTTGAAACCATACGATGAAAATAAGTGGTGATATAAATTGAAGAAGTTGTTCGACGAAACGCCCATTTTTAAACTCATTGCCCAAGACCAATTGGCATAGTGGTATTCTCCTTCTTAAATGACCCCCCCCCCCCCTTGCTAAGGGTAATGTGAAAAGGCATACTGGAGAGAAAACAGACAACTTGACAGTGGAAACAAGGTTCAGAATTCAGAGAGGAAAGTTAACAATAGGGAAAAGAGTGAAGGCATAATAATTTGGGATTTTTACAGGAGTACATAAATCCTGGATATCTGACAGTTACACAAAAGAAGAGACCTAACTGATACACAAAAGAAAGCCATCTGTTCCTCCAGCTTACCCTATCTCAAAATGAGCACAATAAATGGCCTAACAGAAATGCATAAATGATTGGTTAGGCATAGATTCTTTCATAGAGGCTTTGATGTCTTTGACAATTAAGGTTTATTTGAAGCACACAACTGCACACAAAGTGAATGGAATAGCTAAAAGTGTACCTGAAATGCATGAGAGGCTGCAGGTGCTTGGAATTATAGAGCACAGAATTATTTATTTTAAATGGGGCAGCCGTGGTCTACTGGTTAGGGCCTGAGACTTATGACTAAATGGTGGCTGGCACCATCTGCAACCAGTAAGAAAATGAGGGCTGGGAAGATAGTTGACCTTTCTGATGCCCACTGCAAGGCACCTTGATCATGGATGCGTAAAATGCAAAGCCCAAATTCTACCGCTACTTGAAAGTAAGGCTACATTTACATGTATGCATTTAGCAGGCTCAGCTATGAATTGTTTAGGGCCAGTCTCCCCTAGAGCAACTGTAAATGTAATTGGAACTGTTGCACTTAATATGTACTGTACATGTAACCAAGATCATCCTGCATGGTCCAGCCCGGGGCTCAGAACCTGCAATCTCACATTAGGAGTTAAACGCCCTAGCTGAAAAGCCCAGGGTCCCAGCCATTGACTTGGAGGCTCTTGAAAGAAGGGAGATTTACTAATGTTCTATACACACCGCTAGGCTAGCTGGCATTCGCTACACAGGCCTACAGTATATGATAACAAATGTAGCCATAGGATTTCTTCAGAGCACAGGCCTAATTTCGGCTTAATGTGCATTATGCAATTTTTGTGATCAGTGTCACCTACTAAAATGATTTTCCCCTAAATATTTTTTCTCTGTGTAGTCTATTGAATGTACACTGTTGCTACTTGAGCAGGCCCATACCATCTAAGGAATAAGGACCTGACTTGGCAAATGTTGCTCACACAGCCTATGATATTCCACTCTAAGATGCCTGTTTAATGTATGACTAACAGCATGTTACTGTGGCCCATCCAGCCAAGGGTGGAGCAAATTCATAGAGACAGCTTCAACAAATATAAGTCGGGAGTGTAGGTGGATTTTATAGTACAGTTTGAAAAACATCTGCAAACTCCTCATCACTTGCACAGAGACTCACCTTGCATAAACAAAGAGTTTCAGCTTCTGCTTACCTCTTGATTAAGTAAAGCTCAAATGACCAAGGTAAGGTATACACAACTCACAAGTCTCATATAGTTCTGATTAATTTGTTTGGATAAGTTGAATTGGTATGTCAACACAATCTATTGTGTCCAAGCTGAACGCTTTTAAATTCAAGAAAAGGTTTGCAGGTCTGTCATAAACTGTCATTCTGTCATAAACTGTCAACTGTCATTCATAAACTGACATTCAAGCTGTGTGACTTTCCCCATGAATTTAATCTGCATCTTCTCCAACTTCTCAAAAAATAAGATTCTCTTTACAGATTGACTTTCTATAACAAAAATGGTTTTACGCTCACTTGCCTTAGGTGGTGCAATATAGATTCTGGATCTATATGGTAAATTGTATTCCCCTATAAAAAAGCTCTACATCCTCATGTTGTATCATATTCCAAGAGCATCTAAATATGTCTCTGCACAAGTGATGGTGTAGCCTATAAAGAAACCCAGGTAGGCTTTGGACAACAAAGCAACAAAAAAGTTAAAAAGATTAAAAGTAACATTGTAACAGTTAAAATAATCTAGATAGACTTTTCAGCAAGTTCCTGTTCTACAGTACATAAAAGACAGAAAACAATGGACAAGACAAGAAACTAACATGATACAAGCCCACAGAACAACACAGACAAAATGTTTAATCAAGTTAAGGACAGTACAAACAACAGTAGGCTGCATTGAAGAGGAAAGCTTAAGCCTTTGACAATGTGAAACATAGTCTGTCTGACCAGCATGAGAAAAGAATGCAGGTGTAGGTGTTTAACAAAAACTGAGGTAAAAATGAAACTCTTCAATGTCTAGCTACTGGCTAGCTCAGTGATGTGATGCACAGGCTGATAATCATTGCACAGGTGCAGAACAGTGCTTGGGCCACTCTCCCCACTGAATGGAGCACCTGAGCAGCTGTGTGTTCCTATTTTAATAAAACAGAATTAACTAAAATAATGAGAATGCAATGTAAGGCTATGTCTATATATTTTAAGCCATTGATTAGGCTACCCATTTGACAAAAACACCGTAGCCAGAAGTGTAGCCTATTTTTTACCTGCCAACAAATAACAACTTAGCCTATGGAGACTCTCTAAAAATACTATTATTACTACTATATCCTAACCTGCATGCAAACCACCAATAGGCCTACCTCAAAAAGGTTGAGGATCTGACCCCAGCTGGCCGAAGATAAGTTTTTTAAATTCTTACCTTTCAAGTCGTGTGTATAGGCAACTTCGTAACGGTCGGTTAAGTCGACTGAATGAGCATAAACGCAATTTCAGTGCCAGAATTTAAAGTTGAAGAACCATTTGGCCACTCCCATCATATAACGCATAATTACTGCGATGTCTATTAATCCTGCGCTCCATTATAGCAGTGATGCCCAAGCAGCGTCGAGACGACTTGTTATGATTTCAAGCTTTGCTCCAGCAAGTGCTTCCACATGTATACACTTAACTAGTTCACTCCCAAACGCAGTTGCTGTCACGATTTAACTTCGACTTTGTCATATTCTTAATTTCTGGACAAATCTGTTATTATATATCGAGTAACAAACTTTTTGATTTTTCGACACGTTGTCATTCTGGACACTGGACAGGGTAAATGAAATGCATGACATATCCAAGTGCAAATGAGACGTGCAAAGCAAGTACTAGACTATATAAATGCACAGAAATGTAATGTATGTACAGGGTTTGGTTTGGGGTTATTACCTGGAGGACCACAGACTAATATAAACTGTTGTGTGTGAGACATAGGCTGTTCAGGGTGTATACAGAACATGTTTTGGAGTAAGGATACAGAATGTGCAAGAAAGTAGTTGCACAAAAGTATAGTTTACTAGTGCAAGCAGCAAGATGTGAGCACAACAACCAGTATACACAGTGCAAATGTAAAATGCAGATGCTAGTCCTCAAGAGGATGTGATGTTCAGCAGTGTTACAGTCTCCAGGGAAAAGTTATTCCTGTGCTCACTGTGCTGAAGTGGAGATTCCTGTAACATCTGCCAGCTGGATGTTAGAGGGTGAGGAGTAAGAAGAGTCTGTGGTTAGGGCGAGTGGCACCCTGAAGAATGATCTGGTCTCAGCCAGGCAGTGTTTATGGTAGATGATCTGGATGGAAGGTATCTGAGTGCTGCACTGTTGAGCAGATTTCATTACAATGCCCTCAGTGGCACAGCAACAGAAGTCAGAATCTTATAACATTTCTAGGGGCCTCATAAGAAGTAAAGCCACCATTGGATGGAGGTGAAGGACCAGGAGTAATTGCTTAAGACGATAAAATACTCCAGCTCCTTAGATGCAGGTAGCACAGCATAATGCAACGTCTGTTATTGAACGTAATCATTCTGCTGTAATGGTACAAAGAATATAGATTTTCTTGTCATCTCCATTTCAAAACAGACATCCTGTGTAACTAAATTGGATTATGATTAAATGGTTTACTTAGGTGCTCAGAATTAAACTGAACAAATCACCAATGTTTGTGGATGTAATAAATCCCCGACTATGAGAAATAAAATAAATACTATTTTTGGAATATAGCAAGCCATGTTACATTTATATTAAAGTGCAATTAATTTCTGATTATCCATTTCAAGAAAGGATTGAACATTTAAAACTATTAATTAAATTATTTCAGCAGCTAATGCTTTGTTCTTGTGTTAGTTGCCAGAAGTATCCAAAAATTGGAATAGGTTCAGTAATAATCCTGTGACACTATTTATATTGGTGTGTATTTAGATTGGTGCTTATATAAATTTACTGAGGCATGAAGAATATTGACATAACTGCAGATATTTTTTGTTTTCTGTAGTGAGCCTGTGCTCTACACTTCCAATTGGTGAGGCTTGAGTATGGCTTATGGGTCAAACACAGCAGTCTCAAATGAGCTCTTTGGCTTGTTTAAACACATCTCCAGTGTTTTGGAGAAACACTGCTGTTACAGGATCTCTGTGAAACAGAACTATGTAATATTCTAACCTTATATCACTCTCCAGCAAAAATGTTTTCATTTGGGAATCAGCATGTCGTTAGATAGGGCCTTGCAATCTTGCCACGGAAACATCTTCTACCCCAAACAAATTCTAATTACAGGTCATATTTTCTGAGACCGTGGAAAATGGCAAAGATGTTTAAATATATTACAACATAGTATTGCAGAGAGCACAGAATGTCATCCTATCAAATTCTTAAAATACATTTATGCCGATGTTTAAAGGTTTAAAGATTAACACCCCCACATTCATTCATATATTATTATGTATGATATAGTATCAGCTGGTTTGATAACTTAATTTTGTTCAGTAGTATTAATCAAGATCTCATAAGGCTGATTATGATAATGACAATAGTAAGCTATGCAAAGCAGGTATGAAAGGCTTATCTGAAGATTCTCATAAAACCATAGTAACAGAACAGAACATAACACAATCTTCATATACCTTCATAACTGCTATGCACATTATGGACACCATCATTAGCAGCTTCAAGAATGCTTCTCGATTAATATGATTGAATAAACAACATCTAAGAAGTGCAAAAACCATAGGAAGCGAGTGGCGTGGTGAGTAATCAGGAGTGATTAAAATTAGTCCCAACGTCTAGCTGGCTAAGAGAATGCCAACTTTGAAATGCGGTTATCATAGCAAAGCACTTTTTGTTTATTACATAACCATGTGAGTTTTTCTACAGTTTTGACTTTGTCATGAAAAGAAAGACTCATGAAACCTTTTGACTAAGTAGGATAATGTTCTTAGTAATTCAAACCACTATGCCACATCACATCACATCAGCATGAAGAATGTCAAACTTATTAAAGCACTGCAATCACAAGAATACATGGTAATCACATGGGAGGTTATACAATTTTACTGATGCCATTTTTATTTGTCATCGCACCAGGTCCATATCTATTATATTTCTGCATGATTCTTGCTGAAACAGCAAGCAGAACTAATTACAACACAAGGACAATAAATTCCTATGCACTGCACAGACCCTTTACTGCAGCTCCTCCCTCTGGCAACACGTAGGTTAAATCCTTAGATAGGTGAGACCATTTCAATAAAAACAATACACAACAAACCCTCCTGAGCCTTTTAATTACATTTTCCCTGCATGCAGAACATCACAGTTTCCATGGGAAAAACAGTGGACATGTTTCAGTCATAAAATTGAAATGAATATAAGTGAGTGGAGTGAATGTAAATGAATGTAAGTGAGTGGAGACGCACTGCTGTCGAAATCCTGGAGGTGGAGATTTAAGCTCTTTTAAAGTCCACACAAGGAACTTTACCTTAGCCATATGAAACTGCTGTGGTCAGTACTACACAAGTTGTGTGAAAATTTAAAATATATTTGCCAAAATATTGCAATATTGTAAAGTATGGTTAGCAATTTACTCATGACCTTTGCAAACACTTCCCTAACACTTTCCCCCACTTCCGTTAGAAACTTACAGTAAGTTATTATGTCGATATACAGTGACAAGACAAAGATTTAAGTTCATCAAAGTCACTTGATGGTTAGAATGGTTCCAGCCCTAAGTGCTTTCACTGTTTTGTTCTAATAAATAGCCTACACATAATATTACTATGGACCACATAAACAAAAGCTCTGTAAATACATCTATAGTAAGTCAACTTTTCTACACAGTGTTTTCTGGAGAACAATACAACAAATACAGTACACCTAAACAAATAACAACAAATAATTTTATAAATAGACAGACATAAAATACTTCAGTTTACAACATAGATGGCAGACTTCATTAACAGCGTCAAATGCATAGAAGGGCTTATGTATTTTCAGGCAATTCATGGTGACAATATTTTCTGTTATATATTTCTCAAAATATACACTGTTTTCAAATAAGATAAATAACATGTCCCTATTGGTGTCACCAAAGCTATATGTACAAATGGTTATTTTTGGGTAAAGGCTCCTGGGAAAAAATAAATATGCCAATAAAAAAAGGTGCCACATTTTCAGTTACTTTTCTTCAAGGGCAGTAATAGACAGATCGTAAGCCACACCCCTTTTAATATGTCACAATGAGGTCCACAGCAGAACCTTGGACATCCTCATACAACATCAGACTTCCTTGATCGATATTGGATGTTAGGCTTACAGTTTTGTCTTGAAAACAAAAATGTAGCTTCGTATTACGACGGTGGAAATATGTGTTCACACAGGCATCTGTCATGCCTCAGCCGCGCTGTTCTGGCCAAACTTGTCCAAACTAGCAATATGTAACAAGAGAAGGCAGAGCTGAGAAGGCAGAGCTCTGATCTTTTCCCCCAAAAATGTTGTCATGCAGGAAATATGTAAACAGGCTCATTATACAGCTTGGAATGAATCATCCCTCTATCTAACCCCCTGAGGTAATGGATGTATCTTCAGTAGTTAATGCAGGTAGTTCCTACCAATGTAACAAATTAATTTATATTTTAGTTGATATAAACATTTAGGGGTATAAAAGTTTTCTTGCATGTTTGCTTGACAACTTGTCACCATAAGATGAGACTATGTGTATGCCCTTTGAGGCTTGTTATCCTAATTTGATAGCTGATGACAGCTATTTTTCAACATTTCTGCACAACACATTTACATATGTGTTGCAGCTTATGAGTCAATCAACAACTATCAATGTCTAATTGCATTCTTGTAACAGCATTAATATATGTAGCTGCAAAACATACACATCGCATAGTGCTTATCCACCAAGCCAGCTGCAAAATACACCTAAGTAAATGATGATCATTATAATGATGGGTAAGCATCATGAGATTTGCTTATACTCATCTTGATGTAACAGACAAATAAAGCTGTGTGTTCCACACATTTACTTATCCCCTATTATTCTGAGTCAGCTGACCAACTGACCAGCCTGACCAAGGGCATATTGAGACCTCCCACTGACTGAAGCACAAGGCACCTCTGGTCCTCTGGTTGGTAACCAGCAGTGTTATTTACTGCTCACTTCCTCTTGATCCTCACTTCACTATCTCATTTCCACTGTCCTTTCTCGGCAGAATAGCTCTCTTCTCATCACAACATTCAATGGAAGATATAATGCGTCAAGGTTCAGTATACAGTAGGAGAGGTTTACAGTACTTACACAAATCGGAAAAGCAAACAGAAACATAGTATTTAGCAACAAAAACAGTAACATTTAGTCCAATCAGTCAGGTGGTGTGCAGTTATTTCTACAGTTCTCCAAATTTAGTGCACAAGATAGCCGACAAGCTTTTTTGTATCTGAAACCATGGATTGAGTGATATTTCTTTAGCCTTTAGAGTATGTCCTATTAACTACGGTGATTTTACGTCAAACATGTGACCTTCCCAGATGATACCACTGCAAAGAACGGTTACTCTGACAACCCTGCTTCTGGAGAAGTCAGTGCTTCTATGCTTCCTGTACTAACCCTTACTTAGAAGCCTTCCCCTGGTCCTCCACTTTTTTGATAGCTGCCTGAATCTTCTCCTGGTCTCCTAGGAGTTGGCGTGGTTTCACAGGTTTTAAATCCTCATCCAGCTCCAGTAACACAGGAATCCCAGTAGGTAAAGTCACACCCACGATGTCCTTCTCAGATATATCTGCAGAGCAAAGAAGCAGTCAGATATGTGTGGTATACAAAGTAAATATATGACATTACTCCATTCATTGATAACTCTACAGATGCAATGCATGTATATTACAAATTCAATGCATGTTCTTCTTGAAAGAAAAGTTCAGATTTGGAAGTCTTGCCTATTAAAACAGCCCATATGTATCAGGTGGATCAGCCTATATATTTGGGCAATTCCACTCAAACTGTCACGTCCATAATGCCAACAAAATGCCATGATATTTGTATGATGCAAATGATTATGTGAAAAGTTTCATAAAATTTGTTCTACAACCAAGAAGAGTGAATGCTCAAATTTTATGTAATCATCATTTACATCATATCACACCAGGGCATTGTGTTGCTGTTATGGATGTGTTTTTTGTGGAATTGCCCATTTGATCAGCTGGGGTTACTGTACAGTGACAACTGTATCTGTTAAGCCACCTAGATCCGTCGTATGACACTGTCTGCAGTAGTACAGTAGCACAGACTGCTGTTTAAAAGGTCAAAGTCCATCAGACTCTTCTGAGCAAGAGTAACATTAATCCAGTGCCCTTTCTGATTAGAGTGTTGGTGCCATTTTGAGAACTTAAATGAGTCTATTCAAATGACATGGGGCTGGTGTTCAGGAATTCTCATATCTGCTTATGTCATCATGCTTCCTGAAAATTGTCAAATTCTACCCCAGTAAGTGAAAAAGTACATGTGTACATGTTGTGTTGGTAGCATACTTTCTAAGTGTTTGAGCAGGGCTCTACAGCTGTTCCCATGTGCCGAAATGAGCACGGTGCGGCCGCTCTTGATCTCCGGAACAATGACCTCCGTCCAATAAGGCAAGAGCCGGTCCAGGACCTCCTTCAGGCTCTCGGCCAGTGGCAGCTGCTCTTTGGGCACGTCGCACGTGCTGTAGCGCCGATCGTTGTAGATCTCGGCAAAGTACGGGTGTGACTCATTGATGGGCGGGGGGGTGATGTCGTAACTCCTCCGCCACAATTTCACCTGCTCCTCACCATGGTTCAGGGCCATCTCGGCCCGGTTGAGACCGATGAGCGCCCCATAGTGCCGCTCATTCAGCCGCCAGGACTTGGTCACAGGGACCCACTCCTGGCCCATGGCCTCCAGGACCAGCCAGGCTGTTTGGATGGAGCGGCTCAGCAGGGAGGTAAAGACCCGGTCAAACTTGTAGCCCTGCTCCTTCAGAAGCCTCCCGCACTCCTGGGCCTCCACAACCCCAGCCTCACTCAGCTTCTGGTCCACCCAGCTGCAGAAACGGTTCTCCTTGTTCCAGGCTCCTTCTCCATGTCTTAAGAGGAACAGTTTGTACTTCGACATCTGGGAAACAGACAGAAAACAAGACCATGGTGAGATTGAGCAGCAATACCAATACTGCACAAAGCAGAAGCACTGATGACATACATACATTTAAGGAAGTAGCCTACATTTTGCAGTATCACTAGGGAACACTGCACATAGTCGGACCACTGATATTTGCCATACTAATAACAGTAACAATACACCCAGTGAGCTCAACAGTATACAGTGGACCGCAACAGAACACGAATCTACCAGTTACCAGGCTATGTGCTGTGGACAAGGGCTAAGCTAAAAGGTTAGGGGTTACAAGCTAAATGTCAGCAACTGGATCAGACTCATGCACACTGAACTAAGGAACACAATGTGAATCTTTCAGTGCACATACATAATAATGCTCTTTTCCAATGCAACAAAAAATCAGTACTATAGTCACATAAGTTACGAAATACTGTGCATATTAGCTGTGGCTAACAAATGTCCATCTAAAATCTGACGTTATTTGCGCTGACATTTTGCATTTGCCTTGTACCATTAGCTTCACTTGTCTCTAGTATAACACTTCAGATTACAGAATGCACTTTAATGAGCGGGCACAATATCACCATAACAGAAACGCATACTATGCTTCTCGTTTTACTCGCCTTTAGGATAATAAGTGAGACGTCTAGATGGTCCGAGTGTGCAGTGTTGTTGACATTACGTTACCGAATACACACCCATGGACTCAAAGCCTTCCTACTGACGTAAGCAACTGACGCTTTCTAATCCAATAGGAATCGGGAAAGTCGTCTTGTAGGCGGTACTTTCGGAGTTGACTTCACTCTGTATCAGTGAGCCCGTTTACCCCTATTAAAATGTACGTAGTTTAGGCAAACGTATGAGGGCGTGTGCAGTCGTGTAGTTTCCAACATTCAGCCAGAGGAAACCTTTGCATCATTCACACACAACATTATGGCAAGTGAATTACCATAGTATATTAGATGACTGAATTGTCGCAAAGTCTACTCAGTAGGCAGAATCCATTCAGGTGGTAGGCCTATATGTGTTTAGTTCATCTGACGCCATACTGGCTTGATGTAGGCTAATCCTATTCATGCATTTTAAAATGCTGAAATCAGCAATGTTAAACACAGCTTTGTTTGCCAGAGAATAGTTTTTTTCTATTTCTTTCAATGCTATAGATGAAAACATTCAAAATAGGCCTTGTATGCAGCCTTACCACACTCAGCTTGATTTTGTCAAATTACAACATTGTCAGTTATTGAATGGGCCAAAAAGCTTTGTAGAATAACATGTGTTTTATCCTTTAATAAATATAAAAAGGAATATGATAACAGATATCTACCACAGAAGAGTGTCAAGAGTTCTTACTGCAGCTGGCAGGAAGAATAAATATGGAGAATGATATTCAAGCAGGTTGGTGGACAACTAGACCAACTATTAGCTGAGTGAAATTAACAGGATGTTCAAAAAGGCTGGGCAGGCTGACTTTGTCTGTAGACCTTCACCATGTTGACTTACTGGCCACCAGCACATAAAAATGTTCCTTGTAGGGTACCTTCAGAAAAGGAGGCATGAAGACTTTAGGCGCAGTTAACTGAATGTTGACCTCCCAATAAGAAGCCATAGCACTGTTACCTTTATAGTAAAATGAGCATAGGCCTATTTGGTTGGATTAGAGTAGTGTTCATATATTTTTTTTCGTTCTTATTTTCTCATGCTGAATGAATGATGAATACTTTGAAATTGCCTCTCATTGTTACATCACGCTATACTTTTTTTGTAAAAGTTCATTACCGGTTCACTAAAGGTAATGATAGGTAAGCTGTCTGAACAATGTTACTGGGCTGAGCTTACAGCCAGCATGTATTCGGATTGGATGATCATTAAAAATGGCTAATGAAATCACTGCCCAGCAAAGGGCACTGTGAACATATTTTTGGTGAACATCTATTTTTGTGAAGTATGGTAGGATAGATTAATATTTAGCAGACGCTTTTATTCAAAGCGACTTACATTTTGTCAACTATCAACTATTAAGTGCCTCGCTCAGGGGCACAACGGTGGCAAGTGAGATTCAAACCCACAACTTTTCAGGCTACTTGCAGCCAGGTTCCTTAACCGCTACGCTACCACCGCTCTGGCAATTAGACAATAGTATTAATTGTATAGTGTAGTTATAGTGTACTTATACTTATTACTATCCAGAGTAAGCCTAACTAATAAGCTCTCCATGTTCCTTACCAGTTTAGGGTTCATTTTGTAGCTAGCTCATAGCTATTAACCTCATTACAATTGTTTACCAATGTAAAAGCTAAGTACCGGAAACATTTGTTTAGGTTTTTCATTGTTTACCAGTGTAAAAGCTAATTACCGGAAACCATCCTGAATGAAAGGCTTTCTGGGACTTTAGGACTGCCGTGCACAGAGCCCATTATCTCCAATGAGTTGCTTTTTTGTGTCATCAGCATATACCCTTAATTATATTAAACATCCAACAGCTGTAGTATTTACAGTCAGTACAGACAGTACTCAAAAACTTTAAACTTTCAGTAAGTTCTGTGTTAGTTCAGTGTTCTCAATAGGGATGTCTGTCACGGTTATGGTTCAGGACTAGCATGGGAATGCTGTTACATTGTTAAGAAATGTAAAATTTTGAAAAGAAATTTTGCTCTGCAAGTCCGGCTAGTCAAATTTTATGCTGGCTACGCCAAAAGTAAGGTCAATCACACGTTGCCAGACCTATTTTCATTGATGTGGGTCTGGCTCCCAGGCCAGTTCAGGACATAACTGTCATATTGTAACTTACAGGTATGTCACGTGTGTGAAACAGTATAGCTCTATTACCTCTAAAGTTTTAACTGTCTGTGACTGTGTCATTTAGAATAATGATAGAGAAGTAGTCTCACTTGACTGGCAAAATGTTACTGGTTGTGCTAAACCAATTTATTTGTCTCAATATGTTGCTTTACAGTACCACCATTAGGTAGAGAGGCGAATTGCAGCCATTTGAAACGCAGAATTTAATTTTTAATAAGGGCACACTTAGCAATAGCTATAACAGAGACCATGCATTTATGTAAAATTTTGCTAAATGGATGTCCACACATGGTGTGCACCCAAGGTACATCACAGATGCAATACAGTACAAACACATAAGAATAGCACATTCTATAAAAGCTTTAGATAAAAACAATATGTATTTATAAAATAAACCATTATTCAGTATGATATTTATAGTGTCATCATGCCCATTATGCACAAGCTCTTATGTTTTTTTTTTAATTCTTGAAATATTTTTAAACCGTTACACTTTTTGGCTTACATCTTGGATAGTGTACATGGCTGAACAGTATTTCCTAACACATGTTAACACTGACGTTAACATGAAAAACAATTCAAATGAAAAAGATAGGTGATAAAAATCAACCTAATCAGCCAAGTGAGTTAAATCCATTTAAGATCCTGTGGAGAGAGTGAGAGAAATCACATCATTACAGTAGAACTTGTTCAACAAACTAGAAAACAACTGGCTAACTTAAAATTTAGACCATAGTTTTTTGAGGTAATTAAATGTAACTGTCTTACATAAGGAAAACAAATGCATTAAGCAGGGGTGGCCAAACTACAGCCCAGCGGCCCTTTGCTCCCCTTCAAATGGCCCGCTATGAAGTCAAAAAGTAAAAGATCTTTGAATACTGACTGACATTAATCTAATATTATATGTGCATTGCACATCATAGTTCCAACACTGTTAGAGGGACATATTTGTCAGTAGTCTCAGTAAGGAGTGTAGCATCACATAGAATGTTTTAGACAGCCTATATCATTTTTTTTTTAATTGAAAGTGTAGCCGCTCTTTCACTTGAGAAAAAAAACTAGTTAAAAACTGGTGCTCTTAGTTTTGCATTGGCCCTTGCCATCTTAGATTTTACAGTATATGGCCTGCAAACAGAAAGGTCTGGCCACCCTTGCATTAGAGTGAGTAAACATGGATTGTTGATTATTTTTTTTCTTAGAGCAAGTGTATGTGATCTGTTACTGACCAGTGTCGAACAGCTTCTTCCTGCCCTCCATGCCAGACATGGCCTCCACATTCTTACGCCAGTCAGTCACCTCCTCTTTCTGTGAAGTTAAAAACAGTACAAAATTTAAAAACTTGTGCTTGTGAGGACTATTAGTATTGGCTCAAGAAAAGATAAAATAAAGTTAAAATAAAAAATATAAATTATTTTGAACTGGACACAGTTGCTTATCCTCAGGTAGCCTCTGCTTCACCCATTGTGTTTGCCATTGCTTTCTCATCTCCCCATTGTTGTTACCTTCTCTTCCTCTTTCTTGACTGTCCTTAGGTTTGCCTTGAAGTCAATAGTCTGTGTGTGTTTGCCACCCAGGAGAACAGACAGCAGTTGTTCTGCGGATATTTTTACTCTCTTCAGAGTAGGCTTCTTCCTCGTCAACTCTTGCACTTTTAGTTTCATCTCTTGAATCTGAATTCAAACAAAAAAACAATCACTCTGCAGCACAAGAGAAATAATTTGGGCCCACATGCTTTTAATAACTTAAGTTGAAAATTACTTACTACAACTGACATGCGCTACTTCAAAGGAACATTTATCCCCTGCCCACATGTAATAAAATAACCACTGTCAAGACAATGTACAGTATCTGATGAATAAGGGCCTCAAATATGCCTGTAATTACCTCCTTGTCATTTTTGGCTACTTTGACTTCAACATCATAGCGTTCCTCATCAACTACATCGATTTTGTGATGCAGATCTCGGCAAAGATCCTATCGAGTAAAAGACACAGTCTGTTTAGTCTGTTTATAGGGAATAGATAGGTGGTGTAAGAAATGGGTTGAAATAAAAAAATATAAATGCAGGGAGCGGGGAGTGAAGGCCAGTAAGGGTGATACCTGGAGCTCCTGAACAGACAGGCCAGACAGCTTGAGTGGAGGGACTCGTTCAGCAAGCGTGTTCTCTCTGTCTTTTTCTCTGTCCTCATTTTCAACAGCAAGCATATCAAGTGCTGTATACAGCATTCGAATCTGGTGTCAACACAGGAGTTAATTTATGTTAATTAATTCAGGTTCATAAATGTAATTTAATGTCATGCAGTACTGGGCTACACCATGCCACACTTACAAATATGGCATGGTTAATTCCAAGTCACAATATTTTTCTCAAGAACTGAATATGAACTAACAAGACTGTACATGAGTTTTTTTCTGGACAGCCAATTGGACAAGGAGGAAGAGCTTGCCATGTCTGACCAACGGTGCATTGGATTAGAATATTACACCTTTAAATTTGCCCATACCTTCAATCCCAGTCTGCGACCTGAGCTGATCTTCTTTTTCTAAAGTGGAAAATATGTTGTTTATATTACAAATCTCAACTTGTAAACACAACATGCATTACAAATCATAGGAAGTTTTCAGCAGCAAAATACATAGGTACATTTTGAACTATTTCACCAAGACATCGTTGCAGAGCCTTTTACAAAATCATCTGCCATTTGTTAATAGGTGAATTGTATTTCAGCTCAAACAAAAATTTTAATTATCATTGAAATTACACGTCATTTCCCATGCATGGTGTGATACTCACCGGTCTATTTGAGCAACAACAACAAAAGAGACACAAAACAACAATGATATGTCAATGCACTTGCACAATCAATAATTTTTACAATGTCAGTGTTTGTGGAAAGCATACTTACGCATCCGACATCTTTGGTCATATATTTTTTTGCCAAACCTGAAACAGAAATGAGCATGTACTGTAAAAAGATTTTGGCAACACTTCTGTATCCAAAATGATGAGGCAACTCTGGTAAGATACTGGAGAAGTGGGATGTGGCCTTCTTACTGGTTATTTGATACTGGAGTAATTAAGCTGTGCTGGTTGGATTACCTTTTTTCAAAAGCATGGGAAGCACTTTGCTCTCCCATTAGCTCATTATAGCTCAGCGACATGATTTAATGGCCTCGGCCCAAAGTCACACAGCCAGAGGCAAATGCCATCTTCCTGTAGCTCACATCCAAAGGGAGAGGCCACACCCCCTTCACCTTTGGCTCCACTCCAGTCCGTTTATACGTGCCGTCATGAAGCAGCAATCACTTTGATATATGAAAGACAAACATACCAAGGCTGGAAACTGCCAACACCTAACCACCCTAAATCATATGTGGAATCTCACTCCCAAAGTACAAAGAAGTACCAATTATAATTAAGAATTTCATAAAATACTTGAAAAAACTGTTAATAGTTTGGCCAATATTTGTCACCATACCAAAAACATTGTACTAACTCAAATAAAGTACCAATTTAGGCCAGAGGATCTTTTTACTGTGCAACAACTCCAGTAAAACAAATCATATGACTTGAACTACACCTGGTAAAAATGAAATCTCACGTCACCTATAATTGAATGGAATTCAAATGCATAGCTGTTAAAAGTTTTGTCATTCATCGAACACTTCACATAGTGTTATTTGAATCTGAAATTAAAGTGAATATGAAATGACACTAGAATGCAGAGTAGACGAAATTATATTGTGTCCAACAAAATTCAGCACCATTACCTTCTCATTCCTGCACATACCTTTGGCATAGCAATGCATTAAGTAAATATGTGCACATATCATTCCTCGATAGCATTTCATCTGTTTCTTCTCTCTGTACCTAATCTTTCTTGTCAACAGGGCTGCCCAGTTTAACCCAGGTTCCCTCTTGGCCTTTCCTCTTCTCCTTACACCTATGCATGCAAATTGGTCAAAAACGTACCTTTGGGAGAGAAAAGCTGATTGTTGGATGCACGCGCCAACTGAGGTTTGGGGAAAACAGATTCAGATTTATAGTTTCTAACGCACAGGGGAATGGCCCACCAAAATAACCAGCTGCCTTTGTCCTCTCCTCAGCTGACGTTTACTGTTGCACATAGCACCCAAACAGTATTCAGTCTGGAAACTCTGGCAATAAAACAACTTTTATTGTTTTTGGACATGGAATTATGTGGTGTGGTGGAGCAGGGATGCCGCCTGGTGGTGATGGTGGCATTGGCAGGTTGGCAGGTCCTCCGTCAGCTGTTGGCCAGCCCAGATGGATGGGTTCAATGGGGAGGGCAGAGCATACAACGCTTCTTTCTGAAGTCTGGAAGAGAGCCTCTATGATTCCATTGGGTCAGTTTTCCACTATGGAAAACACAGTTTGTTAAAGTGATTTGTGTTTGTGTCTTAAGTATATTTTGAGAGAGTTCAGAGTTACTGTGTGGGTGATAATTCTGAATCTCCTTCAATCCTGTTGTTTTGTTTTGTTTTTGTGTATTTATATTTGTATAGCCACATATTTTTTCGTAATCAGAGGAAAATATTTCAATTCAAGCTGTAACACAGACTACAGATCTACAAATAAAATTCACATAAATAAGGTGAATCTTTACCTCTGTAAAGGCTATCTGCCTGATCATACTGTACAGTAATCAATCACTGCAGTATTATGTTTGGCCCATCAGGGGCAATTAGAAAACATCACATGAATGTGTTAATACTCAGGCCCATTAGGTTTCAGCCCCTGGCCAGGAAAAGAGGTGGCATAAATCACTGCAGTGTCTTAGAATAACAGGAGCAGGTGGACGCCAGTCTTGATGTAACAGGAGCCTGTCCACCAACAGCCCATTCTTCCTGACATGCGTAGGCTACATGGCAGTCTGTGAGAAGCGTCAAGAATGACCACGCCACCCTTTATCATGGTTTAATTTTAGGCACAGTGGCTAGGGTAGAGAGGGGATAAGGGTGTTAAGTCCTCTGACTTAGAACAGCTTTGTTCCTGTGAAAGCATCAGTGGGATACCTATCTAATATGCTGTTGTTTTGCTCATTCATTTAGCCTTTAATAACATTCTTCTCACAGCAGTTAAAGGAAACTTGGGATTACCATAGTTCCCCGATTATTAATCGCATTTATTACATTGATTTTGCAAAATTTCTTAATTTGTGAGGTTAATACATAGATGAGGGCTATCTACCGGATTGCATTTCTTTTCATCATTCTTGATCTGATCTGATTGTGATTCAAGAGGTAATGTTTAGTAAACTGAAGTTAATAGATGGGTGAGGTTAATACAATGGTGAGGTTAATAAATGTTTTTGTTTTTTTAGTTAGCCTAAAACACTGACCCAAGGTCTATACATGCTGCAGCTTATATTTGGAAAATTAATGTACTGACGAAGAAACCATAGGGACAAGTAGTTGTAACTCAGTTGAATGGTGTCCTCTCTTCATGGGGTCAAACCTCAGACATCTGTCCTGGCCCTGACTCTTTCCCTTATGATCTGGAGAGGTCATATATCTGAAGCCATTGTTACCGTGACCTGATTTACAAACATTGTTAAATGTGATGTCAGCTGTGGCACCTGTGGATATGGACAGCCTTTAAAGGAACAGTGATAAAGAGACTGACATGCAGTAAAGAAAAAATCAGCAAGAGTAACCACCCAGCCCAGTAAGAAGGCAAGAAAACAAGAAACAAGATTTGAATGGTCGTCCAGTTTATTCCAGGGTAAGACTCATTCCAATGAATGAGATACTGACAACATGTCAACATGAGTACTTCAAAGAAGTATTTGTACATATGCACACATTTAGTAATGACATGGCACCCACAGTTGGAAAGCCACTTGATTCACAGGCACACATTCTTTCTGCTGTAACAGACTGTAAACCTACAAAAGGAAAGCTTTTCAGCATACATGCAATGACATATTGCACAAAAGGGATTTGTTTAAGAGTGTCTGTTGCATTCTGTTGCAAACAAGAATACCCTTTCACATTCCTCAGTTTATGAATCTTCTAACATGAGGTGATATGCAAGGTAGACTGATGGCAACACTCCATCCAACCTGTTACTGTCCAGCGTCAAACAGCTTTTTCCTGCCCTCCATGCCAGACATGGCCTCAACGTTCTTACGCCAATCAGTCACCTCCTCTTTCTGTGAATGCACATCAAGTCAACCAATGTTACCTAATAGTGACATGTTCAAGTAACAATCATTGGGTTACTATGCAATAAAAAATACACAGCTGCTGTTTTTCCTGAGCATGTAAAATTTATGAATATGTAATATTACTTAATTTGATAGAAAATGCAGCAAATTTAGGATTGGAAAGTCATACCTTCTCCTCCTCTTTCTTGACTGTCTTTAGATTGGCCTTAAAGTCAACTGACTCCTTGACCTTAGCACCAAGGAGAGCACCCAACATGGCGTCTGCTGAGATCTTTACTCTCCTAAGCGCTGGTCTCTTCATTTTGCCCTTCAGCTCAAAGATTTTCTGAGACAGGTTCTCAACCTGTGGTCATAATGACAGTGCAAGCCACTTACATTTAACCCCAAAAAAATACGCCTGTCAAATACGTGTTGTACTTTCCAGACGGAGCAATGTCCTTTGAATTTTGAAATCCAAACTTTGCTGCACATAGTGCTGATTAGAAAAGTAATATTAATACTGATAATATATAATGTTATTATGGTACCTCTTTATCATTTTTGGAAACTTTGACTTCAAGATCATATCGTTCTTCATCTACCACATCAATCTTCTGGTGTAGTTCCTTACAGAGGTTCTAGAAAAGGCAAAATCAAGTGCATATTATGCTTCAAACCATGCATGGTACATGGTACAGATTTTTCAGTACTAATCCCCACCAACTGTATACACAGGTAGATAGAAAGATATGGCCCACATGGGCGGCCATGTTGATTAATGTCCTGGTGTGTTCTATATTCTGCTGCGATATGTGGTGCATATGCCGTCATGTCATGTGGGGTGGACATAGCTGACATAGTCAGAACATACCTGTAGGTCCTGCACAGACAGACCTGACAGTTTGAGCGGCGGTACTCTTTCACTGAGAGCTCTCTCTCTCTCTCTTTTCTTTTCCTCTTTCTCAGCAGCCAGCAAAGAGGAGGCCTTCTTCAGAATTTGTATCTGGTATTGCACAACATGCCAGTGAACTGGAGCCATGCAACAGCAGCATTTATGATGCAGGACAGACATAAAGTAGGCCTGTCTCTATATGCTATATGTTATAGGCTATATGTTGACAGATACTTTTACCACATGATCTCTATTGTCACTGCAATTCATGTACATTTGGTTTTGTTTTTTTTTTTTCATTTTTTTATTAAAAAGTCAAAACAAATCGGAAGCCTAATAAGAGAGAACATAGTTAGTGCTGTCATGTTCTATTTTCCATATTCATTTATTTTAATCATTCAGACAGCATTGTATAAAAAAGATCAGTGGTTGATCCCACACGCACAGTACCTTTAGGAACAGCCTGCGTGAGGCACTAATCTTGGGCTTGGGTCTTGGCTGACAAATAAAGCAGAAATAGGAGCTCATTGAGCAGAACAAAAACCATTTATATTCATGTAGCCTACTGGTGGTGCAGCAAATATGAAAAAGATTAAATATGATGCATGCTGCATATCTATTTATACTGTACATGTATAATACTTACCGGTCTAAAGGCATGGCATGTAGAAAAAAAGGAAATGCAATTTAATTTCATTTAAAGGCATCAGTCAAGCAATATATAATAAGATAAATAACTTTGGACAGCTGTATGAATCACACTAAAGATACTCACGCCTCAGACATGTTGACTTATCGCCAACAATCTAAAATAATGAAGAGAACACAACCAGTAGAATATGCCCCGCAACACCAATAAAGCTGTCCCCAAAGGTTATCAAATAAACGAGCCTCGTAAATATTATGGGCACAAACTGATCAACCGTGTTATGCTCTGCATGAAGAATATGCAATCACCAACCCTGTAGTTTTCAAAATAGACTGATGTAATAGCTGCACCTGACTTAGCTGTATTTAACTTTTAAATCATTCAATTGGCATTGCCAAGGATCAGTGATTTATTCAACTTGCTTTTAAATAATTATTATCATCTAAATACCTGCTGTCTACTTTTTGTACTGGTACAGATGCAGTGTCAGTTCAATAAAACTTACCAGTTTCTCCAGGAGATGAATCACAAAGTGAAGTGTGTTTGACAGTGACAGTGGTCACGAAAACCCCCAAGGAAATGTTATCGTCTCTGAGATCCTATCTGAGTGGTCCACTAAAATAGATCCCTGGATTGTGACGCTCAATATGAGCAGGACCATGAGAACACAGGTGCATGCATCCTTCGTGGCCGACTGCCAAGCCTTCTGTTCCATTGTCTCAATCCTTATATGGGACGAGGAGAACTACCAGAAGGCACCTTGGGTCTGTATTTTAAGACAGAGTGGATTGTGTACCACCCTGTCACTCATGGAAGATTTCACCTGCTGTCCTCTGACTGTGCATTGTGAAATGCGCATGTGACAATTGTTATTTATTAATCTGACAACTCACATAAGAATCAGACTGAGGAATGGAAACATGTTCACTGTGTTTTTAATGACTGAGAGTCTTCCATTCATTAATCATTCAACTTTATTATTAGATGAAAAGACTATGTTTTAGTTCCTTTATATTGTATTCCATTAAATTAAGCAATAAGCCATGAGAGGCTGTGGGTTTGTGCAGGATTTAAAAAAGCTAAGGCTTGTTGTTTGGCACAACGTGAAGCAGAGTGTCATTAAACTTAGCTGTTTTAATCCAGCACAAACCCACGGACTTGAGTGGCTTATTGCTTTTCTAAAACTGTTACAACAAATCTTTGATAAGATTTTATTAGATACAGTCACACAAATTAAAAAAATAATAATAATAAAATAGTGTATTGTAATAACCATTTTTCCTCCAAAACATGCATTTCCTTTGGGGAAGTGGTTGCCAGGCAACACTAAACTCTACTATGGTGAGATGGGCTATGGGCTGTTACTTGTAATGTTTTTTTAACTGAAGTTTGCTGTAGAGTAAAATAGAAGAGAAGAAGCAAAGCTGTGTGTTTGTGCTGGATTTACAACTCTTGGAACATCTAATCAGCCAATCACAATCAAGAAACCAAACAAGCAGTTTTAGATTAAAGCATTAAATGTAACATTGTGTGACATTAACAATGGCAATGATACCTTCAGATGGAGATGCACAGTTCAGAGAGGTGAAGTGCAGCTATTCAAATAAAAAAATAAACCAGTCAGACTTTGCAGGACATTTAATTGTGGAATGCCATTTACAGAGTATTTTTTCATAACAATTTTGTGACATCTCTGTCAACAACACTGCAGCAAATATTTTTTTTGTTTCAGTTTTTCCACACAACAGCCATTCTCTGAGAGGTTCTCTCAGAGGTTACCAGTTTCTACAATCTACAGGTTTATATTACATAAAATCCCATAATACATGATTGTCTTGTTGAACATGTTTCAGTCCGACAAAGTGAACATTCTTCACTGAATGTTGCAGGCTTACAAAATATGGAAAGTACAGTATCTAAAATCGATCAAACTTCTGGAGGTGTCATATTTGCTTTACTGTGTTTTCTTAGAATCCCAACAGATTTGTACAAAAAATTGTGAGAAAAATCAAAGCATGTCAGTACCCATGACATGATCCATTATGCACAACTCCTTGTTGTGTCTCATGGCATTTTTGGCATACCTTATTATTGCTCTACAAGTTTTGTTCTTTTACAAGACAGAAAGAGTACTGCTATTCCTGTTGCCTTAGAAGAATATTGTGGGTCTAACTTTTCCTCAAACAGTACCTTTTACTGTCCGGCATCAAACAGCTTCTTCCTGCCCTCCATGCCAGACATGGCCTCAACGTTCTTACGCCAGTCAGTCACCTCCTCTTTCTGTGGGAAGAAAAGATTCAGTGAGTGGATTTCAGTATGACTTCCACATTACATCCTAGAGAAACAGGGTTAAGTGCCTTCTTCAGCAGCACGGCGGCAACCAGGATTCAAACCTACAATTTTGAGGCTATTACCATGCTAGCCAGGCTCCTTAACCACTATGTCACCACCACCGCCCTGGCTATACTCACACAAACACATTCCATATTGCCAGTATGCTAACAAAAAAGAGTTGTTATTTAAAGGTGAAGGTACCTTGTGTTGCTTTAAAAGGTATCAGGCCTTTTTCAACCTGGCCCTATGTTTTAGGTTTAAGCCTACTAATATCTGTCTGATCTATCTTTGTCTTGATATACCCCACATATCATTGTTGGTGTTGGTGTTTTCACCAATTGTTCTTCATTTTGACTCTTTGTGCCTCAAGACCCCTCGCCTAGGTGAAAAAATGCCAGGCTTTCTTGGATACTATCACATGGCTGCAATGTCTGTGCAATGGTGTTAAATTCCATATCAACATCTACATGCACATATATATTTCCATTCAATTACATATGGCGTGCATAGATATATTAACATAGACTTTATATATAAAATATATTTCAGTGACTCCCTTGCCTTCTCCTCCTCCTTCTTGACTGTCTTCAGGTTGGCCTTGAAGTCAGCCTTGGCCGTGAGTTTGGACTCAGTCAAGGCACCCAGCATGGCATCAGTGGATTTCTTCACCCTCTTGAGTTTGGTTCGGTTCATGCTGGTACCCTTCATCTCCTCAATCTTCTTCACCAGGTTTTCGATCTGTCCAAGACATCATTCATCAGGCACTGCCAACATGTCAGCCTATATGTAGCCTGTTACACAAAAGAAATTAGGGATGCAAAACTGGTATTTCCTGTTATCTTGATATTTTAGTGTGCCATTTGAATTGTTCAAAGTCACTTGTGCTATAATATCTTGAGAATGTGAATGTAGGGGTAGTTTCACAGAACATTTCTGGCACAACATCTGCTTTATGGATAGCAGGTATGATGCAATACTTCTGACCATACTTAAAATTCTACACATTCACATGGTAGAAGAAACTGTGATTGGGTAAGAAAAGCTCTTTGTGATAGTTTGCCTTTGCTAATATAATATAAAAATACATTTAATTTTATTCTGCATTTACTGAGTACAGAGAAAACGGTGTGTGAATACCTCCTTTTCATTTTTGGCCACCTTAACTTCTAGGTCATACCGTGCTTCGTCTACGACATCAACCTTGCGATGGAGATCTTTGCAAAGTTCCTGCAAAGAGCACATGAACAATGGACTCTTTAATTAAAGTACATGTGAAAATGTCAGCATGCGTACAACCTATAGGACACTATTTTTACCACATGTGATGTAGTTACAATAGCTCTAGTTAGGAGCTATTACCTGGAGCTCCTGAACAGACATCCCTGAGAGTTTGAGCGGTGGCACTCGCTCGTTCAGGGCGCTGTCTCTCTCTCTGATTTTCTCTTCTCTTTCAGCCACAAGCATAGACCCAGCCTTCTTCAGAAGCTTGGTCTGGAATTGGGAAAAAATGTGGAGACTGCCTCACTTCACTATAATTCACAGCATAGCTCTGTTTTCTTTTGCTCTTTGCTAGGCTTTCTCTCTAGGATCTATGGAGATGGATGTGTGTTCATGCATACATATGTGTGTGCAATATTCATAAAAACTTACTTTCAGCAGCAGCCTGCGAGTTGCTGAGTACTTTGACTTTTTCTAATGGGCACAGAAATGTTTAGAATTAGACTGCTAGGTGATTTTACAGTAAAACTGTATAAAAACAAGAGTGCATTGAATTGCACAAGCTACTCACCGGACTGTTCAATGATGTTTTGATGGTGTAATAATATGGTATAAATAAAATAAAATAAAAAAGAATAAAATTAAAAATAAAAAATAGACAATAATAATATTTTTAGTATTTATGTTTAGTACATTTTTAACATTCCAAAAATACACATAATCAACATTTATTGTTTATGGTCCCTTACCCCTCAGACATGTCTCCTTTTGTTTAATGTTCCCTAAAAAATAACAAAGAAGACAGATTTAATGGAAAAAAGACAGATTAATGAACCAACCAGATACACTAATGATATGAGATAACCCATCTGTAAGGACAAGTTTGAAAAATTTGTCAAATGCTGTAAGACCTGAGGAAAAAATAAAACAAAAAACACTTCAGAATCAGCATATGTGTAATTTGTCTTCCTCTGCAAATAAACATGTGACCTATCAAATGCCTTGTGCATACTAAATTAGACAACGGTACATCTTGTTAAGAAGGGATGTGTTTTTCCCCAGCTATATTGGAACACATTGCCGTGATGCTTTCCTAAATACAGCAGCAGGTGCCGCCTTGACAGGGCAAGATAAATCCTACTGTTAAAAAGACCCTCGCCAATGACACAGGAAGTGGCTGAGACATGTAGACATATTGGTTTTCTTCCACATGTCTATGACTTGAGGGCAAAAGATCAAAATGTTGAAAACTGCAACTGCAGATAGATTGCTGTTAGTATTTATTGCTAGATATGATCCCTAAGGAGACATCATACAGTCATCACAAAAGAATTTGACTTCTTTTCGTGGAGCAGAATCATTCTTGTTACCATTACTATTACTTACCAATTCATTACACCAGTTATGCAACTCATCTACCCTGCCACTGAGTTTCACTTTAAGACAGTGGACATGCACTGTCAAGATGTTGTCCCGGAGGTAACTGAGGGATTGGCCACCAGGTAGCAAAAAAAAGTAAGTGTGGAAAACAAGACACACTACAGTGTCATACGTAACTGCCTCACACAAAGCACATAATAATACTGTCAGTATAATGCCACGTTATTCTTACAAACATCTTTTCCCTATGCAGTCAAGGCTTTCAAGAAAAAAAGAGTCAGCTGGAACCAAACAGTAACACAACTAGAAGCGGCGGTGTTTTGTTCATTAAACCATCTTGTGTCTCATTACAAGAATTCCTTGACATAAACAAAATTCTGGGATGCAGTTGCCCTTAGTTCCATCATAAAGGCAGGAGCTCACCTTTTATAGGAGTACAGATGCACATTAACACCTAATCCATTTCCACCTGTACAATCAACTTTGACTACCTCTACCTGTCAGCTCATAAAAGCCATGCAACACATCAACCTGTTAAATTGAATGATTGAAAGGCTGTAAATGTATAATTGACTGTCTATTTCTCTTAAGTGTGATGCTTTAAAGTCATCATATCAGATAAGCTGAGACTTACCTTTTACTTGAAGGCTTGAAGAGTGGAGAAAGGGAGAGTGAGGATTGTGGTAGCGCAGGGGTAGAAAAAGTATTTTATGATTTTTGATGATAGATTTATGATTACAAACTTTCATGTGAATGGCTCGCTAAAATAGAACCCCTGTTACGTCTCTCTCTCTCTCTCTCTCATGTGCCGCATCGCATCAGAACACCTTTTGACGTCCTCTACTTCTAACACACACAAGCGTTCATAGAAGTACACACGTGTGCTATGTCTCTGCAAGACTGACAGTATTTTAATGCTGTAAGGGTGTTCATATCTTTGGTCTGGAACACAGACACATTTTCCCACTGGGAATCCAGAGCCAATCAAGTGATTAAACTATGGCATACTGGAACATAGTGCTTAGTTGTGAGCCAACGAACATGTGCTTATGACCTTCAATTACCTATGTAATTTTAACCAAAGCCGTGTCCTTCAAAGGAAGTCAGACAACAAAGTAATTATGACTAAATTAGTAATGCAAAACACTCACAGGCTATTAACATGGCATGCACTTTTCTGTTTTAAGCGTAGACGTAAGAACACTTAAAACTCGTGGAACCCGTTATTATAAACAATAGGCCTATTTCGTGCAGAGTTATTGCTGCGTGTAGCAAATCTCCCTTGACTTGCTGTCGGTTTTCTTTGTGAATCAACTGCAAACAGGACTATCTTCAACTATTACAAAAACTTCAATATTTGTATTAGAATAATAATTCAAAGAACACAGGTAAGCAGTTAAACACATAAATCCCGGGTCAATGACACGTTGTTAAACTGTGGCTCTGATGCATGGCGGAGTGATACCAGATGATTTGCTAAACTCCCCCACCTGTCTTTGTTGACTACTGGTATGAGAATATGACAGCCTTAATCCTGGCAATGCCTAGTCTTCGTGCGCTGAATTCAGTGTCAGTCAGTGCATTTCAATTAATTGTCACCTTTGAGTGGTACATTTTGATATAGACAGGGCAACTTCCCGATAAAGGTCGCTACCAGACTTTTCTCAGATGATTCTATAGTGTTTTTTGCGTAGAATCTTTTCTGCTTGGGACATTTTTGTATCACGCATAGTTAATGAGACAGTTTTCATATTCTGATCGGTTTGAGGTATGTTCGAGTGGCCTTGTCACCAAGGTCTCAGAATTTTGCTAAGTTTTTGTCCCAACAGCACCCCCCATATCCTGTGACCTTCATACAAAAGATCTGCCTTATCGCTTATTGCGTTGTAGTTATAGATAACTAAATGCTAATATTTTATGCGTAGCACTTAGTAAAGTATTCCCCTCCCCTCAACAAAACATTTTTTGTTGAAAATTTGCACACTAGTGTAGTATCGTGTAGATTTCTGACATGACCTGACCCACCAGTGATGTTCTATCGACTGAAAGAAATGCAGACAATTGAAAAATGATTATTCAAAAGCTATAATCTCTTAAAGCTGACCTAAATAAAACATCCATGTAGGCTGTCTAGAACAAAGTAGTACCCTCTCTCACTATGCAGCAAGGAAAATTGGCTGGTGACTCAGTCTGTCTAATATTTTTAATGAACTGAACAGGTGAAACAAGAGGTGAAAATGGAAAATTAAAAGCCAGTTTTTCCATGCGACTGCAAACTTGGGAGGAAGTGCGTCGGCGGTTTGTGACCGTTCATGACCATGACGTTTATGAAGTCTGATAACCAACCTCGTCAAATAGCAAAAGAACTTACCAGTGGATGAGTGACAATGAGTGTTCTCTTGTTCACTTTCTCGATTACAGCGCAGCTCGCTATATCACTCCGTTTACTACAAATGCCTTTAAACTGCTCACAAAAGGTAGGCAGATCAATTTGGCTGCCCAATATTTCAAGCGTCAAGCATGTATTTATTCAATAGTTGTCATCTATGCCTACTGTTATTAACAAACATATTCTTGACAGGGGCTAAACTGTACAGTCTACACAAGTAAGTGAATGTTACGCAATCTTATCAACACATGCTTATAAGCAATACAAGATGCAATCCCGACGCTGTCTGTCTTGGTGCCACAGACAACTGCTCCAGCGAAGGCTGGGTAACATCGGATATAGAAGAAGCCCCAAATCTATTTACACACGAGCCAGTACTCAATTGGACTTTACAAAGGGAGCTTGACAACCTTGCTACTGTTTTACACGTAGTCTGGCACGCACCATCTGACGGTAAGATGCAATGCGTAAATGTGATCATAATGCAGGGAATTTATTTCGTTGGCACTTCATAAATCTAGAAGGGGGTGTAGGTCTGAGGTTGTCACATGTGTAGCCAACTTGTACTCAACTAGTCAACAATACACTATGGTTTTATTAATGTAATGTCTCACACAATGTTGAATTATCTCCCTCCCACAATGTTTAATTCTCTCTTAGCATCTATACTGAAAATGCAGGGGACTGAGGTGAATGTACTAGAGAAGAGCACCAATCAAAAAATTTGCATTCGCTACATTTTTAACAATACCTTCACATCATTTGTCCGCAACCATATACATGTAAGGAAATGTGAATCTTTAATTTATTATTGTACTGCTTATTTTGAAAACTATTTTAAATTGTTAGCCATTGCCTATGTCTATTATTGTGCGCACAGAGTAACTTGGGGCTGTTTTATTTGGTCGTTCACATTTTAATACCAGTGTTTGCTATTAGTGTTGGCCACAGTTTATGATGCTTATATATTAGTTCTTTTATGCATTTATCCAGTGGTCATTCTTATTAGAGGGAGTGGTGGTAGAACCAGGATATCAGTACTCCGTCTCTTTCTCTCACTTGCCAAAAATCAACAAGTGTAGTGGCAAGTGCACTGAGACAAAAGAAATTTCAATTCCTGGTAAGAAAATTCTTCCAATTTATCATTTAAAAATAACTGTAAACAATTTGATATCCTGACAAGAGATGAGAATCAATAGAACTTTATCAATATCAATGCCATTGTCAGTTCTGCTTATTGGGCCAATTCATTATCAATTCTCTTCTCAATTCTTTACTGTTTAGAAGATAGTCTACACTAGTTTTCTGTATTCAGCACAGGCCTATATTGTTCCCATACTACTATGTGTATTAGAATTAGGTAACCAGTGTGGAACTGTGTGTTTCAATTTCATATTCAGAAAGACCGACCATGGTCTGAAAAACATGCAGCATTGATAATGAGTAATTGATAATGTTAGAGGTGTATGATTCAATGAATTTGATTCTCGGTTCTTCACAATTTGTTGATTCCCACCCCTAATCCTGATACATACTGATCTATTTGTCATCTTAACATTTCTAGACTGCAAGATTCCCTTAATTAAGGACACTGATTCATGCATTAGGCATGGTGAGTCTTTGTAACTACTGAGAGCTTTCAGTGATACAGCATCATGTGCAGTATCTTAATTCATGCTGTGCCGTATTTAAACCTTTTAGGGTAACAAGTCTCAATATTTGGAAGATATAAGTTGAACATACTGATTGTGATGAGCAGTTGGTCAAAGAGTTGCAACCAGTATAGTACAATGATCTATGTTCAGTTTAAAAATAATGTGCTCCATTCACCTTTCTGATTTGGTCTTTTTGTATTACAGGGAGCCTTTGGCAGCCTAACTTAACATGGACAGAATTAGAGAGTGGATTTAACCAACTGGTCATTTTGATAAGCTTTGACAAGTGGATATATTCTGAAGAGTATAAAATTGAGATCAGGGGCAGAATACTCTGTCTTTCGACCATGACCAAGGTGTCCTGTATGGTTCATGAGTTTTTGCCAGTGATAGTACTTTAAGACCTAAGTCTGAATATATGTTGAAAAAGAAATGTGGCATAGCATTCAAGTATTCTAACATTTGCATTAACAGTTGCATACATTTGTTGGACAGAAAACATTTCAAAAATACTGGGAACAACTAAAACAAATGTAATACTGTGTAGAATCATTCCATTCCATTTCCCCCCTGAGAATAGCTTAAATCGGGAGTTTGCGGGCCATACTGAAATATCTAAGCTGCTAAGAGCTGATGCAAAATTAAGAGTATCAGTTTGTAACCAGTTTCAAATGAAAGAGCGACTATATTTCAATTTAAAAAAAATCTGTCTAAAACATTCTATATGATACTACACTGGTTAATGAGACTACTGTCAAAAATGGCACTCCAACAGTACAATAACTATGATGTGTGATGTACATATATTATTAGATTAATGGTGAGAAGAGGGCCGTGATTGGCCCCCGGGCCATAGTTTACCAACCCCTGGTTTAAATGCTTCAAAAACTACTATAGCATCAATCATGTAGCATATGCACTGGTCTGTACTGTATTTTATTTCTTTATCTCATTTTCTTCAAGGGCAATCAGAAGAGACTGAATGCAACCTTTAGGTTGGACCTTCTGTCACTGACTCAGTCAAATGAATTATGTCAATTGCCCATTGGGGTGAGTATTATGTTTTGTTTCTTTTTTTGGATACTTGCACTGTGCCTATGAGTCTATTGGAGTGCTGTTGATGAAGATGATGAAGATGCCCATATTGCACTCAGAGGGTCATTCTCTTCTCCACCAGGTCACGCCATTTTCAGAGAGATGCAGAAGAGACATGGGATTAGCAAGGAAGCCTGTAGAGGAGGCATGTGTGGATCACTGGGACAAAATCAATATATGCAACTGTAAGTAAAATGATAGACAAACAATAAGTATCCTCATATAAAAAATGCTCAGGTATAAAATGACACACAAAGTTAACAAAGAAAACACAAAGTTAGTAATCGGCAGTGGCTCCATTTAACGTTAAAGGAAGACAGGATATATTTCTTGTCATTAGGATACATAGATAATGATTTACTGGAATACGCAGTACTGCAAATTGGTCACTATGTCATACAGTATACACAGTATAATGCTACAATTTACTAGGCTATATGTTAGCACAACAGCACATCTGATTCGATGTTATATTCTCCTGTAGGTACTTCCTTACCACCCAGGAAAAGACTTGTTTGGATCATTCCTACACAACTTGTGGTGATAATGTTTGGAGGTTATCTTGTTATTAGGCTGTATAGGTGTTTTGACGGAGGTTTGTATTATCAAGTTATTTTAGGCTGACTGATTGTATGTATGTCATTAATTTCCTCTGTAAGAATCTTTTGCAGTGATTTCCCTACCTGTGTTTTCTAACTTGTGGATTAATTCAGACTTTTTTTAAAACCGCAGCTGTCTCCCCGAATGTCTTTATAAACCCCAGGCCTGACCATCCAAAGAATATTCTGGCAAAGACACAGAGAGTTCTCATCCTGTATTCAGTTGACCACCCGCTTTACAAAGAGATCATCCTAAAGCTGTGTGCCTTCCTGAGAGCCAAGTGTGGTGCCGAGGTGACCCTGGACCTGCTGGATTCGGCCTATCTCAGTGTCATTGGCAAGGTGCAGTGGCTGGAGATGCAGCAGGAGCGGGCCCGCCGCTCCCCGTCCGACAAGATCCTCATCCTGTGCTCACGTGGCGTGGCTGCCAAGTGGAGGGCCATGTGTGGCGGATGTGGTGTGACCCTGCGTGAGGACCAGGCCTTGTCTGTGGGCGACATGCTCACGCCTGCCCTGGCACTCCTTGTGCCCGACTTTACGCGTTCTGCCTCCCTGGAGAGGTACATGGTGGCGTACTTCGAGGATGTGAGCAGTGAGGCCGATGTGCCCTCCCTCTTCCACACCACAGTGAAGTACAAGCTGATGAAACACTTTGAGGAGCTCCTCTTCAGGATTCAGGGCTTGGAGCAGCATGAGCCCGGCAGGGTGAATCGCATCTCTGGCGTCGCCGAGGACGACTACTTCCTTTGTCCCACTGGAAAAGCCCTGCGAGATGCCATTGAGGCTTTTCAGGCACACCAGCTAGACAACCCTGACTGGTTCAGTCAAGAACTTGTAGCGCATGCAGAAGGAGAGAGGGATATTGGTTTTGGAGATTTGGAGCCTTTTAAAGACAGTGTATACAGCCATACTCAGGATGCCCAGGTCAGCAAAGGATCTCTTCTTTTCACCAATACTGAGTTAGATCAAGCTGTGTTCTGTGCAAGCGCCAACACAGAAAACACATTTGAATATTCATCATCTAATGAACTTCTGCTAGCTGTCTCTCCTGAGATCACCCAGTCCCAGGTGTATCTACAGAGCAATAATTGTTCAGGGTATGATGACAAATTACTGACTTCACATGCATTTTGTTTAAAAATACTCAAAGAAAGTGAAGAATCATACTGGTCTGGAGGACATTTCCAAAATGAATGTGAGGAGCTCCCAAGGCAAGAACGGAATGTCACACCTGTGCATACTGGTTTGTCATCCCTTGACACTAAAGTAGGCCGTTATCACCAGGGTGTTTGTATTTAGAGGATGAGTGGCATCATTGTGGATAAGGTGAGCATGCCACTTCACAGCCAAGTGCTGCATTTGATGACAGTTTGGAGAGACCAAGGTTACATTTCCAGGCCTGTCTTGTAATAATAACGCATGTCTTCTTTGTCAGTAAAAAACTGTTGTGAAGATACCTTAAATAAACGTATTCATGGTCATTTTTAAATTTCAGGCATTGCCAGAAATAAACGGTGCATATTTAACTGGAAAACGCGAATAAATGTATATATCATTGTCATCAATAAAGACTTTTTAAAGCCATTACCCTTCACGTTCATTCAAACTATCCATCTTAAGTCCAAACTCGAAATTTCCAAACGTCGAAATGACAACAAACTCGGGTCAAAGTTACCGCTGTGCCAAAGTTCACTTGTCTGACATACAGAACAGAAGGTAAGCAGAGTAGGCCATGAGCATTTTAATGTAAAAATTTGTTTTTGGTAACGATGTTAGAGCGCATAAGCCACGATACAACGTAGATCAATGACATTGAAACTATTTTGCAGTAACGTTATGGCTATGCGTTACCCAATAGCCTACTAAGACCAACCCAGTTTGTTCCTGCTAATGTAAGTTAAGTGAAAAATTCAACATGCGTACCCTTAAGCAACAGTTTTGTGTCATTAGGTGCAGGCTGTGTGCATGACAGAATGCATCGGGTAAATTGGTATTTGAGGGGGATGAAGTGTCCTATTAACGTTAGTGAATGTTTCTTTGTGGCAAGTGGAGCATGCGAAATAGTTGAGGCTTGGATACAGTTTGGAATGAACTAGCCCAGTCATTAGCCTTAGTCGGAGCCAATTATCTCTAACAGCGACGGTGTCTTCAGACATGGAAAATTGTTGTGTATGTTTTTGATACTCTTTAACTGCGTCTTAAAAAAGAGAATGTGGGGAAGATTGTCAAAACACCTGCGGCGCTGTATGTCAGCCTCTCCTTTCAAATCTGCCCTTCAAGGTAAGAGGAGATGAAATACCTAAATTCTCACTGATTTTACTGATTTACTGATACATATTGACATAAGAGCTTTGCTGATCCTTGCAGATGGCCTAGTTAGTGTCCATCCACATGTATCCCAGGCAGTTGCAGAGGGCAGACCAGTGGTGGCTCTGGAGAGCACCATCATCACACATGGCATGCCTTATCCTCACAATCTGAGGTAGGTAAAATAGACAAGGGCAGTATAGGAGCAAAAGTGTTTATTTTCCCGTAGCAGGAGCCCAAGGTGCCCAAGAGCAAGGTGTTGACTTAGCCAAGATGATGGAATCGGTTCATAGTAACATAGTAATTTTAAAATACGTAGCAAGTGAAACTGGCCTTGAAATGCTGTCACTGACATCCTAATAGACTTTTTTGCAAAGGTGTGGTTCACAATAATCAGTCTGTGAATGGCATGTCCCAGCACAGCTAAAGAGGTGGAGACCATAGTGAGAACCCAGGGGGCCATCCCTGCCACAGTGGGGGCCCTGAATGGGAGGGTACATGTGGGCCTGTCTGAAGAGGAGCTTGACTTCCTGTCCCGCAGCAAGACTGCCCTCAAGGTGTCCCGCAGAGACTTGCCTTACGTCATCAGCAAGGTGGGCTTCAGAACAATGAACTGGGATTTTACAATTATGGTTGAAACCAAAAATGCAGTCATCACCAGAACTATGTTGATGAAATTGAATGATGGAGGGACAATAATTTGTGCATTTGTAGTTGATTGTACGGTGTCACATAAACCTGCAGGGTCTCTCTGGAGGGACAACCGTGTCTGGCACTATGATTGCGGCCCACAATGCAGGAATTCCTGTCTTTGTGACTGGAGGGATTGGAGGTGTACATAGAGATGGAGAAAACAGTAAGTTGTACAAGTAGCCTGCTGTGGTCATTAGGAAACATACTGAATTCAATCAGAATGTATTGTTTTTGTACAGTTTTTTACTATGGTTATATATTCTTTTTAGCTCTGACACCTTTATTGTTTTGTGTCTGTTCTGAACACAGATAGTTTTCTCCAAATGTGACACATAAAGTTCATCTAACTATGGTATCTTCCCTTCCATTCAGCTTTAGATATAAGTGCTGATCTCACTGAACTGGGCCGTACTCCCATTGCTGTAGTATCTGCTGGAGTAAAGTCTATCTTGGACATTGGGCGCACCTTGGAATTTTTGGTTTGTAAAGATAAGACAAAATCACATATTTGATTTATTTGATTGTTTGTTTGTGCAGCTTGCTTCCCTCACCATTTTGTCCCTTTGTTACGTCTCGTTAAAGGAAACACAGGGAGTATGTGTGGCCACATATGGACGTTCAAAAAATTTCCCAGCATTCTTCACCCCTCAGAGTGGATACACATCTCCATACCATGTTTCCAGCCCCGAAGAGGCTGCTGAACTCATAGGCAAGTGTGCACACACAACCCTTCCCACACATTCTTGACTTCACACTGGTTAAGCCAAAATAGTAAGGTATTCATGCTCTCAGTATGGCTCAACAGTCAGACTCAAGATCAATTGTAAAGTTCAGAAGAACAAGTTAAAGTTCATATACAGTAAAGAGACTATTAATTCAGTGTCTCCTTGCACCTTCATTCCCAGCGGCCACTCTGTCCCTGGGTCTCCAGAGTGGCCTACTGCTGGCTGTGCCCATCCCTGAGGAGCACTCTGCTGCTGGGAGAGAGATTGAGGATGCCATCCAGAGAGCTCTAGCTGAGGCCAAGTGAGTGGTACACCTATGTAAAAACATCCAATCACTGAGAAAAAGACTGTTTCTGAAAATTCCATACTCCTTTCCTATATATTGTGTACAAATGAAATTATGTACATATTAAACAATTATTTGCATAAAACCTTGACACAGATAGACAAATCTCTGTTGAATTCTGATATGAAAATCTTTCTTGGTAATCTACATCCACAGACAGTTTATCTCTGTCAGTGACAAACACATGACTCACTTTCTTTTCATTTCCATTCCTTCTTGTACTGGTTGAGCATTTTGCTGATGCAGACCATATTTGAGTGCATTACTCACAAAATGCTACAAAAACCTAGCTGAAGAACGCAGAGTGTTCTTCTTACATCTCTTCCTCTGTGTTTCCAGCTCAAAAGGCATCACCGGACGGGACGTGACTCCATTCATTTTACAAACGGTGAATGAACTGACTCAAGGAAAATCCCTTCAAGCTAGTATCCAATGTTACTCACACTTAGGCTTTGAAACAAAGACTGTATAAAATGAGCTCTATATGGAAATGGCTTATTCATTTGAACAGTTACAAGCCATAGGGCAGTTACTCTAACACTCTAACACTGCAGTCGACTGCAGCATCTAGATAAATTCAAGTAATGTTGAATGCAGCAATAGTTCCAGATGATGTGTGGCCCAAGACCATTGTAATACACCTAGGCTTACTCTGTTGTCGCAGGGTGTTTTCTTAACTTCATTAACAAAGATATAGCTCTGATTCGTAACAATGCTAAGGTGGGCAGCCAGATTGCATGCGCCCTGTCAGAGTGCAGACAGAGGAAAGGTGGACCCCAGAGGAGCAGTGACAAGGTGGACAAGAGCCTTCACAAGAACACTGTGAGTATGTAGACTGAAGAGTTTTAAAAATGGAGTGCCTTAATTAAAAACAGAGTATGTTAAGTAGGCTGAGTGTAATAGCTTTGTTCCTGCCCGTACATCTTTTTCTCTGTTCACAGATTGTTGTTGGTGGAGTGAATGTAGACTTCCTTGCAAAAGGAAAAACAAAAAAATTACTGGTATGGTCACAGCCGCTCCGACTGAATTTCAATTTAACACTTTTTCTGTGTCATGACAAGGCTATATTTGCAAAGGCAAAACCAGTGCTAAGCATTATTTATGTGCATTTTCGCTTTGCAGTTTGGTCAGACAAATCCAGGAAGTGTCTGTCAATCTTTTGGAGGAGTTGGCAGAAATATTGCTGGTCAGTATTATTACAATGACTTCTTACAGCTGTTGACAAATGCACTGGAGGATTGCAGTGAACATTTTGTTTCATATCTTGATTTCACATCTGACAGATTGTTTAAGTCGACTGGGCCAAGATGTCCTCTTCATCTCTGCTATAGGAGCCGACCCGCATGGTGACGCTGTTCTGAACTACTGTAGACATATGGTGAGTATTTGTGAGAACAGTCTCTGTGTGTGTGTGTGTTGTTTATCTGATAGAATCTTGTCTTGTGCATCCTGCAGAACACCACAGGAGTTGCACGAATGAAAGATCAAAGGACGGCAACCTACTGTGCAGTTATCACTGAGAGTGGAGATCTTAGCCTGGGCTTGGGTGATATGGACATCCATCAGCAAATCAAAGAGCAGTATGTGAGTCTGAATTATGCTGTCATTTAATCTCACTTTTCAACAAACACAGGGAGCAACAGAGACTCAAGGAGACGTACTCCAAGACACAAGACAAATGAGTTTGTTTGTTCACAGGTGTCCCACTATGAAGATCAGCTCTCGGCTGCCTCTCTTGTGTGTGTTGATGGCAACCTTCCTGTGTCCACTATCAACTACCTTTGCTCTGTGGGCAAAAAACACTCTGTCCCAGGTATTGTGACTAAAAGCCCCTGACACAGTAAACCATCACAGTCCATATATGCATATGTATTTTAATCTGTGATGAGCACAACACTAGTTTCACATGAGCGCCCCACATATCTGTGTGTTTTTGCAGTGTGGTATGAACCCACAGATGCCGATAAGGCCTGTAAGCCGTTCCTGTCAGAGAGCTGGAAAGTACTGACCTACACTTCCCCCAACCTTGCTGAGCTGTGCACCATGAACCGCACTTTGGGCCTGTCAACACCCACAGGTGCATATCTATTCTTCTCCCCTGTGCTACAGGGATCCTGTACAGATGGTGATGCAGCTGATAAGCAATGTGGAAAAAAACAGCTTAGAGGAGGTTTACACACAAGCTCAAGATGGTTGTGGGAAAGCACAAGAGAAATAATACCTACTTTCGAGGCATTTAAAGTTTAGTGGTAAAAAAGCTTAGTGGCCATACATGTATTTCTGTAGGTCTGTCAAGTTAGGTATTACTTAAGTAAGCACAATTATTCTGTAAATTGTCCTCAACCTGTGAATTACCAACCTGTGTTTATACATGCTGTTGATGTACGTATGGAAGTATTGAGAATCATTTCAAAACAGTCCCATGGTAGCAGTAGTCATCTGAGGGCAGTGAGTTGATAATCCTCTTTCTTTCAGCGCTGCCTGACTCCCTGGAGGAGTTGTTGAGCTGTGCTGCGTCTCTCTCTCGCCCCCTACTGGAGCATCTGCAGTGTGTTGTGGTAACACTGGGCCCAATGGGAGTACTGCTGTGTGGGGAGCATGAAGGTGGCTCTGTAAACCTGCAACCCAGGAAACACACACGGGTGAGATGGTAACTCCCAGTGGCATATTATTGGAGAAATCCGATGTGAATCAATCAGTAGCACCAAACAACAGGAAATGCTTCTTTACTATCCAAAATCCTAAATGTCTATACTGAGATGTAATAGGATTTCAGGACTACTTCTGTAGTGTGGCCCAAGGAAAAGAGAAGGAAAGCCACTACTGCAGATGGATGCCTTTATGTTCTGTAATTGTGATGGTTTCATTTGTCTTTTATTTCAGAAGGGACGATTGTGTGCTGTTCACTATCCTGCTCTGACTGTCTCCTCAGACGAAATTGTGAATGTGTCTGGAGCTGGTGACAGGTAGACTGGCTCTTAGTAGTAGCAGTGATTTTAAAGCTCATTTGGAAACAATATTGAATATGTTTTCAGAAGGATACTATATGTGAATATGAAGTGCAGTAAACCAGAAAGAAAAATCTGTATCACAAAAAAAGATGTTTGAAAAGCACTGTTGTGCAGAACATACATACAACTTTTGAATTGTGTTCAATGGCAGGTGGACCTGCTGAGTTATGTTTGCTAGCAGGATCACCAAGGCTATGCACATCTTGTAATGCAGTTGTAGTTTCTCTTCACTGCCTCTTGGCGGCGGTGTTGCTTGTTGTTGTGTTGGAGCCTATTTGCAGTGAGAATGTTTTGTGCAGGTCTATAGAAAGATTTGTCACTGTAACACCAGTATGCCCAGGTATTTGTATATTGTGAATGATTTATATGTGTTTTGAGGATTTGCTGTATTCAACTATAAATTAAAAAAAAAAAAAAAATATTGCTCATGTTCTGTCACATCCATAACATGAAACATTCATCTCTCCTTTTGTCCACCAGCCTTGCAGGAGGGATGATGGTGGGCATCCTGCGGGGCTTGGATACACACGCCTGTGTGCGCATGGGGATCCTAGCAGCTCGCCTCTCCCTGGCCTCACCACACCCCATCCCGCCCACATTGACCCTCGACGCCGTCCATCCAGTCAAGGCCCACACCCAACCCTGGCCACAACCCACCTGCCTTTGGATGGAAGCCTGAACACCACACAGCCCCTTTCTCCCTCACTACCCCCCACCCCACCCCCCAAGTAGCATGAAATCCCCCTCTTTCAACAAAACTGACGTTTACATTTTTACATTTTATGGAGCATTCACATCTTTTACTCTATAGAATTGAGTCTTAAATCAAGCTGTACAATGTGCAACATGTACAACAGCGAATAAATTTAATGAGTTTATTTGAGATTTGAGATGTTATCAACGAGGACCACTGCTTTTCAACCCTACCTCAGTTCTATGTTTCTCCGAGGTGATGCTCTGTTCTACCGATAATATACATTACCCTTAAAAGTACTTATACAATAATAATGCAGTTAAAGTTAGCTCTATACATAGTAAGAGTGGATAAATGATTAATATATGATTGATAAAAAAGACATACGAAGGGCCAAACAGATGATCATCATTTTGTGACTAATAGACCTCCGACTTTTGTCTGTTGGCTAAACATACTCATTGTGGTACAATTGGAAGTTAGTTATGAGCGCAAACCTAATGACTGATGATCATAATTGGTATCATAGTGATCATGGAATGTACTGGTTAAGATTATATCAAACATGTAATTCAGGCCCTGTTTACATGTATCTAGATATTTTTGTAAATGGATATTTTTTTATCTGGTTTTATCATGTATGCAGTGGAATCCTGTTTGAGGTGGCTAGAACTCTGTTTACATGTAAATGAGAGGCCCAAACGGATAAAAACATATCTGTTTATAAAAATATCTAGATACGTGTAAACAGGGCCTCAGTCTTACGCAGTCGTAATTGTGTCAACAATGGGAAGAATCGCAACGCAATCTGTCACCAAAATACACTCCTGCCGTGACTGAACACCGTGATGTATCTATATTGGGTTAAAAACTAGGAGGTCTCTTCAGTACCGAAAATAACATTTTTACAAAAACTAATGCAATATGGAAAACTAATGTTTTCTAAATTATAGTATCTTTTAGGGGTGTTCTAAACACACCCTGTGTTGAAAGGAATAAAGCACATTTTAATCAAGTGAAATAGCTAAATAAACTAAATGAATTCTTTTTTTACAAAGCATCACAAACCAACGATTTCATGATAGATCATTTGCATATAAATAGTTTCTATTTAGACATTTCTAGGCTAAATATTAATTCACTGATTTGCCACAAGTAGTCTCACAAACTTCTATTTCTAACTCATGTAAATTCAGTGGTAGACTAGACTTGATTGTTTGGCCAGGCTTTTAACACTTTTCCATCTCTCTGATTCCTCTATTTCAGTCTGATGTTTGGAGGCAGTACATTCGTAATCAGCTTAGACCGATCTGAAAATAAAATAATAATGCCATCGTAACTTCACATTTAAGGAATTGTTATGATTCTTTCATTCTTTTTAAGAAGCTATGAAACAGCCCGAAATCATTCTCAGAGTATTAGGGATGTGATTCAGTATTAGTTCAAATGTTAAATGACATATAGCCCTCAACAAGTAAAATGTTACTTAATAAGGGTAAACTTCACCTGAACAAACTTCTTTTGAAGTGCTGTGGACCAAATGGAATTCAGACATCATGAGTAATGAATTGAGTAATTTTAGGAATGCACATATTGTAAATGAGTGACCTGTCAGTACTTTTATATTTATGAAATACCAGTACAATTAAACCAATTCCTGAACTTTGGAGCCACCTCCCAGACAGATAATAGGCAGGTTCAGTTCACAGCTCAGGTCATCCCATTGACCCTTCACTGCTCCAATCTATCACTGTGTAGTTCTCTCTCCGGCCATAATTGTCTGGTTTCCCTGTCGTCCATGCACTGGAAATAAGGTGTGTGGCTTTTGTATGACTATCCCTAGCTATCCTGCAATGTGTCAGTTCTCTCCAGACCAATCCATATCTTGCCCTTGTGTGAATCTATAGTCTCTAACAGACTTGTCATATTGCTTATATTCTCTACCATGGCTGGGTCTATATGGACTTTTCTGCAGTACTCCTGAGTTTCTGCCCATGTTCTGATCTCACTGATGTACTGGTACTACTTGAAGTTGATGTCAGAGTAGGTGCTGTGTAGACCTGTCATGACACAAGGTGCAACAGGAGTTTTGGTGTAAAACTAGTGGTTTAGCTAGCTAAAAGGCTATGTCCTAATGCATATCCAATAACACCAGGGCTGTTTCGCTGTTTTAGTAAGACTTCACCATAATCCATGCCTCTAAAACATTTCATGTTGAATCCTTGAATTTGCAGCAAAAGGCCTGGAAATGTCCTTAAATTTGATACTGAAGAAACAGTGGGAACCCTGAATAATGTATGTGTTTATCCACCCTTCATATGCATCCAAATTTATTTGAAGATGAAACAAATACAAATTGTCTGATATAATGAATACCTTAAACAGTGGCGAACATTGTGTTGCTTTAAGATACTTGTGATTTCATGTTGCCCTGTCACAGATTATACGGGGCTTAGAAAAAATATTATTGTCACTACAGGCTTTGCATGTGTTCACATGTTAGCAGTCACATTTACTTACTTAACTGGATATTTCATAGATGAAACCATTACTTACTTGCATATCTGAACATTTCTCACATCAGCCTGACTTTGTTTTTGTGGATTGCTTTCAGGCAGAGAGATTTTTGAAGTTATACTCTTCCTACCTACTTTCTTATACTTATATCTTTTACCTAATGAAGGTAGCCCATGGCCAATAGCTTTCTTCTGCTGATCATCTGTCAAAGTATCTATTTTGCCTCCAAAGCACAAAACAAAACACAAAACACAAAATCCGACCACTCCCATTTTAACATGGGTATGAAAGAAAGCAAATTATCTGTTGGTTGAGAGAGAGATTTCTTTAAGGCTTTATTTTTTTACATGTTTTTAAACAGACTTATTTTTAGCCTGCGCATACTTTTACTTTCATCACCTAAGTTCATTCCATTATTAATACTTCTTGAACAGTAAATACAAGACATGGACACTTACTTGAGGAACATGCTAGTGGGTGAGTTCTGCCAGAGTACTTATACTTTATATAAGACTTTGTACTCTGAGACTAAGATAACTTGCCAAAGATAACTTTCTTAAATAAAGCTCTGTTTAACTAATCCTTACCAGGGATGCACAATAATTGTGAGGCCTACTACTAAGCACTAAAATAATTGTGAACAATACTGCAATATTATTAATATTGAGTAAGACCACTCCTGCATGTACAATGCTCTACAAGTCATCTGTGAACAGACAAACAAGCTATAAAGAGCAAGATGGCTGCCAATGTTGTTTGATTATGTAAATATCTTAGACAGTTGCATGATCCGTGGGGAGTGTTCTTGGTTGCCCTGTCAAACTATATCTTGTGTATGTGCCATGTTCTCAGTTATTCTATTGAATGGCTAATTGTCTGTTGAATGGAATAATTGTCTGAGCTCTGCCTAGGGCTGTTTTAATGTGTCTCGGTGTCAGCTCTGTCTGCTGGGTGTCAATATGTGTGTGCTGTGTCAGTGTGCTTGTGTTGCCCATCAACACCAATACCCACTTAGATATAGTAAGTCATTTTAATTTACATAGCACACATACAACCAAGGTGCTTTACAGTAAAAGCAGGAGTGGGGAAAAAATGTACCACCAACAATGCCTCCAAGCTGAAAAAAATAACAGAAAATAAGACAAAATACAAAACAGCACAAAAATAGAACTTCCATCCCTGACACGTGCCTTCTGGTTTGCTTTTCTGATTCTCATGACAATGACTGAATCCCATTCTCCCCTAAGACCTAGAACTTGAACCCCTCAAATGACTTAACTGGTGTGAATCATTTTCATGATTGGCTCATGCTATTTAGTCTTTTAAGGTTCACGGCTTAGGGTTAAGGGGGGTCTTTGGATTGAAGCCAGTCTCTTAGTGTCTTAGCATCACATTGGTGGAATGACCTACCAAGCACTACCAGAACAGGGGCGTCCCTGTCTCTCTTCAAGAAGCTGTTGATGGCCCAGCTCTTCAGAAAGCATCTCCTGTCCTAGCACTTAGCCTGTACTTCCCTACCCCGCCTCCCCCCATCCACTGCACTCATTCTTATTCTGCACTTGACTCCCCTTCTGCACTCTCACCTTCTGCTGTCTTTCCTCTGGAAAGAAAGAAATACCTAGCGATAGTACTGTTTCATAGAGAAAACTATGACATTAATTCTGATTGTCAGATGAATATAAGATTCTACAACCCACCTCGCAGACCGATGAGAGGCAGTTGTACGTCACAGCTACGGTTATCCCATAGGCCTCTTTTGTTACTTTCTATTGCTGTGCAGTTCTCTTCACCACCATAGTTGTCAGGTTTTCCACACAATACAGTGCCTAAAGGAAGACACTTGTTTTTTTATCTGACCACTCCCTGCTATCCTGGAAGAGGCCAATCCAGTGACGTCCATTCCTGGATTTCCTTATCTACAATTGAGTTTGGAATAGAGGCTAGGTCAGAGTACATTTCCCTGTAATATTGTTGAGCTTCGTGCCTTGTCTTCTAGGTGTTCATAACAATGTAGTTGCCATTGCTCTCTGTTAAAACAAAAATCACAAAATGACAGATTTTTGACAAGCAAGAGATTATTTCTGAAACAAAAATCTCAGAGTGTAATACTGTAAGTGACTGCAATAAGTTCAAACACACACATGCACACACACAAACACACCAACTAATTAAAATATACCACACACAAAGCTCAAGTTTGTGGAAGTGCAAGTCAAAAATTGTATGCTGTGTAAACACAAGAGCTCACTGTCATAACAAACTTTCAGTGTCATCAGTTGTGGAATATTAGGAATCAGCTCATTTTGCTTCAAATGTCATGCAGTGTTGAGCAAGCTACTCAGAAAATGTAGTTAACTAAGCTAACAGCTACTCCACATCAGATGAAACTTCACTACACTAAAGCTACCTGAAGACAAAATAAGCTAAGCTACAAAAACAAACGGCAGAAGTAGTTTAACTACATGCAGCTCCTTTTTAATTTACAAAAAGGCCTAAAAATAAATAAAAAGGTCCAACCGTCTGCTAAGATTCTATTAGTGACCAAACTATCAGGTCTCTCTAACAGATATATAATAGTAACTAACTAATAGTAAGTAATTGTACTTTTATATAGGTAAATATTTTTTAAAACAATAATCTTTGGGTGTTAATTCCACATTCTGTGTCCAAGATAGAATAAATGGGAGAATAGTTTGTGCATGTGTGTGCTTTATTAGGTCCTGAAAAAATGCCTGATTTCCCTATGGTTTTTCTAGATTAGAATGCTTTCTAATATGATTTTACTATTTAAATTGACTATAATAAGCACACATGAGTGATAGAAGACACACAATTGATTTTTGCATACATTATGGACATTTTTTTTAATCAAGGCATCTCTCATGCAACAAATGCATATTGCATAACTGCATGCATGGCCTAGTTGGAAGATTTGCTGCTGTGAGCTGATGCTCTGAAAATGTAGCTTATGGGAAAAAATGAACTAAACTAAACTATGAAAAGCTATCAGATTCAGAAAACAGTTTTACTATAGCCACGCTATTCTGAAATGTAGTTAAACTAGTAGCTTTGGTACTTGTAGTGAAGCTACTGCCCAACACTGACCACGTGCATCTCCTCTTGCTCCCCCTTCATTTCCCCCCCAATTAATGTAAGTAATGAGCTAGGAGCAGGTCAGCAGAGAACACTGCCAGCGATATTCTGTTCCCCTCTTCAGCCCTGCCTTGGTATTGAGTCTACAGTCTTTAACAGACTTGCAAAATCACTCATATTCTCTACCATGGCCAGGTCAATATGGGCTGAATGTGACAACCAACCATTTTCCCATTATTTAGGCCCAAATCAGTTAACAATAACAAAATGATTAGTCTTAATTTTTTTGCATGTATAAAACCGCAACAGAGACATGACAGTTTACATACATTAGATCAAGGCATATCAGATTTGCACACTATGCTACCTCCATAAAGGAGGAAGTCAATTTCCAGCCATAATATTGGCAACACAATCTGATGCAATTATCAAAAATAATAGTCAATTATTGATCAATTATTTTTAATTAATTGCCCATTCCTAAATACCTAATCAAGAATCAAGCGTGTTGGCTTGGTAGGAGTGTAAAGATTATGGTAGAACCACAGGAGTTCTATTCCAAACATCTCACTAAAACTGGAAAATGGCAAACTGTCAAGGTCCAACTGGTAACTTATTTTTTATCACTAATCTCAGCATCTTCCAAACACTGAAAGAAAGAAAAACGTCAGTGTAAGGACTAGAAATCCTGCAGAGCAATGCTTCACACTAGCCTACAACTCCCATACACCACGGCGAACGAACGGAGGAGAGATGTTTGCGCAATCTCAGTGTATCGCAAATGTGTACCAGTTCCCCCCTCCTCATTTCAGTGTAAGATGGTGGCAAGAAGCAACTAGCTACCTAAAGAAGTAACCTAGCCAGCAAGCTACCTAACTTAGAAAGATTTAGTATAACCCCATCTCTGTTGTATCTGGAACTAGAATTGCTAGGTAGATTATAAGGAATCGAAGGGTAATTCCATCGCATTCTGTACATACATCTAACGTTGTCTGACACTTGGGCAATTTCCGCCTAAATTGGTGTGAATATTGTTTGGAGTGGAATCCTTGCAATCAGGGTGAGTATCCCGTAAACCACAATTTTGGTAACATGGCCATATAGATAAACAACTGTTTGTTCTGGTGCGACAGCTAAGTTCAGATGTGTCCATGAAAATCACCTATACGTGCATTTTCCAGATCTGACTTTATGGAGAAGCTAAGGTTGTCTGAAGCCCATCCGCCTGTGTTAACAGATTAACGATAGCTAACGTTAGTGGGAAAGTCCCAGGCTTCGGCATAGGCCGCACAATTGTGAGCGGTAAAGGGAGTGCTAGTTATATCCCTTTACCCCACATATGATAGATACCTAGTTGTTTGCATGTGCATATTCAAGAGATTGCGCACGGTCATTTGTAAAGCAGTCGAAATGACTTTTGGGCGTTTTCTACGAAATTCACTGCCCTCGCTAATGTTAGATGGGTAAGGTTAGCAAGTTAGCTAACCAGTTCTTGTACTGCGAGGACCGCTGCCATACGTCAGATGTTCAAGCCAACATATCGTTAGCCTAAGCTCTTGACCGGCTTTTAACACATTTGTTGTGTTACCAGCTGATTGCGACCGTGGCAGCCATACATTTTAACAACGGTTTCTCTGATTATAGAAAATCACTGACAGTACTTTGGATATCTTATTTGGAGAATCTGTACTCCAAGCGGACTCGCCCAGCTAGCTAACAGTTAGCTAGGATAGCTAGCTCCATGTATGCGCGTCATGAGCTTCACCAATTTTAGATCAGTCGCTGACCTGTGCAAGCTAACGTTAGCTACCTGACATATTTAAGAATGGTGCTACGACCCTTGCCACGTATGAGTGTATGCATCTCACAATGGTATCTAGCTACTATGATCAAACTGTCTGTTGTTTTAATCTCGTTATTACACGCGATGTGCTTATTGTGAATGTACGTTGAACCAAAATCGTGAACTGTCAGTGGCGCTAATGTGAGGCTAACTTAGCTCACTAACTAGCTAGGCTACTGTTATTGCGAAGCGAGAGGGTTTGATGGCATCTTATGGTTTTGCTATGGTTTGAGGGGATTGACAGGCATCGAATGCACAAAGTTAACGTTTGCCAGATAAAATCTATTGATGTGACGATGCACTTGACTGATGCACAGTTACTGTCGACACCATAGGGGCTCTGCCATTTTGACGATAATTTGTAAAGTGTCGTTTCAGATGTCATGTTTTGGATGTAGGCAGACAACAATATAGAAAAAAAAACATAAGGAAAAATCATTTAAGACATCACCTGTTAATATGAAATAGGTTGATCAGGTATGTCCATGCCCGGTAGGCTATATATTTATTTTGCTCAGGTCAAGATGTTGCTCAAGTGTATGCACAGATGTAGCACTAAAAGCTCTTGGTATAATCTGCATTATTTTGTTGTTTAGTGACAGTGGTCATTAGTATTTCCACATTGGAGACTTAGGCCCACCTTATGTTGACATCAGTTTGTTGATGTATGCATCTGAACATTTTTTGTGTGCGTTCATAATAGTAATAGGTAAATACGAGTAATGTTATAGATTTATTGTAAAATTGTGGAGGAGGTGAGGTAAGTGTTGTTTTTTTCTTTTTAAAGCTTGGCCTGTAACCTCTGAGAGCCACCAGTGATCACTGTGCTGTAGGATGTCTCGCAGTCCAGACGTCAAAGAGGATCCCATGGAGTGCCCACTGTGCATGGAGCCCTTAGAGATTGATGACGTCAACTTTTTCCCCTGTACCTGCGGCTACCAGATATGCCGCTTCTGCTGGCATCGCATCCGCACAGATGAGAATGGACTATGTCCCGCCTGCAGAAAGGTGAGGCCAGAGCAAAGGGTTTTTTTTTTTTTTTTTTTCAGACAGGCCACACAGAAGGGCAGAATGGAAAGTCAAGCCGAAAGTAGTATACTGACATGGTGAGAGTCATAGGTATCAGAATTGGTCATAGGGAGGTTCTGTATTGGTAAATGCCAAATGGACAGCCAACTGTCCCAAATAGTAACGTTTATACATTTTTACATTCTGAAAAGTACATTGGAAAACCCAAAGACTCCACTACACTTTCACTGAAAGATAGGGGGTGTGGGCAGTACCCAGATGTAACCAGAAATGAGAAACATATTTTATTCCCAATAGAGGAATATTTTTGTTGTTGGTGATACAATAATGATACATGTGTATTTTGTACAAAATTGAACATCCTGTGAAATGATCACAGGATGTTATTACAGTAAGGTACTTTGGGGGAGAACTGGTAGAACCAGACTAGTTTGCTAGCATCTAAAAGAGTAGGAAATGTAAATGTCAAATAATGACACCACTGCTTGGTCTGCCTCTGTTTACTTGCAGCCCTATCCAGAGGACCCGGCTGTGTACAAGCCCCTGTCACAGGAAGAGATTCAGAGGATAAAGAACGAGAAGAAGCAAAAACAGAACGAGAAGAAGCAGAAGGTCACAGAGAACCGCAAGCACCTGGCCAGCGTGCGCGTGGTCCAACGGAACCTTGTCTTTGTGGTTGGGCTTTCTCAAAGGCTCGCTGACCCTGAGGTGAGCAAAAAAGAGAGGGGATGAGGTTGGTTCCCCTGAGGAAGGTTGAGGGTTGTAGGCAGCCATTCCTCACTTGGGCCAGTGGTGACCGATTTAGCTCACACAGTTTGTAGCCGTCACCTTTTAGGTGCTCTGCTGATGTTGACAGGAATTTGTCATTTGTTTCTATATTCTACTATATCACAGTTTTCTGCCAGCATGTTCTAAAGCAACAACTAATGCTACTTAAAGGAAATGGTGCCTTACTTATCCAAAGCAATTAACACAGTTATGGAGACTGTGGCAAGCATCTGTCAAATGTCGTGCAGCCCTTATTAACAGTTCTGTTTTCATCATGCTTTGCATTCACTCCAGAGCTGAGGTGCTAGTAAACCAGTTCTTTTGGTTGTGTTGTAGTAGTAGGAACATTCAGTAGTACATTAGGTTTTACCATAAAAGGAAGATAATTGGTAAAATCTATTTAATTCTTCTCAGTTGTCTTAGTCATTCCTCAGCAGAACGTTGATAAGCAACCCATTTCTCCTAGCTGAAGAATAACTGTTTAAGGTGGTTGTTGTTATCCAGCATTAGTCTGAAGTATTTGTCTGAAGTGTTTGTGTTTGCAATATGGAATGTAAAATAGCTTAAAGGTGGTGATTTCTAAGTAATTTAGCAGAGATATTTTATTTTATGATTTACTTTTTATGAGGCATTTTGTGAAAAGATGTCATTTGAAGTTTGTATGGTTTAATCTTCTACTATATACAAACCCACTCTGCAGGTTCTTAAAAGACCAGAGTACTTTGGAAAGTTTGGGAAAATCCATAAGGTGGTCATCAATAACAGCACATCATATGCAGGTTCACAGGTAAGAAAAGGATCCCAGTACTCCTTGAGTTTTAAAAGAACTCAAAGAGCAAGGAGACAGCATGACATCTCTCCAGTTGAGTGATTTGGTCACATGGTCTGTATGTGGCATAGTATCTGTGATTGAATAAATTGAAGCTCCCTTTCATGTTATAATTTCAGAAAAAATAAACCTCTTTCTGTTATTCTATTTGTTTTAATTTGTTGACCTTTCTGCCACATTCTGTATAAAAACATTCCCAATCAGAGCACTTATTGAAAGAAAATTGCATAAATTACTTTGTTCATCCCTTATGAAGACAAATCTTCCTGATTCAAGCCATGTAGCAGCATCCACCTATCATAGGCTCTCTGCTATTTTTCACCTTTGTTAAACACTTGGGCATATATAACTCAGTTTAAAAACAACCTGAAGACTAGAAAAGACTTACAGGCCAAAGTGTCCGGCACCCACATTGAAATTGGGTTGCTGATGATGGGACAAATGATGTCGGTAGTATGGAATAAAACTAAAATAAATACTATACCCAAACACACACCTTTAAATTGTGAAAGCAGTGGTCTCTTAATTTTCCCCAGGGCTAAATGTGTATACTGAAAGTTTAGAAACTCTTACTCATTCCTGGGTCTTTCTGACCTATTTTTACATTGTAGAGCAAAGATCAGAGCTACCAAATAACACATGGCGTTATGCAGTAAACAAAAAAAGTGTAAACAAGACTAAATGTTGTATATTTTGGGCTCTTCAAAGCAACCAAAGTTTACTGTGATGACAGTAGTCACGCTTCAACATTTCACCTTAGTTTTTTTTTAACACAAGAAAATGAGAAATGTTTTCATGGATTAGATTCTTCAAAGGAACCTCTATATACCTTTAATACGGCATTGCCCACTATTGGCATCAGCAGCTTTATGAGATGACATTTGACTAGTAGTGCATATGTGTAGGTGTTGACTATGGTGCCACATCTGTCATGACCTGTTTGTCTTCATCCTTTTGAAAGTTGATAGAGCACTTATGCGATTACATGCATTTTGTAATCCCCAGGGTCCAAGTGCCAGTGCGTATGTCACATACCTCCGCTCAGAAGATGCCCTGAGAGCAATACAGTGTGTAAACAATGTCGTTGTGGATGGACGGACTCTAAAGGTGAGAAGAGGTCTTTGCCTGAATTAACCGTGCCTTTTGAGATAATTTGAGTTTGGTCAAATGTAGGAGGAGATGTTTGTTTTATCTGAAAGTTCTTTGCTGCTGAGTGTTGCAAGTGATGTAATGTATTTGGTACCTTTTTTGTCTTGAAGGCTTCTTTAGGTACAACAAAATACTGCAGTTACTTTCTGAAAAGTATGCAGTGCCCTAAGCCAGACTGCATGTATTTACATGAGCTGGGAGATGAGGCGGCTAGTTTTACTAAAGAAGAGATGCAGGTAATTGAGGCACCAATTAATTCCCTTTTGTCCCTTTTCTGCTGGTCTTAACGCACATGCTACATAGAGATAAGGTTCGCAAACAGCATTTAACAGCATTTAAATGGAAAGAATGAAAATATGTTTATTTTGTCATTCTTGCTATATTTTTTTACTTGATATTTATTCATATGTATTGCGTTTTCTATTATAGGCTGGAAAACATCAAGAATATGAACAAAAGCTACTCCAAGATCTATACAAAATGAATCCTGCTTTCCTACAACCTTCAGCATGTGGCAATGAAAAGTCAAAAGGAAAATCCAGCACCTCCCAAAGGTTAGCTCCACAAAATTATATTTCAGTCTTTCAGACTGCCTTTAAATAATCCTTTACTTGCCATATGTGCTTCCTTCACTTGAGATTTTCAGATTTACTCTATTGTGTAACTATTGGGGATATCTGTTGTTGGGCAGTTCAACGTATTGGATGTGACCGAACAGTTATGCTATTATTTAGATGTTTTATAATATTTCTAATGTTAGCTCTTCAGAAGAATACAGTAAATCATAAATGTTCTTATAGTCTTTCACATCCTTCTTGGCATTTTATTTGATGTCATGGTTCCTGTGATAAAAAAAAGTCTGTGAAAATCCCCTGTTAGGTTTTTGCCTTAAGAGTAATTGTCATCTTTGTGACTACCATCAGTCAGGTTGTCATCATTATAATGATGACATTAATATAAATGTCATAATTATAGGGTATAGGAAATACTCATTGGGGCAGAGGTAGCAAAGTGGTTAAGGAACCTGGCTAGCATGCTAGTAGCCTGGAAATTGTGGGTTTTAACAGTGGGTGCCACCGAGTTCCCTTAAGCAAAGCACTTAACCCTAAGTTAAGGGAAACTAGCCCTGAAGTTCAAGTTTAGGTTTATTATAAAGCCCTTTAAAACAGTCCATCTAAGTAAAAAGTCATACATATGGACTAAAAGCAGGTCAAGGATACAGACAGGAATACACACTAAACAGAACAACACAACAACACTCAGTGCCAGGGAGTAAAAGATGTGTTTTCAGGCGGAATTTGAGAATAGGCACTGAAGGGGCAATGTAATTGTAATTGCTAGTTGACAAATGCAAGTTGCTTTGGATGAAAGCGTCTGCTAAATGCATAAGTATAAGTCATTGTGACTTGCTCTGAGTAGTTTATGACATTATTTCTGTTTCTGCCTTTCAACCACAGACCTGGCAGCACCAACAAAGATGGCTGGCCATTACTGCAAGGTTGTGGCAAGGCAGTCAATGGTCTACCCTCAGAGCACCGTAAAACGCCTCCAGTCCTCGACTGTGGCTCAGACTCAGATCACATGACCCCAGATGGGCCAGACTCTGAGCTGGAGCTGTGTCCAGACCAGGGCGCCGACATCTCACCTTTCCACTCAGCATTAGACCCCTCTAGGTACAGTGCGAATGATCCCACCTCCCCTTTCTCAAAGTGTTGGGTGGATGACCCTGCTTTGTGTTCTAATGTTATCCTCATGTCACATGTTCATTTATTTTTGCACTCCTGTTGCAGTTCCATCGATAAACCTCCAGAATCAAACAGTATAACAGAGAACGGAGAGACTATACCACAGGTAACACCTGCATTTTGTTGCTCTGTGTGGTTTAGTTGTCATTAGTTAAACAACAGTAAAACTGTATTTGAATAATATCTAAACATTTTCATATGTCCCCTGCATCAGTTGTTCTCATGTGTCATTCACACTCCTTCTTTCTCCCAGCTCCAAAACAGTGACTCCCCCTCCCCTCCCCCCGGCCTCACCAAGCCCAGTCTGGTGGTGCCCATCAGTGTGTCGGATCTCACGGCCCGCTCCCCGTTTGAGGGGGCAGCTGCCGAGTCGCGTTCGCTCTTCTCAGACAACAGCAACTTCCGGCACCCCAACCCTCTCCCAAGTAGTCTGCCCTCGGGGCCCTGCTCGCCTCAGGGGGGGTCCGACTGGCCCATGACCCCCGAACCACAGAGCCTCTTCACCTCAGGTTTGTATCTGCACCATTAACCTCAACAGTGAGATCTAGAATGGTGGATGGGATTGAAAAAAAATCATGGTTTTGCTTGTTTGTCAGCTTGGCTTTCAGGAGCTTTTACAACCAGCTGTAAGAAATGGGAAGTGTTTCATAAAGACTATTAGGAGGATGATGACATTGGCCAACATTTTGAGCAGTGTTGCTGGGCAACCACATAACCGGTTCTATGCGTTCTGATTGGATAAACATGATCATTTGCCTACTAGTGAAAAACCTACAGACAAGCTCTGATTGACCATGTCAGCGAGTCAAAAGATTTTTGTTTAGTGATCTCCGCAGTATTTCAGTGAAAACTTAGGAGTTAAATAGATCACTGTGCCCATTGGTTCTGAACCTGGGGTCAGGGGGCCCCCCCACATTGCCAGGGGTCCATAAAAAAACGTTGCTGCAAAATATCTAGCTGAACAAATGGATATAAGCCTGTATGGTTAAATTTGTGTTGCGATTTTGAGGGGTCCTTGGAAATATTTCTGCTCCACGTGGGGTCCCTGGTCCAATGAAGTTTGAGAACCCCTGTCTTAGACTGACTCACAATGTCCTGCTTCCAATTTTTCCACAGACACAATCCCTGTATCTTCATCAACAGACTGGCAGGCAGCCTTCGGCTTCGGCTCTTCGGCTAAGCAACAGCAGCAGGATGACGACTTGGGCTTCGACCCCTTCGACGTCACCCGCAAAGCCCTGGCCGACCTTATTGAGAAGGAGCTGTCCGTGCAGGAGCCCCCCACCACCTCCTCCTCCTCTGCCCTCTCCCCCAGCTCGTTCCACAACCACGCACACGCCCACCTGTATCGCTCCAGCCTGGCGCAGCGCTTCGGCCACCTGCACCAGCGCGCCCCGCTCAACGGCCACCTGGGCCCCCTGCCCACCCAGACCACTGCCTCCCGCCACCCGTGGATGGGTGCTTCCACACGCAATAACCTGGCACACTTGAACCACACAGCTGTGCACAGCAGCTTCTTGGACTTGAACTTGCCAGTGCAGGAACACCATCACCCACACAGTACTGGCCTGGGAGGCATCCCCATAGCAGGTGAGCAACCTGAAAACAGACTAAGACTATGTGCTTAAGTTGCTGGGAAAATAATGCGGATCAGCCATAGGTTAGCAGTTAGCAATGGCTTTTAGATATGCTGTAAAAAGCTAATGACCAGTCATGCTAGCTCTTAGACACGTAAACAGAAATGCTGTGTATGATCTTTGTTTTTGTTTCTCGCAATTTCCTATATAATAGATGAAATTAGTATAATAAAAATATAAATAAAATATCTAATAATAATAAATTAGAAATAGAATAATAGAAATAGCATATTATTCCTTGGAAATTGACATTTCAAATATGTGGCTGAAATGAAAGGAAAGAATGACTGGTGGGGGTTGGGGGACTAAACTCCTGCACTGGGTATATACATATAATTTGTCACTTTGGTACACACAACAGTGAGCAAACAGTGAGCAACGTAGTCCAAATGATCATAATCTATTGCCGAAAACAATAACTATGATTCACAAAAGTATCACTACACGTCACCTGCTGTACCTGTTTGTAGAACAGACAGACACCAGCTGTTCTACCTGTTTGTAGAAGTAAATTAATTTGGTTTGTAGGAGTATTAAAAAAAAGTTGCGGTTAATTGCCCTGTCCTGTTTTACTAGTTGATGTGGCATGGAAACAATGAATAAAACATTATCTTGAATAAAACATTATTCAGAGAAGCATTTTAAAATGAGAATCCGGCCCCACACTGAAAACACTGAACAGGTTTGAATGCCACAGACACTGGGCTAGTGGAAGGTTTGTTGCCTCTCTCACCCTGAAACCCTGATTTCTCTCTCCTTTTAGGAGACCACAATGGCTCTATAGAGAGTCTCAACGTCAAAGAGTGGCAGGACGGGTTGCGAGCACTCCTACCAAATATCAACATCAATTTTGGGGGTCTCCCCAGCTCTACCTCCTCTTCGTCCTCGTCCTCCTCTTCCTCTAGCGTTAACCACATCGGGGGGCCTGGTGGTCCCTCGTCGGGGGTTTCGCACAGCCTCAACTGGGACGTCACGGCCAGCTGGATGGACCCGGCTATCATCACAGGTCAGTCTGGACGAGGACTCCTGAAGACACCCATTGGCTGTCGTAGCGGTCAGTCCTTATTAAAAACTATTCCTACTATTGGCCGTTTTTTTATTATACTACTGTTGCTTCTGGTTGACTGTTTATTCACCTCTGATTGGACAAAAGATACCAGAATGGGCATAGGGAAGTTTAGAATGTTGGTAAACAGTAGTGTTCTTCCACCCGGAAGTGTCTTATCGCTAGCCCTATGTGTATGCCAGTTAGCAGACGATTGTAGCCCAGCTATTAACTGAAAGTGAAGCAGATGATTGTAGCCTATCTATTATATAACAAACAGCAACAACCTCTAGAATATACATATCAGTTAACATGGTCAAGATAACAAAATGTTTTTTATCTTGGTTAAATCAACATGAATGGTTAGTTTAATAGTGATGCTATTCAGTCCCATTGGTGAATATGCTGCCACCCACTAGCACATTTGCTATGCTGCCACGCCCAGCTCCAAAAAGTCAGTTCAAGGTCAAAGAAGGAGGGGCCACACACAAGAATGCTTTATTTCAATACAGAATACTGTATTGATCTGTATACTGTATTGAAAATAAATGCGGGGAAAAAAATATATAAGCCACCGAGAGAAAAACAAAGAGTAGGAGACAAACGGTCTAGCTCATCATCTCCTCTCCTAAATATGACAGGATATGGAATACAGATATTTACTTATATGCTTCTGAATATTCCTCTTTTCACGCAGTGTGTGTTCTATGAAAGGACATGGCTGCCAGGGCATGAAGCAGCAGTAGGGTATGCAGTGTAATGGTGTTATCAGTTCTGCTTAAGACTGTGGCTCTACTCCCTCAAGGCACCATGCTACCACAGGGTGTCTATGCACCAGTCACAGTCTGCACAGTCAGAGACTATTGTTGGTTGCCACCTACACAGTGGGCTAGATGATAGCCACTGAACTAGCTCAATTAATCAGCGTGTTCTTACTCAGATTAATGCGCTGAAGGCTCTGTGATGCATAGACCCCAGATGTCCCAGTGGCTGTTGTCTTAATGTTTTTTAGTGCTGAGCCAATGTAAAGACTATCTTTGAGTTCTGTAATTTTATAATGGATCATTTGGTCATGGATATGGATGAACATAAAACCATAACACTGAAGTGCATACTGAAGCATACTTCAATGATGTGTGTGTCAGTAACAGACAAATTTTACTGTAAAGGATCACAAATGTTGAATTTGTTATGGTTGCCACTTCTCTAATGATATTCTAAAGAAACGAATACAAAGACTCACAAATACAACCCAACCCAAGGATTCCCGAGACACTGAAACATCGAGTGTCTTGAAACTCGATGGAGATGTAGCCCCAGTAGAATCATAGTGCATAGTAGCTTTTGGTGGCCCCCCTGTGACCTGGGGTGGTCTGACACAGTTTTCACAGAATAACTCGAGAACTGTAACGTCTGAGCTCATGAAATTTGAGTGGTACGTAGGTCTCAAGGGGCCGCATTAAACGCGCCCTAAACCAATCATGTGTTATGTAGCGCCACCTATTGAGTGACCAAAAATGGCAAAATTGCCTAACTAAATTACTGTCCATGAACTTTATGTTCCACAAACATAGAGTTCATGAAATTACTCCTAACTATTGTGTCCAGGATCACAAAATTGTTGTGGTATAGAAGTCACACAAAATCACAAACAAATTCCTAACCACTCATTTGTTGTGCTGTGCAACACACAAGATGCTGCAGATCTCACTACTCACCTAGTGAGAGACGAATGCAAATACAGGGCACTTCAATCTGCAACATCTTGTGTTGGGAGCATGTAACTTGCCTGAATATGTAGAACCACTGTAATATTATCCAGATGTTTGCAACATTTAGTGGAAATCCATTCAAGGGAACCTCTGCCCATTAACAAATATCAATTATTCCACTATTTACCATTACATCAATGTCATTGTCATTGAATCATTTGGCTCTACACTGCCATCTACAGGCCAGTGGATGTCCATTCCACACACCGACAGATATTCACATAACACATGCATGATGCACATAAACACATACAAGCACATACACACACTCTCATTCACACAAACACTCTCAGAGGTGTTTGATTACACAAATAATGTGTAAGATGTTTGATTACACAAGTAATTCCCACAAACAAATAAACATACAATACATACACACTCACACATATTCTTGAAGTAAGCAACTTTTCAGACTGAATTCAGCCTGTGAACATGTATGTTTTTTTTTTTGTTTGTTTGTTTTTAGGCATTTAGCAGACGCTTTTATCCAAAGCGACTTACAAAAGAGGATAACTAATTCAAGCTACAACACAATGAAAGAACTAACAAGGAGTGCATATTGCTAACATAGAAACTGCTCTATGTGTGTGTGTGGACATATATGTACAAACTTGTAAGAACTGTGGTTCAAAAAATCTGTCAATAGAGAGATGGGTAATCGAGTGATGCATGGTACAATGTTTAGCAGTCATATTATGTACCGCTAGGCAAATATGTTTACACCCAGCCTATTGCTTGTGCACCAAAGATTAAAAATTTCATGAAAATAGTCTATTATCCCACATATCCCAGAAACATCTCTCAAGTGCAATTATTAGGCATAATAAAGACATATTAAAGTGTCCATTTTAAGTCTTTGACACGCTTTTGCACAAAAGCTATTTTTCAGTACAGAAGGAATTATGTTATAGATTTGATAGTTTGGTTATGTATGACTTGGTGTTTTCTGATTTCTATAAACCAGCCTCTGTACCTTTTCCTCCCAGGTATCCCGGCAACATCCACAGGCAACAGTCTGGACTGTCTCCAAGACGACAATCCCCCACACTGGCTCAAGTCCCTGCAGGCCCTCACAGAGATGGAGGCTCCGGCCAGCACAGTGGTTCCCCCCCAACAGCAGCAGCCCCAGGCCCAGCAGCAGCCACCGCCTGCACAGCACCACGGCGGGCTGCTGGACGCGCACCTCTCTTCCCTGCACAGAGCCGGCTGGGCACCCTATCTCCCCCCGCCCTCCACTGCCACGCCCAGCCACTTCCACTCACCTCCCCCAGGCTTCCAGACCGCCTTCAGACCCCCCGCCCAGACAGCCACCGCAGACCTGCTACAGAGCGCCGCAATGGATCGCCACTAGGGACACACTTATCCACACTCACACAAACACACCCTCATACACACACACACAAATACACACGTGTGCACCCATACACATATTCAACCATGAGAACTCAAGGCCAAACCTGTAACACTGATTAACCATACGATTATCTGATTATCATTTTCTCCCTCATCCGTGTCCATTCATCCATTTACCCTCCCTCTGATGGCCTATTTGTTGGGGAATCGTTTTTTGTTTGTTTTCTGTTTCATTAGTTGGACGGGTTCCATTTCGTGACTCACGTCATCAGTTTTTGCCGGTGGCACTGGAAACGAGACCGGCGGTAGTTGAGTAACCGCATGTAGGTATTGCAGTGTTTTCCTCAGGATCAGATCAATGGAGAGGGTGAGGGGCGAGGGGCACTGCTGTCATACCTTATCATAACCTAACTTCACTAGCTAAGTAACGAGTTAATAACATGCTATTGTGCAGAGGTGACTTCTGAAGGTGTCGCAAAAGGAATAACCTGCTAAGGAAAACGCAGGATTAGGGGGCAAAATGACCCTATCCTGAGTGCTCACCTTACTGTGAATCTACCCCACCCGCTTTGGTCAGTATCAGCCCCCAAACCCCCACCCTTCTGTAGTGGGTGCATTCAGGCAATCACAGATGGCGTCAGAGAAGGGCAGACCAGTGAGGTCGCGCGGATACAGGCTATGCACTAGAGGTACTCGTGGCCACATCGGAGCGCCACCAGTTAGAGCTGTGAATGACTCCCTGCCCTGGCACAAGGTCACTGAAAGACCAACGTACAATGCAAGGTCACTGTGTCTCGTCACGGTTAGCCGATAGGCTCATCCACCAAACTAAGTGCTGATGCAAGGACCAGACCTCTGTATCAGAGGGAGGTGCGCTGCTAGGAATTAGGCAGTGGGCTGGGGGGGAGGCGATGGGCTTTCCCCCCCCATGAGTCTAGGGTGGGTTAGGCGGGTTTGTGACTTTGATGGGGTTCAGAAGTTGAGAGAGCCACCATGTGGCACACGAAATCGACGCCCCTCAAGCAATTCAGAAAGTAAACGAAAAAAACAAAAAACATGCTGCTTTAATAACTGCAGAGCCATTGGGGATTTTGATGATGTGGCTGCATGTGTTGAACGCGTCTGTTAGGTTTGGCACAGAACAGCACTGCAAGGCCTTACGAGTGTGTCAGCAAAACAAAAGAACAAGTGTGGATGCAGAGTGATGTGTAGTGATACAACTTTGACAATGAAACAGAAGTTAAAGCAAGAAAGGAATAAAAAAAGATGTGAGCAAATGCATTAAGATAGTGAGTGAGTGCGTGCGTGTTGAAAGACTGATGCAAAACCACAACAAAAATGGCCACTCTTGGGAGCTCCCAGTCACTTCCTCTCCTTCCTCAGCCACCTTTTTTTCATTTTAACAGTCTCTATCCGTATCAAGTCGGGCGATTTAATCAGTGTTGACCAGAACAATTCATGAAGCTGGGAGAAAGCCAGTGCAACCTTGAGTTTGAACATGCTGCTCAGAGAAACACATCTAACACAAAAAGCAAAGAGCTTAAAAGAACTGACCCATTTTCTGAAGGTCGTGAAAGGAAACAAAATATTAAATAAAACAAAGAACTCTGACTTTGATGTCTCTTCTTTTTGTTTTGGTCTTTGATCACACACCCACATTACCTTGGTTGACCTGACCAGGGTCCATTCCTGACAAGGAGTAAATCAACAGTGTTTGTTTTCTATAACAAATTTTATTATCTAATGATGAAATTATGCATGTGTGTTGGGGTAGTTACTGGATGAGAATGCTCAGTTATGACAGATTTGACAGTCTCCGTGTCTTTTGTCAGTTATACATTTAACTTCTGGCAGAGTTGAGACAGCTGTTCTCCAGGTTTCTCTTTTTTTTTTTTTGGTCACACACATGTAGGCAAACAGGAGGTACGACACACTGAAAGAGAAAACATTTATAGTACAGTACTTCCACTGTGTACGTGCAAAGATCATATCTGAAGTTCAGACTATTTGTTTTGTTTTTTAAACTCAGAGCAGTCTTTCCCTCACAGACTGGGCTTTAGCTCCCTCTAGGGGCCGTACAGATGAAATAGTTTTTCTTTTTTTGTATACATCAGTCCCACCACTTGCCTATTAGTAAGAAACACAAGGATGAATTAATCAAGTTTGACCCCATTTCAGTCTTCACTCTTAGACACCAAGAGCTTTTGTCTGGCAGACTGCACAAGTTCCAAGCAAAACTCCCCTCCCTCTGCTGTGATGCGAAGGCTCCTCATCTCTTTCTCATGCAGCATCTCAGCAGAGCGTTCCGTTCTCTGGCCGAGCTTTAGGGTAATGGGTGCGGGGGGGAGGCGGTGGCTGGATGGAGGGGGCCAGGGTGCAGAAGAAGCCAGCGATGAGGGTGAGGCCCAGGCCTCCCCAGGCACAAAACATGGACCAGCCATAGCCGTGGCCGATGTCGTCTGGTAGACTGAACAGGTACCGGGGGTAGCGTGAGAGCTCGAAGTTGATGCCGGCCACACAGGTGCACAAGGAGATGATACAGAATGTGCCTAAAGATAGGCAGAGACAAATTGGACTGGGTTTAGCCGACAGTTCACCTGACGTACAGCCAGCACTCGGCTATGTCAGTGTTCTAGTGTATGGCATTCCTGGGTGGGTCACACCTGTGCCCAACAGAAACACATGGGAGTCAGGTTGCAGACCCAACCTGGCTGTTGCTACGTAGGAGGTTAATGAGGTTGCTGTTTCAAAAGATGATAGTTAAGCCAACAGTTAAGATTATGTTGTCTAATATGTAACAACACATACTACCATTATAACATGAATGTAACTATAGGTCATACATGACAAATATCAGTTGAGCACTGACTAATGTTTCAACAGAAGATCAGTTGAAGAGTAAAATTAGCATCACAATGATTCAACATCACTATGATTCATGGCTTAACTTCACTGTAATGATTTAAATGACTGCACAGCATTCTTTCATGAACATTTTCAGATGGAGCTCTTAAAAACAGGACTACTGGATGGCATTATTTTGAAAGACTGGTGGCCTGCACTTACTTCTATTGTCTGGTCATATTCAATTATATTCAGGGTGAATCTGGCACGGTAAACATTTTATTATCTGAAAAACCTAGGCTGGTTCTCACACATACTGATCTACTATGCACCCCGCTTGCTTTCCTTTGCAATCATTGGTCTGATTGGTTGTAGGCATTTCCAATGCCTGAAGAGGCTTTTTAATCTATGTCTGTTAATCCCGCTTCATGGAAGTTTGAGATGACATGAAATTGGCCAGACTGAGATGCATATCAGATCAGTATGTGTGACAACCTGGCTATAAAAAAACCTTTTCATTCTCAATTCAGACAACCATACCATGGCTGATATTCCTCTCTCCCCCACTACCTGTCTTACATCTGCTATTGGAGTGTGTGTATGTATTACCTCCCATGAGGAAGAGCAGGCCAGCAACATAGTGCATGAGGCCCTGGTCCCAGCAGCAGCCCAGTACACCAATGGTCCAGCCAAAGAGAATGATGGATAAAGCCATGCCCATGAAGCCTGCTGTCATACGCCGCAGGTCTGCAGAAAGGAAAGACAAGCCGACAATAACTCTCGAGTTATTGTCGAGTGACTAATTCTATCACAAAGTTCATGGTGACACCAGTTTGATCAAGAAACGCGTCATTGCAAAGACTTAAAATTGAGTAAAAAAAAACAAACCTGCTTACACTTGAACACCCTTGAAATTTCAAGTTAATATTGTTTGAATACCGTGGTTGGTAAAAAATATCGGTGAGATATTTGAAAAAAGGGGAGGGTCTTCAAGGCACTCTTGGCCAAAAATATAAAAGCCTTTATTTGAAATGGCTATTTACTATTTACTTTATTTGAAATGGCTATTTATTTTAGAAAATTGTTAAAAACAAGTAAGCTGGGCTGCATCGAAATAGAAGACTTAGCAGAAGAATAGCAGGCTTGTCAAAGAATTGTGAGTAATGCCTCCATTACATCACACTAAAACATGTAATCCAAAACTCAGATTTCAACTCGGTATGCATCACATATCTATTTTAGCACTGAAAAACTGTCCAACTGAACAATTGTCAGAATATAAACTATAAAGTGCCTCTGGCCCCATAGATGACTGACAGCAGAAGCTTGATTAAAGGCAAGAACACACACACACTATCTCTCACACACTGTCTCTCAAAAACCTTGAGAATCTTCTGCCACTTACGCAAGGCATGCCAGTCATCTTGCTGTATGATCTTGGTGATGTTGTAGGACAAGTCCTTCCGTGAGGAGGTTGAAGAGGAATAGTAATACCTGATGAAGGAGCATCGCTGAATGGTTCCTAAACATCACAAGAGATCAAACAAAGACAATGTCCTTTGAGGCACACGGTTACAAATTTAAACACTGTCTCTGACTTGTAGGATCAAGGGCCTCTACTGAGTGATATGGTACAATCTCTCTCTTTCTCTCTCTGTCTCTGTCTTCCTACCTCATTCTCTGTCTCTACCACTCTCATAGGAGGAGCTAAAGGGTGGTGGAACTGGTGAATAACATGGGGCAGATGGCCGAGTCTGACAGTTTATTCTCAGCTCTCTTTCCTGTTCCAGCACCAGAATTCAAAGAGTCAGGCCAAGTGCCAAGCTGGCCCCTCTCGCAATAGTAAACACAGGAGGATCAGCAAGAAACCGGAACACACAGTCATCTGCTCTCAGAATAATCACCAATCATATGGTCTGAACTAGTGCCCATGGCTTTTTGTACAGGAAGAAGTCATCTTAGCAAAATGGTAAAATTTTCATGGCATACACAGAAAAGATGAAACAATGATCTTATCTTTGTTAATTTATTTTGGCTGTTTTTTAGTTCCTGCATTGGACAAGAGATGCTTTGGGTGCACCTTTTATGGATGTTGTTCTCTTTAGCCCTGTTTGATATTCCCATTAATGATCAGATGGAAAGATCACAAACAACCGCCTTTCTGATAGGCACCGCATACTATTTTATTAATACTGTGGCTCTAATGAATAGGCCATGTCCTTAATCTTCTCACAGATGAATACACAGACAACTAGTGTTTCTTAAGACAATAAGGAGCATGTCTTAGCATGGGTCTTTCTTGGTCGTTCCTGATTGTTATGAATTTGTCATTTTGCTGAACAGATGGTGTAACTCAAATTTATGGAACCCTAGAATAGGCTTGATGTAAGACAGTACATTACATAGACGTTTCATATGGTGGTATACGATCACATGACATGACAATTTGCCATGTTAATTTAGTCATACGATGCATTGTATGAACAAGCCGATCTTCATACCTTTCTGAATAAGGTCTTCGATGTCTTGATCAAATCCGAGTCGGTAACATTTGCTCCATAGACCCATGTTGGTGGAATTGTACCGCCGGCCACATTCATCCGCCGCGCTCATAGCAAATACCTGGCGCCGATTTCGAACTAGGGCTGGTCTGTCTTCAAGACGGTCGAGCCTGAATCGGCTGGCGCGCAGCGGGAGGCTGTGGTTAGGGATGGAAATGAACCCTGGGTTCGTACGACTTGAGAAAGTTCGACAGCGCTCCTTATATCTCTTTGCATCGGTCTCGTACCAATGGTTGGAACTGACAGCCACTGTCAGCATAAACAAGGCGACCAGTGAGAGACAGAGCCCGGTATAGAGCAGCCACCTCCCCGTCGCCATCGTTTCTTCTCAGGGCCGCATCAGCACCTCAAAACTGTGTACAGCTCCTTTTCCAGCCACCGCATAGAATCCGTCAGTATATTCCCTTCTCGCTTGGAAACAAAAACGTTTTAATGCACCATTGTAATGTTGACAAAGGCTTAGCTAATTACTTAGCTTTGCGTTGGAATGACCGTACGTTTGTGCGCATGATAGAAGGAGCAGCTGGGGCTATGCGGGTGCCCGACAAGCAGAGAGATGTTTGTCTCATTCACATTCCACAACGAGCCCTTGTTCTCACTTGAAGATGCAGCCTTCCAAAATGTTCTATACATATTCACTACTATCATAAGCTACAACTAGACGTACCTAGTGCCATGGTTTATTACGTTGGCCATATATTAGTATGGACTATTGATGAAAATAATAATTTTGATGACGAAAACTTTCCTCATTAAGAACAATATGCTTAAATCTGAACTGAAACAGATGGTAAATTTATCTAATTCATTGAATGCAAAAGCAATTAGTTTAGATAAAATAACATCTATATGTCAAGGCTAAAGTCACTGCTCAGTAGAAGTAGCAAGGATTAAAATAGTAATAATAACTGGATGGCACTCCCAGAAAAAGTGAATTATTTAGTCTGTTACAGTGCTGCAACAATTTATTCGACTAGAGGATTTGCACAATTTTAATGAAATGTTTATGTGTGTCCTGGACAAATTGCATGGATTAAATAGAGCTGCAAGTTGTGAGAGTGAGAGTTTGACTAGTTAAGGAGTAATGTACTGCTGAGCCGTTGTCATGCAGAGAGGTACTTGACAATCATGTGGTCATATTTGAGTGCTGTTTGCTGAGTCTTGGTGAGGGAATCTAATCTACTGAGAATGTAACTCATACTGGAATACAATACTGCATTTGCTAGAAACTGTTTTATTGTTTGTTTTACATGAAATGGTTATGTAGTTTCAACTGGATGGATTATTCTTTTTTGTTATGTCTGATGTATTAAATTAGATGAATGTCTAGGTTTGACTTATCTGTAGATAGATGTCATTACTTGAGAAATGTGATGTGACTCCCAGAGTTACTGCATCTTCTTTCACACATTATCAAATGAACTTCTATTACAAGAAGAACGTTTTGCTCATGCAGTTGGGCCGTGCTCCTGCATTTAAATTGAGATGTGACAGGATAATTTAAGCCTCCTGCCTTTTTTTGAGTCTCAAGGTTCTTCAGGGAAATTGCTGGAGGAACCACGGCAGACATGTTTCATTGTTTCTATGAAACCTCTCTATCTGCACCGCTCACTTCATATTAATTTCTAAGAATTTCCTAACCTTCACTAGAAAGACAAATAAAGATGTCCTGGATCTCTTTATGTGTGTGGACATTTCCAGCTGATTAATCTTGGCTGATGTCCCAGAAATGAGAAGTTTGGGAAACTAAATGCAATTCTCCCAGAACAGAAGGAAAGACAAGTCCCATTTTTATGGGCTTTTTTCCTGGATAAGGAGAGATTCAGAGGGGGATTTTATTCCCAGAAGTTAAATGTTTCCAGATGTGGTCTAAGTTGAAGTCAAAGGGAAACATATTTTCATATGTTTTACAGGATGCACTGTGGAAAACACTATCCTATTATAGCCTAGAAATCTTGTCATACCACTAGCAAATTTGAAATCTTGACGGACATGGGTCTGATTGCTTTCACTAAAAGACATGCTACATGTGATCTTCCTAGAAAGTAAAGAGACTGGGATATAATAATATGTAAGTTTGTGTGTGTGTGTGTGTGTGCTCACAATCACAGTCACAGAAACATATGCAAATATAAAATTGACTTTGACCATGTGTATAGCCTGTGTTTTTTCTGTTATTTATTTGGAACTTTGACCTGAGATCATATGGGGTCATCACCAAGGTGCCTTTAATGTTCAAACATCTCCTCTGCTTCCCTTTAAATTCTGGACACCTTTATTGGAAAAAACTGTAAGGAAACCTCTACATCACAGGTTACACTGTGACTACTGTGACTAACATAATGTATCTTTCATGATGTGTGATGTTAAATTGAAAAGTGATTACTATGCTGCTTTCCCAAGGATGAAGCCTCATGAAAGTTTTATCTTTTATGCAATTTATAAAAGATATAATATGTAGTTTACCAACTTGTCCTTGTCAATGTGATGATTTTGTAGTGTGTTTCAACATGACATAATTCAGCCCTTGTTGTAGCTACAGTCTACAGCTACATCAACCAACATTCACAGCTTCAGGTTGTATTACAGCATGTCGAGTGTAGGCCAGGGGTGGCCAAACTAAGGCCTGCGAGTCAATTGCATCCCATTGCTCTCTTTCAAGCGGCCTGCAATGAAGTTTAAATGCAAAATGTAATGTGGCCCATTGTTATATTAATCTAATATTATATTATCACACATCATAGTCTCAGCATTGTCACGTTGATTTTGAAGAACAGCCATGGATACAAGCCCATTTTTCATCGAAAAGATCATCTGCTCAAAAAAAAAAAACCCATCTAAGTTACGTGACATATTTGTCAATAGTATCATTAAGCACTATAGCATCATATAGAATGTTTTAGACAGCATGGGGGGTTTTCTGATCTAAAGTCTCTTTACTTGTAACTGGTAGAATTTTTGCACTGTCCCTCTGCAAATTCGATTTTTCAGTATGTGGCCCACAAACAGAAAAGTCTGGCCACCCCTGGTGTAGGCTATTACAGAGGTGATAACTTTATATTTTTGACATTTAGTTTTTGCATTCAACATTGATCAAGTCCCCTCATTTCTGGTGTTTCAAGTTTTACTTGAATGAATCAAAACTATTTTCACTATACAATACATAACACACATCACAATACAATACCAAATCAAAGCTTCAGCCAAGCATCGCTATGTACACATAGCAAATCCACACAGATAGTTTTAATCTCGCAGAAAAGCAATCTTTTACATGTTATATTTGAAAGCAATATTTTACATGTCAGTTTGTATATTATAACTGACACCTTCTTTTAAAAATATATTCTGCAATCAGCTTCAACCTAGGAGTCATGTCAGTCTGCCTGTGAGGCTGAGGGCACTATAAAGTGATGGGAAAGTAGGGACGGTTCCAAAGGCCCTGGACTGACAGTCAGCCCCTAGAATGACTACCAGAACAATGACCACCAGAGACGGCTGATAAACAATCTTTGTGACCACTTAAGAAGCCTTATATTTTACTCCCTTATTGGACCCAATATTTCTATATTTCAATATTTCAATATTTCTAGCCTGAAGGTAGAGTATGTTAGCCTGGCCATGCCTTCTTAGCACTTCCGCTTGATTATTATCTTCCTGCAGTGCTAGTCTGGATTTGATCCCATTGACATTGTTGTCACAGGAGGCATTTTAATATGCCCAATCAGCGAACAGATGGAATAGTTGTGAATGCAGAGCTATAATGCTATCAGTTCAGGCATGCTATTAATCAGGGGCTGATTCAAACTTTTTAAACTTAAGCACCTAAAGCAAGCTATCGAATGTCACTACCAACTGTCCAGACCCTCTGTAGGAAACGAAAGTGTAGAATAAGGGTATGGTTTTATTATAGCAGTATGTGGGAAGACGAAACTTCTCAGAATAAAAACTCAGCCATAGTTTATATAGTAGTATATAGTTTATATAGTTTCAGTACTGTAAGAGTGGCATGTTTGTCAGTAGTCTCATTAAACAGTGTAGAATTACAGAATGTTTTAGATGGCCTGCAGGTTTTCTAATTTAAAATGCAGTCACTCTTTTTTTACTTGAAACTGGTGCGCTTGAGTTTGTATTGCATTTACATTTATGTATTCAGCAGATGCTTTTATCCAAAGTGACTTACATTTGTAAACTATCAATTACATCAGGGCCAGTCTCCCTTTGAGCAATCTAGGGTTAAGTGCTTTGCTCAAGGGTACAACGGTGGCAGTCAGGATTTGAACCCACAGTTTCCCAGGTCACTAGCATGCTAACCACTATGCCACCACTGGCCCACTGCAGTGGCCCTTGGCAGCTTAGATTTTTCATGATGTGGCCTGCAAACAGAAGAGTTTGGCCACCCCTGTATTAACCTGTTCTTGAAGAGGCCATAAAACCAGCAGTGTCATTAGTTGGCTTTAATTGAGTCTTTTTTTGTCTGTATCCTTCATGTTAGGGATGGTTACATACACATAAGATATTTTAGTTTAAAATAGTCAAAGTGAAGTCACAAAACTTTTAAAAGATAGTAATTCTTTTTAATTGATGAATAGAATAGAAAATGAAAAGTGCTGAAATATGTAGACATCATTTCAGTTCTGCTTTCCATAATGCTACAAAGATGGATGTGTCTTTGTACTCAGACTTGACATAAGGTGTCTTCAATAAATTCTCAGTTAAGCCAAGAGGGGGTTAGGTATAATATACCTAATTTTTATTTTACATTTCCATCATTCACATGGTCATAATTACAAATTACCAGCATATTAGAGAATTATAAGTGTGATAAGACAGTGTCATCATAAGGGAGAGAAACAAGCTGTGGGTTTTGATGCGAGATGAGATTGTGTAATCTACTAGTTGTGTTTACAATTTCCACCACAAGATGGCAGTACCACAACTTGTGATAGAACCACTGCACCAGGAAATGACCCAGGTAATTCACCTTTCTGTACAATACATCATCATCTGCTTCAGTAATCACGTCCTGTGGTAGCCATTTCAACCCCTGTCATCATCCCCTCTTTAAAGCCCTTTCAGGAGGAAGCACCGACAGCTCCATCAGACAAAACTGAGTCAGTGCAGCTTTATCCACACATACAAAAATGGAAACTCCCTTCCACCCTCTTTGCTAACCTCTCCTTTTTGCATATTTTTGTTGCAACCTTTCAGTCATATGGCAATGTATGGCGCTGTAGAGAATATATCAGTGGTTTGTTTTGTTACTCATGTGCATTAACACTTCCAGCCATTTTTCCATAACTCACTCTTCCTGGCATTCTGGAGATCCCATCCATCCATCCATCCATCCATCTGTATGCACAGAGCATTGAGGCCCTGCGAGCCCAGCCCCCCACCCCCGGATCAGCGCAGGTGCTGAGGAAGCACTCTGAGAGGAAGGTGAGCCTGTGAGGAATGCAGGCAGACAGCACATTCTGGGCCAGTGGCAGTGAGTCAGCAACATGGAGGCAGAGAGAGGGAGAGAGGCAGTGGGAGAAAGACTGAGAGAGAGAGAGAGAGAAAGAGAGAGAGAGCAGGGAAGGATGAAGTGTGGGACGTATACATAGAGGGAAGAAGGGTGGGAGGAGAAGAGACAGACAGAGAGAGGGAGAGAGAGAAAGAGAGATGTGGGCTTGTGCTGTGCTATGTAAATGTATATACATATCTAATGTACACAAAGAATCTTCACATTGTCATAGTCATTTTAAAAATGTAATTACTGGCAAGAGCAGTCATCCACTACATGTTCCAAAGCAAGACAACTTGATATGGAAAACCTGAAAAACAAGAACAACAGCAACAATACTACTACTACTACTGCTAATAATAATAATAATAATAATAATAATAATAATTAATGTCACATCAAACATAAATGACATACCAAGACATATCAGACAGAAATGTAATGCCAAGGGCTAGACTGACAGAGCATTAGCCGCAGAGCTGTATGTCCCTCTCTCTCTCTCTCTCTGTCTGTCTCTCTCCCTCAGTCAGGCGGCGCTGGCTAAATTGCTGAATTCTGTATTTCATGCAGGACTGCAGGAGCCTGAGGGGAGCTGCAGAGCCTTCTGACCTGCCTGTCCTTGACTGCTCTTGAGGGAGACACAGAGTAAGAGTGAGTGAGTGAATAAAGTGAGAGAGAGAGGTTATATGAGAGAGAGAGAGAGAGAGAGAGAGAGAGTGAAAGAGGAGAAGAGAGAGTAGGGAAAAGAAAACTGGAGAGGAAAAAATATGCATTAACAAAAATGGACTGTGTGCATAAGAGAGAGAAAGAGTGTGAGTGTGTGTGTGTTGTGTTTGTGTGTGTGTGTTTGTGTGAGAGAGAGAGAGAGAGAGAGAGAGTGAGTGTCTGTCTGTGTATGTGTGTACGAGAGAAAGGGAGAGCAAGCAGCTTCTGGGGAGGCAGTCCAGCCCAGCACAGGCAGGCAGTCAGGGAAGGGCAGGAGCAGCAGAGTTGTGCTGTGTCCTAGGAGGGGAAGCAAGCTGCATGCCTGCCTGCAGAGCCTCTCTCTCTCTCTCTCTCACACTCTCTCTCTCACATACATACACACATTCTCTCACGCTTCATTTGTCAGCCTGGATCGTTTCCCAGGATGGGACAGCAGAGAGCAACCTAGCACAGCGCGGCATGACAAAATGTCAGAAATTGGTTCTGCACTAGTGCAGTCAGTGTTGCCTCCTGCAAAGAGCCCAGGGTATCTCAACGCTGTGTGTGTGTGTGGTGGCATATTATCCATGCAAACAGCCCCCCCCCCATGACTTAAGCAAATAGCCTCAGTCATTAGTTAAGGTGCAGAGGGGGCTGTAATATTTCAACGTGCCTCTGCTAATGTGCAGTTGATGGTTCTCTTTGCGCTCCATCACGTGAAGAGCTGTTGTTTGTGTCCAGTTGACAGGTAAGAGGGAAGACTTCCTGTAAGTCTGTAAAAAGCAGAGGGCATGTACAGGATCTCACCAGCTGCCAATAGGAGATCGATAGTCTGCGGGAGTGCGGCCGAGAGGACGAGAGACCTTAGACGAGTGACTTTCAGACTGCCCACTCGGGAGAGGCTCTGCTGGGCTGATGCTGCTGCTCTGGCTGCTAATGCTAATGCTAATGGTTGTACTACCGTAAATTAAGGTTAATACATGGGTGAGGGCTATATACAGGATTGCATTTCTTTTCTTCATTCTACTTGATCTGATCTGGTTGTGATTCAAGAGGTAATATATAGTAAACTGAGGTTAATACGAGTGAGGTTAATACATGGCTGAGGTCAGTACATGATTTTGTTTTTTTAGTTTGCCTAAAACACTGACCTGAGGTTTATACATGGTGCAGCTTATATTGGGGAAATTGCTCTACTGCATTTGGTGGAGCAGGGACGAGGGAGGGGGGGGGGCTCAGTGGCCAGATTAGATGCGGAGGATGGACAGTGACAATGCACAGCACTACCTGAGGCACGGCTGACCTTAATGCACAAGACATCAAAGAGGAATTTCCCCATAACTGACAGGGAAAAGGAGTTATGGGGGAAAAACAAGCAAGTAGCCCAGTGCTGACAGACAACTATTGGACACTGAAGATTGGTTGCTTAAGAATGAGTGTAGGTTTGTGTCCTAAGGTGATGTTTCTACAGTGGCAATGATGAGGGACAATTCAATTCAATTAAAATCTATTCAATTATATTTATACAGCACCTATTACAATAGTATTGTCTCATGGCGCTTTACAGCAAGGAGCACCCAAGAGCAACAGCCAGCCAGGGGTCATGCAGGAAAAGTACAGTAAACTATTTGTTTTAGTACTCAGCTTATTAAATAATCCATCCAAGCAATCATTACATGTAATATACACTAATTATTACACACTGTATGTAACAATAAGCAATAATTTATATGAGCATATGAATACTATTTTAACTGTTAAATAAGTAATGATACACAAACAGTGTGTTGAATTACAGTAAGCCTGTTTGAATGCATCTGGTCTCTATCAGACTAGTACTTCTGAAAACAGTTTGTCATCAAAATGTTATATCATCAAAGCACACATCATCAGAATAAAGAGGTTAATGTGTCTGCACAGAAGTGGTGTCACTGCACACTATCTGACACTATTTATCCCCCCATGAAAGTTTGTTTAGAATTCACCTTGCATCATCAGCAAGCACTGATGTCCTTTCTCACCCGAAAACCGCCTATCGATTTCCCTTTTTTTCTCCCGAATTACTCTGTGCTTTGCACTCTCCCTTTGACCTTGTGCAGACTGTCTGGAACGCGGTGTTGGTATGCTGTGAGTTGTTGGTGTGCTTTATGCTAATACTGGTCCTCCATGTCCTCTTTTGTTGAGCTGCCACCCAAGAGTCTTTGTAAGACAGAAGAGTGAATGAAATAGAAATGTGTTGTATCGACGTTCTGGTTCTTTTTGTCAGGAAGCCAGAGCCTCCATAGGGGAAGATGGGCAGGTTCAGGCTCCCATCTCCTACCTACAGCCTGGAAGGAGGGGTGGGAGGCGAGACCTGCAGTCCGGACAGAGCAAGGTCGCACCAGGCAGAAACCCTCCTGTCAGAGACAAGCGACAAGACAAAGTCATGAAGGAGAGGGTGGGAGCTGGCTGGATAGATGATTATGAAAGACATAGTTTTGCATGTGTTATAACCCTCTGGATATGCATACTTTTTAATCAAAACACATAAAAAGCATCACTGCTTCTCTCTCATTCTCTCTCTCTCTCTCTCTCTCTCTCTCCTCCTCCTCCTCCTGTCTTCCATTGTTTATTGTTTATTTATTTTCTTGGTTGTCTATTTCCATCAATCTTTTTGTCGACCTTCATCACCCTGTTCTCTCTGATGTTATTAGGGAAGTAGCCCAGGTCTTTGAGACAGGCCCATTTGACTGGCTCTGCTTTGACAGAAGCCATTTGCGCATCAACTGAAGATGGATGAAAATGATGGACGTGCCCTTAATTATTAAACATGGCTGACAACAGCATTATGGAGATAATGCAGAGATGAAAGGGAGCACTGTGTGAATGAGAGTTAGACAAACACACACACCACACACACACACACACATACACACACACACACACTGAGAAAGGGGGAGAGGGGGGTTTAGCCAGGACCAGGAAAAAGGCCTTTTAAATGCTGATTTACGCATAGGAAATGCATCCTGTTGTCCTTCCATCCTTACACCATGGCCAGCACATCTGACCATCCATATGGAATTTGCTGTGCTGCCACCTGATTGGATGGAGGCAAAAATAGTGCAACTTCTATATAGGCCAGTGAGCTGAAAGGTTATAGCTCATGTTACAGCTCATTGTCGGATTCAGTGCCACCTTTGAGGAATGGCGAAGCCTTTGGCTTCTCGTTAACGGTGATATCAGGGCCGAGGTTAATGACAGAGAGCTCATCATTACGACTGCGTTCAGGGCCAGAAAGGAACTTTTTGGATGATGTTGACAGGATTTGCACGGCTTTGCTGTATAAAAAGGATATGCAGTGCAAGTCTGTCTTTGAAGAGATTGATTCGGTCAGAATATCGAGTGTGTGCCAGTGACCTGACTCAGGGGAAAAAAGCACACTCCCACCGGTCTTTGTTTTTTCTCCGACTTGTGTGTGTGTGTATGTGTGTGTGTGTGTGTGTGAGCGTGAGTGTGTGAGTGAGCTTGCATGTGTGTGTCTGTAAGCATGCATGTGTGTGCGTGAGTGTGTGTGTATGTGTGTGTGCATGTGTATGAGTATGTGTGTGAAAGAGAGAGAAAGGAGGGGGGGTGCAGTAGCACTATGTAATCCATTAAGTGGTCTCATGGAGTGGTGTGATAAGCATCAGCTCACTTGAGCCTGAAAGATGACGGACAACATGAGATGCATTACTCCAAGACAACACCACTGGAGCCTGCCAGATGGAGGGGGAAGAGGTTGTGTTATTCAGTGTTTGTGAGTGTGTGTGTGTGTGTGTCTGCTTCCCATCAGAGGGTGTCAAGAAACCAACCAAGAAACTAAACCACTAACAGAAAAATAAACTCTCTCCTATTACACCCAGAAATAGTTAATAGGAAGACTAAATCTGTAGGGGAACAAAAGAAGGAAGCTTTGGATCACTGATTACAATGCTTAGAAATACACATTTGGAGAGGCCAAAACAGTAGATAGTTGCCCTTCAATTGTTTCCCGTTTTTCACTAAAATAGTTTTTACTCCATGTTGTTGTATGTGGGGGCCAATGAGAAATTTAATTTTCAGCAGGTTCTGAAAGAAACTATAGTTCAGTTATGTATTTCTGCATTTAATCAGTTATTTAGGGCTCTTCATTTGTTGAGATGAAAACATCTATTCCTGAAATGTAATGACTTACCATGTTGCTGTGCTGTACTCTTGTGTCTTGTCTTGGCAGCTTTGAGCTCAGGTATGTGATGTGTGCGGAAATCAGGGGAGCATGGGACATCAACACACACCCTCTGTACAACACTAGAACAGTGATTCTCTTGCATAGACCCACATACTGTCTGTCCTCTATCCTCTGTCTCTCTACATCTCTCTTTCTCACACACACACTCTCTCTCTCCCTTTTCTCTTCACACTCTTTCTTCTCCCACTCCCCTCTTTAAGATCTCTCTCTCTCTCCCTCCCTCTCTCCTTCCCTCTTTCTTCCCTGACTGCTTAGGAGAAACACTGGGCCCACTGCCAGCTCCATACCCCACCCCTGAGCCTGCAGGAGAAGAGAGTGCTGCATCTCCGGAGGGCAACGTAAAGGACAACGCTTACTCCAGCCTTCCCTAACTACAGTAAACTTGCTGAATACCTAGATGTATTGTATGACACACACACACACATATTTGTACATTTGCTTGTACATCTGGCTATTTGCTCATCGAGGGATAAGTCAAATATCCATACCCATGGCTTAACAGAAAAATCTGCAGTACAGATTTTTCCTGTCTGCCTACATCCATTCACAGTGTTATACATCCCATAGTTGCAGGCTGACGTGCTGTCATGCTTCTGCTGTGTGGTATTTGTTCCCTGTTCCACCAGTAACCACACATTGCCTGAATGACACTCCACAGTAATCAATAAATCAGTAGATTTCCAGCTGTCTCTCCCCTTTTCTCTGCCATCAAAAGGCAGCATTTTCTTTTTTTCATTCGGTTTAAAAGTATCCTGTTAGTGGTTAATAGCTGCAATTTATTTCACCAGCATTGACACAACATTTTTCTTGTTTTAAGTTGCAGCGTTAGCACTTTTTAAACCTAATTAAACAAATTAGGTGAGAAGTTACTGAAAAATTATTCATTACCTCTGAGAAAACTTTATGGCCAACTGTTGGCTCCCATTCTAATGTATAACATCAGACTTCATTCTGATATTATTACTTGCATGTGAATCTTCCTTGACAGCATTTATGAGTATTGACAGATTATAATTAATGGCAGACATGTTAATCATTGTGGTCTTTAACTCTAATGCCCATCACAATTCCTTGAAACATGCAGTACACACACCCATAGATCACATTAGACCAAAGGAGTGGCTTTGACAGGATTCAAATCCTTACAAATTTATTGAGTTAAATGTATGATCAACTCAAAAGTGGCATAAGAAAATAAACACCCTTGCATAGATCACAGACCAGTCACTGGTCAGCATCTGACAAAATGAACACGCACAACTTAAACCTTGCTCAAAGAAAACTCAAAGCAATGATGGCAGCAAACATGTCATACCACTCCATATATTCATACAGTTGGTGTATGGGGTGAGTAGACGTGCGTTGGTGTAGACAGTCCATCGGGAACCTGGTGGGGGACAGAAGTTTCTACAGCTTGTTCAACAGACTCCCCCGTCTAAGCATTCAAAACTGTGTATCATTGAAATCCAACAGAGCACATTCACATCAGTCGTCTAAAGATCATCTTTAGGCCCTCACCACCACCATACCTCATCCAACACAAATCATGTGCACTTGCATGTATCGACTATATTACAGTCTGTATCACAGACCTGCTGAAAGAGAATTTCTTTTTGGAAAAAGAAGTGAAGAAAATGTCAGATGATAACAATGGGATTTGGAGAACAAAAACAGGCTGATGACAGCAAGGGCTTTTAACATGAAGCAACCGTAACGAAGCTGATCCTAAGTTTTTGAAAGACTCGGCTCATGCAGTCTTTCATTGACCATGCAGTTTTTACGATCAGAGCTGTAAGGTTGCTGTTGAATTGGTTATCTTTACAGGATAGTTAGATGATGAAGTCTTTCTTTGATTTCCGGTGTGTGAATGAACCTTTGGTGGCATTTAAAGAAAGTGAGAGAGAATAACCAGTTATGCTAATGCCTTTTTCACTTTATTCAATATCATATATTATAATATTATTTGTGATTAGTTTTCTCATGGCTTATCATATGGACTCTCAAGGAGTCTCATATGGGTTGTTTGAAGCACATGTATTATTCATAATAGTGACATTAAAATAAAATATAATAGCAAAAATGAGGCCACAGAGGTGAAAAATAAATAAAATAAAAATATTGTAATGTCCTCAGAAGGCCACATCTAGAGTACATGACTTCTTCATCTTTTTTTGGGATATGCATTGACAAGTGTCTCTACCTGTAAGCTATATTTGATGAAAAATCACTTGTAAGCAGATTGTTTGAAATAGCACTACTGTTGCCAAGTTTTTTTCTTTCTTTCTTTTTTAAGTATTTGTGGTATTTAAGTGATTGTTTAGATATGTCAGCACACGTGAAACTGAATCAGTCTTTGGACCCAGCAAGGCTCATCAATGCCAGGATTTGTAAAAAAAAAAAAAAATCCTTTTCCACTGTCTCTGACACTGACATTCACACTTGACACAGTCACAGCGAAGAGGACAGAAGTACAGTACATGCTTTGCAGAACTATCAGAGAGTTGGACTTTGGTTCATTAGTCCCACACTGGCCCACAGCCTTTCCTCTAAACTGACAAAAAAATCCAACCAGCAGATTTGGGAGATTAGCTCAGTAAAACACCATCCTATTTATTTCAGTAGGAGTAACTATTCCTTTGCTTTCATCCTTAAAAACTTCTCTTGGTCAGTGGGCAACAATAACAATGGGTTTGGAAAACAAATATATCGACCACCATTATAGTACAGTTATAGTTGTAGTTAATTTTTTAAACTAGTATTTCTCATTTTGCCATAAAGGAGCACAACTAAATAGCATATAGTCTCTATTGCTGTTATGTGGTTTGTCAGAATGCATTGTCCAGATGGTTTAATTTTACAGCACCATACCCCTGCTTCTTGGCTAGTCCTCCCTGCTGATGTACTACGACAACCAAGGGGTATTTTTATCGGTCATTCAGTGACCAGGGTGACATAATTTGTGTTACAATGCTATTGTGCTGAGCAAAAAAGCCAACAATTCAAAGGTATGATGTTATGATGGCTGACTGTAGACAAAGTGTCTAGCAAGCAATCCCACTAACTCTTTATCTACCCATTTGAAGTCATCAATAGCAGTTTGTTATCTCAACCACTGGATAAACTACAGAGGTTACTCTATTCAGACATTATACAGAATAAAATGCTGTGTTGCAGAAAAGCAATGGTAGGAATCTTAACTGATGTTTTTAAAAAGTGCATAAAAACAGTCTACCTTCTTAAAGCCCTTTCTGTGTCAGAAGTAACCTCACTTTCAGTGTGGGTGTAAAGATTGTATTTGGCCTGATGAAACAAATTTCATCCATTTCATTCTTTCAGGGGTAAGACACCAATACACATTCCTGGTAGGCACAACAAAATCAAACACAAAAAATAAATGTGTAGACTGAATGTGTAGTGTCTGAAAGTGATCCTACCGCTGTTAAGATAGCATTTGTGAATCTGACTGTATGGCTTGACCTAACATACATGTTCTTTCTCTTCCTGTCTAATAGGTAGAAGCTGGTTGATGTCAAATCAAATGAGAATAATAGCACTGATCAGAGTTGATTAAGAACAACAACAGTAACACAAAAGCAAAGCAATACTTTTGATTGTGCGCAGCTGAAAGGGCAAAGGTCATGAGAGGGAAAGGGTACTTATTCTAGAACTTTCCCTTGGGGAGTTTGGGCAGGTCTGAGGGGTTTCTACTTGAATACAGTACACGGCTGGCCATTTCATCCATGGATGTACAAAGTAAGATGGTGAGCATATTCAAGCGCAGCAGTAAACTCTGCAGTAACCTCACTGAGGTAGACTCCTTATGGCACAGAAAACAGAAAACAACGGAAAAGTACTCATCCACAAGGCAGATTCAAACCTATGGGAACCAACCCACCCCACCCCAGCTTTTCCTAATGAATCCTTAGCTGACTTTCTCCTTTAGACAAAGTTCAGGTGTATAACGACATGAAAAGGTCAAGTTGTGCGTGACAACCCAGTGTCATGTTTAACACCTTCTCAACTCGGAATGCACCTGTTCGATGCCAAAGACAACTCACCTGTATGGAACACATACTCCCCTTTTGTCACAGACAAGTATAAGAATAACACCTGGAATATCTAAACTGCCCATCATGGCCATCCAAAATAGTTGCTCCATATTTACAACTCAGCACAAAAGTTTCACTTCCCAGAGGTAAAACTCGCACTTGTGTGAAAGCTTTGTTAAGGAGGCAGAATGTCATTGTTGTGACTGAACCGTTGAACTCCCGTTAGCACTTCAACATACACTGCACTGTGCTGCACATTTCTCATGATGTCAATCAGTCTTAGACTGAGGCACTTTCACCTATCCAGTCGTTGAGAGGCACAAAGGCACTAGCAACCTATGTTCAGAAATCTGACTTGTTCTCTTTGCAATGTTTCCTGACATTTTAAATAAATCAAGTAATTTAGATACTTTGAACATCACAATGGCCTAAATTTGACTGCAGGAATTGAAAGCATGATTTATATTTACATTTAGTTTCACTTGTTGAGAGAGGCCCATGCACTGTATAATTGACGTTATACTGATTTTAACAGGTGCTTAGTATGAGTATATGCAGTTTTGATAATATTTTCCTCAGCTTCATTGACTACTTTTTAAAATAAGAAAATCTGCATCCCCGAGATGGGCTTGCATATATTTTTGTCACATTTCAGAAAATTTGGGATACTGTGTCCCTATTTCCCTGACAGTAACACAGGCACCTATAAGAGGGCCTACATTGCAACAAGCTGTATAATACTGACTTCATGCATTAAATATACTAGGATACATAGTACCTTAGTTTGAGTAGGCCATAATGCAGGTTATTTTTCTAACATGCTATGATCTCATTGAGTTACTGTTCCCTTAAGGTTAACATTCAGTCCTTAAATACTCATAAATGATAAGCATTTCAAATCATAACGATCCAGTGCACTTTCCATGGAAGTAGGTGGTAGGGGAGATGGAAGAAAAGTCCACAAAAGAACAAAAAACGCTCTTAAATGAGACAATGTACCAAGCATGCCATTATCAAAATGATAAGAATTCGAACATGCTAAAATGAAGTTCCTTTTGTCATTGTGCTGTCTTGCATCTAAAGGGCATGGCATTAAATCACTTGGTGATATCTTAAATACAGCATCTGCTGAAAAATAGCAGCATTGCGGATGTTCATGGGTCGAGGACTTGGTCCTCTGTAGCATCCCAGCAGGTATTCAGTCACGTTTGTGTAAGGTGCTTTGCTGGTCAGTATATCCTTTTACTGGAAGACCACCTATCAGGAAGTGGTCTATCAGACCCTGCCGAGCTTTGCGCCTCTCCTCTCCAGAACAGGGTAGTTTGGATGCATTTTCTCCAGGATGCACTGTGCAAGTTATTGAAATGGTATCTGTATTCCATGCATATCATTTTGAAAAATCCCTTTGAGGATATCGGTTAGGATAGCCACCAAAGGTCCTCGTAAGTGCCAGACTTTTTGCCTGTTGGTGCGCGCTAATGTGTTTTGGGTAATGGGATTTTTTATGTACTGGAAGTATTCTTTTTTGAAAATTAGGAGCTATTAACGTTCGAATATCTAACAGCTTGATTCTTTTCATTGTGTTTTTTCTCTTTCTTTTGCGGAATATAGTTGATGCGTTGCAAGGACTTTCTAAGGAGGTAAATGAAGCATTCGTGTGATTAATATGATCACCAGTTTCTTAAGTACCCACTTTCTTCTAAACATCAGATAGGAGCTTGGTGTTGTTCACACAGTTTTGATTAGTGATAGTGCAGTTGCCAGTTCTGAGGTTGGCTTCCCTAAAATTGTCGATACTGTTGTTTATGTCGCCGTCAATTTCCATGTACTCTGATTTGCTTACGGTCGAGGAGCTACGGCGACTTGAGGTGTCTGACGCTATGTTTGGATTGCTAACATTGAGAAGCTGGGCCTGCTCCTCTCCTTCTGTCTCCCTATGGTAGAAGTAGTTGAAGTTGGACACAATGACTGGTACCGGAAGCGCAATTGTCAGCACACCTGCGATAGCGCAGAGTGAACCAACGATCTTGCCACCGATTGTCACCGGAACCATGTCACCATAGCCGACTGTGGTCATGGAGACCACGGCCCACCAGAAGGCGTCTGGGATGCTGCTAAAGTGCGATTCCGTTTCCTCGGCCTCCGCAAAGTACACTGCGCTGGAGAACAGGATGACACCGATGAACAGGAAGAAGATGAGCAATCCGAGCTCCCTCATACTGGCTTTAAGGGTTTGTCCCAAGATTTGCAGTCCTTTCGAATGCCTTGACAGCTTGAAGATCCTAAACACCCTCACCAGACGTATCACCCTGAGTATGGCCAACGATGTTGCCTGGTCACCCTTGCCTTCCTTCCCGTCTGGTTCATCGGCCAGCTCTGTGCCCAGTGTGATGAAGTACGGTATGATGGCCACTATGTCAATAGTGTTCATCATATTCTTGAAGAAAGCCGCCTTGCTCGGACAGGCAAAGAAGCGTACTATCAGTTCAAACGAGAACCATATGATGCACAAAGTTTCCACAATGAAGAACGGGTCGGTCAAGATGTTTGGCTTGTAATAGAAAGTGGTATTGCCTACAGTCTTTACACGACCCTCTGGGTCCTCTTTCAGTTCAGGTAAAGTCTCTAAACAGAATATGACAATGGAGATCAAAATGACCATCACAGACACAATAGCAATCCCTCTGGCCGGTCCAGAGCTCTCGGGGTGCTCAAAAAGTAGCCAGATTTGTCGCTGAAACTCCCGCTCGGGCAAAGGGCGCTCCTCCTCCCGTATAAAGCCCTCATCCTCTCGAAATCTCTCCATGGCCTCTACCCCCAGTTCGTAAAACTTAATTTCCTCTGAGAACATATCCAAGGGTACGTTCACCGGCCTCCGCAGCCTGCCTCCGGACTGATAGTAGTAGAGTATTGCGTCGAAACTAGGACGGTTCCTGTCGAAGAAGTACTCATTTCTCAAGGGATCAAAGTAGCGCATCCTCTTCTTGGGATTACCTAACAGCGTCTCGGGGAACTGTGAGAGAGTTTTGAGCTGGGTCTCGAAACGCAGCCCCGCTATGTTGATAACCACCCTCTCGCAGCATTCATGGTCATCATGGTCCGGGGGATAGGTGTCCTGAGGGTGCCCCGGCACTGCTGAGGTCTCATCCATGTTATCTCCGGGCACTACGGTCATCCTGCGGGTCAGCGTGGGAGGAGCACTGCAGGAATTGCGGGATTGCGGTTAGTTTGACAAACCAGGCATACAGTTTTCCCATAAGAAATTACCCCCTTCCTCCAAGATTACCCACCCTCTGAGCTGTCTCTGTCCCCGGGTATGGGGGGTATCTGGCTATGCCTCAGTGCGGCCCCACTGCAGTTCTCGCTGACTCGACCATTGCTGCCTTTTCTCCTGCTGCCTCTGTCACCCAGTCAGAGCGAATGGATCGAATAGCTGCGATATTTGCTAACTCAGCAATTTTACTCTATGAGGTATTATTTATTTATTAAATGTTACTTTGCTTGTTGCCAGTATTTCCACATTAACATAATTAGCTCTGTCACCCAGGAAGAATAAAATATCCAACTGATATATTTATGCAGTGTTCATAGACATACTATTATCTAAAAATGAAAAGGTGATGCCAGGTTTTATTACTCGCATCTCATCTCCTTGAATGACTCAATTCACGGAAGCTCCTATAACCTTTATGCAGCACAAGCCAAAGTGACTGCAGTTATGAACAAATGCCATGTTGTACACCATGCACACTAATGACCGAATGAACATGTGAGTGACCAAGAACACGCATGCATGCCTACCTCCGCTTGATCTTTAGGGATACTGCTGGAATGCGTCCGTTGGTGCACTCATCCAAGGCTGATGCACCCTCTCTCCGGTTTATGTGTTATCTACAGGGTACATGAACACTTTACATCTCTACGGAGTCGTGCCTCTCTGTTTGCTTGTAATCCTGATTGAAGTTCATGTCATGTTCGTCTTCTTGAACGTGTTATTTTTCCGAAACAAGCAAAATCTCAAAAACAGTTAAAATCAAACTCTTGGTATTCTTCCGTGAGCAAAAAAGTCATATTGGCGAAGGTTGGACGCTGCAATGCAAAAGAATGCCGAAACCGCAACGTCCAGTGTTGGTTGTGCAGCGGCCAGTGCGGCGAGAATGGCTCCTAGCCCACTGCATGAGGAACTCTAATGCTGCAACTCAGGGGCGAGATACATTAAGGGGCAATAAGCGAACCTCTGCCATTTCCAGACATTACCGCATCAGCAAAATGTGCTCTTACGAGTAGACAAGATGACGAGCAAGGTCTGTTGCAACTCAACATACTGTCAAGGGGTGGGGGTGAATGGTGCTTAAAGGGGGGAATCAATAAAGGCATATATAATAATTTCCTAATAATGTGCACCAGTGTGTTATACTATGTTGAACATGCGAGGGCGAGAGAGAGATAGAGATAGAGAGAGAGAGAGAGAGAGAGAGGGGAGGGGGGAATGAGAAAGCTTTTGAGAAAGAGAAGGAGGGGGAGGGTATTCGACGCAATGCAGAACGGCTGTACTAACGCACGTTGCCACAAGTGCCTTCCACGCCACAAAAATAAGAGCATTTATGTGCCAGCACTGGCGCAGTATCTAATCCACCGATTACGTGGAGGTACTTAAATACATCCTAATATTATAGCGGCATGAGGAATGCACAACAGTGGACTCTCGTGCCTGGGTATGCAAGGTATCACACAGTGCCGCATCGGACGATCTGTCAGTAACTTGGAGATTCTGAACAAGTCACTTTCATAGTCGCACGTGTTTGTTACGTGGTTTCTGTGCGCGCGTGTGTGTATGCATGCATGTGTATGTGTGTGTGTGTGTGTGTGAGAGAGAGAGAGAGAGAGAGAAGTCTGTGGGCGTGAAAGACAGAGAGCGCGAGAGACCACGGCCAAAATGAGAACTTATTAAAGGATATATAATTGTGTAAGATTTGTACTTGTCTTTGAGTCTAGGGAGGTGTGTCTATTAATCATAGCATATCAATTTCATCAAACTTCTTGTACAAGCCTTAAATCAAGTTAATGGATAATTTTAGAGGCTTTAATCAGTGCGACGATGATGTCGCTGACCGTGGTGCTGAAAACGCCTCTGTACTTTCCGAAAAACGGCATAGGTTATCTGTATTCCGACCAGTTACTCCATATGACCTTAAGTTCACTACAGTGGAATATTACAGATACCTGAAGAACTCTCCAGCGCCTGTAAGCCAGTAGATGGAGCCAAAATGGTTCATTTGTTAAGACAAGTATTCTTCGGCAAAAAGGAACCCACATTCACCACAATGTACTATTATCATAAGTACCATGCTTAATATAGACGCATGCACACTGCATAAGTTGAAATTACTTTCAGCAGACCAACAGCTATTTGCTGTACAGTTTACTCAAGCAGTTGTTGCCCTTGTGGCCATGCACATTTGCTTCGTATTTTTGATAACTTTGTCTTTTTAATAACCTTACTTTACCCAAAACCCCTCTTTGCCTGCCAAATCAGTCAGGGTCACTAGCTAGAGGAGAACCACTGCCAATCTGTCAGTACTAAGACAATGGTTTCGAGAAGAAGGGATCTTTACAGTAAGAGATCATGATTTGGCTTTGGTGTTTTTTCCAACTTCTATCAGGTGAGCCAATGAAACCGTTTGGCTAGATTTCTTCTAGGATGGATCCAGTCAAACATAAAGCACAGTACCTGGATGGCGCTGTCATCATGTCTGAAATGATATAATTAGTCGTCCATGTTTTGATATCACACAAGGACACATCAACACTTCTTTACAAAGAGGCTTTTAATACATTAAAACCTCTTTAAATTATGTATTATGGTGTAGCACCACAGAATAAATTCCTGTCATTTGATGTATGCAGTACTCCAAGAATAAAGAGCAGGTCATATGTGATATATATATATATATATATATATATATATATATATATATATATATATATATATATATATATATATATATATATATATATATTGTTTTACCAAGCCTACTGATATGAAGTGACAGTTAATGGCCCCACAGAGAACTGCATGGCATTATAGCAGCATTATAAGTCCAGATAGGAAGCTAAGGCAGAGGGGGGAGTTTGTTGAGGCCAGTGTAAAGTGATCTGTTACATAATACATCAGGCACAAATACTACTTGTGCTGAACAGTGAGTCTTGTGCAGTGGGATAAAATGGGACATGGGGACCAAAATGTTTATTTTGAGGAATACTAGCACCTCTGTGGCCCAATTCTGTGTCATAACTGTCGTACATATTTCATTGAAGGAGGTTACTTACGTATTTCATTGAAGGAGTGTTATTCTTTTTTAATGTTATGAATAAGAATGAACCCAAAAGACAAAACATTCAGTGATATGTTTATTATTCACTTTCCTTCAATCTAACACTAACTCACTGCCTAATAAATGATTCACTGTCTTGGAAGTTCTGCCCATATGTAAAGGTTATTTACATTAGCCTCTGATTGATACATACTTAGTGAAGTAATGTTCAGACCTAGACATGGTCTGGCAGCTTACTATAGCAGGTTTAGATGTGTTCTGATCAGGTGACGTGATGCAGGACATGTAGTGTATATTTTTATGCTGGGTTTTCTCCCCATCCAATTTTATCTTGTTGTTCAAGTTCTGTAGTTTTGATTGATTCCCTGTATTGGGATAATTGATATTGACGGTTGTGCTGTTTGCATAACCGATTTGGTTAAATTAATGTCTTTGACATGGACAGAAGCAGGGGTGTAGTGGGCACTGGACGCGGGGATCATTTATATAGGCCATTTCTCACCTTTTTAATATTAGGCATTAATTTATAACATTATATCACATACCCCCACTAAAAAAATATATCCACTGAACCAAAAGACTGTTTATCCAAAAACAGACTGGAACAATGTCAGGGAAAATGACCCTCAAATGCTCTCATACCTCGGATCATTGTCTGTCCGCTGGAGGGACCGAATCAGATGGGTGTCAGATGAAGCATCTGAGAGCTGCTGAGTCACCGCTCTTGTGGAAAGTGTCCCGTTGGCATCTTCCCTGAAGGTCCCTGCCACAGCCACAGCCATCACCAAACAGATGGAAAGCTGTTATTACCCGGACACTTGGTCACTGTCAAACCCACCAAGCTGTGCATGTCAACATCTAGGCCATGCGTTTGCACGTGGAGCACACACTACAAAAACAGGTGCCTTGCATTTTTTTGTAGAGCAAGAAAATGAAAGACATGACAATGGTAAAACAGGAAAATATTTATTTATCAAAAGAATACATCCAGACTTTTTTTTTTTTTTTTTTAGAAAAATAGTTATTTACACACATAATGATCACAAGACAAAAGTGATGTATTTAATTGCCAACTTAAGAAAGCTCACCTGATCGGTATTCAGGCCTTTATGCATTACATACATTGTAGCCTATCAGTTGTAATTCTAACAACATTTTATGTTGATTAGCACACTGACCGTTCCGTTATGCACAAATAAGGCCTGAATAACTTATGATACAGAATCATACAAAAGCCTCCAACACAACTGACTGGTGATGAAATTAATAGGTATGAATTGCCCTACTTGGCAAAATAAAGGCCAGCTGTTAATATGCAATGCTGATTTACACTGAGGGAGAGCGGCTGGGTGAGTTTTTTACATTTTGTATTGAAATTATTTCTCTATTTTAACCATTTGAAAGTGTAAATGCAGTGTTAGAAAATGTATTACATCAGTAGGTGCATAATTCTTTTAAATGATATGATAAGTGCTGTTCAGTGCTTTAAAGGAACATTATGGCTTCTTATTAAACAGACATATTTTTCTATGGAAGAAGTGATGCAATCCCAGTACCATGTTTAATAACTACATTGGCTATAGTTGTATTTCTCGTCAACATTTTAATTCTCTGCTCTGGACCCACAACACAGCATTTTCCTCTGATTAGACAGATATAACTCACTCAGTCAATCCAGGACAAAATATTCATCTGAGGTTTATCAAGCATGACAAGACCTGACACAAAACAACAGTAGTAAGGGGTATAGTCAAAAATCAGCAGTAAGGGGTATAATTATGTGTCACATGAGAAAACGCAGTGACGCAATATCTTTTTTGTAGTACTGTACTGTATCCTTTAAAAGGTTCAGAAGATATAAATTTGACATATCTGTGTTTTCTGTGCATGGCATGAATAAATAACAATAACATAAAACCCAGACATGGGCATGATGGGCAGCACAAAAAATGATAAAACAATGTACAGTATATACAACGTGGAATAAATTAAAAGGGCTTCTTTCTGCTCCAATAATGGTACAAATCACATTAAAAATAGGAATAGAATCAATTTACAAGATGCATAAGGGTATTTTATAAAAATGCATTGCTGGGCTACCTCACATTGGGCAAGATATCTTTGCTAGACCACAGTATTTAACCCTGACAAGCTTTTCCCAAAATGTTTTAGAGGCGGTTTCTGTTGATGTCAAAAAAGTTACTTTAACCTTTAATCTTTTTCTTCTCAAAGGTCTACTCTCTCACACTGCAGTGCTGTGCATGGCAATAGCACTGTTTTAACTCATCTTGTTCTGTAGGCTAAATGTTGTAGGCCATGGCCTACTAGTTGAGAAGTTTGTGAAAATCAAGATTCAAGACTGTTAGATTGCAGAATAGGCCTATATTTTTCTACATTCTAAGAAAGTGCTGCGGGTTCCACTTTTACTAGTCAAAATAAACTGCGCATAAATGTATGGTTATCCCAACACACGCTGGACATCTCTGTTGCTTGAACCTGCCGTTCAACATTTCACCACAACACGGCGCTCCGACACTGTAAAACGAGACTGTTGAGACAACCTGTTTCACCGCATCGGCAATGGTTTAGTTTGTGTAACACAATCTTCTCTAAAATTTGTCTTCAGGGTCCACTTTGACCTCACAAAGGTCAGAAACGTCAAGGTAACAACTTTATAGACAACAAAGTCTACATGCCAAAACTTTTCACAAGTAGGCACACTGAATGGCGTCATCAGGTAAGGGTGCAGGGTCAATTTTTATCATTTTAAATCATTTTCGAAAAGAAAATATAGGCCTAATCCATTCTCAAATGCAAAAACGTACTTATTCAACATAGAAGTCAATGATCATGTAATGTGTTCGTTTAAAGATCAGACATCCGTCAGCTTTCCAGTGTACGTTTCCAGAGAACTTAAGTTAATGTATTTTGATGTATCCAAATCGTTATCTTCCATTATTTCACAAGTTATGAGAGAAGGCTTACTGTCGCTCTCTTTTACTTCGACATAAGATGGCCCGTCCCGGGTGCATGTGACATGGATGTACTCTCTCTGGTCCTCCTTATCGTTTTCTCTGCGGTAGAAATAGCTAAAATTGGATACAATCACAGGTACTGGAAGGGCAATTGTCAGTACACCAGCAATGGCACACATGGATCCTACTATTTTGCCTCCCATGGTCACGGGACTCATGTCTCCATAGCCTACTGTTGTCATGGTCACAACTGCCCACCAGAACGAATGAGGGATGCTTGGGAATCCAGCTTCTGGATCATCGACCTCTGCGAAGAAAACTGCACTAGCGAACAAGACAATGCCAATGATGAGGAAGAAGATCAAAAGAGCGAGTTCCCTCATACTTGCATGTAGAGTCCGCCCTAAAATCTGAAGACCTTTGGAGTGGCGGGAAAGTTTGAAAACTCGAAACACTCTCACCAACCGAATAACTCTCAGGATCGCTAAGGACGCAGCCTGTTGATGCCCCCCTTGGTGTTCTGCGAGCTCTAGACCCAGCGTAACGAAATATGGGCCAATAGCCACAACATCAATAATATTCATTATGTCTTTATAGAAAGCAGTTTTGCTGGGGCATGCCAGGAATCTCACGAAAAGTTCAAAGGTAAACCACACCATACATAATGTCTCCAGTATAAAAAATGGATCTGTAAATGGATTGGGCTTTTCCACTTGCGCTGTTCCATTCACAAGGTGGTTACTGAATACATTACTTTCTTCTCTGAACTCTGGTAAAGTCTCTAAACAAAAAATTACAATGGATACCAAAATGACCAACACAGAAACTATTGCAACAATCCTCGCTGCTCCCGAACTGTCAGGATATTCGAACAACAGCCAAATTTGACGTTGAAGTTCGTTTGGTGGCATTGGCCGTTTTTCCTCTTTTGTCAAACCTTCGTCTTCAATAAAAGTTTCAACCACGCCATCTTCAATCTCATAAAATTTTATTTCTTCCATGAAAATATCAACCGGCACATTGATAGGCCTCCGGAGACGACCTCCTGACTGATAATAGTACAGAATGGCATCGAAGCTGGGTCGGTTCCTATCGAAAAAGAACTCGTCTTTCACCGGATCATAATAGCGCATCCTTTTGCGCGGATCGCCGAGTAGTGTCGATGGGTATCGCGCAAGGGTTTTCAGCTGGGTCTCGAAACGCAGGCCAGAGATATTGATCACCACCCGCTCGCTGCATTCCTGATCTCCTCGCTCCAAATCACTTCCATCTTGCTGAACTGGCCCGACCGTAACAATTTCGTCCTGGATCTCTGGGCACACCACTGTCATCTTTGTGCCCCGATGGTGACGCCAGTCGTTATTCCACGGCCCCAGCCCGTAACCCGCTCCCCACCAACCTTTGGCAAATCCTGCCACTTTGGCGGTTTTAGTTGAGGCAAGTCCTGAGTGTAAAGTTAACCTACGTATAGGCCCCAGAGATAGATTCTCCTTTTTTGCGTTTTCACTTCACCTACACCATATCTCACAACTTGTTGCCACATATGACTTCTGTACACCAGTGCAAGACGCAAAGCAAAAAGCATGAATGGATATGTGGTGCACACAGTGCTTTAAGCAGCTGAACCCTCCCCGATTTGATTGACATGTTGACGCCTCCTTGTTGACCACCTGTCAGTACATAAGTGACAATTTTGTAGTATAGTATTCATTTGAAGTTATATCTTTCTACCATCTCTTACTGAAATTTGATAAATGTGCAGCTGTAAGTTAAAGATTGTTTGATTTGTTTTTGGGAACAAAGAAATGGCTTAGATTAATGCTGAACATGAGTAAGATGAAGTGCAAGCAAATTGTTTAAAAACTGAAGTTTTAAAACCTATGTAGATGTAAATATTTTGAAAAGTATAACTGTAGGTTACATAACTTATCTTAAAATATTATGGTATTCTATTGCTTTTCAAATACTAGCACAGATAAACTTGCTGTCCTATCTATGTATGGGATCTTTGTTGATAGCAAAGAATAGTTTAATGCAGAGAATCTGTCCTTCCTCACTATGGCAGTGGAAACTGCTGGCTTGACTGACATCTGAGTATTCACCAAGGATTACGTCCTCAAGAAGCCAAAATAACACTCCCATTCCAAGCACGTACAGGATTCGATTTTACAACCAGGAACATAGACACTTAAATGTAACCTTTCTTTGGGGTCATCATATAAAATAACATATGGATATCAACCAGCAATTTTATGTTTTCCCACATGCTAAATTATGTTATTGAGTGGTTGAGATTTTTTTCCCAAATGACTATTTGTTAGAAATACAGCAGATACTGCTTCCATTGATATTCTTGTCTTTCTGTTTCATTCCACAAATAGGATTTACCCAATTTAACTTGTAAGAGGAGAGAGAGCTAGCTTTAAATTTAGATTTTATATCCTTCAAACATCAAAGTAACAACGTTTTGTATGCAGATATTTAGACATAGCAAGGCATCTACTGTCTGCAAAAACACGATTGGGTAAATTGATATGCCACGCTCAGCATCAGAGCATTCCTTATTAGATTTATTGAATCAGAGCGCAGTGTGGTTACTACCCTGTGTATTTATTGTGACTTAAGTTACCTTATTATGAAAGCATTATGTTTTAATGTCTTAAGGCCAAATATAGTGTAGAACCAGTCACACTAAAACAAGCTCCACATGTATGAGGGACAACAAAAGGAAAGAGGGAACGAGTGCAGGAAAATAATTGAAGATATTAATTTTTGACCATAATTACTTATATTTGAAGTGAACTAAATGCACTATGGAGCTATGTTGACTACATTGTCACACTGGAAAGCACAGAAAAGACAAAGAAAAGGTCAAAAGTAGGAGAAACTCCCACTGATTTTACACATCAGGTCCACATCTGAAAAAGGCCACACAGCAGATGAGACCACTGATAGTGTGATAGTCCCTAAGGTAGGCAATAATTTGAAAGGCACTGCTGCAAAGCCAAACGTCTGTCTTTAATCCAGTGAACACTTCTGTTAAAACCAGGGAGCCCTGCAGCTACTTCATTACTAGTGTTAAATGTCAGTGTCAGATATCAGTGTCAGGACATTCTGCCGCCCGATGATAATTTGTTAGCATACTACAGTCACTAAACAACTGTCTGGGTCAAGTCAAGAAGTCAGGATGTCACGGTTTCCAGGGAAACGGCTGAAACAAACTCACAAAGTGGTGACCACATGGTGATGATGAATGTGAGAAGACTAGAAGAATGCAAAGAAGAAAGGGATTTTTTAGATTTAGAGAGCCAAGAATCATCTTCTGATATTTCAGTAGTGGTTGGACAGAAATGCTTATGTCCAAGAATATTTCCTGGTTATTCCTGGTCTGTTTTGCTGGTACTGGAGCTGTCTGTCTGCCCACCGAGTTTCATTAATTATATGAAATATGACAGAATTTTTGCCACTTTTAGACAAAAATAGGTCTTCCACAGTCTGTTTCTTTTTGTGGAAGATGCACCATCCCTACTTCATATACATGCTCTGGCCTTAGAAGCTTCCAGTTCCTCAGTCCTCTGTGGACAGAATCCCAGGGACTCCCAGGAGGGACTGTAAGGACTAGCCAGCCTTAATGGGGAACTGCAGCGCTCCGTGTCTAGTGGCTACTCCCACCGCAACAGGATATCGTCATGTCCCCTGCACAGAACAGAAACATGGAACTCCCACAGTGTCCTCCAAATACTGAAGCCTAGCCATGGGTCTGAGTGTGCACACATTCCTGTGAATGATATTTCCTGTGAAGCCTACCCACAGAGAGCATGAGACACTGTGGCATGTGCAATTTAGATTACACGCTGTGGTGCGTTTAATTTAGATGTCATTAAACATTGCCAGCATCACCTTGTATCTCCGGGTTGAGTTTTTATTTATATGGCATTAGTTTGAGCTCTCTAATAGTGGAATGGGTGCTGTCAAAATTTTGGCAAATCTAAACATAGTAGAGATTTGTTTTCTTCCTCCTTCCCCTTTTGGGTCATGAGCTCATAGCACTTGGGAGGTTTGTGTGACTGACACCCTTGTCATTTTGTCCTTTTTCCACGCCATGTGCATCACTTGAGACCCCCTGCACGTGTGTGTTTGTTGTGCCCACAGAGCTAGTAGTGAACCTGCATGCACTCTCTGGTGGTGTGAAAGGGTGTCCGTGCTTTGCAAAGGCATGCGCGTGCCTGCGTGCGGAGACCTTATTGAATTATGAAATTCTTTTTTTTCCTTCAGCAGGTGTGAGTCCCAGCAGTCAGCAGATCAAGCGGATGGCCTCAGGGGCCATGCAAGGCCTGTGCCAGCTATGGCGAAGCACATGAAATCGGCCAGAGGGGATGGACGTTGGGGGGCGGGGGGGGGTGGGTAGACTTGGCGAGACATCCACATACTACAGCAGACGGGTGATGAAAGCTTCAGTCATGGGGATGCGTTGATGTGTGGTAATCCGCTTGAGTGAGCATGGCTCCCCCATTCACATTAACAGGCATTAGAGCCCTGGCTTTCGTCAGATTGACATTTATTAGAATTCACTGAGAGCTCCACACCTAGAAATACGTCTCTGACCTTCAGCTGAGGTTAGGAACTTGTGTACTCATTGATTTTTTTTGCACATGCAATCTTATGAGTAGCCAACTCATACTACTTACATTGCCTAATGCTTCGGCATGCTTTAGTATAAGTATAACGTTTAGATTAAAGCTATTTGCTTCAGGATAAATAGCTTTTATAGCATGCTGGAGCATGCATGAAAAGGGACAAAAATCTAACCAACAAATTAATTAAATGTAGTGTCAATTTAACTGATCAAAAGCAGCACCTGTTGGTGGGATTCATATGGCCCCGGGGCGTGAGATCTTCTGCTATGTGACGGTCTTCCTCTCTCTAAGGTGTTTCACATCAAGGCTTCCTTCCACAGAAACCCAATCCTCTCGTGGTGCATTGCAGCAGTTCCTCGGGTTTTCACTGTCACCAATTTTAGCTGGCTGTCAAGGCGAGTTTGATAGCCATGTTTTCAATGATAGGTAACTTACGCAAGGAGCAAGAGGGAGAAACTGAACACCCAAGATCCGAAAGGCGAGGCTCCTCAGAATATCGAGCCCTGTACACCCACCCGCACCCCACCCATCCCTGCTCTAACCCCCACCCACCCCTCATCCTTCTCCAACCTCTTTCCGGTTTTTGATTTCAGACCTTCATTAAGCACTGGCCTTTTTTAGTAGACAGCGTGGGCCTGTCCTCAGTGGCATCCCCGTACCCTTAGCAGAGAAGGTAAAAGTGGAGGAAGAGGCACAAGCATTTGTTAAGTTCTGTGGGGAAAATCATTGAAAAGTTTATATTGTGACATAATGTGAAACACCCACTTATGCAGACCAGAACTGTTCATGTTTGCTCCCATTGTAAGGTATTATTTTGCTCTATCTTGGTTAGTATTCAATGTTCGTTGCCCCTGGGAAGACTCTTCATTGAATATCCTGTTTAATTGAGGAGAAATGGTCCAGTCAGGTGGACATCAAGCTCTCTTGCTCTTTCATACAGTTTTTCAGTTTGGGCCTTTAAGACACTAGAGTAGGGTGACTAGACCACCTCGATTTCAAGAGACATTCCCTGATCTTGGTGGTCTGGCCCCAGAAAAATACAAAAGGAAACACGCTTTGCCCCTAATTTTTTTAAGCTAAAACATTTGACATTGACTACAGAAATGTTTCTGGTCCTCAAGGAAAATTCAGGGAAATGTCCCCGTTTTTCATCTCAGAGGTCTTACACAAGAGGATGTACAAATATTGTGCTCATAGCTGTTAGTAGGCTGCTGTAGTTGTAGAATTGGTAATATTTCTCTGCTGGCTTTGCCCATGTATTTACTGAAACAGGTGGTTTTGAGGAGGGCTATGTGTGCAAGTGTGTGCATAGAAGCCTTGTGTGTATGCTTCTCCTCAGAGGTGTAGTGGAGACTTTTTTTGTGGGGGGAAGCGATATAATGTTATAAATGAATGCCTAATATTTAAAAAGTGAGAAACAGCCTACATAAATGATGTGGGGGGGGACTCTGTATCCCCACGTCCAACGCCCACTACACCCCTGGGCCTTCTCCTATGAATACATGAATCATATGTACAGCCAATTAAGGGGCTCCCTGCTGAGGAGGGTCATGCCCACTGTTACAGATACCATTGATGTGCACTCAACACCATCAGTTCCCTATAGGTTTCCCATTGTGATAACAATCAAATAAACAGCTCCATGCTTGCAAGGCTCTCTGATGTTTTTGGTTACAATTAAGGTTCTTAGCAGTTTTCCAAGAGAGATTATGCCTGGTACGAATATTATAGGGTTCTATGGATGTTTATAATTCTGCATGGTGTTTGGTATTTCTGCATATCATAAATATCAAAACCAACCAAATGAGGAGAATGCTGTTGTCATTCAGATGTGTCTACAATCTCTGAAATGTCCAGCACTAATATCTGCAGTCGCAGGTCTCCATGGGTGAAATACCCATCAAGCAAACCAGGACTGACTAATCATTACAATGCAGTGGTAATTAGCTAATTCCTAAGACAGGTTGCAAAATAAGATAATAAAAGGTAATTTGTCGTTTCTGGTGTCTCTAATATCAAAGAGGTGACTTACTGATACATAAATTAGAGATCAGTAGCTACAGTGTCATTTAAACAACTTAGAGATGTGTTTTATAAATATGGCATGATTATGATCATTGTTTTTACAAATTAATTGTTAATCTAAATTAAGAATTATTAAAGAATAATACTTTCCATTTCAAACTTGACAAATTAATTGTAATCTGTGGAAATATGAGCGTGTGTATGTTTGTATGGGAGGGTCCAGCACCTGAGAGGTTATACTGCGCATGAACACCAGAGCTCCCCAGTAACTGAAGCTGGCAGAAGGAGAGAGAGAGAGAGCAGCGCTTCTTCAGGGAAACACAGCCGCTCCTATAAATAGCTGAGCTGCAGTCACTGGATGACTGTGTGTGTGTCTGGGCCCCTGCCGGTTCTCAGCTATGCACTCTATTCCCACCAACCACTGTCACTTCACTTATCAAGCTGCTAATGATCCAAGCAGACATGGCTAATGTGCTCTGGTCTTAAAAGACTGTCAAGAGAAGTAATAAAATAAAAATAATACAATGAAAATTGAAGTGCCTTAGCAGTCATTATAGAGGATAGAGACTTCATTTGAAAGAAATTTCATTTTAAAATTTTTTCATTTTTAACATTCATTTTCATTTTTTTGTTTCATCTTAAGCATTTCCCTTTTTATGTTTAAAGGTGTAATGCAAGGCTTCTACCTCTCCCTATAGAGTTGTGGATGCAGTATGGTTCCTTTACCTCCAGGTGCCACAAGAAACCCTGAGGATGATTGAAACCCATATTCAGTCAAACAACAAAAAACATCCACAGTAGACTCACTGCACTGCCTGACATTCTGTCGGAAATTCTGAGATATTTAGGATGGGTGGTCCTGGGCAATGGGCTGTGTGAGTATAGGTAGACAGACATAGAAGACATTAACAGCCAGGGGGCCGCAGCCAGATGCTCTCTTGGTTGGTACATTATAGCAAAATCTGATTTCTGTTACTTTTGCTTTAAATTATACCTGAATGCAAATTGTGCATTTCCAAAACTGACAAGGCAAATTAGAAGTTCATGAAATAGAAACTAAATTGTAGCACCATCTAGTGAAAAAAATAGATAGTGAGAGTGTTTGGAATGTTTTTTTTTTTTAAAGAAGACAAATACAAGTTTTTTATTTGCTTAAATAAAAAATTACATTTATTTTACAATAGACATAACTCTCTTTAAAAACTTTACAGGATTTTCTTTACTGTACACTAAATGAGTTATAAAGTAGTTTTCAACATTAGTCATAGAAGAAGCTTAGCATTGTATAGAAACAAGTATTCACATCTCTGCTAGGTAAGGCCAAACTCAAAAGGTTATTCAGCAGAATGGGGGAAAAAGGGTCGAGGACACACACTGTTGAACACACATACTTAATGAACACAGAGCCAGACATGTTTTCATGCATGATTATCAAGTGGATAGAGTTCTGATTATGGCGTACGTCTGCACAAATGCTTTATCTGATAAATGATCAATGTAAAACATCAGAATAGATGTAGCATTAGTTACATTTCAAAAGGAGGAATAAACTGTCCAAAAGAAAAGACTAGATTTGCTTTCCAGACCATTTAGCCATTTGAAACCCATTGCAGATTTTTGGCTAGCTGTAGCAACAAAGAGATGTGTTCTCTACAGACAACCAAAGTAAAATGCCTGGATACATTAAAAACCAAATGACTTGGGCAACAGAAATATAATGTCTCTGGTAAGAGTAGTATGTGGTGGTGAGGAGAACACTACAGTTAGAGACTTCTGAATAACTACAAATAGGATTCTAATTTCCTAAGCTTCTGAAATTTAAGGCTATCCACACGACAACTTAATGACCAGGGCCTGGTTTCTCCAAGGCAGCAGTCCAACAGTGCCCTCTCCTGGTCATTCAAGTGTGAGAGCCATAGCGCTGTAATGCATCTGGGAGTGTTTTTTTTTTTTTTTTTTTTTTTACTCAGGACAAAGTAGGGCCTGGCCTTCACAGCCCAGGAGCGCTCTGGGCATCCAGCCAGACCCACACACATGTAAACAACACATTTTAACAGCCAAAGATCAATGGCGGTGAAACAAGCAAAAAAACAACAAGAAACAGTCAGAGAAGTCTTTTGGCAAACAAATAAATATCTTTCTCAACAGTGACACACTGTAAATTCTGTGCTTCTTTAGTATGGTCCTTCACCCACTACCACTAAAGGCAGAAAAGAAATAGCAATCTCAGAACTAATGAAGCATCCCTAAAATGAGCCTCCAGCAGACCTAGATAGATGGTAAGCTTTCATAACATACTCTGTTTAGCAAGTAATTATGCTACCCTGTTCTAACACACATACAAGGCATGTGCAGTTAATTAATGATCAAGGCAGTGTGACAAGGTACCTTTATTTCTTCGTGGTGAGTAACTGCGTAAACAGAAACCACTTTGACTACCGTGAACATGAAATATATCACCCATACATCACTTACACCAGAACACCTTCAGCATACTGTGATTATGTGAGGACACCTTGCATTAGTTCTAATTTAACATCTCTTGCTTTTTGTTCAACAAATGCACTTATACTGTGTCAACTAAGGGCATTAGAATTACATGTTATTATTATCAGGCACAGCTGTAGCAGTTGCATATTGTGTGACTGAGTAATCTCACTGACTGCTGTCTGTAGTAAAAAAGGACAACATTGACCAATTAGCAAACCAGAACATAACATTAACAGAATGAGGCATAGGAAAATGAATGTGAAAGTGAGTTTCTGTGCCCCATTCGGTTAGTGTTGCTGCTGGTTCACTATTCAGTCTATGGTGTTCTCATTCTTTTTCCTGCTAACAGTACTCGGTGAGCCTGAACAACAGGGCCATGGAGTGATTCACACTGGATTTCTCCTTTAAGAGAGATAATAAGGACAAGGCTATTCCCATCATTCCCAGGCAGAGATTTCTGAACTATTTCTGAATTACTTCAAACAGTGTTAGTAAAGGTAGGGTTTGGCATTGAAGGTGTGAGAAAACAAACAAAACAAAACAAAAACAAAAACAAAAAAACTAAAGGCCAATTCTTTCACCCCATAGGATGGAGGCCAATGTATCTGAATACATTCCTTTTCCTTACAGAGAATAAAACGCACTTGCATTTAGAAAGCGACTCATTATATAATGGGAATGATACAAAAAGACAGAAAATAATATTCCAGAATTATATATTTATCTGCCATAATAGCAGAGACCAAGAACCTATTAACTCATACAACCAAGTAAGCCAGGGTACTGAATTTACCACAACTGCAACGCTATCCAACACTGGGGCTCCAGTTCAAATCAAACTCTGATCAGATTAAACCCAGATGACACTTAGTTGCACACGTTTCATTCTGGTTATACTGACTGCTCTCTTGTGCTTGTTTTGCTAAACAAACCACTGTGTTGTAATAGTGGAATTTTAAGTTGGCAGTTTAAAGTTATAGTGCAATTCAACTACAGTAGTCAGTTTGATGTACATTAATGAGCTATGGTGAACAGTTGCAGTGGACAACATTCTCTTCCATCCAACGATGAGAGGTCAAAATGGTCTGAACTAGGGCACAGACCAGGGGTGTGGAGGAGAGGAAAGGTGGCTGACTTCAGATCAGGATGTAGTCAGTACTGTGAGTCTCCACTTGGAGATATTTTGAGGCTGAGCAAAATATGTGCCCTTTACATTCAGTACTACTGCTCAAGACAAACTATGTTGTGCGTACTGTTACAATGTCATCTTGCCTAGTTATGTCTTGACAAACACATACCGTGTTTAAGAGCTGTGCATGTGTATTCCAGGGCAAGGCTAGTGGTGATTTCAAGGACAAAAACAACAAAAAAAAAAACAAAAAAAAAGGGACTGCAAACAGTATGACCTAACTGAGACAAACAGGAGGAGAAAGACAAATAGACAGAAAACAGACAGGTTAAGGGGATCCAGCCCCCTTATTCTGCTATGGCATTGCAATGTTAAGACACAGACTATAGCATTAAAAAAGTCTATATATATCCCCTCTCAAAGAAGCACAGTGGATAAAATGAACGTATTTATATATATATAAAAAAAAAAAACAGAAGAAAAGAGCCTTCCATACTCTTTAGGCGTGACACTAACAAGTCCAGGCTGGTCATTCCAGTGTGCTCTCTCCCTCTGGATGAGGGACTCAGCCTTACAGTCCACCTCCAGAAAAGAGGTGCATGCCCAGGGAGACAGGGAAGGGACTGCTCCTCTCTGGGGGGGAAGGAGGGAGGGAGAAAGGGAAGTGATGATGTGGGCCAAGTCACGGCAGTGCTGGCCTAAAGCCAGAGGCAGCATGTGGACTAGGCCTCTGGGTTAGTGGCACCTGGGTTGGTGACGATCATGTGCTGGGTGAAGATGGCCTCGAAGGCCTCGTCCCTGTGAATCATGGCCCCAAACACCAGAGGCTGGGATGGAAGGAAAGAGAGAAGGAAGGAAGAGAAAATAGGGTAACACTTTACTTGAGGGTGTCAACATACTGTAAGAGTGGTTTGAGCCACGACGCATATCATGGACATATAACTTCAAAATGTTCATGACCGTTGTTGTAAAGTGTTACTCAGTGTTTGTAATGTCTGCATCCCAAACAGTGTCAACTTCACATAACAAAAAACAGTCATGAACAACATTTCACATCCTCACGCACAAAGTTTTTCAAGCCGTGCACAAAATAATTTCAGGAGAAAAGTGGGGAAATATGATAATTTTGTAGAATCTGAGTAAAGCAGAGCTATTTTGCCCTCTCGACTCACCTTTTTTGTTGCTCTTGCACTAATATTAGTCTGCCAAGAACGCAAAATATTTTGTCAGGGATTTTCATTTTCCCTTTTGTTGTTTGCGATATAGCCGCATCTTTTCTCAGCCACATCTTCCGAGCATTACACACGCGGTGCCGTAGCCTACGTCCTGACTCTGTAATTATTCATATGGCCATATGGGCACATGCATAACCTACCACGTTTCATCACATCTCTTATTTGCATTATTTTCAATTCTTTCACCACTGCCGCATTATATGTAGGCTATTTTAGAAACTATGAGGTTCAAGTGATGAAAACGCATGCTGTCAAATGCATGCCACTCGATTAAGGTGTTGAATTAAGGTGGTGAAAACTCTTCTCTTGAAACAATTCATTTATTTTATTTCCCTATATTCCAAGGCCAGAGTACTCTGTGTTGGCAATGTGATGGCAAATAACTCCATTCTTTCCCCCCTGCATGTCTCAAACATTGTATTTTTTAATCTTTTCAGTCTCTTTTAAACCTTTAAGCACGAGCAGGCAGCTCAATGCTGCCCTCTTGCTCCCCATGGAGGGTATTTGCAAACATGATGTAGGCCTAAGTTTGTCAATTACCTAAATATCAAAAAGCCAAATAAATTAATATTGTCCAGTTATTATCAATTATCAGTTATCATTATCAGGTGACCACAAAAGGCTGCTCATAATGCTGAAGTATGCCGCTCAGACTAATTTAAATGTGCTCAGTGTTGAAAAAAATGAGAGGGAACATTGGTCATGAACATTAAAAAATGTCATAATGTTCATGTCATGTTTCTGACCTACGGCTCATGTCACTCTTATGTCGACACCCTCAAGTAAAGTGTAACAGAAAATAGTTTTCAAGGTTGACCTGGTTCACAAATACACAGGTTTCAGTCTATGAAAGCTGACTTAAAATAAATTGTGTTACTTTTACTTTTAAAAGTTAAAGTAACACAATATTATAATTCCCCTTCAAATGTCAACATGCTGGATAACCGTCTCGTCATAAACAAACAATTTGCACTCCTTTCAAGTTCCAATCACTCAGTGTAGTAGCACAAATATGTTTGAGGAAATTACTCCAATTAAAGAAAACAACTGTGTGATTGTGCATCTTTAAATACATACAAGTAAATGAAGTGGATTTAACACTATATCTACACCTGGGGTCTCTAGCCTTCCTTCCTCTGAGAGCTACTTTGACAAAATCAAGGTGGCCGAGAACTCCTCTATTTGGTGATAGGCCTGGAGACATATTATTAAATAAATATTACACTGGTTTTACTGATAGGCCTGGAGACATATTATTAAATAAATATTACACTGGTTTTACTGATAGGCCTGGAGATATATTATTAAATAAATATTATTAACACCCTCTACCATCTTACAGCGTGGTACAAACACTCATCTGAAGTGTGATCTAAAATTTGATCTAAATCACCTTCATTTTCCATTGTTAAAGCAAAATTTGGTGTGCACTACCAACATCAATTCTCCTAACAGAGCAGGTTTAATACCCTTTGAGTTATGAGATTTATTTACATTTCCTTTGACCCTTTGGAGAGCTACTCTTCAGCAGGTGGCAAACTACTGGTAGCTCACGAGTTACATGTTGGAGACCCCTGATCTACACCATAATAAGAGAGATGTTTTCAATCATTTCTTTAAAAGTATAGTATGTCCAAAATGTTCAGGTTTTGCCATGGCCATATTTTATATTTTAGCATCTTTTCCCTGCTCTAAGTTTAACACCTTCTTCTATGACCCACCCATGGTTCCATTTCCCAATGTTCCCCTCCCTCCTAGCATTCACTCTCCCCGTCGCCATGATGGACCTCGACCTCAACCTCCACTTAATCAGTTACAGATTTTTTTCATTCACTGGCAACACTGTCATCACCTTAAAATAGTCACAGTCCCCATTTATGGAGGTAAGCACTGGCCGCATTTTTTTTTTGTGCATGTAAACGCACACAATGTGGAAATTTGGTTTCAGCTGACTATGAGGCTGACCTTGAGTTGAACCAATCAACTTTTCCATGAGATTTCAGGCAACTCAAATTAAAACTCAGTCTCAAATGGACTCAAGTAATGGATTCCATCTATTTAAAAACTAATACAATTACAGCAGAATGCCACCTAATATAAATAATTCAAATGAGTTTAATCTGATAATAAGGCAGCTAACAAAACATGTCCCCTCTTGGTTCCCTCACTGTGCTAACTGTAATCTTCCAATCACAAACTCATTTCACACACTCATTTGTCCAGGTCTTACCTTCTGTGTGTAAGGAGTAGCTATCGAGATGCCCATTCCAGATCCTGGCAATACTGACAAGACTTTGTACTGCAACACAAATGCAAAGTTATGAAATAAATACGAAATGCTGTCAACAGCTGAGGAATTACAACAGTGAAAATGTCTCAGAGGATTTTTTATAAGTGAGAGGGCACCTTCTGAATATCTGTGATGTCCACCAGCTTGATGACTTTATTCTTCTTGGAGGAGCTGGATCTGGAGCTGGAGCTCTCGAAGCAAAGGTAACTGTGAAAAGAAGAAGAAAAGAAGGGAAAACACACATCTTTGGTGAAAAGGTGACAAAGCAGGCTAAGGGTTCTACCCCTAAATTCCATTCAGGAAAGGAACCCATTTCTAACCAGGAGGCAAAGCAAAAAGAAAGCTTATTCATGGTTAATTTATACTCATAACTCAGTCCTGCTATAGTTTCTTCCAGAACTTACTTCTCTGTAACATAGAGAACTCCGTTACGGATATAGTCAGTTGGCATCTTCCTGTCCCGGTTGATCAAGCAGCAACGCCACCCATTCTCACATACTGAGGGAAAGACACACAGCCAATACCAGTCAGACATAAAACGCACACACATCTTATCAGCTCCCATCTGATAATCTCCGCCGATGATCTCGTCGCTTCTCTCAGGTGTCTTGTCCCACTCACCTTGTAACGGTCGTTCCGTCTCCGCCAGGCTGAAGACCTCGTGGAAGGCTCCTTTCTTGGTGCTGTAGATGCGCCCGCCATCCTCCTCTCGGCTGATGCCGTAAGGCACGCCGCTGGCTGCCAGACTGCCCCGCGCCACCATGGGCTGGATCTGAGAAGACAACACCAGAGGTCAAAGGTCAAAGTTTGTGTCTTGTGGCCTGTGTGGAGACACATTGAGTACCTAAGGGAGAGGCTATCTATATGCCTAGATCTGGGACAAAGAAGATCATATTTAAAATTGCTTTTTCATGTTGGTTATGAGAAGGGAAAAAAGGATCTAGGAGTACAGATGGCCTCTACATCACTCTAACTGGAAGTATGGTTCCTCCACACACACGGTGAGCAGAGCAGCGGTCACAGCAGGTTTAGTCAATCCATTTTGTGTTGTGCTCAAAGCTCCATAAGCCTGATGGAGCAGAATTGACTCCAGTGCTCCTCACTCACAGCCTTGCAGCCCACACCGGATGAGAGCTTTGCTAGACTACAAGTGAAATGTTCTCATGTGAAAAGCATCTCTCTCTCTCCCTCACACACTCACACACACACACACAAAATCTGCCCTTTCAACAGCCAGTTTTATAGTGTTGGGTGGATTCATGCAAAGCCAAATGCTATATAGTGTACAGTAGGACTACATATATCTGTTCAGATTTTCTGAATTGCTATTTTAATTCCCCCTCCAGGTCAGGTCATGGCACATCAAGGCAGAGTGTATTTCTCAAACTGGATGACTGATTTACAACTGCTTCACACATCACCAGATTCACTTAAAGGGGGACATAGAATGAATGGATGGAGTATTGTACCCAAAAACCGTTTAGAACAAAAATACTTATGAATCATTTCAGTTTATCAACCGTCTGTCTTGTACCTTGTACTCTGATATTAAAATAGAAGGTATTTAACTTTAAATACAATTTAGTATTTAAAAAAAATCCAAAAACAATACGTGGACAGAAATCATGTTGACTATGGATATGTGTATGTATATTTACCTATCTTAATATGTACAGGGCCTAAGTTCAACATTATATGTGAAGGAAGGCACACTCATGTTTCACGTTCATGACAGCTTTGCGGCCATGCGCAACCCCTCAAAAAGTCAACAAATCCACGATAAAAAGGCTTTAAGTCATTTTTAACTTATGTACTTGCTAATCATCAGACTTGGTAGTGAATATCACAAAAGCTGTGAGCATGTCAGTTGTCATGTTTCCACTACAAATCATTCCATATCTATTCTCTGTTTGCTGAATTTCTGCAGTCTTGCTGAGGGCCATTCAAAATTCCATCTGCCTCTCATCACAAAGAAAACATTTTGTGTGGCAAGAGGCAATACCAAGACTAGTCCATTTATGTGACATGAAGTGACATGAGATTTTCAAAATGATGGCCATCACTGACATACTCAGCTGTTGTGAGATCCAGAGAGGGATGGCTTTAACCAAACTAAAACTACAGTCTACATCTACACCGCAGCATGTCCCACGATCAGCCGTTATCTATGGACTAACACACACACACACACGCCTATGACCGTAGTCTAAAGCAAACAGAACAAATTACACATATTATCCACAAATTCTGTAAAAGCAGAAGTGCTCGAAAGCAGCACAGCATGTGTTTTTTAGAAAGTGCAGGAAATCACACGCAAATTTTGGCTAAGATATCACAAGTAACTCACACCCACACACTTTCACTGACTCCTTCACGCTTGTGCACTCTCTCTCCCTCACACACACACACACACAAGGTAGCCAGAGGCACCAGGAAGCAGGCAGGTGCTATCAAACTGAGTATCACACCAGGAGCCCTACCTTCTCAAACCCAGAGAGCTGAGAAGGGGAAGAAAATAGAACAGTCATGTGACACACGTTCATTAAAACACACTCACACAAACTTCCATCTTTGGATTGCTCAAAGCCAACTCAACGCAAACCAGACCAGAACAAAAGAGTACAATTTACTAGTTGGCACACAAAGGTTGCGTTGATCTACATTCTAGCAAAGTGATGTGTGAAATTCACACATTTACAGAGAAAGGAAATGTCAGGGATGGGCTTTTGGATCATCCCCACACATTTAAGAAGCCACTGGCTTTCACAAGGCTGGTCTGGCTTTGCATTCCGTGCTCACTGGACACTTGAATATTCAAATGTCAGCAAATCAGATAATGTTCCATGTTAGACGTTAAGGTCAACAAGGGAAAGACGCTCAACACCAGACATGTCACACTCACCCGTCTGGACATGTTGACATTGTTGCGATCCTTCAGCTGAGGGTCGGTGGGCAGATTGGTCCAGACGATGTGGGGGGTGTCGTACTTGTCCCGCAGTTTTGGGCAGCTCTTGAAGATGAAGTCAATGATGAAGAACTTGATGCCAGCATAAAGGCCTAATAGCGGAGGGGGAGGGAGAGGGAGAGGGAGAGAGATAAAGAGAGAGAATGAAACGAGAGAGAGAAAGAAAGAGAGAAAGAAACAGAGAGAGAATACACATAATTTAAACAGAAGCAAGTTTCTGTCTTGCATCTAAAGAGGCAGAGATGAATTAAACACACCCTCTGCCTTGCTCAATAAGGTCCCTCTACTCAGAAATATTTCACAAGCCATGAAAAAACTAAGCAGAGCTTCAGTGAATGGTATAGTACCGCACAGTCCAGCAGACTTCCTAAATGGATGGATTTTTCTTTAATGTGAGGAGAAAGTCAGAGCACTGAGGTTCCTTCTGAAGGGAGCAGAGGGAACAGAGAGGGAGTGCATCAAATGATGCTGGTGTGTTCTGTGCAGTGCTGGTGTGTTCTGTGCAGTACTGGTCTGTGCTGTGCAGTACTGGTCTGTGCTGTGCAGTGCTGGTGTGTTCTGTGCAGTACTGGTCTGTGCTGTGCAGTACTGGTCTGTGCTGGGTTGTACTGCACTAATGTGTGCTATACTGCACTGATGTGTGCTGTGCTGGTGTGTGCAGTACTGGTGTGTGCTATGCAGTGCTGGTGTGTGCTGAGCAGTGCTGGTGTGTGCTATGCAGTGCTGGTGTGTGCTATGCAGTGCTGGTGTGTGCTGAGCAGTACTGGTGTGTGCTATGCAGTGCTGGTGTGTGCTATGCAGTGCTGGTGTGTGCTATGCAGTGCTGGTGTGTGCTGAGCAGTACTGGTGTGTGATGAGCAGTGCTGGTGTGTGATGAACAGTGCTGGTGTGTGATGAACAGTGCTGGTGTGTGCTGAGCAGTGCTGGTGTGTGCTGAGCAGTGCTGGTGTGTGCTGTGCAGTGCTGGTGTGTGCTGTGCAGTGCTGGTGTGTGCTGTGCAGTGCTGGTGTGTGCTGTGCAGTGCTGGTGTGTGATGATCAGTGCTGGTGTGTGCTGTGCAGTGCTGGTGTGTGATGAACAGTGCTGGTGTGTGCTGTGCAGTACTGGTGTGTGATGAGCAGTGCTGGTGTGTGCTGAGCAGTACTGTAGTGTGATGATCAGTGCTGGTGTGTGCTGTGCAGTGCTGGTGTGTGCTGTGCAGTGCTGGTGTGTGATGATCAGTGCTGGTGTGTGCTGTGCAGTGCTGGTGTGTGCTGTGCAGTACTGGTGTGTGATGAGCAGTGCTGGTGTGTGCTGTGCTGGGTTGTACTGCACTAATGTGTGCTCTACTGCACTGATGTGTGCTGTGCTGTACTAATGTGTGCTGTGCTGTAATAATGTGTTCTGTGCTGTAATAATGTGTGCTGTAGTAATGTGTGCTGTAATGATGTGTGCTGTACTGTACTAATGTGTGCTATAATGATGTGTGCTGTGCTGTAATGATGTGAGCTGTATTAATGTGTGCTGTGCTGGTGTGTGTTGTACTGATGTGTGCTGTGTTGTACTGCTGTGTGCTGTGCTGGTGTGTGCTGTGCTGTACTGCTGTGTGCTGTGCTGTACTGCTGTGTGCTGTCCTAATGTGTGCTGTGCTGTACTGCTGTGTGCTGTACTGCTGTGTGCTGTGCTGTACTGCTGTGTGCTGTCCTAATGTGTGCTGTGCTGTACTGCTGTGTACTGCACTGATGTGTGCTGTGCTGTACTGCTGTGTGCTGTTCTAATGTGTGCTGTGCTGTACTGCTGTGTGCTGTATTAATGTGTGCTGTACTGTACTGATGTGTACTGTGCTGGTGTGTGCTGGGCTCGGCTGTGAAGTGTTGGCTCACCGATAATGAAGCCTAACAGTTTGTAGGGCAGCAGGCAGGAGGATATGAAGGCCACCCACAGACCGATATACAGCTTCTGAGTAATCTCTGGCTGCACCCACATGAAGAGACTGACAAAAACACCACACACACACACACACACACACTTTATCAGCTTATCAACCATAGCAATTTGTGAAAAATATGGAAAACATTCTCATAGTTTCACTCTAGTGGTCTGAAACTATTCCCTTCATGATAGACTCTTATCTGTAGTTCACCTACAGACCCAGCATTGCATTAAATGGCACTCAACTGGGGGGACATTTAAGTTTAATAATAAAATATGCTGTGACCAAAAACAAAATCTATTTGTGAGACCTCCTAACGTCCTAATGGCGGCCGCATGTGCTTTCAGATGCCATATATCGTTGCATCCCTTCATGTCTAGCTAGTTCTAGCTATCGGCTCTCTGTAATATCATGTCTTGCTAGTTGATGTGTTCTTGTGCTCTGCGCTTAGTTTGCGTGTGTCTAAACAAATGGGTGCACACATGCTGTTAAACCACGTTAAACACGTCAATTACAACAACGCGTACAACCGTTCACTCTCTTGGAGAAAGATCTCTGTTTATTTAGGACATGTAAATCATCTCCAGTAATGTTATATGGTGTCAACTGTGCGTTATGTGTGGTTCAGTGTTTTAAAACTCACTTGCCTGATGCTGTTGTAACTTCCTGGTCGCTTCTAGAGAAGCGCGCTCCCGTTTCAGGATAACTATATGCATGGGGGCATTATTTATTAATGTTATATATAAGGCCTAGTGGTGTCTGTTTAGCACTAATACATATGTACTGTCTATATTGGGGTATGTTTGACTTGTAATTTGGTAATTCCCCTGTGCTTAGTAGTTTTTTTGGTTTGTCCCAATTAGGGGGGAGCCCAGGTACCCATTTAAGGGGTGGCAGGTTCATTGCCAAGGAGACTTTGATAGGAGAGGAGAGTCTCTCTGTGTTCTCCTGCTCTTTTAGTTTCCTCAGATGGGCGAGGTGCCTGAAATTATGTTACTGTTTTGTTTAAGCCTTTTGTTTGTGCTTTACTGTGGCTGTACCAAGCCATTTATTTTGTAAATATATTTTCCATTTTTATTTTTATTTTATTTTTTTAGTTACACTTCTTTTTGAGTTGGGGATGCCTCATCAGTGCTGGTGAAAAACAATAAATTGCAAGTCTTGCTATTTTTGACTTCAACTGCCTCTTTGTGCCAACCCTGAAGACCCTCAACACACTACCTCGTAACACTATTTTTGACATTGGAACTCACTTCTTTATCTTCTCCAAGACATCAGCCATCTTTCCAAAAAGGTTCTGTCAAGCAAACCAATGGCAATATAAGTGAAGCAAATGAGACCATCACTAAAGACAACAGTAAATAGCAGCCTCTACTCATCCCACTCTTGTCATGGCTTTACCTGTGCTTTCTGGGCTACATCAAGGACAAGCTGGAACTTCTCAGAAACAGTCAAGTCCTCCTTTGGTGGTTCCTTGCAGACAGAGACATTGGATTAGATCTGTTTCACAGCCAACATTCATCCAGAGCTCAAATCATATTTGTTTTTCATGGAAGCATTTCCCAACAAACTGCTACTACAATGTCCAGCCATAACTTTTGATAACCACTTATGACTTGACTACCATGTAGTGTTGTGGGACAATATTTTGGAATTATTATGATGCTCAGGTAAAATCATGGACAAATTGTAGGCTATCATGATAACCACTGTTGTACTTTTCCTGCATGGCGCCTGACAGTTGGGTTGGCCCCTTGAGCCGCAGATCTGCCCAAGGTTTCTTCCTATACTAACTACCACAAAGGAGTTTTTCCTTGCCCCTGTTGCTCTTGGGTGCTCCTTGCTGTAAAGTGCCATGAGACAACACTATTATAAAGGCACTGTATGAATATAATTGAACTGAACCGAATTGAACAAACACATATTACATGGAATTAGTAGTAGTGATGTTGTGGCGGAAAGTCCAAATCCATGATCATGGTGCCTTACCACAGGTTCTGAAACTTCAGGCACAATGCTCCACTGTATTCTCCAGCCCCTGAGAAAAAAAGGAAAAACCCTTCAGAGAGGACCACCACGAAACCTCCATCACTGCTGACCACACCACTGGCAGTACTGGTGGTTTGCTGCAAATTACGCAGAAATCTCTTCATGACATGTTGGCAGTGCAGGAGACTTGCACATGACAATCAGTATAATCAAAGAGGGACCAATCCTTCTGTGAATACCAAACAACTTATCTGCCAGAGATCAAGAGATCTTCGTGTTCACAAATAGGTTGCAGATTATTTACCTGGAAATGAGGTAGTTCAGGGACAACCTCAGAATAGCTAAGAACAGAAACATCGGGATGGCCCAGCCATGCCACGCAGCATACATGTAAATCTTCAGCCACATGGTGAGAAGGAGAGAAACAGACAAAAGCTCAGAACACAGATCACAGATCAGGGAGGGCAGTAAAAAACACAGCTGGGGTCCATCCTGGTGACAGTGAAACAGTGAACATTCACAGTTGCGATGCACAGAGAGAGAGACGTGGGAAATGGAACAGCTAAAAGGTTGTGGAGGTCGTGACAGTAGATCAAGAGCACTCACAATGAAGGCGATTGCTGACGTGTACACAGAATGCCAACTTGATAAGGCAGAGAGGTTCCTCATGAAGTTAGTCACAGGCTTGGCACCTCGCTCTGAGATTCACACACACAAACACAAACACACATCTAAAAAACAAAACGCATACACTACAAATAACATAAAGCATAAACACACAAATATAGATACAGACAGGACTAAACCCTTTTAAGAGATACAATTTGCTATTATAGTGAAAAAAAAATTGGAGAATGGAGAATGAAAAATTTAGGGGGGTCAGAAAAATATTATCGAATGAAATCAAATGCTTAAAAATCAAGACATATTAATGAAATCTGTCTTTCAATTACATCTTCAACATTTCATCACCACTGCCAATCTGAGGGGCAATTTTATTTTTGATACCAAAAGCAGAGAAATGCAGATAGCAGATATGATGAACCCAACTGAGGAAGTGGCATTTTGGCGCTACATCATCCTAGAGCATGACAGACAGGGGGAGCACTAATACTCACTGAGCCGTCGCATGTTTTCTGTCAGCCTGAAAGAGAACAGAGAAAAGGGTCAGTCAGAGCCAGGAGCCTACCCCAATGAACTTTCACAGGCACAGAGGAGGCAGACGGCTCCTATTTAACGTTCCTGCACCATGCAGTGACTCTGGCAAGGACAGAGGCAGCTCACCATGAAAAGAGCTGCCCCTCATCTCTTGGTTCACGTGGTTTAGAGTGCGGTGGGTGCTTGCATATCGCTGCAGACATCATACCACCGTTTCACTTCCTCTCTCACACTCACTATGTGTTTGGAAAGAAGTGCATCTGCAAGCTTGCTCTCGAAAGGGCGAGGGAACTGTGTTGATCATTGTTAGACCAAACCAACCTTAGTTTAAAGACACTGGAATTATTGGGGGTGTGGCGGTGGAGGTGGTGTGTGTGTGTGTGTGTGTGTGTGTGTGTGTGTGTGTGTGTTGTGTGTGTGTGTATGTCGGGAGGCACAAACAGACACAAATATTCACAAATAGACACTGCATCATCACTGGGGGACAGAGCCACTCAAAAATCATCTCTAGCCTCACGTTCAAACCACCCCTGTACCCATCACCCCCTTGCAATCCATCCCACTGTTGCCAAGGGCTTGTCTGACCCCCCTGACTCCTCCTGAGGCAGTTGTCAAGCCACTGTTGTGCAGCCCTGCCCCCCGTGACAGTTTCTTAGTGAGTAAGGGTGCTGCGCCCCAGCACAGGTCCATTAAGGAACCATTCATTTTTATGACCGTTTTATGACCCAACCAGAGCACACTGAGAACCATTTAACCTGATGACTACTATGCCTGGCCTTCTGCCAGCCCCACCGTGAATCTGAAGGGGTGTGTTTGTGTGTGCGTGCGAGTGAAGGTTGGAGTCAATTCAAACCTGACCTGACAGCATGTGCTTCTATAAACCTCTCATAATTACTGCTTAGAAATGAGAGGGGTGGGAGAGGAGAGTTCACGGCAGTTTGTTCATGACTGCAGTGGTCTGCAGAAACCCAGTGGTAGCAAGGGATCGGGATTATGCACGCAGGTCCTGTCTGTGGTCTTACCGTTTAGCACTTAACGGCTCTTCTGTCTCCACTGTGCTCTCCTCGGGCTGAAAGCGGAAGTCCTCGATATAAACACCGAACCGGTCGTACAACCACTTCAGCAGACGAGAGCTCAGGGTCTCCTTCTGCTTGTCCGCTGCTGTAGATAAAAAGGTGGGGCACATCAGGGCATTTACACTACAAACTGATCAAAAGAGAAAACCAGAGTAGGCTACAGTAAATTAAACAAGCAAGCACATACTAACAAGCTAAATCTATAAACACAATAAATAAATAGTAAATAAGTATTGAACACGTCAACAAGTTGCCAGTGGTCAGTTGATAGTGGAAAATTTTCAATAGTCAATAGTCCAATCAGAAATACCTGTACTGAAAAAAATTTTGACGTCTTCAATCATTATTTTCACCGCTGTATCAGTAGTTTTGGACAAATACAGTAGATAGTGTCAGTTTTGGACAAATATTCTCAGAATAGGCCCACATGAAGCTGAATAAGCCCTCTTGATAGCAGTTATCATTTCCTTGATCCAAATCCCATTTCCCACTTACAGACTGAGCGCTCAGGGCCAGGATAATTAAACTAAGGCCTAGTGCTGGACCCGTGCAGCAGTTAGTCAACCCAGTAAAAACCCACCCTTCACAAACAGAGACAGAAGACAAAAAACAAAACAAAACAAAAAAAACATTTACCTCAATATCCTTCTGCAATTATGTGATTAGGCCTCTAAAGGCCTCAAAGTTGCTCTGCTGCAGGAGACATTAAGCAGGGTGTGGATAGAGGAGGCACTTATGGACAGCAATGAGTTAAGCAGTTGAGAGACTGAAGCAGCCTGCCTCAAGACAAGTGTAGGACAGAGGAAGCAGCCTCTCTTTGTGTGTCATGGGCTGGTTGTGTGTGTGTGTGTGTGTGTGTGTGTGTGTGTCAGAATGCAATCTGAGCACTCAGTCTCAAGTGTCATGACCAAAAAAAAAATCTAATGCAAGAGTGGGATGTTATTCATCTTTGTCTTCTCCCCTGACACACAGACACACACACACACATACACACACACAGTGTTCCCCTGCTAAGAAAGGGAAAGGTGTCATGGACCAGGCTCAGAAATGAGGACGGATGTGGCCTCTTCACTTTCTGGCACCAATTCAGCGGCACCAAAGGGAGAAGAGGAAATGTGGGTCTGTCTCTGCTCTGTCTTTTTTTTCTGACACCCCTCCCATCTCTCACTGCCACTGAACACAAAAGCTGTGTCCACACAAGTGAAGAGTCTGTGTGGGCATAACCATGTGTGCAAATGCAAACAATGGATTCTGAATATCCATATGTTCAGTGTGTGTGTGTGTGTGTGTGTAGCTTTGTTGTGACAATTGTCTTCTGTATCTGTACTACCCCATTTTAAACATCTTTTCTAAATGAACAGCTCAAAGCTGGTGTTGTGATAACTACTGACCTGTTCCATTCAGGGCAGGAGGCTGTGCTTTTGGTGGCTGTGGTGGGGAATCTTCCACTCTATGACAAACAAAGAGGAAAAATAGCAGTTTCTTCACAAAGTCCATGGGCCAGAAGACTGAGACAGAATCAGACAAAGGGCCAAAATTTTCATTAATTCATTCAACCCACCTTTTGCAAGTCCTCTGTTGTTTAGCATTACTACAAGTGCAGAGAGGTACATTTTGTAAACTTGGGCAGCCATAACAAACTGCATTTTTTCGTTGTTTACAACCATACCTTGGCTTGAGAACATCGTTCAGTTTCTGTTCCAGCTCGAGTCTTTTCAGTCTCTCCCTCTCCAGGTCCTGTTTTAATGTCTCGATGTTTGTTTCTTCCCGCAGTTTCCGCAACTCTTCCTCTAAATCAACACAAGAGACACCAGATCATCAAGTCAGCTTACAGTTACAGTGGCCTTATAGTGGTCCCATCATATAAAGAGGGGGGTATATTTGACTCCTAAACAGTTCACCGCGACACAGGATATCAACATAGTATAGTGTGTTCCTTTTGACAAAGAACCCTGATTCATTCTTTCAATTTCCTGTTTCAATTCAGACTGGCAGAAGCAACAATAAATTACAAAGAAAAACACAACTGAATACTTTGGTATTTGGAGACAAAGTGGTTTTGTGAGAGGAACAGCCAACCTCCCCAGTTCATATAAGGGGGGGGGGGGGCTTTCCGACCTGTTTACAGGCTATTAAATATTAACATGTGCTGCTTTGCCATCAGGGTTGGTCTCAGACCTATTGGATCATTAGCCGAGTCATTGCAGGGGCAGGAAGCATTTATGGACCCATGGAGGATTTCCCGGCATAATAAGGACATAGTCAGGGGAAAACAGGCAGGTCTTGTCGGTATTACACACGCATGGCTGGCTTTTTCACATTACAAGCCTCTCAATCAGCCTAGTGCCTCTGTGTTCTAGAGTAAGTCAGGGGGAAGCTATGTAACAGGCACAAGAAAGCAATTCTCCTGAAGGCCCCCCCACAGGACACTTGACTGTTCCACCACTAACGATCATGTCATGCTCATGTAAGACAGTGTGAGTCTGCTGCCATTCCACCGCCTGTCTCCTCTTCTCACTGAGCCTGGCGGTGTTAAAGTAGAATGTGCTTATCCTGTAGCTACCTATCTCAAGGTTACCTCCAGTATGAGCCCACACTCATCAATTATTCAGTACAGCCACAGCCACCTACAGCACATAAACTGCCTGCCTGCCCCTCACATTTTCATCACGCCACAGCTGCCCCCCCCCCCATACCCAAACCCAAACTCAAACTCTCCACTGACTCAAGGGCTCTTTTGGGCCACCAAGAGGCACCTGATGGTTCATGGTACTGGGAAGAGGTGTAGCAAGTTAGAGAGTAGCAGAGCGACTGTTGACATGATGGAAGCAGCCTAACTGTATGTTCACATCAAGAGCTGCTAAAGCTGTAAAACTGTTTTTGTCACTCATAAAAAAAAGAAACACAAAATATCTGTGTGAACTCATCATAGCTAATTTGCATAAAAGTGAGCAGTTTTTAAATCCTTTTAGTTGCTCTCGTGGCCCAAATTATCGCTTTTGTCAACAGAAAGTGAATTACTCAAAGCAATTTTACAGTTTTCAAGAGCTAGTAGCTCTTGGTATGAACTCACAGTAAGAATAAGAGTGAGATTCAAACTACGGCTGTTATCTCTAAACGTCTCTCCTAACGCTCATCAGACGCCACCAGCCTTTACCCTTCCTGCATCCGTGGATCTACCCAAGGTCTCTTGCTTGAATAACTACCACTAGGCAGTTGCTCTTTGGGTGTTCCTGTCTGTAAAGCGCCACGAGACAATTCTATTGTAAATGGAGCTGTATAAATATAACTGAACTGGCATTGCCAGGCTAAACATGTCAGTCTGACAAAGAAAGAAAGCACAGTACAACTGTGCAACTCTGAATGCTACTGAATGGTACTTCAATTCTTGTGAACTGTAGAACAACTGCAACAATTACCAAAAGCCTTCTCTTCTTTTGCTACCCAGATAGGGGGTAGGGGAGAGGCAGTTGTCGGATGTGGTTTTATGCTCTACAAACAGGCTTACAGTACAACATGGCTGCGGCTCAGAGCTAACATGACCTCCAAAGAGCACGAGTAGTAGCCCTGAGAGCTGTCCTGCCCTGACCTCCTCTGCATCCCTGGGTAAACTCCACACCCCACACTGGTCTGGTGTGTGGCCCTGGCTAAAGTGCTGCTGGTCTGGGCTAAAGCGTCCCCTGCTGCCCTCATCCCAGCCAGCCATCCACCCCCCCCCCCCCCCACCCCCCCCTCAAGCTAGGGTAATTGCTATTGAATGCTGCATTGTGGAGAGTGAGACCATGTCACAATGCATCATATCAGTTGGCGCAGTGAGTGTGTCACAACACACCACACCACACCACACCACCACACATTCACACCACCACCACACCACACCACCACCACACCACACTCTCCCTAGCTCTCATTGTGAGTGAGTGAGTGAACAGACATGTGAGTAGGGGTGAACAGATGAGTTTCAAAGCCCTCCCTGCAAACTTAACCGTAACTAACTAACACTGTTAAGTGAATGAGTTTGCAAGGCTGTGAGTGCTCACCTTGCTGTTTGCATGATTGGGACACCACTTGTGATAAATTGTTTAATTAACAACACTAAAGCTGCACTGACACCACGCTTCTGTTTCCGTTTCTTGGTAATTGTAAATTGTTTACAGATGCTTTTTTGACGTTTCCATGCTTCTCCACTTTTTCACGTCACAACTCTGCTACGAACTCTGGGTAATTCTCTAGTAAAGTCAGAGAGAGAGAGAGAGAGAGAGAGAAAGGGAGAGAGAGAGGGAGAGAGAGAGGGAGAGAGAGAGATGGAGAGAGAGAGGAAGAGAGAGAACGAGAGAGGGAGAGAGAGAGTGAGTAAGTGAGTGAGTGAGTACAATTGGTGATTGAATGAGTGAGCAAGAGAACATATGAGTAGGTGTGAGTGAGTGAGTAAGTGTAACTGATGACTGAATGAGTGAGAAAGTGAGTGAGCAAGTGAGTGGGAGAGGGAACGTGTGAGTAGGAGTGAATGAGAGCAATTGATGAGTGAGTGAGTGGAAACCAAACAGCACAAAACCTGGTTGACAAGGGAGATGCAAGGATGAATCTCATTGCTCTTCAATGCATAACATGCATAATTATGCATAACTCTATGGTATGTGTCAGTGACATGATGGAGCACCTCCCTGATCACTTTTCTCCCTCAGTTTACAATGGCATTTGTCTGGATTGGACAGTCCATCTAAGCTCTTTAATGAGACCACAACTAACTTGGCTACAAATTAGTGTGTGGAAGACTTGATCCAAGGCTTCAGGTCTTCAGATACAACACTCTGCATCTTTATAGAGTTGTGAAAATATTACGATTCTCAGAAAAGTGAAAACTGAACTACAGTGCCAAAGTTTTTTGGGGCTAGCTATGCATTAACTCATCATGTTCAACATACTGCACGAGAGGGGACAAAAAAAGCCAGCCACCTTGTGTGTCTCCCCTCACATGTGATTGGTATGCATGAAGTTTTCAAAGCACATTTGTACTGGACTATGAGGATGGCCACTGGTGTGACAAGAGGGAAGTTGGTCTAATTGGCCAAATGTTGGGACGGCGACACAACCTGCGGCCCACTGGCAACTTGCTGACAGGTTATAAATATTCATACCGCCTCAACGAGCACTTGGGCCCTGACTAGAATAAAAGAGGAGTCTGTTGCTTCCCTGGGGCTATGTGCACCACACAAAGGTTTCTGCTTTGTTACAATAAACACTTGGCAACCAGGGGACTAACTGCAAACAGGGCTTTTCCAGAGATGCAAAGTTTATACATTTTTTTAATATTTGTCTAATCAAAACATTGTGGTTTACTTTTTGCGGACACAGTAGTTTCACCCATGCACGATCTTCAGATCAAATGTGACTAGAGAGCACTTTTCATTTGTGATACAAGCACAGAATCCCACATCCTCCAATGAAGAGCCACCTTTCGCTCTTCAACAACTGTGCAATCTTGTGGGGGCCTCAGCAAAGACAATTCACTTAAGGAATTCAGCTTGAACTAGATGGCCTCCCTCGAATGGATGTCACATGTTTCTGGGATGCATGCAAACCTGCAAGTGGTGCCGGCCAGGGACGTAAACGAATGGCCCACATAGTTATGCAATAGAACACTCTACACAGAACCCTTTTAGTTAGGCAACAGTAGCCCATCTCTGTATGCATGGCCAACCATGCCCGTCTCTGGCCCTGTGGAACCTGACAATGCATGCCAACCAATGAATGACAAGAAGCCCCATTTATGACGCTCGTACGACCATGTAGGCCTGTTCTTTGACAAACTAGCCTGTAGACTAGCCAAGGAACTGTATGAATGTGTCCGTGCATGTGAGCTGTATGTCACCAAAAAAAGGCAGGAGGTAAAAAACACTCACAAAGCATCCATATTTACAGACTGCTCTAGCACAAGGAACCATTTTTTGGAGTTTTGTCATATCCATATCTTTAACAGAAGAAAGACCAGAGCAGCCTTGCAGCCTTTCGTACAATTTATCAGGCAGCAGTACTTTTACCCTGACCAGTTGCAAACAGACCCATGCCAACCTCTTATCTAAGGGCTGAGCATCTTATCTCTGATTTAAACAGTTACTTCTTCAAGTTGCCACTTCATCCCAGTGGGAGGGCAGACGCCAAAGGAAATGCCGTGCCATTTAATCTTGAGTCCACGTTTAATCATTGGCAGTGAACGAAAACAAACAGAAACACCCTTCAGCCTCAGTCCCGCTACGCCTTCCTCTGAATCGTGTCTCCTTCCTCAGGCTCAGTTACGTCATTTAGTGCACTCTGGTGAAGCCATGTGATATCTCCTTTCTCGACTGGGGGTGGTGGTGCAACACTTTATGCAAGCCAGGGGCTCTCAAACTTTATTGGGACAGGGACCCTACATGGAACACAATTTTTTTCAAGGACCCCCTCGCAACAAAAATGTAACCATATAAGACAGCCATTTGTTCTTTCAGATTCTTTTGAACTCTTATTCTATACTGATCTCTAGTATTATTCTCCCCATAAGACAAGTTTATACTTTGTAGCTTTTTCACAGAGCCCCTGGCAACATGCTGCAGACCCTGGGGGTCCCTGGACCCCAGTTTGAGAACCAATGATGTAAGCCACTGGACGGTTTGTGCGTGACCATTCTTGGACACTGCGTGGTGGTAGCCCTGGGGATGTGGAGACTGATGGCGACGGTAGGAGAGGACGTGCTGCTGAGCTCCAGTCAAACACAAGAAGCTGTGACCACTGGAATGTTAGCCTAGCGCTGCGCAAAAGTCAAACACTTTAGAGAGATAACTTGTGCTACCCTAGTAGTGACCCTGAAGAAAAACATTACATTTCTACACAGCTCAAACCACAAGATAACAGCATACCAGGAAAGTCATACTACAGTAAAGAGAGTGGGGACATTTACCAGTCAAAAGTGACACTTTGATAGTGTTTAACAATCTTTTTGTCAAATAATTATTCTATAGACTCTGTTTTTATTTTTAAAGGTCTATTTTTCTCTTTATCAGTACTACTGGCATGACAAGGAGGGGCCAGGTCAGGTGCAAGATTCCTGTTTAACAAAGGTGAGGTGTGGACATTCAGTTCTTCAGAACCAGTTTTGTTCCTGACTGCAGGGCATGGCCTAGGAATTCCCAGCGGACAAGGGCAGTAATGGGTTTAATGCATGACTGTCATACAGTCAGTCAGGCACAGCACAGTCTTGCTTTTTTCCCCTACTGTGTGGCGGATTGCACGAAACAGACTATTAATAAACAGTCTGTCTGCTGTCTGCACTTAACAACCCAGAAACAAGGTCCCCGACTGACCTTTGCAAAATTCAAGCCCCTCCAGCACCAATGAGGTGACACTCACACACACACACACACACACACACACACACACACACACACACATGCACGCACAAACACACACACACAGACATTTAAAAATAGAACAGAGTCCCCCACCAGGCCTGAGGGTCGAGGTCCATGATTGCTGCATATTAGAATGTACACTAAATAGGAGGCTACTGATCTCATTACAGTCTCGTGATGTTTCAGCAGTCCCCATGCAGTTGAACAGCTTATACCAACTTTAAAGGAAAATACAGCATTTTTGTGGTAAGTAGGCAACACACAGAAGAAAAACCTGTCCTTCCAGTACACTCATGAGACTGGTTAACAGGTTGCTTGTGAGCACATGTATTGTGCATCTAAGAGACAGAAATGTAAGCTTATACTAACATCCCAGCAACCCTTATTTAGCCACTGTAGACATATACTGTGTTTTCCGGTCCAGCTGTTTCGGCCTGCCCTTTTGGTGTCTCTATGCCATGTAAAACACAGACAGAGTTATGCACAGGTGCTGCTAGCTACTTGAGGGCGGTGTTAGACCTTTATAAAGGTCTACTTAGGAATGGACCCATTTCGCAGTAGCCAATTTTCCAGGAAGTTGAAAGGTAATCACAGGTGTTACTAATGACTTATTGATGACCTCCAATAAGGATCTGATTCCGCTACACTGAATCGGAATCTTATTGACTGTTTTGTAACACCTGTGCTTACCTCACACCTCCTTGGAATATTGACTGCTGTGACATGGGTCCATTATTCAAGATTTCCTCTCTCTCCGCTTGCTCCATGCGTCACTTTGGAATTCCATGTAACATAGACTGGTTATTGATGATTATATTCTAATTATTTTCTACATTGCATTTATATTCTACATTGCATTTTTATTTTCCTTCATTATTTACTTATAATTAATATTTTCATTATTTAAATTTGATAAATATTTTAATTATTTAAATTTTATCTACACCTGGTCTCCCTTCATGTCGCCTGGACAAACAAGCCTGGTTCGGTAAGAACTGTGACGTGATTTTATTGCAAAGCAACATGCAATACAGCTTGTTTGTGTGTGCGTGTGTGTGTGTTCATCTGCAAGTGACAGCCACAGAGCTGATCGCTGGCTTTGGTCACCTTAGCCTGTGCCAGTCAGAGATTATGTGGGTTCGTCTGCGCAAACAAAAGGGGGACTTCGGTGGCCGTGGTCTGAAAAAGTCTCAGTTAAACCAGTTAAACCTAACCGTGTTAACAGCATAATGCCACCAAACACAGCACCACAACAGGCTTCTCACTGAACAGAACCTGGGCATTGTCTTTGTTCAGGTAAAAGCCATGAAATCTTTACATACTGTACCATGGGCAGTGGCGATGCCATCCAGCAGTGACCACACTTGCCAACCTCAGACAGACCTTATTCACTGTTCATACATCTCAGGCTTTCCAAGACCACATATACACATAATGCCATCAGTGAGGAAACACAGCTTAATTAAAATATACAGCATCCACATGAACACACAGAGGCATCTCATGCCCCTGGAATCTCTTGATCGTTAGACCAATCAGGACCCAGCTAACTAAATTAAATGTCACACTAATGACAAATATCTTAGCCGCTCACGCAGCCGACCAAAGCCGCAAAGGGACAGGACACATCAGCTTTGTGTATGCCAAGCGCTAAGCACATCTCTCAGTTATGCAGGGGAGGACTTTAATAATCAGTGTCAAACACACCCAGCATACTTGTGTTTCTTTGTTAAGTGCATAAGGCATTATCACCACCATATCATTAGACATGAAACAGTGATAAAGGGCAAAAATGTATTTGTCATACATTTTAAATGAATCTTGTGTGTGTCTAGTGGGGAATGTAAACGAGAGATCGACATGTAGAGTGTGTACGAGGGGCAAAAATTAGTGCATGCATGGCTCTGTGAACCACAGGTGTTTTTGAGGTATGAACTGGCCATAATAACCTTGAGTCTGTCAAAGGGACATATGGCTGGTGCTGACTTAATCCACTCAAGAGACAAAAATTAAGCTCACTGAAGCTCATAAAAAAAAAGCCCTGATAATTCACTTTTATCTCTCACTGCACTGTGCCTGACCAGTCAGTTTGTCTGCGCCGTCACCTGGGATACCACTGGACTGCCAGCTACACAACCTAAGGAGAGAGAATGGAGAGGCTGGAGGTGGTCTGAGGTACTTACGTAGGAAATGCTTCTCCAGTAAGGCAATCTCCAGGTGACCTTTGACCTCACTGAGGCCCTCGGAATCCGTCCTCTGGAAGTCCTGGATGGCAGCACCCATGCTGAGAGAACCCTGACCAGCCTGCACACACAGAAGGAAGACTGATGAACTTGACTGATGACCTCAGTGTCACATAATTTTCAACACATTATCACAGATGTAGTCTACATAGTATGTAAACATACAGCTAATGCATACAATACAGGTACGTTGAATATTAATAATAATAACCATTCAAATAATGTGAGGAGATCGCCTGCCTGCCCCCGCAAGAGAGACAGAGAGAGAGAAGAGAGTGCAAAGAGCACAAGCGAGAGAGAAAAATTATGTCAGAGGTTGCCCTAAGGAGAAACTACTACAAAATAACCAATTAACACATTTTCAGTCAGACATAATTTACAAGCACCAAACTGTTCAGCACCTGCAAACAGACTAAAACAGCTTTTTCAATCAAGGCACCAAGTCCAAGTTCAAGGACACCAACAGAGAAAAGCAATGCAGAAGCCAGTCCACTAGGACAGGTACAGAGTGTTGTGTTTTTGTGAAATACCAGAGAAGACTGTATAGCACTTTGCTAAACTTGAGAATGGAAGTGTTGATAGGTCATCTGTGCAGAAATACAAACCCTTTGACATTTTGAAATTATGCAGAGCATACTTCACATCTACCACCAACAGTCTAGCAGAGAGCTGGCCTTTTCGCATATCAGAGAAGCAATTACTGATCAACTCCTGAAATACTGAAGCCTAATGAATACATTATTTAAAACCAAGCACTGATTTCATATAATCAGATGCTGCTGAAGTCTCTTGTGTGATGGTGAGAGGGGTGGAGATTTAGGGTGGGGGCATCACTTGTGACATCACTTTCTTGCAAGTATGAAATTATTTTAAGAAAACATGAACAATGTCATCTCTGGAGCTGTTTCCATGGAGACGGGAGCCAGAGCAGGCAGTCTTCAGTGTCAGTGATGCACACATTCTCTCACACCCCCATCTGAATCATTTCCAAATTATAGCTGATCTTAAAATGGTGAGTGGAGTCAACGCTTGTGGCACCTTTTCTGCGATAAAGTTTCAATGTGGAAAGTCACTGTTCATTTTGTGGCCCTGTTTACATCCCTCCCTCTTGCAAACAGACTTTGCAAATCACCTGACAATGGCCCTGCAAACAATCCAAAACCACATTAGCTTTGATACAGAGAGCTGAGGAGGTTGGACCATTTTTCTGCTAAATGTTTTGGTCTTCAAACGTGACAGAATAACTCTGACTGCTTGAGCCCTCTAATCACACATAGCTGAGGTAGATTAGCTATAATTTGTGGTCCTTTCTGCCGTTCTAATCTTGCTCTGCAATGATTCCCTGTGTGCCTGTCCCTGTGCTAGGCTCCTGCCAGTGTAAGGTAACTGAACAAGCACAGCACCGGGGCTGACACCTGAAACCAGCAGGCTTGCAGGACCTCCACTGGCGGCTCTGACCTGTGCAAACTGGGGGTCACATGGGACCAGGTGCACCTGTTCCTGCCATCACTCCATGTCCCTCCCAGGCTCAGTGCAGACTGTAGTCAGAGGCCAGCTCACACTAGCACACTAGCACTAGGCTGAACTGAAGGGACAAAAATCACTTAGTTGAGGACAGAGCATCATCTGGACGGGGACCAGTGAAGCGGGCTAATTTTACTTGCATGGCCTTGCTCCACTGCTGTGGGGTCAGATTTCAGGACAAGATGGACTCCAGTAAATACAGATGGTTAACTCTGTTAGTAATTATTTATCAATTAGGGAACTTAAGCAACTGTGCTTATAACTGTAATGAATTCGAAACCACATGACAACTGCTACTAAATCTATTTTACACCAAAACAATAGCATAAGGAGAATATTCTTACAAGGTACAAAAATAATAATTTTTCTTTGTCACAATCACCATGGTTTTGCTGTGCGATTTGTACACTTCTTACTGTAAAACATAAAACTAATGCAAAATGGAATGAAGGGTAGAGGCTCTTACTGCTTCGGCTTGAATTGTCAGTCACATGGAGACTACCTCTATTTTCAACCAAAACCTCACGCAATGCTTTGGACACTCAATCAAAACATTAATGATAAAGAAATAAAATAATCACAGAAGCAACAGGAATCTCCATGGTCAACAGGAAGAATTCAACTCTGTCACACTATAACCCCCACCTAAACACACACACACACACACACACACACACATTCCCGCCACTCTCAATTGGGACCAGACCCCCAGGAGGAACAAACAGAAGCTGGATGCATCAAAGCAATGTTTGTCTGGAGGCTCTTGGAAACTGGGAACTTCTGGTGGCTTCTGTACACCATCAGACTTAATGAAGCCGTCAAGAGCACTTCAAAACAAAATGATCGCTGCCCTACTACCAAGCATAGAGCAAAGGGAATGTCCCATTGCTTTCAATTGTACTCGTATACACATATCATTTTCTGAATTTCTGGGGGTTACGAAATTCAAAAAAAAAAAAAAAAATGTTCAGCATTATGGTGCATTGATGGGGAGGGCAGACTACTCACAGAGTCTCGAGGCTCCTCAATCTCCTTAATTGAGGGGCGAGGCCTCATCATCGGTACGGGAATGTCATCATTACATTCGCTGTCTGAGGCATTGGGGGATTCGGCAAGGTCCAGGAATTCATCACGCTTCTGCCCTCGGAACCGGATCTTGTCCAGGCGTTTGAGCATTTTTAACACCGATCCTCTTGTCTTTACCTTAACATGGCGAATGAAAACCCTGCAAGAACAACAGATGAAATGTTTTCCTAGTGATTTACATGAAATCAGGTAATACCCAATTTAATGCAAATGATCAATATAAATCCCTGCCTGATGAGGCTACAAAAAAATCCTATCAATATTTGTGGCATGAGTAACAGTTTATTGAGAGTTCTCGATTATTGTGTATGGCTTCAAGGATTCAGCCTAACAAGAGCTGATGCTTACAATCCAAATAAATAAATATATTTCAGACAATAAAGACTGGCAAATACCCAAAGAGTCTTTGAGCCCTTCTGTCCCACTACAGAGAGACACCAGAAGCAAGGACCATCAGACTATAGGCCCAGTCTCAAAGCCACTGTATTCAGACTCTCTGAAGTGGTACAGCCTTCCTAGAGGGCACAATGAGCCGTGTGAACTTGGCACAGAGTGAGTATGTGTGAGAACAAGAGAGAGCAGTGAGAGAGAAAGAGAGCAGAGAGTGAGAGTGAGAGAGAGAGAGAGAGAGAGAGAGGGGTGGGGGTAAGGGGGTGGAGAAAGAAATGTAGCACCAAGTGATTTAGAAAGAAACAAAGCTACACAGAATGAGAGAAAGAGAAGAGAGAGAGAGAAAGAATGAATAAGGGAAGGAGGTGGGGTGGGAGAGGAGGGTGGACGTCACAGACAGAGTGAGGAGTGGGGACAAAGTTGGTGACGTGGGGCTCGTATGATCTGGGGATTGGCCCAGCACCCTTTTCCGTATGTAGGTCAGACGGCAGGCCAGGGGTCCCTGGTCCCAGCAGAACTCCACTCCCTGCCCCCACCAAGACGAGCAAGGGGGGGGGGGGGATTTCAGACGGAAGAAAGTGAAAATGCAACAGATGAAAGTAACAGGGTCTCTGCATAGTCTCTACAGTCAGAGAGGGTGGGCGGGTGGATGGGTGGCACCCAAAGAGCAGGCCTTGCCAGGGGTACCAAGGGACACACTGGCACAGCAGCTCCACAGGAGAACTTGGGCCAGACAGACAGCAATAAGCTCAGTGCAGAAAGCACCACCTCCAGAGAGCGACCGCTAATAACTCCACAGCATACTTTAACACTTCATACTTCAAGACCTGAGACGGAGGGACTTCACACTGCTCTGATTAAAGTCTTTTCATTAATTATGTACACATTCAGAGAAGTAAAACATCATAAAATTTTGGAGGTGCTTTAATATTTGTTACATGCTGTTATTTCTCATTGACAATAGCTAAAGAAATACACACGCAAAATATCAAAGACAAAAAATACAACATGAGCGGAGTTCAAATGGCAATCTTCCATTTTTGTGAGCCTGTGCGGCTGACAGTTACAGATTACTACACAGACCTCTGCTTTTCCATCAACTCTCTATGGGCTGGCTTCAGCTCCGTGTGGATCTTGTACTGGCCACAAAATTACATCCATCCAAACTAATCCTCTCATCTAGCTCTTCATACACTCTCACCTTTGCAATTCTTCAAACCATCACTCCCTAACTCTCCACCCAAACCCTCTCCTTGCTAGGCTATTAAAGGTTTAGCCTACTGTCTGGGTGTACTCACTTGGAAGGACACATCAACTGCAGCTATTTAATAAGATGTCATCACTTAAAAAGGGATGAAACAGAGGTAGAGGCTACTTTATTTGATGGGCTGACATTCCGCAGTGAGGGACACCCATCGTACCTTCATGCTGCCTTGTCCTGCAATGAAATAACCTGTTTTGAGCCAAGCTAGCCACTTGGCGTTCAAAGGTGTTTGACAGGCTCACAAAAACAGGCCCACAAACAAAGCGGCTGGAGGGTACTGATGAACCGAATGCCACCAGACGCATTTATTGTCTGTAGATTTCCTGGCTGTAGAAACCTTGTAGTTACCGGAAAGGCCGGAAAGATCATTGTATTGAGCACATGAATAAACTAATGTAATGCAACTGGTCTGAAGGGAAAAAATGTTGCAAGACAACGTGCTGATGTGCCACAACATCTTCTTTGTGAAGCAAGAGTCAAGAGAGGTTTAAACTATATTATCAGAGGGATCACATAATACAAGGAGAGAAAGCCCACTGCAAAACTTGCAAGATACTTGCTTTAGTCAGTATTATTAGTTATGCGTGTTGAACGGTATGGGAACGCCAAGAGGGATGGATCTAGTCTGGAACACTAAGAGTGGGTGGGGTACAGATGAAGCATCTGGGCGAACAGACACTGCATGTTGTGTTGGCGAGACCCGTCACTGGGGCGTCGAACATCAATGAAATACTTAACACTAGCTCTCAGGAGCTATTCTTCCCGTATAATTGCCATCACTGTGCATGGTAAGGGGGCCTAGCCTGTATCATTCAGATCATTTAATCCACTTCGCAGAAGACTTAAGTGCAGTGGGTGTCCTTCAGTGGAATTTCTAACCTTTTTGTCTTCCGCTCATGGAGGTCTTGCACCTGAATTCAAACAGAACAGCACCCGTTTACGAATTGGTGAATGAAGTCGTTACAATGCCGCCGCCTCACTGTGTCTGGCACTACCTGCTACATTGATTCACTGTCGTACTTTGACTTTTACATATATGCACGGCTGTAGAATAGGCTAAAATTCTCATATTTTATTGATGAAAGCCTCCGACCTGCTGAGCCAAACACGGGTGAAGCTCTCCGACGCCATAGGAGTGAGCTTATAGAATGAACTCAGAGGTGGATATGCATCAATATAAATGACAAAATTAGTCAAGACGCAAGCATGATTAACTATTTGTAAAGCACATTATAGACTCAGTAAGACCGCTGAACAGCCATTAATGCCTACCTTTTAAAACATTATCTGCATCCATAGGCTACCATGTCGACGATGTTCCGTGAACCCCCATTGTCTCGCCTGTCAATTTCTAACTCAGTCTGATTCACACAGTCAGGTAACTGTCGTTGTCCTCGTCATGTTAAAAAAGTAATACTGGGCAGAAACGCCGCCTTCTCTCGCCATACTCAACCTGCTGCCAACATCGCATGGGACGGTGCGAGATAACAAAGCGCGCAACAGTAGGTGTTGGCTTGGGATCAACCTTACGCCACACTGTAACAAACACCCAGATCAAGGCAAGTGCGATGAAGTAACGTTATCGTAGACCCAACGTACAGGAAGGCTGCAGGTAAAAGTGACACGTAGGGTAATCAAATGTGGCCTTGTACATCTCTTAAAGGTTTCATTTATGCGCCACATTTTAGTTTATGACCAAAGACACTGTTTGAAATATCCATGCAACGTGCACCTTTGAGTTAGACACAACTACACATTATGATTAAATATTATAGTACTAAATCTGAAAAGAAGATATATTATATATATAGTAGGAGAATTGTGTCATATTTCCACTTACCCTGGCCGAAATTCGAAACTAAGTTTCATTAACAGTAGACTAAGTGAAACCGAGGTTCGCCCCACTTCTGCCAGCAAGCTCAGCTCAGCGCACGCGGAGAAATACGTTGTGATTCAGCCTCTCTCTCTCTCTTGTATTCAAGTAGCCCATTTACCTCGGTTCGTCACAATTTCCAACCTTTTGCCTTTGGAATAATGTCCTGAATATTCTTATTAGAAAGTCCACTCAAGTCTGCGAGTAACCAGTGTCTATCTGTTGTTGATTTTCAGAGGCATACAAGCTTCACACCAGGAAATTTCGTCAATGTCAGCGACTAGGTCTCTTAAAGGGGACGTTAATTGTTATGATCAAGTTATTAGGAAACGTTTTGGCCTGTAAACAGTGACTATAAATAATGTAGGCCTAACATAAACGTAACCAGCCCAAATATATTGCATCAGTTTGTTAGTATGTTGTAAAGTCCAAATTAATATTTAACCAAATAAACATGAAAAGAAGATGCAGATTTACTTAATGTTGACCTGACATTTCAAAATGTGTGTTAAACACAAAATTGTGGTTATAGTTGTGATAGCCTATATTAAATGCATATTTAGAAACAAACATTTTATTTTATTTTTATTGGAGACGTACTCCATGCATATGATTGTTAAGCTATGTTTATAAAACTAATATAATTACAAACAGGCTGGGTTTTCCAGTGATTATAAAAAATGTATGGCACATTTGGTGTGAAAGCAACATCGAATGAAGTCTTATCAAGAGTAATGCAAGTATATTTGTGGCACTCATCCCTGAGTGGCCCAGACCTTGTCAACCCACCGATGCTCAATTGGATTGAAGTCTGGTGACTGAGTAGGCCACAGCAGTAATCTGTATTCACTGCCATTCATGCGCGTGAAACCACTCCTGGCTAACTCTTGTCTGGTCAATCTAATCCATCCTGGACTCTGGACACACTGTGCTATATTGTGCTGAGGAAGAGTCAACTAAATTATTTGAGAATTCTATTGTTTTTAAATAGTAAATAGAATTGCTCTGAGACCATGCAAAGTAGTCAAGAAAACTAAAGAAACGTGAATATGTCTGTTAATTTTTCTGTTCATTTGGCCAACACTGTAACTATCAATGACTTGGAGTTTAGGCCTAGACAAGCATCTAATCACTCCATAACAGTTTTTACTTCTTACTTTTGATATGCACTATAAAAAAATAAGAATTTAGAAAATGCAATTTACCACACACTTATTGCATTGAGAAAATGTCATCTAGGAAATCCATTTTAGGGAGAACCGTGGGCTACCGAGCACAGAGAGCATTCTTGAGAAACAGAGGGGCCTGTAAAAGTCCCGTACAAATAAATTGAACCAGAGGCCAGTGCAGTTTCTCTTAACCTTTGATACTTGATGATCAATGCAGTGAGTTGAGATCATTTTCCATCAATTGCTTCTTCATTTTGTACTGAGAATTTTGACCTTTGGCTACAACAGTTTAAATCCTCCACAAAACTACTTTCTGCTCTTTCGGCAGTTACTCTAACATATTCAAATTCTTGGTTTGTTACACATTAGTGTATTATGTATCTGAACCAGACTGGTTATATTTGAGTGCAGATCAGTGGTAACATTAATATAAAGGTAAACTATATTTCACTACTAGGATAATAGCATCGAGTGAATCTGATATTAAACACCCATACCATATAAACTGTATTAAGCCTATGTTAAAATAATTATTATTTTATTTTTATTAATTTAAATTGTGAATCTTGACATTAACAATAAACATTTGAGGAATGAGTTACTCACTGAAGCTGATGAGTTAAATGTTATTGCTGACTTTACCTCCACTGACCAAATAACCAAGAGCCCAGACAGGCTTCTGGACTAGGCTTTTTAAACAGAATCTTACTTTTTATGCCAGGTTTTACAATATATACAATATATTATTACATGTCATTCAAATAATTGCATAAATATAGATAAGCAATCTTAAAGCAAAGACTATTACCATTTTATTTTACAGTGGTGTTCCTTCCAGTGCTTAAAGACAAAGTATAAAAACATTTTTTAATATGTATGTCTCCAGTGTCTACAATCAAACAGTCTGAAATATAAAAATTGTGATCCAAGTAACAGTACCAATGATATGGAATATACCTATGTATGACTGAAAACAGTATGACTGAAAACAGGCCTGTGAAGTGTGTATGAATCAAATATCATTGGCTATTTCCTTGGTTGTAGCACCAGAGCACCTGCCCTTACCTAGTCATCTGAAAGCATTTTCTTCTATCACATATATGTTTCTGTAAGCTTGTGTATCAGGTGTGAACAGTTGAGAAGTGCCAAAGCAATTTGGCTATCAGCTGGAGATTGCCCAACAAATAGGTTTGAAGGTGTGACATCTTTCATCTGCAGACAGCAGTGCAATACTAAATGTGGACTGAATCCAGTCCAACTCTTTTTAGGTGTTCAAAAGAAAGCTCTCCCAATGGTAGACTTAAGATAATGAAAGCACCATGCTTTGCTTTTAACACTGTCTCCATGGTAATAGTAGTAATAATAATAAATCTTGTCAAGACTTAACCTAATACTTTTCTGCACTGATGGCTAAAAATGTAGTTCAGCTTTTGAAAAATATCTCTGTTACATAGGAACTCTCTGGTTGATGTGAAGGAGCACTGTTACAGTCATAGATAATGAGGTTGGTACACAATGGCTGACATTTAAAATCATGACAAGCTTCAGGATTAAGGGCTTCTGCACTTTGGCCAGCAGGTCTGTCTGACAATAATAGAGCCTATTTTAATCAGACTAAATTGTACTGAAAATGCCTGTGAAAACACAGTGCTAGGCCTACAAACTAAATGTGTAATCAAAACATTGAATGCTAGAAGAATCTTGGCTTCTTGTTAAAAGCTGACTCCTATAACTGAGTACTGAAATATTCATTGGCCTACAAAAACATATATGCTTAGACTGTACGTTTTTGACTGCTGTTTGGTTCTTACACTGATGAAACTCACTACGTTAACGTTGAGAGGGTATGTTCAGTTGTACGTTCATCACATTTATATGAAAATTACCTGACATCCACATTAAAATGAGTTGATGAAAAAGAGCTTGTGTAATTCTTTGTATCATACATATAACATAGATAAATAATAATTCAAACATGACCAATATCTGGTGACAGATATCAATACATTGAAGACACTTTACTATTTGAGGAGTCCTGTCAAAACAAAAACATTTGGTCAAATGTGTAGTTCATGATTAACCTTAACTGATTAACTAACTTAACTTACTGTACTATAACTAAGCCTTCTCTAGAACATGGAACTGAGAGAGTATGGCATGAAGATGAAGGCACCATATTTGTCAACTGTATTTCACATCTACCAAAAATCTCTTGGACTGTTAAAGGCAATTCTTCCAAAATGAACAAACATCACATTAAAACAGAAATTCAATATGGATTAAAAAAAAACAACTAATTACAATTTACAAATGTTTATTCCAACTATAAAACAAAGTACAAAATATCTACAACAAGCAAATTGTTTTGAGACTTTGACAGCCTGTGTTAACAGGTGTCCATATTGTGCTGACTTTGTGACTTTAAGCGTAAACTTCAACATAAACTTGCCTGTCTTCACTACTGAAGATACTTTAAAAAGGACCACTGAATACCGTGCCATGGGTTCTCTTAGGATAGAAATCCTGTGAGGCCTACAGGCTTGTGAAGTCCTTTGATTTCCGTGGCTATTTCACATCTTGTATCGCCTGGCATTTGATAGGCTTCAGTTTCTTAGTTCTGACCAGGGCTCTGTGACCCAAATTAAGTCTTTGTCTGGATCAGTGCCGTTGTGTTTGCTGTACATTCTTCCCTTTTCTCTTCAGGCCATGGTGAGGACTGTGACCAGGCTGCCCACCTCAGGGATGAAGTGCTGTGGTTGGCCAGAACCACAGGTAGAGTTTTGTCTCCCACAGGCTTCTGTAGAGTCCTGTCTCCATAGCCTCGTGGGAAACCCTATGGATCTTTCTTCGAATAACATATATCTGTACTGACGTTTCAGATAGAGGTCTCATTGCTTCCACTGTGTAATAGAAGAAGAAGGAAGCACATAGATATGACACATCCAGAAAGTGCTACTGAGGTGTAAAGGATGAAATAACAGGACAGGACAATAGACTTTTGTCTTAAACAATGTTACTAATGTATGACATATTAGCCTCAAAATCTGTCATACTGGATTTTCAAGTTAAGCTTTCAAGTTCAAGTTCAGCTTTACTACATTTAGGTGTTACCTCTGACCAAAGCCAATGATAAGAGAGATTAATTGTAACGGAAACAAAATAGCTTGGGAAGCAGACCAGGCAATTGCTTTATTGCTATCTGTGAGCCTTCAGCCAAAGATCTTGCCCATCCATCTAAGTGTTAAGATCTTATCTTGCCAATCCTGTTTGTTGGAGCCTGAGTCTAACCTGGTATGTAGTAATAAAAATGACCACTAGGTGGAGCAATAGATAGAGGCATTTCAATTGCACTTTCCCACAACTAGCTCTGAGTATGCTACTTGACTGACTGGAGTTGGGTGGATTTTGATTGATGCATCCAACAGAAGACAGGTACTTAGATGTTCATGTAATACCCACATTGTTTTATTTATATATTTATAACCTTTTTTTTTTTACCCTGGCAGCAGATAGGCTCAGCCATGGTGAAGTGTAGGGAGAGAAGGTGGTCACTCACTCTGAATCAGACTCATCTCCATTCACAGGCTGTGTTCCTGTGACCAGCTCAGTAGCCAATTCCATGTTGAGTCCGTTGCGAGGAGGCACGGGCGGCCGGGGCGGGGGTTTGATGAGGCTGCCGTTGCCCCCTGTGATGGAGCGGATGCCCTCGGCAGAGTCGATGGACGGCGTTTTGGAGGGGGTCGTTGAGGAGTTGTAGTCACTCAGCTTCTCCCTCAGTCTATTCTTCATGTTCTTGTCAGTTAATGGAGGGGGGTAGGTGATCTTATTCTTCAGGATACCTGGGGGGTCAGGCCAGAATAAGCACAAACACACACACACACACACACAAAGAGCATGTGAGAGAGAACCCATCAAACAACCATAAAAGCAATACAGTACATGTCACATGCTTTGCTATGATGTAATATTCAAACATAAAATTCAAATTACAGCCTTTAATGGAGTGATCCAATAAGAAGCATTCCAAATCTGACTTAATTCATCTGTGTGACCCTTTACACACAAAGACACACATGCACACACACTCAAACACAATCTCACACACACACTCAAACACAATCTCACACACACACACACACATACATACACACACACACACACACACAACTACACACACTCAAACACACACACACCTTTCTCACCTTTCCTCTGTTCTGGCTGACGGTTTGTCCTGGGCAGGCTGGCGGGGCTGTGGTTCTCCTGTGCTATCTCTCCATTATGGTTGAGTTTATTCTCCTGATGCAGCTCCACATTCACCTTGGTCTCCACATGCAGCTTCTCCACCCCACCACCATCCTCACCCTCACTGGCTGTGGGGGGCTCCACTGGCCAGTAAGGCTTCATCTGATTGGACACTGTGTCCACTGAATAACAAAACCAGTCATGCAATCAGTCATGCAATTAAGGTAATCTTGGTAACGAATGGTTGTGTAGGACAGAGCAGTTTAAAAGAATCACTAGCATATGTGTGTGTTTGTATGTGAGTGTCAGTGTGTGTGTGTGTACATAGGTGTGTGTGTGTGTTGTAACACAGTACCTTTGGGGGTGCTGTGCAGTGGGGTTCTCTCATTGTTCCACTTGGGCTTGGGGGTCATCTCCTCAGCCTCGCTGTCTGATGATTGGGAGGAGGCATAGGAGCTGCTGTGCTCATCCACAGACAACTCACTGTCTGAATCTGACTCTGAAACACACACACACACACACACGACCTAGGACCCAAAAGCAACTGATCTGATGCTACTACACCAACTACACCATTAGCTCAGGGATTTTAAATATAAAAACATTGGGGAACATAATTCTGTCCTGGGTGAGGGAAAGTGGTTTTGAATGAGCAGTCTGCTCTTCACACTCCTTACCATCACCCTTCTTGCCCTTCCGGTAGAAGAGAGACGAGTCCCCTTCATCGTGGCCACCTTTAGATGTTGTGCCCTGTGATCCGCCTCGCTTCTGGGCCGAGTCTTCCCTGTGGGTGATACACACACACATACACACACACACACATGACACACACACACACTCAGAGGAGTCAGACAGACATTTCTGCTCTCTCAGACAGCGGCTTACCATTCCACAGCAACGTCGTAAAACACATATTTAAAAATGGCCATAAAACGCAAGTCACATTGCAGGCATGGCCAAAGATGGAGACATCATGTACTGTGCACTTAATTGAAACTGAGTGCAGGCCTGACATGACAAATAACCTCATTCTTCATTAGATAAAAAGATTTTCCCCATGAAGCAGAGCAGAGGTCATGCGATGCATGAACTACCTCGGGGTGTGTGTGTTGAGTGTATGTGCAACTCTAACTAAGAGTTTACGGCCAAGAGTTAAGATCAAACACTTCCACCTCTTATAGGAAAGGATAGATATCACTGCTATTACATCCTTTGTTGCATCTCATATACAATCTTTTCCTGTTTCAGGTACAGTATGTATCCCTGAGTAAAAGTACAGATGTTTTCTGAATATTGTTACTCAGATGACATTGATCCAATAGCAAAAGTCAACTGACTGGAGAGCAGCTTGGAAAGTGTAAACACATAAAAGCATAACAGCTGCTCCTGCAGCTGCCTGGCAACCTCCATTTAATCCAGTTAGATCTGTTTAATCAAGCAGCGTACAGTCAGATCATGTGAATGTGTGAAAGAGTTGATGAATATTTGGGTTGAAAACAGAGAACTTCACACAAGCAACACAAGGGATATGAGAGAGTGTGAGAGTGAGTGAGAGAGAGAGAGAGAAGAGATTGAAAGAGGGAGGGGGTGAGCCTAGAGTAAGAATGAGTGAGAGAGAGAGAGGATACATGTGAAAGAGTGTGTGTGTGTGGTGATGGTGGTGTGGGGGGAGTGAGAGAGAGAGAAAGAGGCCTTTAGACAGATTAAAGCAACAGTTCAGAGTAATTCCAGTCAAAGCCTTGTTGTACGAGATTCCTGAGTGCTGTCAGTAGAAAGGAGAATAAAAGAATTTGGACCAACACAGACCAAATAGCTAACCGCCAGATAATGTTTAATGAATGGTATCATACGTAACAAAAGCAAAAATGAACCTCTGATGCCATTCAGTTAGCGTAAGCTGTGTGTTCGCAAATCGGTCTATGCTATACAAAATTTTCTTGTTCTCCTTGCTGCCGGAATTACTCCAAAATAACACCTTAGAATGTTTCTGCTGGCACGGTGACACGAGTGAGTGTGCCCTACCTGAGTGCATAGGTGAGGTAGCTGCTGCTGTGACTCTTGGACCTGAAGTTGCTCTCCAGAGACACGGTGGACTCTCCAATAGGAGTCCTGTATATGGTTCCATCCTCTAAGTATGTATTACCATTTAGAGAGCGCTAGTGAGCGGGGAGGGGGAGGGGGAGAGGGAGAGTAAAATGATCAGAGAATACAGAAGCTGATTGGTTTATTCTTATATATGAGTAGGAGGAAAGTATTTGTCTGACTTACAGTCAGTAATGTGGCTCTGGTTGTGCTCGACTCCTCCACTGTTTGTTTCTTCCCAGTAAAGACATCCTTTAGGTTTTTCCGAACGTCTCTATTGAATATACAGTGGAAGAAGAAGATGCAGATACCCTGGACCAGAGAGACACAGAGGTAGCCTGTGAGACTTTTGTCTTGGCCTATTGACTTAAGCCATGATAAGCCATGAACACATAGAACCCAATCAAACATTCATTTTTTTCTTTTATTCAAACATAGATTATTCCAAATCTGTATATATAAGAAGGACAAAGAAAATCCTCTGTATATTCTCTAATGGCCTTATATCTATTGCATGACTTGCAACTCAGAATTCAACTAAGCTGAGAAAATAGGCACACACATATCTTATCCAAGTGTTTAGAGCAGTTCTGTTTATATTGCTCCACTAAACCCTTTAAAGTACTACACTCTAGATATACAACTGTTCTTTCCAGTGTGTTCTTCCTGACTGGTAAACTCATGTCAGAGGGCCTCCTGTTCACCTGCAAACAGCTGAGGATACCAAAGAGGTAGTGGAAGGTCAGTACATCACTGTTGACGGCCATCAGGCCCAGCAGCCAGGTGGCGCTCATGAGCAACAGCAGCAGAAAGGCCACACGTAGTGCACAGCTACACAGAGAAGAGAAGAATAGAAAGATCGTATTTAACCTATTTGACTGCCAATTAATATCAAGTAACAAGAGAACAATAGATATGTAATTTAAAGGAGAATCAGATAGCACTAGATTTGTAGTGCAAGTTTCTCAGTAGAAGAAGAGTGTTTGTCCATCAGTGACTCATCTTCAAGTATACTTACACTGTGCCAGACTTCTCAAAAGTGTGCTGTTTCCGTTGACAAGATGCTTTGGCAGCCAGCACAAATACTACAATGTTGATCTGCATTGGAAATGAGAGGAGGTGTCAGCAAGAGAGCATTGCTGGAGGTCTAGTAAGATAAGTGAATGTGAAAATACTCTTAGTGAAGAGTAAACACACTGACCAGCACCACTACAGCAATGGGACCTGTGATACTCCAGATGAGGGTGTCATGGACTGAGAGCCAGCAGAAGTCTGGATTCCCATAGCCCTGGGGGTCCAGGCCCACAGCCAACCCTGAGAGACAACACACACACACACACACACACACACACACACACATAAACACAGTGCCACCAATGATTACACGTCACCAGCACTACAAAGTACTCTCCATTGTTGACACGAAAGCAAAACATTTAAAGCTAAACATTTACAGTTGAACAAACGAGAGGCATTGTATTGTCTTCAAACAGACCCCTGAACTGTATAGGAAAATCCATGTCTCTCTACTGCAAGTATTTCACAAAGGAGCAGTTCAATATGCAGTTATGACTGTATACAATACAATTAATGTAATAATAGTAATGTAATATTCAAGTCCCTAAAACCACACATGAAAGTTGCATCAACTCCATGTTATGCAGGCTTACCAGTCAGATAATAGTTTCCCTGGAGGGAAAGAGCATTTATCACTCCCCATCAATCTCTCATATGGCTGCACTCAGAATTCTGCAACTATTTACCCACTTACTATTCCTTATATAGAAACATCTGTGTCCTGTGGTTGGGCTTTGGAATGAATGAGGGTGTTGTGTTTGGAAACAGTCTAATGACCAAATAGTAAGACTTCTTGCATTAGTAACACAGATATTTTTTAAAACTGATGTTTGGTGATTAAAAACAACACAAATAGGGCAAAAGACTGTACCTGAGATAATATCATAACATATGAACATGCCATATTATTTGATGATCATATATGATCTTGCTGTGCATGGGTTTTGTGTTAGCAAAGCAGAAACAGATTACTATCAAGTCCTATTTATAGAGGATCACAGATGTACTGGCTCTGACAGTTTACAACCAGCAAGATACAAGACGCTTGGCATGCCCACCAAACCATGCAAGTGAGCAGATCATGTGTAATAACATGACAAGCACTGCATCAAGCTGGAACTCAGAATCTGTGGTGTGCATCATTCCGTACGTTATAATGCATAGTCTATATTTTTAAATAAATTTTGAGTTTGTGTGTGTGTATGTGTGTGTGTGTGATAGAGAGAGGGAGAGAGAGAGAGAGAGAGAGAGAGAGAGAGAGAGAGAGAGGAGGGGGTGCGAGAGGGACAGAGTTTAGAGACTCACACCTGTTATAATGGCGGGGATGCCCCAGCCAATGGCGTAATAGAAGCGCATGTGACCCTGGTTGATGTTGCGCATCTCTGTCAGCATGCGGTAGATGTGCAGGCCCTCCACAAACATCCAGGCAAACGTGCACATGTAAGAGTAATGCAGAAGAATGGCCACCACCGTGCACACAAACTGCATGGAGACACAGACAGAGGATGGGTTAGAGAGGAATGTGCACTTTCTTGCTAAAAAACAAACAATGAAGCAGAAGATATTACTCAAGCATGTAGTGCTGACTGAAAAACTCTCCCTCAGGGTGGGGCTCGCTCATCAGGTGGGGCACTTTCATGTTTCCTTACACTGTTGTCTTGTGGACAAAACAAAACCTGTCAGGTAGACAATCCAGCAGAAACAAACACAATGCTCTTCGGTCTGTTTGTGTTCACTGTATTGGGTCCTGAGCGTCAGACGAGAGCACACCTAGGAAATCCCGGGGAAGGAGCTGGGTGTCTCAGATATGATGGAGGCTAATCTCCCGTCATGGCTTCTGTATAGGGTGCTTAGAGCAACACAAAGCCAAACTTTTCAGGCCTGTTGTCTGGCAGTAAATCCTGTCTTCCCTCTCTCACTGCAACAGACACAGATGTAGGCAGTGACGTCTGGGCAAAAAAAAACCCCAACGCTATGCCACCCATGCTGCGGACAGGCAGCGTCAGGTAAAGTACTGTGATGCAACTGTGATGATTTCTGCAATTCCTACTTCCACCATTACTCTACTCACACAACAGTGTAGTTTGAGCAACAAATCCATCTGTCTGTGTAGAGGAGAGTGACAGCATGTATATCTCTGTTATTGGCAGTCGGAGAAGTTTAGGTCTCACATTACCGCACCTTGTAACTCCTCACCCCTGGCAATCCCTCACTCTGGGCTGACAGCTGCACTTCCACAGCCTTCTCTGAGCAGAGAAGAGCAGAAGAGAGGAGGGCTACCCAGGTGTCAAAACTGATGAGAGCTTATGTGGCCTGCAGGGCTATTGTGTGATACAGTATCATTAACACATCACACAGGAAATGTTGCTCTGAAATGTTTCCCAGTAAGTTTTTTTTTCCTCGAAGAGGTGAAACTTGGCAGCTAGTCAAAGAGAATCAGAGAAGCAGAGAGAGAGGCTGAATTTCATTGTCTTCTCTAAGCCCTAAACCCAAACACTCAAAAGAGTTGACTAGCAGGAATCAACTTTATGATTGGCTGATTCATGCTCGTTCAGCCTTTGAGCGTTCAGGGGTCAGGGTTAAAGAGGACTTTGGGATTAAGCCAGAGAGAGAGAGACAGTCACCCTCCCCAACCCCCAACCCCCAACCCCACGCACACACATATGCTTGTCTTACCGGGCTGTCAGTCTGGTTGATGCCCATGAGGAAGATGAGCTCGGAGAGGAAAATGGCAGCTACTAGATTCTTGTGAATGCTGTGCAGGTTAGAGCGCAGCCTCCGCAGAATGGCCAGCAGGAGGAAGGTGATGAGGAGGGCCACCAGCGAGGCCGACACCGTGGTGTATGTCACCACCTTCAGTGGCAGCACATCCCCATGCTGACACACACAATCACACATGGATTAAGTTAGAACACTAGACAGATTAACAGTGTATCTTTACAGTATACAGTAGCAAGGCAAGTACAGATGCACTCTGTATATGTAGTATATACGGTTGCATATCTAGTGTATATCTACAATAAATAGACTTATGGTGAAGGGATATAGCAAAACATGACAGATTGAGCATTCAAGATGTAGAGATCTAGAACAAGTCTAGATGTAGCACATGCCCCATGGTGTTGCCATATGCTACACACAGAAAAAAAACATTTCACAAACTTCATTCCTTATTCCACTAATTTCACAGTCTCCATTCCTTATTCCTTTAAAGGGTTTATCCGGAGTGAATCAGCCTTATAGCTCTGTTGTTTCACGTTGCTGAGTGCTGTCGATCAGTGTGGGAATGACTGAATTTGGCAGTGACCAAACAGCAAAACGGCAGTCAGAGCTAACTGATGAGGATGAAAAGGTTTCATTTTCTGTTGCCCGCATCAGTAGCATTGGCTGCCGGTTCGCAAATGTGGTCTACGTTGCTGTCATTTTTATACTTACCAAGAGTACTTGGCAGCCTCAAAGAAAAGGGACATGGGACAAGGGACAAAGCTGACTGACTCCGTATTTTTCCTCTAAAACAGGGGTTCACAAAACTTTATTGGACTAGGGACCCCTCATGGAGCAGAAACATTTCTAAGGACCCCTCAAAATCGCAACTCAAATTTAACCATACAGGCTTGTTTTCATCTGTTCTGTTAGATGCTAGAAGCTATTTTGCTCTAAAGCACTCAGTCTTACATGTTCTCTCCTTGGTTACTCAATCAGAGACTGAAGTCTAGTGCTAGTGCTTTATCCACTCTGGATAAAGAAGGGAGCTAAGCATTAAGGCAAAATCAGCAGTGAAAGAAAAAAAGAAAGAAAGAAAGAAAAAAGAGAAAGGTGGAAAGAAAGAAAAAGAAAGTGGTGAAGTGAGGAGAAGCGGGGTAGGATTAGCATGATGTGACTCCATCACCTGTGCCCCCAGCGTGCCTCACCTCTCTTTTGGATATGTCCATGAGCACAGCAAAGCTGCTCATATGGTTACACTGGCAGCTGATGTGACTGCTGTTCCTGAAGACCATCTCACAGCCCTTAGAGGACCAGGCACCTGCGCCTGACACCCTGCAATACAAAAATCCCACATAAACTCACAAGAGAAATGAACACGAAAGTCCATGCTTGTCACTGTAGGGGAAAAATATAGATATAATTTTTTTTTTTAGTCAACTTAAAGGTAGGGGATCACTCACTCTGTCAGTGTTGACATTGTTTACACATTTGCTTTATCTGTTTTTTTTACAAGTATCCACAAAATCCAGGGTTTTGAAAAATCCACTTTGGATTATTATTAAAACATCCATTTAAGGTGACTAAAACTCTGTTTACATGTAAATTAAAGACCCAACTAGATAAAAAAAATACCCAGTTATAAAAATATCTAGATATGTGTAAACAAGCCCTAATAAATGTCCATACAGATTATGACTGAGGTTGGGCCTACCCGATGCTGTGGTTCCAGTATACACACTGGGGCTTGGTCCTCTCCTCTAACACCAGCAGTCGGTGGTGCACAGTGACGGGGCGCTCCAAGGGGGCCGCCATGGGTTCCCCATCCCTGTGTAGGGTCATGCTCACTATAGGGGTGTTGATGACCGGCCGATTGGGCAGCCTATGTGTGGACCCAAAGAGTTAGAACTCATAACTCTCTTTCTCTCTCTCTCTCTCTCTCCCCCTCCCCCTCTCTATCTCTCTCTCTCTCAGACACTGGGCCTTTAGCCAAACAATAACTTGTGGTATGATGTAATTTAGCAAAGTATGCCTGCAGCTGCCAGCTGTTCAGTGCTCCTACTGGCTGGTTAATAGAGGCACATGTAAATGTTATGACACAACTGTGGTATGATGTGGCCATCACTCCTGTGGTGTTTATATGTCAAGAGGACAGCCTGGCAGGGTTTGGGTTACTTTCGGTTGGTCACTTCACACAGCTCACACACAACGGAACTACTTTGCTAAATAAATGAGTAATAATAGCTGAAGCAATAATGAAAACAATGTTTAAAGTATTATGATGGGAGATGACTAAATGTTTGGCTAGGTCTATGGCATTTTTAAAAAATGTTCAGCTGATAATTAGGCTCTAGGAGAAGGCAGGATATACATTCAGTGCTGCATGTTATTTGCATCTGTGGTGAATCCCCCGCTGTATTTGTACAATGTGGGGGTGTCTGGCGCCGCACCTCAAACTCCGGCGATCAGAGTCGTAACTCTCTGGCAGTAGATGACCGAGAGATCTATGGACAATCACCACGGCAACAAGGGGTGGGTCATCCATCTCAATGTGGCGTCTTTTTTTGGCAGATGGGGATATCCTCTCAGGAGACACAGTTTGGTCTGTTTGCTCCATATAATCATGGGTGGGGCTCGTCACTGGAGGTGGCTCCTCGGTGACTACAGGTCGAAATGCAAAAACAGAACATAACAGAACAGACGGAATGAGGACTTAAAATAGTACACTGTCCTAGCAGTGAATGTCATTGACAAGAGTACAGCCTTACCTTTGTTCTCTGCCTGTCTGGGGGACAGGTCTGGGAAGAGGACGAAGGACTCCAGTTCTTTAGAATAAGACTCCTGCATCTCATGGAAGCGAGGGATCTTTCTCGGGTCTGAGCCAGAGGACTCTACATAATCCACGGACACAACTACACCCAGAGAGGAGAACAATGCTAAAGCAGTCTTACAAAAATCCCACACAACTTAATGAATCTCAAACAATTCTCCATACCATTCTCAAAGTACAAACTCAAAGGACCATCATGGGCGAAAATAAAAAAATATTTTACTTTTCACATGGGAGGAAAAAGCTACTCTTCTCAGATGACTGGACTAGATCTACATGACTTACTCATATTGTCTGTTACAATGGTGAAGGGCTTCAGGTAGGTCTTCTTCATGTTCTGAGCCATGGTGCTGGCATACTCCTCGAAGCCTCGCAGCAGAAGAGCAGAGCCCCCCTCAAAGTGCTGGATCTGATCCCAGTGCTCTTTGTTTACCGGGTCAAGAATGGCACTACCAGCTTTAAACACATTCTGGAAAAGTGATGAAATTGGTTAAGTAATGCTACTATGTCGAGTCATTGCGCCCTTTCAGTAATCCTGCTATACACAGCTCTCTGAAGTGGCAGTCTTTTTGAACACATGAGAAAATCACCATAGTTGGTTCCTTCATTCACCAATGAAGCAGAAGAATCTATGTGGACAGCAAATTGCCACATCATTCACAAGATTTTTTTTGTGTTCTTAAATAGGATCTGCGGTGAGAGCTTTGGTCATGCCCCGTATTGCTTTGTGCTTAACGGGGTCCTTGTGAACGGGCTTATCAGTCGGTTCATGATACTTACAGCTAATATCCTTCCCAACTCAGGACCTCTTCTCACAGAGATGTAGGAGCAAATCTGCTACTGGTGCTAAGTCAGGATTTGGATATTAGGCTATTAGCATCTTTGAGCTAACTAGGCATTCAGAAAATATAGTTGTAATCCAAAACAATGTGGGTCAGTCAGGAGTCATAAGGCTCTATTTTGACAATATTGGCTTAGTTAACACTGTAGAACTCTGTGGAGCTGCTCTAATGCCTCTTTTAAAATCCCATTCTCATTCCATCCCAGAAAAGGAAAGGACAGATATGTATGTTGCTCATTTGGGGCATGTAAGGTAATGTTTGACTTGCAGTCTGAGCTGACTGCTTTAAAGGTACAGTACATCATTCCAAAAGCAACACATTATCAGATGTGGCTAATTGTTGCTAGCCATCCTCTTTGCATCACCTATATGTGTGCATTCAAAAAATCTGGGGTTTTTATATACTACCCTGTCAATGTAAAATGGAAAACACATGGCTCAGACTGAGGCACTGACCTATTCCAGAGAATAGGTCTCACTACTTTTTTTCAGAAGGGTAAGGGTGAGGTTTGGCCAGCTATTAACCTCATGTACCAAGAAGCCATAACAAAAGATAACAAAAATCTTTTGAAAAAAAAAAATAACACAGACTGCACCTTTAAGGGCAAGCAGCTAAGGTCATGGTGCACATATACCTCATTGAAGTGTGTGTCATGTGTAGCAGTCAGCTCAAAGCCCTGCTGCTGGCTTTCCCTCTGCAGCACCAGGGCCAGGAGCTGGTAGGCCGTCTTCACATCGTTGCCGTACAGATGCGCAGTGTGGTCTGCAGAAGAGCGCAGCAGATCAGCGAGCTTCCTGGACCTCTCTGCGTCCAGCATGGTCACGTTCCCCCGCAGCTCCTCGTTCTGTTCAGGGGCAGATTCTACATCAGAAGAGCTAGCCAGAATTTCATTAGTGCATCTTACATTGCTTTATCTCATTTTGAGACAGCCTGTGACAGACAGACATAAAAAAGACAGACAGTGAATGACCTCTTTCTTAAGCTGGGCAAATGAGACGGAGGTGCAGTTGAAGAGCTGTGGCGGCAGCCATCCCTTATCGTCGCTACAGTGCCGGATAGCCGTTCCTATGGCAACCACAAAGCAACAAATTAAAGTCTTAACCGTAATCTGCAGATTTATGAACAACAAGCGGCAAAGCCCCTTTGGCATGTTCATCTTTGGAGACCTTTTAGACTCTGAACCTACCTGTGGAGCCTTTGGGACAATTGATTGCGACGGGACGGCCGAACGGAGTCTTGGGCCACCAGATGCCCGCGTCGAAGGCCTTCGGGCATCCATCGTAAACCACTGGGGGTGCAAGAGAAAACGACAGAGAGAGTTCACAGTCAGTTCAGCGTCACTAATGAGCCTAACAGCGTGGGCCCTCGCTGATTCAACCCTATTACGACGCAACAAAAAAAAAAGGCCCTCAGTTATGCTAGTGGTAATCCTTCCCAGCCCTTACACAACGGCACACTTGTAACATGAAAGCCTCCAGCGCGCAATTATCTAAAGCCGCACTGAGGAGAGCAATGGCTTGCATGTTGTGTCATGCTGTGGGCTTGGGAGTAATATGGAGCAGAGGTCCCAGAGAGTAGGCCTGTGTTGTGTTGTAAATGAGCAAGAAGAGCAGCCATGCTGTGTGCTTTAGGATTACCAACTAACAGGAATGCAAAGAGCTGCTGGGAGCAATCACTTTGTGACCTTTCTTGTGGTATCTAATTAACATGCTGCAGTGTAACAACAAATTAACCATGTACAGTGTTTACCAAATACAACAAAGGCTATGCTGCTGGCTGAGCAAGAAGCAAATTAAGCCAGCCAACAAAAACGTTTGATTCATCTTCTTCTTACCTTCTTCTACAATTATGTTTCAAGTGTATGATACATGACTGCCATTGGAAAGTAATTGTAATGTTGTCAGATGGAAAGGATAATTGCCAGCTTTCTATAATAAATAGTTCTGCACCTGCTTCCCTTTGGGTTCTCTTATATTTCAAAGTCTCATTATAATTAGACAAGCTTTATAGCTTGTAGATATCATAATGCTGTGAAGAAATCCAAGTACACACACATTTGTTCATGACACACACAATGTACAGTTAGCAAAAAAAAAGAAAACTGATGTGAGATCGCCATAACGCTGATGTGAGAAATGACGTCATGACCACACAATGCTAATCAGTAATTGTTTATGTTTATGTTAATTTCTCCTGTGCCTGGGAACACACATACCCACACATCCATTGGGGGTGACCTCAGCAAAAGGGTTGTCACAGCGGTTGCACTGCCGTCCCACCACTCCTGTCTTGCAGGCGCACTGCCCTGTGTACGGGTCACAGTTGCGAGTATGCGCTCCCAGAGGGAAGCAGTCACAGGGGTAGCAGGTGTCGCTGTCCGGCTGCCGATAATAGTTATCCTGCAGGAGAAGAGACAGATGAGTACAGAGAGGCTGCAGGCTTCACATCTCTGGGTGTTAATCTGGCCCATACATCATGGTAAAACTTATCAAGGCCTTTAGTGACACCCAGATACACATGCTGACTAAACACTGAGTAGGTTCTACTATGGGAATGGTGTCTTCTGGACGCACCTTGCAGCGGCACTCTCCGGTGGTTTTGTTGCAATCTCTGTTGAATCCTTTGCTGGTGTCACACTTGCATGGGCCACACACAGGGTAACCCCACCAGCCACGGGCACATGGCTGCTCCGCTCTGTTTGGAGTAGTGTTCAACACACACACACATGCACACATGCACACACACACACACACACACACACACACACACACACACACACACACACAGATGCATTAGTCTGCACTGAAAGCAATTAACCTTTCATCCATATAATCTTCACACATTTCTAAAACTAAGAAGACTCTTCAGCAATTCAGGCCAAAACAGTTATTTTTTGTGTGATCAGTGAAAGTCAAGCAGACATATACTCCACACTTTGTCTGGGTGAGAGAGTACAAATGAGGGAGTGTGTGTGTGTGTGCGTGTGTGTGTGAGAGAGAGAGAGAGAGAGCACAGCACAAGTGAAACAAATGCTCATAAATCCTTACACAGCAGATCTGAGGTCAGTTTTGGGGGTTGTTACTCTGCCCACATGTGCATTTAACACAAACCTTGCCAACAGCACTAACTATCCATAGTAACTCCAACTGGAGTGTTCTCTCCCACTCAGCACTGGCTTAACATTCCTCCACAAATCAAAAGCAGCCTAACGGCAAAAGTACAGTTGATGACCATATGGAGATCGTCAGAAACTCCTGGGGCTCCGAAAATATGTTGAGTGCAATCCAAGAGATCAAGCCAGTATATTATGAGCTTGCATCAAAGCTACACAAATATTACAGAACAAGCTTAAGTGCAAAAGGTTAATTAGAATGAAACAGGAAAACAACTATAGTATTCCCAGTATTCCCAGTGCCAGCCAGGGTGCTATAGTTTTATAGACATGACACCATGACACAGCGCTACACAGGGGTTAGGCCCGGTGCGGGGAGAGGAATGTCAGGTGATTCCTTTCTCAAACAACATCAAATAACAGCAGGGGAATTTCTCTGTCATCAATCACATCTCTCAAGCATGGGCCAGCCCCACCACTGAGTTACTAATACGTCTAAAGCCATATACCATGCCTCTGTTCTCAGGGATGCTTATGTGTTCACTCTCTCAATATAGCTCTTTTTAATTTCTCCTGTAAAAATATGGCAGATTATGGGGCCTCCGGGCCCACTCCAGCAGTGATGAAGCAGGTGGCTGATGGGTGGAGGAGAGAGGAGATGATTGGAGAGGAGAGGAAAGAATGGAGAGGAGAGGAGTGAAGAGGACAGAAGAAGAAAAGAAAAGAAAGGAAAGGAGAGGAAAAAAGAGGAGAGGAGAGAGAGGAAAAAAGAGGAGAGGAGAGGAGAGGCAAGACTCTTACTTGTGTTGGCAGTACTGGCCGTAAGAGTCCGAGCCACACTCGCAGCTGTAGCCACGGGGGTTGCCAGGCCGGCGCACACAGGAGGATGAGTGTTCGCAGGGGTTCAGCAGGCACGCGTCCACACAGTCTCGCCCAAAGTAGCCTGGATGGGAGGGGAGGGCCAGTCAGGAACATTCCGGAGTGTGAGTGGAACTGAGTGAGGAAGTGAGTGGGCAGGACTCCCATGCAAGTTTGGCTTCCTGATCTATATTCATCTGTGGGGATGTTTTCAGCCTTTCTAAGAATGTCTGTGTCACATGAACTGTGACAATGTATACATAATATGTACATTTAGTGTGTATGTATTCTAAAATGCATTAACCCCAATAGTTATCATTACAAAACTACAGACTTTGATATTTAATATTCAGATCATGTAAATCCCACATCTGAGATATTGGGATCAGAAGGCTGAGATGAAGGCCGTGTGTGAGGACAGGTGAGTTACCTGGCTGGCAGACGCAGGAGTGGGCACTCCAGGTGTCCCTGCAGCGGCTGTGCAGGGGGCAGACAGAGGACAGGCAGGCGTCAGGCACTTGGCATCCCTCCTCCACTCGCAGCCTCAGCGCCTGGCGCATGTTGATGTTGGCCGTGTTGGTGGCCGTCTCGCCCATTCTCACGCCCTGGGACAAATATAGAGCATTCGGTCATGGCAAGGGGAGACGACTGTAGCCACTGTAGCTTACAACTCACGCAGTTACACATTAACTAAGAGTTAATAATCTGCCTCCTGAATGTGCTATGATAAGAAAACACAGGGAGGTAAAATCAATTATGTCCTTTGTGAAAAGCCAACCACATGGATCATCAAAAAACGCACACAGTGGGTGGGAACATGGTGTGACAGTTGCCAAAACAAATAGCAAGAACACTGGGAATGACGAGTCAGCAAGAAATGTTTTGAAAAAAGGCGGCGGGGGAAAAAGTTTGAAATGAGAACCAATCTCTAGACAGAGAAGAAATTTGTATACATATAGTGTATGTAGTATATGCAGTGTATCAAAATGAGAGAGCGCACACACCACAGATTTATGACACACGCCACTGCTGATGTATTTATGACGCTAATGATGTGTTTGAGTGTTTTGTGTGAGTAAACACTTTAAACGCCCAAAGCGCCTGAGACTTGAAGTTCTCCCCATACCCACTCATCTCTGTGCGCATCTGTTCACACTAACATATACTTAATCTGTCCCACTATCTCCCTAGCCCATGTGATTAGTTTTATTTTTGTCTCCTCTTTTCTCAGCAGCTATGTGTCAGTGATGTCTGTCGTCTCTACTGCTTTCATGTGTTGCATCGTAAGTTTGGCTGGGTCAGGTCAGATGTACTGGTTTGGTCAGATGTACTGTCTTTAGTACTGAAAATAACTGTGTAATTAGCCAAGTGTGTTAGCGTCAGTGTTCTAGTGGGACTGACCTGTATGCAACCGTGGAACCCGTTCTGCACAGAACCATCTTTCTTGAGGATGCCTCCAACGTACAGACTCTTCAGTCTCAGGCCTGGCAGCTCATTCCCAATCTCAACGGTCCTCTGGTGAGAAAAGAAACATCTCTTTTATCTTAGGCATAATCAGTCATGGTATTTGCACTATGAGAATATCACCCTCTGCTGAGTCAGTGAGCCACTGAGTTAGTCTAGTTTTTGACAGTTTTTCCATACATCCAAACTTGGGTCTTCCAATCACATGGAAGATAAAGTAAAAATACATCAATTCAAATTAGATTAGATCAGATTAGGTTACATTCAACTTTTTTGTCATTACACTTGTATGAATACAAAGTAATGAAATACAGTTTAGCATCTAATCAGAAATGCAAATAGCAGAAGGTGCAATATGTACAGTATGTGCAGTATGTACATTTAAAAGTTATGTACAGATAAGGGCAGTGTAAAAAATCATAGGCACACATAGTCGTGTGGTTTGTGGAAACTACCTGAAACATGCCATAGTCTAGAGAGACCAGAGCCATGTATTTAATGTCTTTCCCATCTTTGATGCTCTTCAGCTCCATCAGAACGTGATGCCAGTCCCCGTCATTCACACGGACCTTGGACAGATCCAGCAGGGCCACTTGTTTAACCCCCAGGAAGACCTGGAAGCGGACATGCTTGTTGCTGATCTGAGGATGGAGTGAAAAAAGAAGGAACGGGGGAAATCGAGAAAGAGAGAGAAAATTAGACAAAAAGAAAGAGAGAACAAAAGAATGTATGAGAAAGCATTAGAAAAGTATGTGCAATATGAGAGCGTTCTATCAGTGTAACAGTATCAGCTCTGATTCAGAGGCAAATCACACGTGCTGAGGGGCTAACTGTGATCTGATGAAAGGCCCAGCGAGGCAAGAATGCAGCTCCCCCTTACCAGGAGGACGATTTTGGAGAAGTCCCCGGCGTTGGCCTGCAGCAGGGTGCCCGTGCCCTTACGGGTGCGGAACATCAGGCTCATGTACCAGGGCACGGCGATGGTGATGTCTGGGTCAGTCCATGACACCAGAGCATGTCCGTCAAAGTGCTGAGGGGAAGGCATGACTGGGGGGCAAGGGGGGGATTTACACAGGTGATTTACATAGGTGATGAACAGGTGATGAACACTCAACCAATTCTAAATGCCAACATGTATGTGACTCACATAAAGTGCATCAAATGAAGTAGACCAAACCATACATCACTGTGGGTTTAAACTACACCGTGTGCTTTTCTGCAGGCACAATATTCTTTTGAGGAATATGAGTGCCAATACATGAACATTGCTTAAATATTTGTGCCCCCGTCTGTGCTGTTAAACAGCTATTATCTGTTGTCCCAATTAAACTCAAGTGTTAACTGGAGGTATCTCGAGTGTGAAGGAAAAATGTGAGGTATGTGCCTGAGGAGTGATTTGATGCTGGAGGGTAGAGTGTGGCTGTGGGTGGGATCCTCTACTCCCCTAGTCTGCTACTGAGACAGCAACAACAAGAGTTGTAAGAGTGTCGTATTGGAGACGTCTGCCTCTTGACAGGTATGTTCAGAAAGCCCCCGCTCAGAGCTAGCCTGCAGGCCTACAGGTCTGACCCACTCAGTGTTCAAATTACAACGGAGTGAAACTCTGCAGGCCACACAAGCAAGTGTGTGTGTGTGTGTGTGTGTGTTTCTTGCCAAGACACAGACAGAAAATCAGCTGTCAGCACAGATAAGAGACTGTCATCATAGCAAGAGATTGTTACATGATTGTTGTTTGTTACTAGATTGTTGTTGATGTCTAATTACTTATTACACTTTCAAACAATTCTTCCAGTGTTTGCAGTAAACACAACCGGATTACAGCCAGCAGTGAACTGAAAAGGACATCCCACACAAGCCCATGCCATGCCAACATGCCATGCAGCAGTAGCTGAACTTTACAACCATTTTAAAACAAAAAGCAGCTGCAGCAGCGGCACCATTACCTTGGGGAGGAGAAGCCAAGGCTTTGTTTTAATTGGCAGTAATTGCACCATTAAAAAAATGTGCAGTGCACAGGCAAACACACACACACACACACATACACGCACACACAGAGACACACACACAGACACACACACATGCACAGGCATGTTTCCTCACCGTGTTCACAGTTCTTCCCACCGTAGCCCAGCGGACAGCTGCAGGAGTATGTGTTCCACTTGTTCACACACAGACCCCCGTTTTGGCACACACTCTTTATGCAGAAGTCACGTTTGGCATCACAGCCTGAGAGACAGGAGCAGGACCATAATAAAGACTGTAGTAGGACAGTGGTGTAATGTAGTAAGATGACAAAGATGTCACTGGGTTGATATTCAGGGGGCATATGAAAATAAAATTGTATGTAAAATTGTATGAAACGCACATACTGTCTGTATGAAAAAACAAATCTATACTCTGTTGCAATCTAATCTACTTCCGATGTGTCCACTGAACGAATGAAAGTGAATTATGTGAATTATATATATGGAACACTGGGAAAACTGTTTGTCAGTTCAGAGTGTTGGTCACACCTGCGGTGGTTCCGTTGTTAGCGATGAAGCTGGCCATGTCCATGAGCTTGCTGTCGATGGTCAGGTTCCTCATGCAACCCACAAAATCCCGGCTGCGCACGGGAAAGTCCTCCGGGAGGTTTGGGACACCTCCCAGCAGTAGAGGTCCTGTCAGGTCCAGAGACCTGCACATGCAAAGACCCAACAAGCAGCCCCAGGTGAGCCTCACTCTACCAGAACATTGCATTTTACACACTGCAGGGCTTTGCCACATAATAAACATCTACGTGTTCATGACCAGCAATGTGCAGGACTTAGACCACTTCCGACTTAAGTATTTACACAAATGACCTTGTGTGAAAAAGCTTAGGATTTTCAAGATCTACAGCATAACCTTTGTTGTGAACTATGAGAAGTTATTTGCATATAATAGGCTACTGTTGTGGAGTCTTATGATTTCTAAAAGTCAATATGTGCTGGGAATGATCAGAAACAATGTTTAATTCAAAGCACACAACAGCCCATAAATAGAAATAGAATAGTAGTATGTTGGCTGCAGAAGAGAATCAGAAATGATTAGGCCAAACCTTACTGGTCTAATCATTGCTGCTGCCAATACGTCTACATGGACCAGAGGAGCAACCAGACTTTTTAAGAAAACAGAGACCATGACTAATTTTAGCCAAGTACACTCTGGACAAAAGATTTCTGTCTGAAATACTTTAAAATTCTTTCACAGAAGGTCTACAACTTGAGTAAAATCTAAACTACTTCATCATCCTAGCTCAGATCACTATATTTGAGAGACTTTTTGGACCTAAATGCTGCTTTTAATTTGAGAAACAATTAGCAGCTTGTCCATCGTGTGTTTTTTGGGCTGAATTGCATGCTAGCATAAGAACACATAAAGGCCTGTCTGACAAAAAACAGCGTGCCGATCTATGGGAGATTAGTGCAGAGGGGGAAGGAGTTGAGTGAGCGCAGAGGGCCTGAAAGCAACGTAATCTCCTGTAATGATCAGCTATTCAACGCCAGCCTCCAGTTAGCGTGCCTCGACGCTGCTCAGGTTCCTGCGAGCATACTTCTGCCGCCAATGACAAAGTCTTTCAGATCTTTCCCTAATAAGGACCTATAATGTGCCTGCTAGCACTTTCTGGTGACAGTGTTGTGACAGATATATAGTCCTGGTATGAGGTTGTTACAGTATAAGTGGTTTTCTTACTTTCACATTGCTATATAAATAAATATTATTATTACTGTCATTATTATTACTAAGAACAACGCTGTTGTCTTTATGTAAACCTTAGTCATTTGATTTAGATAAACATACATAACATAAAACATAAAGCATATGTGAGGAATAAACAAATAAGTGAAGACTTGTGGGTGACTCACTTCTTCTGTCCAGTCTGAGTGCCCTGAGCTGCACAGGTGTAGTTGCCAATCTGCCCACCAAAACGCGCCGCCATGGCAACGTCACAGTTGTCAACAGCAACCACGGCCACCTTCTCCCCCGAGGGTCCATGGGGGGTGCCCAGTCGCCCAATACTAGGCTGAAAGAGGTCAAAGAATCATAAGAGTGACTAATGAAACATGATATGAAAAAGAAAAATTAGTTGCCCATAATACTGATTTTCAACACAGTGGCTTAACTATGAGAATCTTAGGTAGATATGGAGCTTTGCACTTTGTTGAACTCACCTGGAATATTTGTTTTTGTTTTTGTTTTTTAACAGCGGTGAACTGAAGCCCTCAAATGTTTGAATAATTAATGTTTTCAACCCTGTACCAAATCCCGGCATACAGATGAGACTTTAAGGAATAGTGAACACTTCTTCAAATGTAACTAAGCTAAGCTCAGTGTCTTTGTTTGGGTGGAGATAACAGACCTATTTTCTCTCTAATCTTGCCAACCCAGCGTGAGATGGCTGTTTACTATTCAGAGGGAAGCAAGGCCTTTTCAACTTGGGGCCTAATTGGATTAGGGCAATGTGACACTCATGAAAAAAAACAGTCTAGTGAGAGAGAACGGTGCCATGTAAGAAAGCACCCCACCCCTCTGGGCGATGGGCAACACCACCAGGCAAAACCCCATTCAACAGCACCAATCTCATTTCAGCTCATAAGCATTTTCCAATGACTTTTATTTTTTAAAACAGTCATGGTTCTTCCTGCGTAGTCTTTTGATGTGCTTCCTCTGGGAGCAGTGTGAGCTGAGAGGATGACCCTGGAGAGGCATGGTTGGGTGTGCCAGGTTCCAGGGGCAGGGAACAACCCAGGCTTTTAGGACGGTGAAATTTGGTGGAATATTCCAAAGGGGAGCACATGTCATTTTGTATCATCTTTGTTAAAACATGCAAATATTTTCCTAATCCTCTGACTAAAATGTCTTACGCATATATTGTCCCTCTAAATTGAACTTTGTACCTCTTTTAAGTGAAAAAGACAAAGTACTGTCAACGTCAGTTTTATAAAGGGTTGCAGTCCACTTCTCCATGAAATATACTGTACTACCTTATCTATGGTACTCCTGACATAACAACAGAAAACCTAACAGGGAATAAAAGCTAAATTCAGTCAACCTTCATTGGGTTTAAGAGAACCAAATGCCTGAAAATATGCAAGCATAAACAAATTATGCAAGAATGATGAAATATTAGCCTCTATAACAAGAAAATAAGGGCGAGATCAAACACATGTCTTAACTTCTAATCCACACCTTATTTTGACCTAATCCAATCTGGACAAGAATTTAAAATTCTTTCTTTTGTAAAGTGTTCATTATTTATAGTTTTACCGATCATTTACAATATCCCACAGCAGTCACAGTAAGAGAATAATATGCCTCTGTTTACAGTAACATATTGATGCTGATATTCAGAGAGAGATCACTTTATGTGATATATATCCTGCCTACCAGTTTTAAATTGAGAGACAGATAACACTATGGATTTAAACATAACTCTAATCCCCCCTTCCAGAAGAAAAACACCAAATTCTACTTGTGCCTCTCAAAAAGAGGACTTACAGTGTGCAATTTGACAGCAAAAGCATATTCTGTTGCTAAAGAAAAGCTGACATAGTCAGCCTATCACTGCCTAGTGCTTCCGCTCAGAATCACATTTTGCTGTCAGGGATCTCTCCAAAAGGCTTTGGCTGACCAATCAGCAAACAGAAGACTCTTGCATGCCCATAAGGAAGTACATGTACACCAAATTGAGAGATGCTTTAGTATACTAGGTATACTAGTCTAAAGCTGACATGCATGCTACAGGTTCTGAGGTTAAAACCACATACAGCACGCATAAATTATTAAACAATGATCGCAGACTGTACAGCACAAGTAGAAAAGCAGACCTAAGATGAAATATGAGTTTGTTTGTTTTTTTCAGCAATACAGTGCATCTGAAGTAAAGTGCAGGAGTTGTCAGCATTTTGAATTGTAAACATGCTGAATAGAGAGAAAGATGCTGAATAAAGTGCAAGCGATAACAGCACAGTTGAGGTATTATTCTCAGTGAGAATTAAGGATAACTTGCAGTCAGAGCACGCAGGCTGTTAAGAGTATATACACACCCTGATCTAGTCTAACATCCTGCCTCTCCACAATGACCCCCTCTGTGCACCTGTGATCTCCTTAGTCACATGTGTAAAACATACAGTACATGGGTTTCACTTCCAAATCATGTGCCCCTGGGATACTAGGATACATTTCAAAGCTACACTATATGCCAAAGTCTTAATCTTTTTAAGGGGATCTGAGAGAGAAAGCCCAAGTCGCTGTCGCTATCACATAATAGTGTAGACCTGTTACCTCATCCATGTTTTACCTCTGCATGTACTTGGAGAGCCGCGCTGAATAGGCTCAAGGTCGTCTCGAATAACAAACAGCTCTGGGACATACATTGCCTTGTGATCCACTGTACAGCGTACACATTTCAGCATTATACATTTCAGAGGTCACATTTCTGAAGTATACAGATGCATCTATTAAGCATGGCAATTTTGAGGTGGATGAAGAAATCTCCTATTGGATAGCATGTTAGAAAGGGATGTTACATACTGAAAAACTATGAGGGCCAAGTTGTATGGACTAATACAATGGTTCTCAAACTGGGGTCCAAGGACCCCAAGGGGTCCGCAGCATGTTGCCAGGGGGTCCGTGAAAGCGTTTGCTACAAAGTATAAACTTGTCTTATGGGGAGAAAAATACTTGTGCTTATTATCAATATAGCATTAGTGACAAATTAGCCTACATGACTCTACATCAATCTGCCAAAACATTTTCCTTAGGGATTAACGTCAACTGCATGCAAAATGAATATTAGTTATTACTGGATATGTGAAACAAACTGTATTTTTTAACACAGTAGGCATAGATTTGCCAAAAAAACGAATCCTTTTAAAACTGCTCCTGCACTGTCAAGTTTTGCCAAATGCAATAACATGCCTATTTAAAACTGTTGTGGTATTAGTAAAATCTGTTTTTAGAGTAAGAGTTCAAAAGCATCTGAAAGAACAAACAGATATAATCTTGTATGGTCAAATATTTGTTACGATAATGAGGGGTCCTTGAAAAAAAAAATCTTCCCCATTAATCTATTAGACTAATGCATCATACATGCCATTTTTTTCCTTCCCTTAAAGACCTGGCAACTGTGTTTTGAAGTGTCAAAAGGGCAACAATTAGACATGTGAACTTGTGGACTTATAAGCTTGATTGCAACAACCAAAATCTGAAAGCACTTCAGTCTATCCAATCTAACAGCAACTGGGCACCGAGCCCTCCTCAGCTATCACAAACACCTCCCTGGGGTCTTGTAAGAGACAGCCTTTGGGTTGTAGAGGACCGACTGCCCATTCACTGCAGTGCCCCCTTGCTCTGATCCTGGTTCAACTACACATATCAGAAGAGGAAACATGTCAACAGGAAAACTGATACAGGATCAGTGTTCAGTCATTTCAGCTGCTGTAATCAGCCGAAACTTGAAACCCTCCACAACTTACAATAAGACTCTCTTGAGCAGCCTTCAACCTTCCACTGGCACGCCTTTGTGATTCTGCATTCTTCCATGCCAAACTCTGAACCACAATTAATTGTGCAAATCTAAGTCCCTAGCATTCCGTGTAACTTAATGCCTTCAAAACACTGTTAGATACTGACAATACCAAGACACCTGCAACTGTTTGACATTCTCAACTTTCTTACTTTTTTTTAAACAGTCGTACTGGACAAGGAGTTCCTCTTCTCTTTCCTCATGTTCCCAAAACATTCCTATAAATTGTCTTCAACAGGCTATTTTATGGCATTTCTTGAAGAAAACAGGGGAAACACTTCCCATGTGTATGTTGTCAAAATAGTAGGAAGCTGTAAATATCTTCAAGATTCATGACGAATTAAAAGAAACTGTGTTTTTTAACTGTGTTTCCAAGTCAAGTTTCCTTGTTTCCTTGAAATTTTATTTGTCAAAATGTGGTAAAGCTTTCTTTAACAAATGGTTTTGCTTTCAGATAGCAACTAAAATAGGCAATATATGGGAGGAAACACACAAATCAACAACCAGATTGTTTCTTTTGGGTTGCTAGGGTCAAGTTAAGGTTAGCAAAGCTTAGCAAGACCAGGTCACTGGCAACAGATGCATAGCAGTGTATTTGAGTGACCCTTTACACACGTCAACAGCCTTCAAAGCAAAATAACCATTTAAAGAGTTGTGTTAGCTTTGCCATACAGACTTCAGAACGAGCCAAAGTCTCTGAACTGAACAAGCCACAGTCTTCAGAACAAGCCAAAGTCTCTGGAAAAGAGGAGAGCCATTGAGATGCAGAAGATTTTCTCACAATCTCCACAAGGAAATATATATCTTCTTTTCTATAAACCTCTTTACCAAAGCCTTACATTTTCACTTAACTAAGCTATGTTGAGTTCAAAGATTTCAAATTCACACAGACTTACATGGAATCAGTTTTCCCTCTACACAATGATATGGGGACAATACATGATGAGCACTTGAGCCTTTATGACAACTGGACAGCACAATATTGAGCTTAGTGAAGCGCAACCAAATGCCTTATCGTGATTAAATTTTGGAGACCCTCAATTAGAACAGGACCTACATTTGTGAGGGAGACCAGCCACATCAAGAAAGCCCAAGGACATATGCACATGTGTCTAAGAGTGACCACATAAATGTGTGCTGTCTGGCACCCTGAGAGACCCTCCAAACGGCTCATTGTGCTCCCAGATTAACGCCACAGGGGGTCTAACTATTGTCTGTTTGTCTCTGGAGGATCCGAATATGAACTTGGCAGCTGAGGGAGAAGCTTTGGTGCTTTACATTAACAAAGGGCTCAACAGAAGGACAGCTGTGTATGTAGCACATTTTATGACTTAAACTTTGAATTGTGCTGACAATTCATGCCACTTTCATGGGTACTTTGTAGAAGAAAATAAATTTCAAGGAGAACTTGTCAGGGCTAGCCAACAATCTGCTGTATCTTGATTAATTTGTTCTGTTTTGTCCTTGCTTCTGTTTGTTTCATATCAGAACTTTGTATGATTTTAAATCATTTATATGATTTAAATGATTTTAAATACAACCAATTCTGCAATGCTATGCTAATGAATTTGGCTATATTTTCACACAGACGCATCTTGTATATGTATACACATAGCAATGGCTCACATGTTTGTACCCGATGATGTGTCCCACTCAAAACATGTTTTTTTTTAACCTCACACACTGTCACCCTGAGAGGATGGATGGTCTTCTGAAGGGACTCCAAAATCCCTTTCAACTCACTCACTTCAAAAGCCCTGCTAGGAAAGCCTCTTCCACTTCCTGTTTTCCCAAATAGACCAAAACAACATTGTTTCACACACACGCACAGAGAGAAGGGCTTTCAAACATTTTGCCACAACAGGAATTCCAAATATCTGACATTGTCCTATATGACAGCCCTAATCATAGAAACGAGAAAGGAAACTATCACGACCCAAACAACAGAGATCAGAGTGTCTGTTACCATGGCCACCAAAACGGTGGGGGGGAAAGGAGGGCTGCTTGAGTGTCCCCATTGATTGACCCCTGACCCCCAATCCCTGTATGGCCTTGTAGGATCTTCAGCGTTAAATCCATTAAAGGCCAATGATTACTTCAATGGCCACAATAAAAAACGCTTGTAGGTGAAGTTTGTGTGTCTCACTGGCTGTTTCTCTTCACATGTGCTCTGTCACATAACAAGCCAGTAAAGCAAAGCTGAGGAGGAACAGAACAAGGCTTACTTGCCCTTTTTCAAATCTCTTTCAGATAGCATAGAGTAATAAAGAACAACCTGTCAGTAGAAACTCTTCCCATGGAAAATGATACCAGGGCATATTTTGTGAGATACAATGGCAACATAGAGTATAACAAGAGCACATCAAGAATAAAATAAACAGCCAGTATACCTTACAGCTACAAGTAAGCCGAAACTAGTTTAGCCTTTGTTTGACTTTCATAACATGTGTCATCAGGGCATATAAATGGATACTTGTGTCTACAGGAGAAACACATTCCCTGAAGTCATGTAAGAGGACACAGTTATCCAGTGTAAAAAGGTATATTTTTTCTGCCACAAAAACAAATCATTTTCCTTTGTGAAAAAAAATGTTAAATAATGTCCTCCTCTAGTTGAAAACATATCTGATAAATCCTTATTTTATGACTGAAAACATATTTGAGAAATCCTTATTTTATGAGATTTGTATTCCAACATACACTAATGCACTGTCTGTAGATCGATAATGAACAGTCAAAGTCACAATATATAATATTTACCAGTATGTCCTTCTGGTAAATATTATAAATAAAGATATATAGATAAAATATTGTTCATGTTTTGTACCTTGTTATAGTAGTGCAGCTGGACAATATGCCACTGGCCATCACTGACCCCTCCAGGAATGATTGTTGGCACTGTTGTTTTAGCTTCTCCTGCAACAAAAAAAGATTAAACAAAATCTGCATCAACATATTTTCTTCTGAAAACATCATCAACATATTCTCTTTTGATATGTAACTTCCCCAAAGGATATCTGAAGGGACTCTGAATTGTTGGATAGAGATAAGTCATGAACAAAAAAACAGGAATTACTTCAAAAACATTATTTTACAAACATTCCAGAACTTTGGCCCATTCTTACAAGTAATGACCAACAGTGTGTTTTGGCAGTAAACAAGTTCTTCATTATGTGGCAGTCTTCCAGCTGAGTGGACACAAAAACAGCTCTGGCGTGATTGCGGTTAATGATTGTCTGAGGAGGATGATACCTCTGGGGGAGAAGAGGACCTTCTGAGGTCTGACACACATACAGGAATCTCACCGCCTGTTTGCTTCCAACCTGGTAATTATCTATGAGATGGGCGTCTGACCTTTGACCCCAGTGGGTTAAGCCATTATTTTCTTTTTTTATTAAAATTCCTCTCTTCCACAGACAATGGGATTGTGCTCAACGGAACAAAGTTTAATGATTTCTCCTGTCAGTGCCTAAAATACTGTCTTTGCTTTTTTCCGGATTTCAAACACTCACTGTTGAGTGATTTAAAATGGTTGCAAGCTTTGCTTTATGGTGATATGACAAAACAATGGGATCAACCTTATGTGGGATTTTTTTGACTGTGTCCCCACCTTGAACTTTGAATTGCAAATCATCACTGGATTGAAAATTGAACAACAATGCTTTGATCGTGATTGTGATTGGTAATATAATTCAATAATAAATTATACTTGTCTACTCTACTTGGCCAGGCAAGGAAATTAATACACGTGCATCATGGAACAGCAGCCACTCAAATACATTCAGCTCCCCTCACTCTCAGGGGGAAAAGTGATCCAAGTCGCTTTTCCTCCGGAAAAGATTCCTGACAGCCCTAAAGAGTGCCATCGCTGGCACACTGTTTGGGCTAAAGCCCAGGGTCAGGGAGAGAGAGAAGGTTACAATAACACGAGGACAGGTAGATAAAGGATGTGTGTTTCACTGCTCTTTGGCCAGCTGCTTCCTCCACAGGCACATCTCTCCATTCAAACCTGCTTTTCAGTCATCGCCCCCCTCCCCCTCCTCCCCAAACACACACATACACACACACACACACACACACACACACACACACACCACATACACACACACACACCACATACACACACACACACACACACATCCACTATCAATGCCCAAATGCAAAACACTGTTTCTCCTCTCTTTCCTCACTAGTGTCGTACAAGGGCATGTGCCCCAACCTTGCAGGACATTCACAGACAGACAAAGCAACAAAGCCGAACCCTGAGGCTATTGTTAAGTACGTGAAGAGCAACCCTGCAGTCAGCTACATGCGCTGGCTCTCCTCACCAGCAGAGAATGTCAGTTGGATCTGTTCCTCAGATATCTCCAAGGCGATGAAGTCATGCTTCTCGTTGAACCTCCCATTGTAGAGCAGCAGGGCATTCCTCTCTCGAGTGGCAAACCTGTGGGTGCAAAAAAGGTCAAACATTCGTCTCCAGTTTCATCCCTGTCTATGGAAACTACAGGAATGCTGGAATGCAGAGGACGTCTATAGATGGATGAACAGACTGAGAGGGAGGAAGGGAAGGAGGAAGGGATGGAGAAAGGGAGGGATGGAAAGGGAAGAGATGGGAGCAGACAGTGTGAATAGACAGAATGGCAGGACGAATGGGAGAGAACAGGAGCTGTGTATTGGGTCTAATAGGGAAATGAGGGGGCTGATGCTTGGAAACCAGCCGTGCCCCAGTCAGCCTGTGGTCAGCTCACGGGGGAGTTGGAGAGAGGTGTCACTCTCCATATGGCCCAGGGGTTCATCTACAGGAAACCGTAGTCACCACGGCTAACAAAACCAAACACCGGCTGTGCTCTCACACCACATGTGACTTCCTGTTTTCATGTTTGCTAGCAAGTGTTTCCACTGGAGATCCGGATTTTTATATTTTGCAGTACACATCTAATCACTTACATTTTTCACATTTAAAAGCCAGTCTTATCCAGGATGACATCCAAGTGAATGGCCCACTTTAACACACACATTTCAGATACAGTACACACACACATACTGTAAAAATGTGTATAAGTATAAGTATTAAAAAAAAATAATATATGTAACATCTCTCCCAAACAAATTATACCCAGTACTTTACCAAAAAGTATACTGATGGACTAGGACCAGTCTGGACTAGGTTTGGGTCTGATGGACAGACAGGTCTGGACTGGGTCTGGATTCTGGAATGACCTATCCCAACTGGAGTGCTGAGGCGTTACTCAGACAAGCTGATAAGTGTGTGTAAACCGACACCAGAGGCCATGTGTGTGTCTCGACACGTCCTGCCATGCTGACAACACCCGCAGCTCGCCATCTATCATTTGACTATGACCACAACTCTCCCAAATCAAAACTCTTATCATGCGCAGGATCTTTGGCACGTCATCTTGGTGAAATCTTCAGCAGACTGGGGTGAGGTGAGGTGAAAGTGAATTGGGAGAGTAGGAGGAGGTTTTTCTCACATGAGCGACACGGTGAAGTGGAAACGCTGCTTCAGGCCCCGGAAGGTGATGAAGGACTGGCCGGGGAAGTTGCGCGTGGTCATCTCACAGTAGGGCTTCTCGTACTCGCCCTCAGGGCACTGGCACATGAAGCCGCCCACGAGCAGGTCCACGCAGCGGCCGCCGTTCTTGCACACCCCCGGTACGCAGCGGCCCGAGCGGGCGTTCACCTCACAGTGCTCGCCTGGAGAGGAAGAAGAAGAAGATGAAGATGAAGAGAAGTGAGGATGAAAAAATAAATCAGTGACGCCAACAACTCCAACAACTCTAAATAGAGAACCTGATGAAAAAATAAGAAATGGGGTGAACAACTAGATTGAGACTAAAGCAGAGCAGAAACTCTCTCTATACTATAGATTGCATCAGTCCATTTTTGAGATGCCTGTGAATGACCGAAGATGCGAAATCTCACGCTGCAAAGTGAAGCCACCGAACATGTTTTGGCAGATGTAAGGAAATACTGAGATCTTTCACTGCGACACCTTTAAGCTCATAAATCCAGCACCTGCCTGACAACCTTGAGAGTGCTCTCCAGAGTTCAGCCATACACTTCATAAACATCCCCACAGATCCCATTACTGCAGTCACCACCTCTCATCTCTCCTCCACACAAACATCAGACCCACTCCGCGGTGTGGTTCACCTGCCTTGCTCTCTAAATCGGCGCGTCGCCTCCAAGAACACGGTCAGGTCTTGTGGTTGCTGACCCTGAACGAGCCCCCTGGGGCTTAAGCTAAGTCGAGCGGCTCAGAGAGTAATAGCAAAGGGACAATAGACTAACAGCGGGCAGCCCTGGTGGTCTATGAAGACGCCTGGTTATGGTTCACCGGATCATTAGCCCGAGCCAAAAAATGGTGCTATCCTGATGACAGCTCTGGGATAGGCTGCGGTGTGATGACAAGCACTGATGAGATCACCCAGGCTGCTTAAGGTTACAGCACTTCTGTGCATTCTTCAACTCTTGCTGACTGACCTTGTTTGATGTGTCACCAGAATGGTGCAGCAATAAAGCTGCTTGCGTTTCCAATGAGGAAAACCAGCTGTGAGATAGGAGGGGTATTGTTTTTATGGTGCTGCATGCAATAATTTGTAGGTGTGTTCATGCATGCATGTGTGTATGTGTGTGTGTGTGTGTGTGTGTATGGAGTAAGAGAAGGAACATGACTGGACATAAGGCTTGATTACAAGTCTCAACTGCTTTCTCTCTCCCTCTGCCATCTCCAGATACCCCATTAATGCATCATTCCCTCTGTTTACCCCATCGCTCTGGCAACCAATTACATGCCTTTGTCTCGTCTCTTATCAAGATGAAGAACATCACTAACACTGAATGGACAGGCTATGAAAATCCCACTGATGTGTCCAAGGCAAACACTGCCGGTCATGCAACAATCACAAGCCAAATGATGAAAAGGAAATCGGCAATTCAGAACTGATGGCCATCACAGTTTTTTTTGGGTGGAGTCCATTTTGCTGAAATAACTACATACCAAATCTGTCAAAACTCTACAAGCTGCACACAGTTGAACTTTCCAGATTTAACAATGTCTAACATGCCAGCAAGTAAATCAGAGAATTAAAGGGATTAATTTCTTATTTAACACTGTATGGGAGACCTGAGGACTAAGAGCTATGAAAACCTTTGTTGCAGTTCTTTTTCCACAGTCATGGGCAAATGCTGATTAATCATCATTGACCAAGGTCAGATGTCATACAAATAATGGCGGCCACAACAGCAAATTATTTCCTAATGGCAATTTTACATTCTCACCTAACTTAACCTTAGTCTACCTCTTAGAGGGGAGTAAAGAGCACATTTGAGCATACTCTGTATGTGAGATTGTCACTGAAAAGACCACTAACAAGTATGCTAAAGCATGCTAAAACTAAGTGCAGTAAGTTTTACCTGTGAAGTCAGCTGGGCACTCGCAGGTGTAGCCCCCCTCACGGCTGATGCAGTGTCCATTGTTCTGGCATGGCCCCGAGTAGCAGAGGTCGATCTCAGTCTCACAGTAGTCTCCCGTGAAGCCGTCCGGGCATCGGCAGCGCAGGCCGGCTACGGGGTGGATGGGTCGAAAGAGCACGGTGTCAGACGAGATGAAGGGTGCCGAGCTGTCGAAGCGCAGTACGGCCACACACTTCATGTAGTTCTGGCAGGGTTCGCGCAGACACACGTTATCATCAAAGGGCAGCACGCGCTGGCCGGAGAGGCGACGCAGTAAGGTGCGGTTCAGGTACACACGTTCCTGGAGCTCCTCAGACGGGAAGTAGCGGGCTGAGCTGCCACCAGGCAGCAGCGCTGAGAAGGTGACGTTGAGGATAGTGACACCACTGTGTGCCACATCGGTATCATTCTGGACGTTGAAGATGAAGACGGCGTCGGGGCTCGTGGAGAGGATGGAGGCAACACCGCGGGCAAAGAGCGACAGCAGCGGCGAGAGAAAACGCTCCTGGGACATGTTCTCAAGCCGCACTGTGATGCTGCTGGTCAGCATGGCATCCGTGATGATGGTGACACGCAACGTGCACTGGGCATCAATGCTGTGGATGCCGTCTGTAGGGGTGAGAGAAGAGAAGATTAAAAGAAGAGGAGAGAAGAAAAGAGAAGAGAGGTGACACATTAGCCAATTTCGCTTGAGTGATTTCAAATGCTTCACTTCACTGCACCACAGAATAGCAATAGAACATGTTTTGACAGATATAAGAAGCTTGACAGATTCTTCTTTCTCTGAGTTTTCTCACAACATGTTTTCAAAGCATGTTTTCATAATCAAAATCACAGCCAGATGTTTTCTTTTAATACCGTGAACTCGTTGAAGTAGCTGGCACAAACTTTGCTTAAAGCTTGCTTCCTGTGGATTTCTTCTCAGATTGACCTGGACAACCAAATTGTCAAATCATAAACCTTAAGTCTAACTTCATGAAAACATGTCATATTCCATAATATTTACTTTTACTGACTTGGTACAATCCTTATTTAAACCAGATATCTCCTCCCCAAGCTTTTTTTAACATTATGTAATTTTGTGCCAACAGTCATAGGTGATTTTGCGAAAAAAATTCTTTCATTACATTAGATGGCGACAGCTAGAAAAAACACACTCTCTCTCTCACTCTCTCTACATGATTTCTCTCTCTGACATCTATGACCATTTCTGTCCTTCAGCCTAACAATCTTCTCCCTCTCATTATTGAGCCAGTCTTGAAATTCTTGAATTCCCCATTTCTCGCCAGCAGTTAAGGACATTGTACGCACAGTAATGAAGGCTACAAGGGGAAAATAGTACATCTGCTTAGTGGGTCACAGCAGGTCTGGCCCATTGTCCCTGTATTGTGTGGGCATTGTTAAGTCCTCTGTATGCCACTCTCTCATTCCTGTCAATCCAGCAGCATGGGAGCCTCCAACATGTGAAAGCAGTGCCTTATAATTGCCACACAAAGAGGACGTGTTTCCACTCTGTTACACTTTTCCCTCTCATACTGTCGGCCTGGCCAGACGTGCAGCAGCAGACACAACAAGACGCACCCTCTGATTGGGGCACCCATAAACACAACTTACCACTTACTGTACACACACACAATCGTCTGTGCGTCTCTGTACGCGTGCGCACACACACACACACAACAATGAAAATAGAGTAACAGCTGGTCATCTTGTGTCTTGACTGGGGTTTTTTTTTATACAGTCCATGGTCTTGAATAGTTGAATGGTTAATGGAAACAAGCTTTGCCTGGCAAGAATCAATACTACTAACTAAGGGAGTGAAACTAATGTGTGTCTGTATAAGCAGACAAGCAGAAAGTGATGCCTTTGACATACAGTGCTGGTCTCAGTGGACTAACAGGCCTTGGACTCCAACATTTAGGATACAATTTCTGTCACCTTGTTTTCCTCCGAAACCGACCAGCAGGAAATTCTTTGCTCTTGCCCAGAAAATTCCCAGTCATTTCCTCACCTGAGAGTTAACTATCCTGTCTTTTTCCAAAGGTCAGATGGAAAAGAAGAAACAAAATGTGGCTTTCTATTTGCCATGATACTGACAGAATGACTCACATTTTGTGTTTCACTCCATGAGATGAAAAAAAAAAGAATGGTTGCGTTACAGTACATTTTTGACTGTAATCTCCCTTCTAATTCAAACACAGTGGCAGCTAGACATATTTGGGACATTGTCTTTGTTTATTTTGGCAAGGCAAAGAATTATCTGTGTGAGACTGCATGGTACACAGGGCTAACTAGTTCACTTAGCCAGTATATATTTAGACACCTTCCAGCCATAATTCACTCTTAAAAACATTTATGGCACCTACAAAACAGAAAAATAATTAACCTAAGGTAAAATTAACTACTAAACAGTAGACTTTATCACTGTTTCTAAATATAATCTCTAACTTAACACAAAAAAACACTGGACATTTAATAAGACTGAGCAAATATGACCCACTTAACGTAACCTTTTTGTACCCACATAAATGTTACATCATCTGCAAAATCACATGTACTCATGTACTTGCATTACACAAACTCGGTCTTACAAATCTGTCAAAGCAAAACGTCATTAAACAAAACAGCAGTAAACAAGTTCTGAATGTGTTTGAGAAGCCTTATGTTACAAGTTCTTATTCCTGACCCTGATTTTGTACAGGTGTTAATTCCAGAAGATTTGATTTAAAAAAACAAACAAACTAGAGACCAATTAAAATATAGATGGCTGTCGCATTCCAAACAGTCCCCCAAAAAAGCAATTAAGGAACAATAAACTCCATTAAGCCTCTTTCTCTGAACACCCTGTTCCATATTTACCAAAGCAAGAGAGCATCCCTGTGTCGCGGTGTTCTCTTTCTGGGATGGAAGGAAGAATAGGTCTACTGTTATCAGCAGGCACCCATAAACAAACAAGCAGGCCGATAACCAGGCTGGACTGTTTCTAGTTATGTATTTCTGATGTGAAAACTTTAACAGCATTGGGATTATTACGGATGTTTGTCTGTGGCTAATCATAGGAAAAGCTCCAGCGTCAGTCATCATAAAATAGATATTTAAGGGTACAATCTCAAATATTCTTAAAATATTCTCAAATATTCCGGTCGGTTTTCTGAAATGGGATGTAACAGATGTTACATTCCACTCCAACACTGAAATACAAACAGAAGGCCTCTTTGACTGTCATTTAAAAACAATATAGTCTGTGCAACAGTCAGCCCCCTCTACTATCAATTTCCACATAGTATCCATAAGCAGCCACAAAAGCGTTGGCTGATATGACATCCTCTATTCAAATCAATTACAGTCAAGAAAGGTTGCAGAAATTCCAAGATGTACCTCATTTGCACTGTAGAGACTGTTAAAATAAGATCAAATTTAATGCTTGAACAAAACAGGAAAATACTGTGATGTTCATTTTCCCTTTAATAACAGACACGTGTGATATACTACTGTAAAACAGGAAGAAAGACATTAAATGCTTCCTGGAAACTCAGTGGCATTCAAGACAGGCATCTACGGTGAGGATTAGGTTCCAGCACTTTGGGAAAAGATTTGAAAGAGCTATGACTGACAGGAGCCATAGCAACATCATGGCTGCTTGGTGACCTAAATAGCACATGGAGTTGGGCCAGCTCCCTTCCATCACACAATGAGTAATGCAGAGAGACTGAGGGGCCAGTGAGTGCAACCCTGTGTGCATGACACCCAGCAACAAGTGGGGGAACCTCTTCCACAATATGACCAACAGAGGATCCCTTCTCACAGTCAAACAAAACATATTACTTAGAACATCCATTTCATGTGTATCAGATTAAGGAAAAGACTTTTACTCAACAACAAACTAATCTTCTGTACTTCTTGAACATCTTGACATACAGTTTGATATAACATAAAATACTTCTATTCATGATAAACACTTTAATCTCAAGCCAGAGAACACTTTTTTCCCCCAAAAGGTTTTTTGTAATGCTGACTTTTATGTGTCCTTAGGAATGGCAGTTCTTATCAAAAGAGGCTCTGTTTTCTTTTTGATCTTATTAGGGAGCTACACGTCATTTTCAGGAAGTAGTTCTAGTCTGATTTGCTGTCATCTCAAATGCTAAAAAAGTAATCTTCCTGCTCAGTGTTCAAATTTTGTCAAACTTTTGTTGTCTATTATCTTTGAGACATAATCCCTAACAGAAGTGTATCTTTTTTTGTCCAAGATACAAAATAAAACATCTGATGTATTGCTGTTTATTAAATAGCTGACAACAATAACAACAACAAGAAAACAGCATTAAAGGCCCTCCATTTAACACTTTTGCACTCACCAGAGAACAATGCATACAAGCAGTGTTCAAGTCACGAAGAGAAAACCCTAAATCATGTGCCTCTGAGAATCTGTAATAATTACCTTTTGGCAACAAATGTGCTTTGACTCCACTTTCCTCTCCTTTCCTTGACATGTGTTTTCAACACGAGCCACATTCCTTCCTAAGTCACATTAAGGCAATGGGCCCTGGACTATGGAATGTGGTAAGGTGCACCCACAGAGGTTAATGAAAGAGCCGTAAAAGTGCCAACATCGCGTCATTAAACTGACTATGTCCAACACCTAAAGGGCATTTAGAAATGCACTCTCCGCTTGTTTGTCAATGACGAGGTGATGAATGCAAAACACTGAGTCGGCTTCGGTGAGAGAGAAGTGAGGAGGTGGTGAGACAGGGGAGGCTTAGAATGAGAATGAGATAAAGAAAAGGGGTTGCTGCAGTGCAGAAAGAGATGCCTGTGTGTCTTCAAACATGCACTGCCTGCAAGGAGACGCCAGCTTTGATGTGGGTGAATATGAGGGGGTGTTCGTGGAAGTGAGTTGTGTGGGGGCGGGCTTTTTGGCTACCATGGGCAGAAAGTTTATGGCGCTTGCTGAAAAGTCCACTCCTGAGGGGATAAAAGGGAAAGTCGGGGTAGACATGGCACATCAAATTTATCCAAACTACAGGCCACAGCAGGTGAGGTGAAGTGCAGCAGTCTGGTAAAGTGAAAGTGATTTAGAGCCTCTGTGATGTGGGCAAAAAAAGTATTTTGATTCCTTGAACTATGAATGAAATAAAAGTATGAATAAAAGTATGTTGTTGATGAATGAACAAAAGCACAAATTAACATACTTTTATTCAATCATACCAATATCACAGAGGTCACTTTAGACCCTGATGAAATTTAAGTTGATCTATTTCGAAGAGCCACAATATTATCAATGATTTTCTACTTCTACTGACAAACCAAGCAAACACCTAATAGCTAATAAGTACTTGCAAGCTTTAGAGGAAATAATTCTGCATGTAGTAAAGACTGTTCAAAGATGTCCATTTCCAAGATGTGTTTTGTTTCTTGTGTCTCTGAAAAGATTCTTGAATTTCAAAGCCTGATTTGATTTCAAAGTGTCCATGATGTATGATAATGACACAGTAATGAGCATCTAATTAACAAGCTAGTACAAAACACAACTTGATAGTGAAGTAACACTGACTGCTGTAATAGAGCACAAAAGAATTAAAACTTTTAATAAAAATGACAGTTTGGAATCTGCGGCTCCAACCATTCTGTCTAGTCCTTCAATAACAGATTATTAACTAAGAATGAACTAAGTATTTGATATGTCTAAAATAGCTGCTCTTCTAGCAAGTGTTCCAGCAATATCTGCAATAACATGCTGTATAGTCACTAAGTGTTCAAAGGCTGATGATGGCAGTAAATACTGTCAGTAGAGCAAAGCAAACCTTTTGTCAGAACTCCTCAATTAGAGCCTCTCAGTAATTAGTTTAGGGTTAGGGCTTGTTTGTATGTACAATTGGTACACCCTTGAATAAAGGCTTAAATGTTGGACTGCAGTGGTACATACTGGCCCTCATGGTGATCAGCTATTTAATTGAGGTACATAGCTATTCATTCTTTTCTAGAGGTGAACAAGAATGACAAGCATGTGTTTTCATTCACAGGGACGCCTGTTCCTTCAACTGAACATTCTCAGCTTGTTCCCACACAACAAGGGTTTCTCAATAAAGACCCACAACATTTCAATAACCTAGACTGCCTTTACGGATCTCGAGTCTAAGCTCAGCCCAAGATTCAGAGGTGACTTAGGCAGATGCCTCTCCAAGTGATCCAAGCGAGTGATCCAAGTCAAAACAGCTCAATGATATGCTTACATTTTCTTTCTACAGACTACTTTTTGGTATCCCATGGCAACTGTCCTTTTTCAAGAGAATATGAAAAGCAGCCATTCAGAGGGAGGGCAGCTTAACTCAAGGCTAATGGGTTACTCAGGAAGAACAAAGGCTGCAACCGAACCCTGCAATCAACAGTAGTGGAAATGGAGAAAGAGATTAAGAACCAAATTCGAACCACAAGAGTGTTAAAAAGTTTATCACTGATGTGTACAATTCTTGTTGTTGTCGGTGGTGTGTGGTGTTCCTGTTGTATTGGGGGGAGGATGGGATGATGCAGGGAACTATAAAGCCAATACAAATGAGTGCTTGCCATGAGTGTGGGAACATGTGTGATGAAACCCTCTTCAAGTCCTCTCATGGTCCAGTGAAAAAGATGAGACAAGCCACAGATCCATGTCTGAGCCGGGAGCCGTCACCTCCAATGAGAAATGAAAGAAATTATGCTTCCTTGCTTTGCAGTCTCAGACACACAAACAGCTTTGTGGGTTTTTTTTTCTCTTTTTCTTTGACAGAAATCTCCGTGAGGACAATGTCTCTGCAGCTTCTTCTATTAAAAGAGCCCCCCTTATTCTGCCCCTCTCTCTCTCACTCTCTGCACCCCTCCCCCCACCGAACCCCCAACAGCACAAAAGGGGCCCGTGCTGCTCCCCTCCTGCTTCTCCTAAGAAAGTCGGAGGGCCTAAGCAAGCTTACGGTCGCCATGACGACGGGAGATGAGAGCCAAAACTTTCTCATTCTCGCCCCCCTGCCCTCCACATGCCTGTTTCCTTGAGTCAGCCCCCAACCAATTCTGACTGACACTTTCTCAGTTCCCCAAAAACTTCAGAGAGGAAATGAGGCTGGCCCAGTGACTTGTGATTGAAATGAGCCGCAATGTGGCCCAGCAGACTGTTGTTGGCCTCCCCTTACAAGTTAACCCCCTACCCCAACCATTCAGTCTCTTCACTCCGATTAAAATCTTTTTTTTCCATCACTATCTATTCCATGTTGCTATTAGCTTTCAGTGAGAAATCTTCTCTGCTGTATCCTCAAAACTGGTCCTTATTATTTGCAGTACTCTCCATCTCGATCATACCTGGCCACAAAACTAACAAAAGCACACAGTGAAAATTCAGAGCAACTTCCTGTACAGATAAGGCATATCAGAATGCGTGCTCACCGGGAGTGAAGCCCCCCATCAAAAGTGTTAGCAGAAAGACCCACAAGTTGTGTTGAAGAAATGCAATGCATATCATTTTACGTTATTAACTTCAATAACCACACATAAAAAATACGATCAGCGAAAATGTTCATAAACTAAATCAGCGTGTTAAGCATGTCAGAGTGCAGGTGGTACATAATGACGGGAATGAGAAAAACACAAAAACTTACCGTAAAAATGTAGCAAACATTTCACCCCACGTCAACTCTAATGAGTGAGAGATTTATGAGTGGTGAGTGACAAAGAAAACTATAGAGAAAAAAATGCTCGCCAGCCAGAAGGGGAATCCCCCTGCCTCCTCAGCAGTACCTGGCATGTGTCCCTGGGGGAGTAATGGAGGCTCATGCCGTAGCTAGTCTGAGGTCAAGTCTAGATATTCTTTGCTGCCTTCAGGATGAAAGTCAACACTAAGCAGACCCTAAAGGAGATAGCAACTTCTACATCAACAGGCCCAACACCAACCTACACTTAATACATAAATCTTTTATCTAGTATTCAGTGATCCAATTCCCATTCATCACAGGGTGGTTATCTGAGGACAAGTCACAGTATTTTAATGCAAATCATTTCATTTAGGTTAGTTTTTTAAGTAACTCATAAAACAGTACCCTTGTTACAATGTGTAGGCCTATCATGAACTACAGTATAGTAACTGTGTACCAAAGTGTGATTTTATGTTCTTTAATACACGTGTAATATGAAATGATCACTGGCAAGTACTGTAAGAAGCATTTCTTACACATGTACTATCAGAAGTATAGAAAATTCCATTATGTATAAATGTAAGTACATGGCATTACAATTTGGTATATGGATTGTTACATTGGTATGTATAGTATATAGATTCACTGCAACAATGCCACGGTAATATAAAGTGTCATTGTTTCTTGCTTCACACCCTTAGTGGGGAAGCTGCTGAGACTAACGAGCAGGGGGTCTTGTCTTTTGACTGAAGCGCCAGGCAGTGTTAGTGGCAGTGTTAGTGCCAGTGTTAGTGTTAGTATGCACTGGGGATTCAGAGACAGGAGGCTGAGAGAGAGAGAGAGTGCAGGGGCTCACAGGAAGAGCAAGGAGTGTGTGCAAGGTTTGGGTGTTTGGGGTGGAGTGGGGGTTGGGGTGGGGTAGAGATGGTATTTGGCACAGCCTTCCATTTCATTAAGATGGGCACATGGCAGCTGCTCGGAAAGCTTTAGTATGGAATGTATCAAGGCTGGAGGGCAAGGCACATATTAATTCATAATTGGCATGGTGAGGCTCACCATGGGCTGAAACATGAAGTAATGACAGTTGCATGGAAAATGGGGGAAACACAGGGGGAAAGCCCTGATACTATTGTTTGTGTACTGAGAACAGAAAGCAAAGGCATGTGCTGCCATTAACTGCATACACTAGGGCTCACAATTAATAGACGATTACTTAATTGTTATCTTTTGGACTCTCAAATTTTCCTGGAGAGAAAAGTCCCAGGCACCCAACAGCTAAAACAAGGGCGAGATTACATTTATTAATCATTCCAATGTCAATTCTTGATTGATTTTGCCAGGCTCTTGCTCTCATTTCTTATTGTATACAGCTATGAGGGCTCCATTTTAAACCTTTTCATAACCTGTGATACTTTGCTTAGAAACAACTTGTTAAGAGGCCAGTCTGTTACAGTGAAGGTCAGGTTTCATTAAATTTTCCAGAATATTTGTTGTTGTATGTTTATCTTTCCTGAATGATTAGCTACCTTGATGATTATTAGGTTACATATGGCATTGCAACATTTAGCTGTACTGGATAAGAAGTAAGATTATTTTAAAACTATTCACTCTGCCAGAATGGTGCCTGTGTGGATTCCCAAATGTAATTTTTAGATTCCTGAATGCAATCACTGAACAGTGCCGCACAGCCCGCAGCAATGAAAGCACCACACCATAAGGGCCTATTTTTCAGAACCCCCTTCCAAGTGTGTAGGATGTTTAGTATATAGATTCCATTGTACACGTCTGAAGTAGGATACGTTCAGTTAATGCAATCACATAAGTGAGCATTCTGTTCATTAGTCTTGAATGAACACTGTTGCGCAGCCCACAGTAATGAAAGCACCACACCATAAGGGCCTATTTTTCATTACCCCCTTCCAAGTTTGTAGGATGTTTAGTATATAGATTGCATTGTGCATGTCTGAAGTAGGATGCGTTCAGTAAATGCAATCACATAAATGAGAATTCTGTTCACTAGTCTTGAATGAATGTGATGAATGGTGAATGAATAAGATACAGGTACAGTTACCAGTCATTGTCAGAGAACAGACATGTCCTCTGGTCCTGGTTAGCATATCATAAGACACTGCATACATGCACCGCCATGGTTCTTTCAGTCACCTCATCTCAGCCTATTCACATTTAGTGTATGTCAGACATTCCTTTGATACTCAGAGCATGTCACCATCCTCTAAAGGAGCCTTATTGCCAATGACAGCTCAATGAACAACTGAGACCAGCAAGCCTCAGGTAATGCCTGGACACTCAGGGGCCCATGTGCTCAGATAACCCAAGTCAGAGCTCCCATTTCAGACACTATAATGTTTATCACTCAACTCTTCCATCTCTTAGGATGTGTATCTGTACAGATATGTATGTGCGACACACTGAAAATACGTCTTTGCGCAAATCCAACAGCATGTTGAACACTACATTAGGACATCTGGAGTTGGTTATTAAACATTCTGGGTAGAGACGTATTGACCTTGATCTTTAGACACACTTAAGGGACACTTAAGGACTCTTCAGGATCACAGGCATACAGTAAATGCTGCACAGTATGTGCAAATAAAAGTTGTCCGAACATGACACAATACACAAGGATAGCTCCAGAAAATCAGCTTAATGGAGCTTCCTCTCCAAGCACTTGAGGCCATTGAGGTTATTACATGGAGGTTATTTGTCTGGACGCTAAGCAACAGCACATGCCATTGGTTATTTCCTCCAATTAGATTACGGGTGGCAGCGGCATGGACAACTCTAGGGGAATGAAATGTGGGAATGTAAGGGGCAGCCTGCAAATCTACAGCTAACTCCAATGCAGGTAGCACAAGAGACAGCAAGAAATCCTCTACTTCCTCAGTTGTCTTTCAGGGTTCATGGAGCATCACGGGTGTGCCAGAAAAATTTTAAATAAAGTCATATCAGTCATGTCATTTTGGATGAGCAGTAGCTGCCCAAATCCTCAGCCATTTTATCTCATCATAAATCTGGCATTCAATCAATCCTGAGTCACAAGCTAGAGTTACATGCCGTCAAATGTATATCTGCCTGAAGCTGTGGTTGAACAATTAGCTTGGAAAGAATTGGCAAGTCAAGTCACGTTCTGAGCTTTTGTGTGTGAAAGTGTCTGAAATACTGGAAATGGCAATTTGAGAGAAAATTCAGGTTGACAGCTTATCAATCACTACGAACATAGATCTAAAGTTCAAGCTGCAGGCTATATCTTTAAAACACTGCAGATCACAGGCAATCATACACATCTGTGAGGAGGTAAAAGATTTTCTTTGCTCTGCATTCTCTTACTTCAGGCTACTAGGATGGCTACTGAGATTCTGTAAAACCACAACACCAGTGTTTTTTACAATGACATGGTGTCAACACCATTTTATGGCTTATGTGAGGAAGCAACAAAACTGCTAAACAGCGTCTTTTTTTTCCTGAGACAAAACACTGCTGTTCTAACATGTGTAATCCTCATAATATGACAGTGGTCTTAGCATTGCAGTGAAATTAGACTGCCCGACCGAGCCATTTAACATTATGTTTGTTTTTCTCTTTTTTCTATAGTGAACCACACCATAAATCTGTCTCAATAGCCAATTAAAGTCACTGACCCACAAAAGCACTCTGGCTTGGTTAATGTGATCATGCTAGTGCTCAACAAGAGAGGGTAACTGCTCTGGGCTTTCTGAGAGCTGCCGGAGAAGTGCTGTAAAAAAGTGCTGATTTAAAACAATGATGACGGGAAGTGATGACAGTGAGTACAACCAGTCGTCTGCATCAGAGACTGTGGTAAAATCTCTAAAAACCCAAAACAAAAGAAGCTTGACACCAGTCCACATACCCCCAGCAAACCTGCTCTCTCAGTTTACCTTTTCTTTCTCAAACAGGATCAGGAATTAAAAAGAATGAAAAGTTAACAGACTGACATACAGATGTGGTATCTGACCTAAATGCTCAAGGCATGACACACTTGACATACCAAGAAGAGGACAGCATCAATTAATACTCTGAGTGGGCTTGTCAGGGCAACAGGTAAATCAGGGAGATAAGAGGAGCCTCACCTGTCACAGACACCCTCATGGTGGCTTCCAGAGGCCGGTTGTTGTCAAGATCCCTGCTCAGCTTCAGCTCTCCTGTGTTCTGGTCCAAAAGCAGCAAATTCAGCTCATTACCCTCCACAAATGTGTAGACCAACTTATCAGACACATCTGGGTCGTGCGCCGGGACCTTTCCAATAACTCCAGAGGGGAAACTGTTTGACTTGTTGGTGACATAGTTATTGAAGATGATCTCAAAGTCTTGCAGCACGGGGGCGTTGTCATTGACGTCCATCAGACGAACGTGCACAATGGCTCGGCTAACGAGAGGTGCAGACGTGGCCTGAACTACAATCACATACTCCACCTTGGACTCATAATCCAGATCGGTGAGTGCAATCAAATCTCCACTGAATATGTCCAGCTGGAACACCTCCGGGACGTTGCCCTCCACGATCTGATACATGATCTGGGCATTGGTTCCCTCATCTGGATCTGTTGCTGTAATCCGGGCCACTGTGGATCCCACTGCACTGTTTTCCTCCACGAAAATGAAAAGCTCGTCTTTCTCGAACACTGGCGCGTTATCGTTGATGTCAAGCACTGATACCTGAATATCCACGGCTGCCTTCAAGGGTGGGACCCCTTTATCCACAGCAAAGGCCTTCAGGGCATATACAGGGACGTTCTCTCTGTCAAGCTTGCGTGCTGTTCTGATGATACCAGAGTAGGGCTCGATGAAGAAATCCCCATCACCATCCTCTCCACCCTGGAAGGTGTAGCTCACCCTTCCATTGGACCCCGAGTCCCGGTCGGAGGCAGAAATCTGGAGGACACTAGTGTACACTGGAGCATCTTCTAACACTGTGCCCTGGTATATATCCCTCACAAACTGTGGTGTGTTGTCATTGGCATCCAGCACGATGATCTCCACATAGGTTGTGTCTGACTTCTGAGGAATGCCATTATCGCGAGCTATGATGGCCAGCGTGTACGATGCCTGGTCTTCATAGTCTATCTCTGTGAGGGTGGTGATGGCCCCTGTGTCAGGGTGGATCTTAAACTGGGGCACATTGTCCTCCATGACATAGGTGATCCGGGCATTCTCCCCTGTGTCCTCATCTGTGGCACTTATTACCACCACAGTGGAGCCAACAGGTCGGTCCTCACTGACCAGGACTTGGTAGTTTGCACTCTGGAAAACAGGTCGATGAGTATTTGCATCTGTCACATTAATAAACACTTGGGCCGTGTCCTGGCGTGTGCCATCAGAAGCCGTCACGGACAAGACATACTGTCGCTCTTGTTTATAGTCCAGGGGCAGAGCCAGCGAGATGAGCCCGCCCCCGCTCTGGCTGATGATAGCAAACCTGTTCCTAGTGTTCCCACTTGAGATCTGATAAGTCACCACGCTGTTCACGTCCCGATCGATGGCCATCACAGTCACCACGCTGGTCCCTACCACAGCGTCCTCGTTAATCTTCAAAGAGTACACTTTCTGAGTGAAGGTCGGAACATTGTCGTTCACATCCAGCACGGTCACGCTCACACTGGCTGAGGAGGACATCACAGGCACCCCATGATCCCTCGCTTCAACACCAAACGTATAGAACTCTGTGGTCTCTCTGTCCAATTCAGCACACACTGTAACCCAGCCTGTGCTGTTGTTGATGGTGAACGGGAAGCCAGGCTGCATGTCCGTCAGTCTGTACTCCAGGTGAGCATTACTACCCGAGTCTCCATCAATTGCTTGAATGTGAATCACAGAGTAGCCAATTGCCACATTCTCTAACACAGAAGCTTGGAATGGTGTGCTGACAAACATGGGGGCATTATCATTGACATCCACCACTTGAACCACAACCAGGCCAGTGCTGTTTATCAGCGGTGGCCGTCCCCCATCCTGTGCCTTTATGCGTAAGGTGTACTCTCTCATTGTCTCATAATCCAGAGGGCTGATGACATCTATTGCCCCAGTTGGAGAGTGGATGTAAAACTGGCCCCTCACATTGCCACTGATGATGCTGTAGTGGACTTTAGCATTGTTTCCTTTATCATTGTCCGTGGCTTTCACGAGAGCCACTTGAGTGTTGACTTGAATGTTTTCTTGCACGTGCACAACATAGCGTTTCTCAGTAAACTGGGGATAGTTGTCATTCTCATCTTCTACCGAGATGTGCACAGTGGCTGTAGCACTGCGTGGTCCAGGGTCTTTGCCCTGGTCATTGGCCTCGACTATTAATTTGTATTGGGACGCTTTTTCCCGATCTGGGCGAATTGTTGTTTTCACCAGCCCATTCCTGGGATCTATTTCAAATCCTTCATCCAGGCTTTCCTCGTTCACGATTTTGTAAACCATGTTCGCGTTTGACGGCGCGTCACCATCTGTTGCCCTAATTGTCATGACCTCAAACCCCACCTCAACATTTTCACGTATGCTGACTCTGTACTCAGACTGTTCAAACACAGGACTGTGGTCGTTCGTATCGCTAACTGTTATAGTCAGATAGGCAGTAGCGAATCTTTTGGGGATCCCGGAGTCAGTTGCAGTGACTTTGAAAACATGTGTATCTTTTACCTCTCGGTCCAGGGGTTGTAAAGTTGTCACGCTACCGGTCTGTGAGTTGATCTGAAAGTAATCATTGGACCTACTGTCAAAAAGGGCCTCCATGTCATAGTCAACTTTCCCCGCATCTCCATCGTCTGCATCTAGTGCTTTCAGCGTTATCACACGAGTTCCCGAGGGTTCGTTCTCTGGGACAGACACTTGGTAGTTGGGCAGTTGAAACTGTGGAGCTGTGTTCACATTTCTCTTTTTACGTTTGGTCCATAAATCCTCCAGAGCGTCTCCCATGAGCAACCCCTGCTTCGTTTTAAGTCTAATTCTTATTTTTAAACGCACGAAAAAGTCCGTGTTCAAGGAGTTGCGCACGTTGCAGAAAAAGTCAACGTCTTTACGCTCTTTGTGATGAAAACAGTTATCCACACTAACATGTTCACTACCTGCTTTAACTACGGTTTTTAAGTCTTTTTCCAAACATATGGAATGAGTGAAATGCAAACCTCGGTTAGCCACGGGAAAGTATGTATTTATATCCAAAAGCAAATCATCTATGGATAAGCATGGGGACGTCCATCTCTCCACTCCGAAAGATATAAAAGCGTCCGGCGTCAGGTTCTTTCTTTTATATTTGATAAAACAATCCTGTCCATGCACATATGCATTGAGGTGGGTTAACACAAATTTGTCAGATGTTGAAGAAGTACTTTTGAAATACAGTGGCACTGGGTTCCTCTGCAAGTGCGCGCAAATAACTTTTTTCGAGAGAGTCAATAATCCATTATTTCGCCCTAATTTTAAGAAGTGTGATGCATATCTGGGCGTTAATGTCCTGACAATTTTATAACTCCATCCAGGTCCAAGAGATAAATTAGCCAACAAGGATCCCGATTGTAAAGTCTCTGAAACGTGTAAATCAAAGCACCCGCATAAAGTAACTTGGAGGAAAAAACTCAACCATAACCACTTTCTTTGCAATCCCATGGTTTTGGCTTCATGAAGTCCTCATAAGTGTAACCGTTGCTTTATCTTTGTATTCCACATTGCTCCGTGCAATCCTGCTCCATGCTGGAGGCTGAATGTGAAACCGACGGGACAAATCTAAGAGCGTCGTCACATTCTTCCCCCGTTAAGTTTCAAATTGGTCCAAAATGGCTCCGTAACTCCACTCCCCCAGGCGTAATTTGCATGAACCTGCTTGTGGTCTGTGAACAATGCGTGAGAGACCTCCCCATACGGATCCAACCAACGAAGATTTATCCCGTCCTTTTTTTGAAAAAAACTTCATTTGATCGTTATCTAATGTCTTGGAAAATTGAGAGCAATGCGGTGCATCTTGTAGACCCAATGCAATTTATTAAGAATCTAATTTTGGCGCATAAGCGATATACTTCTATGGTTAATCTAATAGACTAGAAATGATCATTTCGGTACTTAGTTCAGCAGTTTGACTGAATTGTAAACTTCCAGGTCATGTGGAAAGGGGTAACCTAAACGCTTAATGCCCAAATATTAGGCCAAAGGCAACAATTCAAAAAGCATGGTTTAGCTTATGTGTTCCAGTTGATCTACAATTGGATTGATTCATAAAGAAAAATCCTCTTGCACAATATTCTTGCTCTGTACAGTAGCTTATTTGCAAAAAGAAAAAACGTGTGATCATTTTAAAGACCCAATTTACAGTAACCTTAGCCCACATCTCCCTCTTGTGGTTGTAAACGCTTTCTGTTAAAATTATGTTAGGGGTTATGATTACCTCTACTGATTAGACTCATGCATGAGGCATGAGGCAGCCGACTCCATCCAAAACTTTACATTTTTGTGCACTCAGAATCCACCAATCAACCAAGTCTTTTTCTAATAGACTCAGGATATGTCAAATGGAAACAGTATTGCAGAATGTAGCATAGCAGATTTTGATAACGATGGGGTTGCATTAGCTTGCTTGAAAGCTTTAGCAACCTTTATGGTCACTTGTCTCTACACCTGCAAGTAATGTAGTATAAGATGGAAAATATTTCTTTCTTATTTTAATGTGTCTGTTGCACACTGAACATTTAAGTGTCAATACAAAACACAACATCCCAGCTGCACTAAACATAAAAGCAAGAGAACCTTTCATGATATCTTAACATTTATTTGTACATTCAGAGAAATCAAAGCAACAACAATGTAGACATACACAGACACACAACAAATAAAATTAAGGCTGTACCTGCAATAATGTTGAAATTGTTCACATTAAAATATTGCACTGACAGTACAGTAATCTGCATCTTTGTTAAAAAGTGAACGCCATTATGTCAAGGTAAAAGCCTCCGCATCTTCTTACTGTATTTTTTTTCTCTCCGGGACTTCTTGATCAAATAAGAGTTCTAATTATTTCCTGTATTCCAGTTAGAAGGACAGGTCAATCAGTGGAGCCTCTTTCACATTTTCCTTCTTGTCCTCTGGACTCCATTTTATGAGTGGTGAGCTGAGGTCAATTAACTGTAAAGGAAACAGGTGAACAGCAAAAAAAATCAGCAGAGAGAAGGAAAGGAAATGGAGCAATGCATATTGTACCAGTGAACACTATACCAGAGCATATTGTTTTGTGTAGTTCTCGCAGAATACCTTTTGAGTTTTGAGTCATTGCATAACATTGCATTTCATACAGTACAAGAGTGAGGCATTGCAGAAAAGCAGGACCAAAGCATGCTAAAGTGGGAGCAGCATGTGCCCAAAAAACGACCAAAATCCTGCATGTTTTTATTTGTTTGTTTGTTTTTCCCCCCAGAGAGCACTAGGGGGATGGGCCAACTACTTCTGATGGGTTTTGGTTGGTCTCTGGTTCAAATATAACAAGTTGTTTTGATATTGCTCTGGTAGTGTAAAAAGCCATTTAAGAACTATATTACAACCCCCAGAGGAACCAATTAGTGCTGGCCATGTTTGCTCATTCCTATTCCCTGACATAGCATTGGAGTGAAGCAGCGAGACAGACACCACCTCCTGACCAGAGGCACACCCCCACCTGCTCTCCACTGGGCTTGACTGAGGCTGTCCTGATGAGATCAGGGGTGTTAGACAGGTCAATAAGAGGCTTCTCTTCAGGGGTTAACTCAGGAGCAGGGAGATCCATCAGAAGAACCTACACAAAACACACAGGTATAACAATAAGCATAATCACATAATCAAGTTCAAATGACAAAATCTTAACATTGAGATCAGTTCTACTGTGTTCAAAAAAAGGAGACAATTTGTACAACCAAGAGTTTTTCCAATACCGTGTGGCCAATGGACATCTACAACATTTGATTAAATTTGACACAGTTGATTAGATTAGAATTATGGTGTTTGCCTCAGTCAATGGACTGCTAACCCAAACTTCCTTTTGACATATAAATGAGGAAATACCAAGTTATACCAAGATGCCAAGACCTGGTACCATAGCAAAATCTGTTCCATATCTGCTTCATCAGGGCTGGGCTGGTTACACTTATTAAAATAACTAAAGGGTAAAATAGTGTGGCTAGAAGTGTCCAATAGTACCTCAGTCATCTTCTGACCCTTGGTTAGGTCAAGCTGAGTTTGGTCATTGGCCTTGTTCTTCTCTGGAACTGACTGTGGTTCAATGTTCACCAGAAGGGGTTCGACCGGCTTGCTGACCGGCTCAGAGGCCTTAGGGGCAGTGGGTGGAGTCGCCTCGGACTCGGTCTTGGTCTCTGTCTCTGTTCTCAGGGAGAAAACAAGGGAGCAGGTTTCAGACCTGTCTCTACCAGCTGGCTCCACAGAGCAGGACAGAGTCTCTGCCTCCTTAGCCTCCTGGGGCTCCACCTGAACCTCCTCCACTTGGGACGGACTTTAAAGGGTAAAGGGGAAAAAAAAATCATAATGTTAAGGCAAACCTTTCTACCAAAACTTTATTACCTACAGCAAGAAACTAATGCATGATTTTGTTTTGATATGGAAAGAAAAAAAAATGACCAAAGCTGTTACAATCAAAACCGTCAAACTTTGAGAACAGTACAATGTAATGGACGCTCCATGTCAAGCTCTTCCTTTTGTGAATCTGGCACCCACCTCTTGACAAAAGCCTTCCTGGAGAGAGCAGGCTTGGCACAACTCTTGGGCGTCTGTATGGGGACACTAGAAACACAGCGGGCACTTGGGGTCGGCAGCGCAGACAGTCGTCTCATCTTGGATGCAGGCAATAACTTATCTCTGCCAGCAGAGGGTGTGTGGAGTCCACCAGAAGGTCCACCCTTCTGAGTTAAACTGAGGACAGAGGTTACACTCACTACTACCGTACTGTACACAGTACTGCACATTCTATTTTCCAGTGGCATTAGGCAAATATTAAGACTGTCCCTTTTATCATTTGAAAACGTGTACTTCAGAATTGTATTTTTCATTTGGTTTATAAAATTCATTCTTTCATGGTGCAACAATTAATGTTTGGGAGCACATCCTCATTTCTTTCAGTATTGTAAACGTAACAGTATTACAGGATGGTGACAAGTCTGCAAACAGCTTAGCAAACAGGGCTCATGGAAATGTTCTGCATTGTAGAAACAAAATGTCAGATGAAATTTACCTTTCCATACTGCAAGCGGACATTAAGCGCTTGGGCTTCATAATCCTTTGGCCATCAGGGGATGCAAATGCTGGAAGAGAAATTGCAAGTCAATGACAACCAGAAGCCTTTTAAAGCACACCAGGCAAGCCTGTGATTTTCTACCTATGTCTATTTTATTTTAAATTAGCAACAAGGCTGTAAATTCTAAACAATACATGTGGGTTTGTTTGTAAACCTAAGAATAAGAACCAGCGGATGGACAGACGGACTGGTTACCTTCTGATCGACTCACTCCCTTAGAGGGATTTGTAGGGGTTGCACTAACAAGTCCAGTTGGTCTGGAGGTGGCTTGAACACTGGAAGAGGGTGCTATGCTCCGTCTAGCTGGTGTTTGGCGCGGAGTAGGGACAGGGGTAGGGTCCGGTTTCTTACAAGGAGTGGACTTGACTGGTCGGCTGAGTGGTTCTGAGGGCTTGCGGTTCTGGACAGAGATGGACCTGCGGCCTGCCAGGGCGGGTTCTGGGGCTCGACTCATGACAGATGAGCGACGGGACTTGGCGGCAGCAGCAGGGACAGCGGGACCAGCAGGGGCACAGAGGCCACTGGAGTTTAGTGATGAATTCAACTTAGCTGAAGAAGGAGCAGACATGACAGCAACAATGAACCACAGTGGCAACACACATGTAAACATTAAATTGACAGTCATTAACATGCTTTAACTGAAGGCATTGTATTAGCATGATTTGAAAGAGCATTTCTTTTTTTGTTAGCAGCTAAACAACTAACTCCCAAAAGTTTAAATATCAATCAGATCTATATCAAGGTTTATCACACAACTGTCGCAACATAGCTTTGAAGCACCAGGGTAATGTTCCTCTTTTATTTAAAACTGCTCTGTGCTGTGTTCACTCATTTACTCAGCAGTTCACTTTAGCTGAAAAATCAAGCTAGGTCTGTGCACTTTTACAAATGCTTTCAGTTTAATTTTAGTTTTTTTCTTCTATACTCCCAATAAGCAATCTTATACAAGCTTATGTTTGTGTTCAGCAAAAAAAAAAAAAAAATTTCAAATTTTTCAATAAGACACAATAATAAGCCTATCTGATTAAAATCTTCCCAATTGATAATGGTCATAAGAGATGAAGAACAGCATTAACGGGAGAGCTGTTACCTTTGGGCATGGGAGAGACAGTGATACTTGAGTTGATGCTGGATACCGAGGAGGAAGAGGATGACGTGTTTCTTCTTCTGTCCACCACCCTGTGAGTCTGAATGACAGGAGCCTTGACTGTGGATGGTCTTCGAAGCACAGGCTGAGAGAATATGAAACACCGTATGTAGTGAGCCTACATGTATGTGATCTAACAGGGCAAATTGCATGTTGTGTTGTGGTACTTGTAGTTTGAAGAGATATTTTTAAGTGTAATGTTTAATTTTTTAAATAAAATTAAAACAATTTTAAACAAGACCCAATAGTTTCAAACCTATAATTATCAAAAAATGGCTACCAGCATTATACATGGCTTACCAAACTTTCATTGCAAAACACCTTCAAGAGAACATAAGTTTGTACTGCCACTGAGTATAATGTACATGTAATACCTTGCTTGGGGGAGCAATACTTCTCTTTCCAGTCAGGCTGTTGTTGAGTGAGGTGTCACTGATGTCTGAGTTGACACTAGCCGAGTCTGACAGGAGATCTTCAGTGGAGCCCATTCTAGTGGAGGCTCTGCAGCTCATACTACGTCTTGAACCCAGGTTTCCCTGAATAGGAAGCACACATTAAAATACACACATATATATATATATAGTAAAATATGTTCAGAAAGAAAATAATAATTGAAAGTGAATTAGATTAGGTTACCTTTCAAAACAAACATATCATTTCAGTTTTCAACAAAATACCAAAACTTATTCATGATCACTTATCCCATACATGTGAAGAAAAAATATCATTCTCTACTATGCTCATGGCAAAAGACGTAATGAAACACATTTGATAAAATAGGGACTCAACATAGACTCACTCTGGTTGGAGGCTGAAGCTTGCTTTTGTCAGGAGGTGCAGGCCTCATTTTAACCGGGGTCTGTGTAGCTGCTGGGAGGGTTGGTTTGCTGGGCAGCACACTCCTGGGCCCAGCCAGCCCAGCCTTGCTCCTGAGCGTCATCTTGGGCTGAGGCAGAGCACCTGGCTGCCTGACAGGACTGGAGGTGCTCTGCCGTGGTTTACCAGTGGCAGTGGCAGTACTAGCACCTGGCCCCTTAGCCTTCATCAGACGCTGCTGAATGGCAGGTGGGAGTTGCTTCAGCGGACTGTCCTGAATGCAGAATGTCTCCCTTTTGATGGGGCTCAGCCTAGGTTTGGCGACACTGTCTGTTTTGAATCTCTCTGCAGCTGGTGTAAATTCTGTCTCTTCCATGCAAGTGTTCTGGGATGTGGATGATCCATGCAAGTTGCTGTCTAAGTGGCTGACAACCAACTGGGCCTCTTTGCTGATCTCCTCAAAGTTGTCCACTGTGAGAGCACTCCAGCAGGGCTCTTCCCCCAGCGAGGGACCACTACTGAGACTGTCCTTCACACGGGCCTCCACACCAACAGCAATGCACCTCTCCTTGTGCCGAATTGGACCAACAAAGACTTCGTCATCCTCATCTCCTTTTGAACTGGGCATAAAAGGGTTCTTTATTATGATGGCTGATTTATTTGCAAAAGAATAAATTCATGTTAGTACCTTTTGCTGGCATTTCTAACAGGGATTGCAAATGACAATAGGTAAGGAGGGCCAAAAAGCAATACCTTGCAGGTGAAAGTGAAATGTCAAAATCAAATTTCTCATCGGCCACGGACACGAAGTCTAAAAAAAAAAAAAAAAAAGAGTTAAAGAAAAGCACTGCATGTTACCTCTTTTGCATAATCTGAGATGCATGTAGGACTACCTAACACGAAAAAACAAAATGGACAGCAACCAACTTCATAATGATCATAATGACTACTCACCTTGTTCGTCCAGGGCAGCCATAATACGACAATAGCCAGCCAAGGGCTGAAAAGAAATACAACCTAAAATAAACATATAAATATGGGTGAACAACGTAAAATTTTTCTTTTAATTACTGTGAGCTAAAGTTAACCAAGCAAACACATGACGTTAACGTCAAAGGTCTCTGATCATAACAGTAACTTTACAAGCTGCGTCGAAGAAAACAAAGTTTAGCGTAACATACAACTTTGAATGCAACCTCAACGTAGAGGTCCAAATAACAAATTTCCGATACTATAGTCAAGTTCGTGAGAAACATGCATCGTAAAATGACCCGCTACCGTTGACGTTAGTTAATGATTCGCTTTAGCTATTGCTAGGCTATCTTGGGAGAATCAAATGCGGTTAGTTAAGGTCAACTGAAAAGCTTTTTAAACAAACTTGCGGTGCATTTCGAAAAGAGAACGTGCAAAGTAACGTGGATCTACTTACCTAGACTGTTAATAATGTTTTACGGCTGGAGAAGAATTTGGCATTCAAATACTTGCTGCAACGATTTATCCTGTAGACTATGCGTTGTTTTCTTAGCTTACCGATAGCACATTTCAAATTTCGTGACTGACGCCCAAGGATCACATGACCCAAATCGTGAAATCTTATTGGTAGGTAAAAAATTATTTTTCCGCTTTTGATCGTCACGTGACGTTGACGTATTGTTTATGTCAGAAAAGATGCGGCACAGCCAGTTTAAGTGAGGGCAGACCTAAATGGAGAAAGTTTGAGAATTTCCCTTACAATGAAACAATAACCCAAGTCTTTTGATAAAGAAAACATGGCAATTTGGATGATCTAAATATTAATCTTTTATTTCCAAAAAACATACACAACTGAACAACTTCCAACTGTAAACTGAATCACAAAACCATTTCCATTGCTCATGAAACAGACATGAATTACTTGCTTACCAAATATTAAGATAAAAAACATTAATCCATGAACAGATGGATAAACATTCATTTCTTGAACAGAAATTAAACTACAGAAAAACAAACAAAAATGACCAATAAATGTCAATGTTTCCTCTCTCTGTGGACGTTCTGAAAACTTCTCCCTGAACAAAATGTTTCAGCCCAGGGCTTGCACATAACGTCCCTTGAATTTGTAAGCAGCTGTCAATGCTTAAACACAACTGAACAATGTTTGGAATGCAGATATCTGTGCTTCACAACTGTCTCACAGAGACTAGCCCTGCTTACAAACAGAAGTATGAATATTGTTGGTGCTTCTACAAAAATACAAAGCATTTAACACATTCATATGTGTAGAGGCAATCCAAGTAGTGGTTTAATACAGCCAAATACCCCTGGTTTAGAATTAGACATCTGTGGTGCATATTGTGTTTGAGGTGTTAATTCTGTTAGAGTCAGAGGAGTAAAGAAGTTGTGTTTCTTTAATTTGTGATCAAAAAAAGATAAATTCCTAGTTTGAAAGTCATAAAAGAATCATTACTTGGACAATGTTGACCCTCTATCCCAGTTTTCATTGATTTCTTTGTGAAGTTATTTTATCTTTTTTACTATTAGTGCAAATAATTAAAACTATAAAAGTTTTGAGTTGGTAATTTTCCTCAGGATACTGGATTACTGAATTAAACACTTCCTTCACTTAATGAATTTCCAATCTTGAAACTTCAAAGTTGTCTACTAAAATATACATTTCAGAGAAAGGGCACTAACATTTCCAGTTGTTTAAACAGATCATGCCGTTCTTGGTCAACACTACCATGCTAGAGCTACTGTATAAATCTATAAAATAAATATCAAATACATGTTATAGGCAGAGTAGTGCAGATGTCTGTTTCCCTAAAATACAGCTGTTTCTAAAATACTGACCTAAATCTTCACTTTACACCATATTTGTACATCATGTTCCACCAACAATGAAAAAATATCTATATTTATGTAAACAAACGTGTAATAGGATGAACAATGAACAGTCAAAAGAAAACCAAACCCCATTTTAAGAGCTATACAAAGGGCATGATTTTCCACTTTCTGCACTCAGCAATCAATTTTCAAGGAATGTATTCAATAAATAACCTTTTTTAGCATATTTAGTTTTTCTATTTCATATGCACTATGCTGTATGTGCTGTATAAAAATCTGATGTTGCATGCACCTTTTAACACCTTGCATTTTCTCTCTGGCCGTCTGGCAGTCCACTGAAATCCAAACTCAGGGGCAACAGAATTTTCTAAACAATAATAATCCTGGGGCAATTGTGAGATCTGTGGAAAGGACTGTGAGGGGAAACAGTGAAAAAAACAATGGTTATCACGACTGCTGCACAAACACAGATAGAGGGTTCAGAGTGAAGTATGTGCTTAGTGCAGAAATCAAACACAGCCTCTAGAATGTTCCCCCAATGTCCTCTTCTGAGATGCAGAGGGAGGGTTTTGGAGAGACCTCCTATGTGTGTCTGTGTCCCTGGTTCAGAGTGAAGTCTCCAGGCTGTGCAAAGGGCTGCCAGGTGTGGGGGGGATGACAGCATCCTTATAGAGGTGCGGTAACCTCTCTGTGGCGTTATTGTTCTGGTTGGGTGAGGTGGGCAGCTTAGGCAAGGGAGGCACAGCATTTCGCTTGGTTGGAGCGGAGTCCTCCTCAAGGGTGATTTCATCAATAAGTGGGATCTGAGGCTCGGAGTCCTCTATGCGGAAGTCCGGGTGGGTCATGAAGTTGTGTATGGAGCTCCGGGATTCAGGGGTCTCCAGGCCCTCATAGGGAGACATAGTGTCACGGAATGCGTTGACAACACGGATCTGTTGGGGGAACAGGAGAGACAAAAAAATACTTTCTTGTTCATTTAATATGTAAAATTCAGAACATCATCAAAATGATCCTAAGCATCTTAATCATGGTCATAGCTATACGTGGGGTTTCCTGAGTGGAAGAGTTATGCCGTACCTGTGTCTGGATCCGGTTGAGGCCTCTGCACCACAACACTTGACCCCGCCGCAGTTCCATCTCAGCATGGTCAATCTCATCTAGGTCGTCCAACTCCTCCAGCTCCTCCTCAGGGATCTCATCTTTCTGTGTGCCATGGCCAGCTGTCTTCAGGAACTTCAGACGACTCGTTGGAATGGTGGAAATCAGCTGAAAGTGCAGAGCCATAGATCATAAACATAATGGTTGGACTTTTAATGATTGTTTTGATGATGGTTGGACTTTTAATGACAAGAGAGTGCTTATGCTTCTTTCTACTTAAAGCAAGTACTGTAGTATGTTGGGTATTTGAAGGACCATCTATGGAAAAGAATAGCCACAGAGCTAACTCACCTGACCCCAGAGAAGACAGCCAAAGCCTAGGAAGACACACCATAGCCACTGGTCTATGCTCAGACCCACACAGCTGAAAGGTTTCCCTCCAAACTGTACAATCACAATCTGTGAAACAAATAAAGGTGAGAGTACCAGTTGAGAAGCACACCAACCACCACATGATTGGACAACCTTCTGATAAATGTCAAAATGACTAGGTATTTCTGAACAACATTTTGTCATTTCACATTTGTAATAATTCTCACAGAAGGTCAGACTATGTAACTAGGCTTTGTTAATGTAAATGTTAAACACCAGACAGCTCTTTGTATACCTGGATGATAAATGTGCCGAAGACAATGGTGCAGAAGATAGCATTGTTGAATATTCCTTCAAACACATTGCGTTCGCCATGGATCTTGCGAGCATTTATCTCATTGAAGAGCTGCATCATGACAAAGGTGTTGAAGACTATGGTGTAGTGTTCTGAGGGAGGAGCGTGTAGAGGAGCATTCCGGCCATTGTCAATGTCAAAAATCTGCTCACCTGACAGGAGACAAAAGACAAAAACATGAGTGAATGGAAATGTTAGCGAGTGAAAGATTAATGACATTAAATCTGTATTTATAACCATTGTATATGTTAAATTCTTTTGTGACCATTGTTTTCTTAATGACGCTGTGGTAACTGCAGGGGGAGCAAAGCATTCTCTAAACATGCATATGCTCTAGAGGGGTAGTGTTTGTTCTAGTTGATTTGGCATGTATATTAACTTTGGCCTGACTGAAATTTTATTTGATCTGATCTTATTCAGAAGGGTTTGATAAAGATCTAGTTCTACAAATGAAGATTCAATTATTCTATTCAGTCCCACACAAATTCCATCCCCTGTATTGGCTTATAGACCCTTTCAACAGTATAAAACAGTGCGTTTTGTTAAACACTTGCTTTGCATGCACTGTGTAATTCCTGGAAATTGCAAATCTGAAAAAAAAAAACAATGCCCTAAATGTTCTGTATCCCAGACTACTTCCACAAAGTTTATATCACTTCAAACAGCTATATCAACTACGGATAAGTGTCCTTTTGGAATGTTAAAATGTAAACCCTTTGATTCTAACAGCTATGAGTCTAATAATCAAACTCCCTTGAGCCGGCCTACACATGACTTTACCAAAAATAATGTGCTGTATTTCAGTGAAAATTTAACAGTACTCAGCACTTATTGATCAGACAAATACTTAATGGACCCATCAAACAGCCAACCAGACCCAGAGGGCAACCAAATGATGAAGCCATATCCATATGCAATAGCAGCACAGAGTCAAAGGAGCAGATCCATTAGGTAATTCAGTTGTTATCAACATGAAAGGAAAAAGATGAATGTGTTTATGAAAAGGAACCTGATTTCAAAACCTATAGCACTACATGCATATCACTGGGTGTCAGCCATATGTCAGTCAAGGTTACTTGGAGCTAGGAGCTAGCAGATAAATATTTAAAATTGTGTTACTGAACAAAGCTGGCTATCATTTTAGAATCTTCCTGAAAGTTGAGAAAAACCCTAATTTAAAGAATACTGTATCATATGCATGGCTCTGTGACACTAGAATTAGCAAATGGACCAGCTATAGTGTCTGAGTCCAGCACCACACATAGGGGCCCATTTCCCAAAAGGGATCAGGATTCAAGTCCAATTTGGACTCTCCAAAAGCCATTCCCCATCTCTCACTCTTGCCCACTCACCTCTTCTTCACTCTTCACTTTGATCACTGGCTGTAGTTGTTCATCCAGTTAACTAAGTGCTTGTTTACATGTATCTAGATATTTTTCTAAACAGATATTTTTGTATCTGTTTGGGCCTTTTGTTTACACATAAATTGAGTTTTAGCCACCAGATTTTTCAAAATTCTAGATTCTGTGGTTCTCACAGTTAACTAAATCTTCTGTCCCAGCGAGGTGTCAGTTTGCAGTGCTCACCAGCGAACAGCAGAGTGAAGATGATGGTTAGCTGGTAGACAGCGTGACCAAGGATGTTCTTCATCATAGTGCGGGAGATGAGGGGCTTGTTGCGGCCGTAGGGCTTCCTCAGCAGCAAGGATTCTGTGGGCGGCTCCGTGGCCAGAGCCAGAGAGGCAAAGGTGTCCATGATGAGGTTGACCCATAGCATCTGCACGGCTTTCAATGGGGAGTCCTTACGGGGGAGAGAGACCAAGGTGTTAACAGCTTTCTGCTTATCCACTTAACTTAAATCAGACTGTAGAAGGTATGGAATAAGGTGGTAAATAAAAATGAAAAAAAGGATAAGAACTACTGTGCATCATATATATATATATATATATATATATATATATATATATATATACTGTGCATCAAATATATATATATATAGCGAGAGAGAGAGAGAGAGAGAGAGATTTGTCATCACCAAGGCTTGACCTATAAGCTAGTTAGGACAAACTATGGTTTGGGTTGTTAATAGATATGACTTGATAAAATGGCTTATTTCACAAAAAGCATTTACCATTACACAAAAATGTTTTCAGTTATAGGGCCCTATCATGCCGCGGCGCACTGTGCATTCGCGACATGCGCATGGCGTCATTACTATTCTGTGCCAGCGCATCGTTCATTTTTTCAGGAGAGGTGTGGTCTGGCGCAAAGCGTGCCAGATGCTATTATAAGGACGCAAAAATCCGCCAGCGACCAACAAAACCCTGGTCTGTCGTCAGTTGCGCATTGCTGAAAAGCTATTTTTGGGGCGCACAGAGCTTTGGGATATGAAAGCGTGCACAATGCGCGCACACCCTGCTTCTCTCATCAGCAGGAGCGCGCAGCAGGGTTTATACAAAAGTTTTTCATGTGGAGAAAATAAATTCAATTTCCATTAAGTCCCTGGAAATATGAAATATAAATGTACATCACATAATATATCACAATATTATTAATTTATAATATCGGTGGTGAGGGTAGATGCAGCGATATATTCTGCAGGCGTCAGCTCCACGCTGTCTGATGGACCTCCACCTCCCGTTTGTTTTTGATTTTTTCTTTGCGTTGAAAGCTTTTGTTTCCCCCGTCTTCTAACATCATTGTACCGCTTTCGGCGCTGTTCGGATGTTCGGATGTGCGGAGGACACAACTGAGGATATTTCCTCCCATACTTCCTTGACCCGTGGAGGTTTGTTGGGATTCTTTCCATCCCCGAAGATAACCTGTTCACGCGCTTTTACCTCACGCACTAGCAGATTGGTCTCCTCCATCGAAAAACGTCTTCCGGGTAAATTCGCCATCGTAATAGCAACACACCATGGAAAATGCGCCGCTGGCTTTTAAAGGGAATGAGAGTATAAATCCTGATTGGTTAATTGTATGTTACGCCCAAAACACACCCATGACTAATGAAGTACTTTAAGACCAACCCTTTTTGCGCCTGGCGCAATGTTCGCTTTTCCCGCTGTCAAAATACCAAATTGTGTCAGGAACGCCCCCAAAGCAACTTGCGCGACAGACTTTAGACAATGCGCATATGGTCGTGAAAATAGAGCCCATAATGTTTTGGCTACACCTCATTTTAGGCAACATTTATGTATAAGCCAGCTTCTTTCATAAGTAATGCTTTCATGCTTCAGAGCTTATGTATGTCTCCTCTAACAGGAGGCTTTGTAAAGAAAGCATTCTCCCATTCAACTCACTTGTGTGATGCAGGCCCCTGTGAAGGCTACTATCACAGCTACCACATTGACTGTCAGTTGGAACTGGAGGAATTTGGAGATGCTGTCATAGACATTTCTCCCCCACATCACAGCCTTGACAATACTGGAGAAATTGTCATCTGTCAGGATGATATCCGAGGCCTCTTTGGCCACATCTGTCCCAGCGATGCCCTGAAGAGACAAAGTGATAGTAAGACGTAGCAATACTTAAAAACAGACAAGTGCTATCAGCATCAAGTTGTTCCTGCGGGAGTTGAGTCATATCAATACACATCAACTATGACAAGAAGACAGATTTATGATATGACCTGTCATGGAGAATCATTCAAGAAGCAAGCAAATTCTTTATTGATGGGGCCTTCTAATTTAGGTCTGAGCTATGTTAGATGCTAGAAGCAGAGATGCTACATTTCTACCTTTTTTGTTTTTGACAAAACAATTTCGATATGACACACACCATTGCAAATCCAACGTCCGCTTTCTTCAGTGCAGGGCCATCATTGGTTCCATCACCTGTAACAGCCACTACTTGCCTTTGCTCAACAACCGTGCTATCAATTATACCTGTACAGAAAATCACAAAAGAGATTTTTCAACAGCTGCTAAATGTGCTTGAGCATAACTGCACACCGTCAAACACAGTAAGACTTACCCTTGACAAGCGTGTGTTTATCTGTTGGTGACGATCTGGCTAATACTCGCAGTTTTGGCCATATTTTATCAATGCGTTCCTGCTCAATCTACAATGGAATAAAAAATATGCTTGAGCCCCAGTGAAATAGCATAAACTGAAAATCAAATATTGTAAAAAAATTACAAACCTCTCCTAATTCATTCCGTATCCGCCTGTTAAATTCTTTGCCCTCAAGGCACAGGAAGTCATCGCCTGGATGTAGGATGCCGCATTTGGTGGCTATGGCTCGCGCGGTGTTAATGTTGTCTCCTGTCACCATGCGCACAGTGATACCAGCACGCTGGCACTTCTTAATTGCGTCAGGGACCTACTCAGCACAAAGGTATAAACAGAAACCCACACCCAGAACCCTCTTCAATAGGAGAGCAGGTGACAGGATCACATAGATAGCCAACATGGACTTAACTCTCTTATGGGAAGATGCACCTACAGGAGCATTTAAGAGAAATTCTATGGAATAAGCAACAATACAGCCTTGCACTTTGTCCAAACACCTGACATATTTAAATTATGTCATCATTATAACATCACAATCAGTCCACTTGTAGAACATTACATTTACCAGACGCTTTTATCCAAAGCGACTTACATTTTGTCAACTATTAGTTGTTCAGGGCCAGTCTCCCTTAGAACAACTTAGGGTTAAGTGCCTTGCTCAAGGGCACAACGGTGGCAACTGGGATTTGAACCCATAACTTTTTCAAGGCTACTTGCACGCTAGCCAGGTTCCTTAACCGCTACATTACCACTGTCCTATACAAGGACCTGTAAACCAGTGATCTCACCTCCGGCCTTACTGGGTCCTCAATGCCCACCACACAAATGCAGGTGAGGGCGGTGAGAATGTCGTTCTCATTGTCCCAGTCTGGTTCTCCCTCTGAGGCAGGGAAGTCCCTGTAGGCCAGGCAGATGGTGCGCAGGCCTTCAGAGGCCATGGGCTCAATCACCTTCTTCACCATGTCATCTCGATCCCTGGGCTTAAATGCTTTGGCCTCCCCAGCGGCCGTCAAGGTTCTACAACACCTAAACACAATTGGGATTTTTGGAAGTGTCAGGCCTGCCTTTTTGTAAAATATTGCTATTTTAATCAACACTAAAAGCTCTCGCAAAGACTGGTGGCTTACTTTTTCAGTAGGATTTCCGACGCTCCTTTGCTGAACATACGGTATCCACCATCATACTGCTTAATGACGGTGCTCATGGACTTGCGGACAGAGTTGAAGGTGTAGACCTTGTACAGTTTCTCCTCGGGATACTCATTGCGGATGGGTTGGTAGTCTCGTCGTAGGTCCATGACGAGCCCCAGCAAGGCACATTCGGTCTTGTTCCCCACTTGGCGCGGTAATCCACCCTCCTTCTCTGGAGACTGGGGACAAACAAGCACTATTTGCTTTTACCACAGTGGTGCACTCCCCAAGGGATATGCAGACATAGCATTGCATTAACTGCTCCAGTGCTTTCGCTAGAGCAACCATAAAGCTTTAGTTTTCAGGAGTCTGCTCAGCAGTTAGGACAGCAAATGCTTGTGTTGCTTCTATAAAGACAGATGGAAACTTGATATCACCCGTCTATCAATATTAAATATTTGACATTATTGTAAAGGAACATTCTGTATTGTCAAATCACTGGAGCAAACTGCAAAAACCAAACTAACCCCTCAGGGATATTTTGTTCTTGAGATCAGCTTTTTCCTTGCTAACATACACAGCTTGTACATCCATGTACTCTAAAATCACTAGTTACCAAACCTTGAAAGACAGAGAGCAGATATCCTACCATAATTTTGGTGGTGTATGCACAGTTTACACCGATGCCTGTTATGAGTAGTTCCATGATTTTCCCGGGAATGAGATCTGGCTCAGGGACTTTTCTGTAATGCCTGTCTCCAACATACATCTGCACCACGGTCATTCTGTTCATGGTCAAAGTTCCTGTCTTGTCCGAGCATATAGCAGTAGCGTTGCCCATAGTTTCACAGGCATCCAAATGTCTCACAAGATTGTTATCCTTCATCATTTTCTGAAAGTACGAAATAAAATATATTTGTTTATACCTTACAGAATATGATATTAATATCCTAACATATAACAACATAATAGCCACACATAATGATTCAACATGTCTGGGAGTTCTCTTCAACCACATAATGACTTAGAAAATAGTAAAAATTCATTTCTGCATTGTGTCTGCATTCCTTACTTTGACTGAGTAGGCCAGTGAGATGGTGACAGCTAGCGGGAGTCCTTCAGGCACGGCCACTACCAGCACAGTGACACCAATGATGAAGAACTTGACAAGGAACTGAATATAGATAGGTGTGCAGTCTTTGATCCAAGGAAGGCCCTGGATCCAGAACGTGTCCACCAAGAAGAGCACTACTAGGATAATGACCGTGACAGCCGACATCAAAAGGCCTAAATAGAAACACAAATGCACATGTATGCATATGCATGCAGCTTCATTATCATTCATGCAGAACACAATCCTTTTAATACTGATTGGGAAAACTGATCAAAATGTACCTGCTTTGCCAATTTGCACTGCTAATTTGGTTAGTTTCCCTTGTAGCACAGATTTTTCTTTCTTTGGTAGATTGGCTTTCTTCTTCTCTTCTCCCTCTTTTCCATCCTCGCTGTTGAGGGGCTCCATCTCCACACCATCCTTACCTGTGTAAGAGTGAATATACAATACTTCGACCTCTAATCTCACTCTTACCCTTAAAAGCAGGACTCCTGTGCTTTGGACACACTCATATCCTTTCTACATGCTATATTCTAGGTGTCCACTGATATAATCCATACATTAACATGATTGTCTCTTCAGGGTTTAATTTCATTGAGTATAATGCTTTGGAATTATTATCTTTACATTGTAGTGGGTGCCTGGTGAGGTGTTGAGTGAAGTCTACTGGAAATGATATTAGCGGTGGTCTGTAATCCTGGATGGAGGATTATCTCTCATTGCAAGGCAAAAACCAGCCCCAGCATAAATGAATAAGCAACAGTCATAAACCACACCTGGGCTATTGTTAGAGCTGCAGGAGCTGTATGTATTGTGTGTGTGTGTGTGTGTGTTTGCATGCAGGAGGATGAGTGTTTTGCTGGTGTGAGTACGTGTGTAGATGTGCCAGCTGAGGGCAGGAAGGCAGGTGACGTGGTTGGAAAATACAGGCAAAGAAAGAAGAGCAGCCGTGCTCAAGGGCTTTAAGCTCCTTGGCGCTAATCGCTACGAACAGAGGCAGGAGCACCTGCCACTCAGCTCGCCACAACACACTTGGCCATATGGCCTCTGGAACACCGGGCAACCTGACCAACGCAACCCACTGCACCATATGGTGATAAGGAAACACAGATCACAGCAGGGAACCAAACAACTGCTAATTTACTATCAACACCTTGGCTCTTGTCAATGGATGGGTCACTCTATGTCTGAGAGAATTTAAATAAGAACCGGAGGGTGTTTATTAACTTTCCCAAGCTGCATGAGAATGTGTATGGTAACACTTTAATTATAATAAACTCTTTGACAACAAAATCAGTATTAATTGTTAATTGCAGTTTTGGACAGAAAGAAAACATACAGCATCTCTTGCAATCTCGGCCCAATCATAGACAAATTCAGCTCTCTTATTGCAAGATCTGTTTCAACATTGCACGCATGAACTGAAAAAGTGACTCAACCTAGACTGCGTGGGTGCACCTGCGAGGCAGCCTTAAGAGACTGAGTGGTGTTTGGTCTGGATCTGCGTCACACAGCTGGTATCAAAGTTCAGGTCCCAGCTGTGTGTGTCTGAGTCCTCTCTGGCAGCATGCCCCAAGAGGCCCGATTAGCCGCACTCCTCCTTGGTCCAGGGCTCATCATTAATAAAGGTAACACAGGATGAACATAAGCACTGTACACTCACCTTTCTTCTTATCCCCGCCTTCATTCTTTTTGTCTGTGGAAAACAAGAAGTATTGTACATTATTTCGGAGAACAGGGAATCACTGTCCCAGTGGGACTTTAATCAGAAAACAGCCTCCATTTTGCTTACTTACTTAACCACTTATTCCACTTACAATGTCAATAGACTTTACGTATAGTCATTCGCATTTATGCATATTTTTGTATCCAGTTATACCCATTTACATACTGTATCCCCTTACAATCATCCCCTTGTATTCCCTTACAATCATCTCATGACATCAAATAGTAGCTTCTGTGATAGTCATAACATAATGGTTATTAAGTCACTTCTGTGATCGTCATAACATCATGGTTATTAAGTCTTGCTAAGGGGAAACTTAAAAATAACTCGTCTTTAGGAGAGCACAAAGAACATTCTGTTCCAAAAAGCTGCATCTCTCCCTTGACATTACAAATAAATCTCAAGCATAAAACCATAGTTCTTAAGGCCATCAATGTGATCCTTTATTCTTCTCTGCTTAAAGAATATCTAAATCTTGAAAACGGTTACTTAAGGGGAGGCTAGCTAGAGCAACCTTACTTTTCTTCTCTTTTTTCTCCTTCTTTTTCCTCTCCTTTTCTTTCTTTTTCTCTTCTTTCTCTTTCTTTTTCCTCTCCTTCTCCTCATCATCATCGTCGTCGTCGTCGTCATCCTCTCCTGCCCCGAGCAGAGTGAAAATGATGCCTGTTTGGGAGTTGACACCCACAGCTGTCACAACCATTTTCCCTGAGCCCTCCATGACATGGGTGCCTGAAAGAGACAAATTAACCAAAATTAGACACACTGGCATGCAAAATTGTTCCAAACATAGAAGGACTGAGACAATTACACAATTTTCTAGTGTACATCACTCTGTCTGAACATTCTGTTCCTGTTCCATGCAAACCATTCCAAAGAATATTCCCCCAAATTGTTCATGTATCATACTCTGCATGTAGCTGCAAGATATTGATCAGGTCAAACTACAACTGTGACACTGTAAGCAGGTTTTACTGATCAGCAAAGACAAGCCAGTTGTAGCTCTGCCAGACCCATGGTGACACAAACTAGTCTCTTTATCCTTGTGCTATTTCTCACTGTCTACACACACCTTGTGAAGGTGATATTCTGTAATTGTGCCTCTCGTTAGTTTCAGACAAATGGCACTGTGTGGCAACCAGTAGAACTATAATATAACATCCTCAGGGAGGAATGAACTTTCAAACAGAAATAGCTCAACCCCTGGATGTTCCACCAAAGTGTGAAAAAACTGTTTGTCTATCCATCCAGACATATTATAATACAAGCTAGGGGAAGAATTTTCCAACAAAATGATAGGGCTGCATCACCTGACAGCAACATGGGGTCTTTGTCTAGTGTCTTTTTCACATGGTCTGATTCTCCAGTAAGAGAGCTTTCATCAATTTTCAGATCATTGCCTTGGATTAATACTCCATCAGCAGGAAGGAGGTCACCTGGAAGCACACACCCAGACAGGAGAAACAGATGGTTGTTTAAATTTGCAGAACACATCAGCAGTCTAAACAGGTCATACATCTCAAAGACTATACAGTCAGTGGACGTGGCTAAGAGCTGTTCTTCCAATTAGCAAAAACATTCTGATGTATTTGAATTTAACACCTAAATGATTGTTTTCTTTTCAAATAATTATGAACTAATTATTTGAGAATGCTAAAGGAATCTCAGAATTATATGATATTATTATAATAAACAACATTACCATATTTGATTTGTGCTATGTCGCCAACCACGATGTCAGCCACCAGGATCTGGATAACCTGGCCTCCACGGACCACAGTGAATCGCTGTTCCTGCTCGATGCGGCTCTGGAGCCCACGGAACTGCTTCTCTTTGCTCCAGTCGTTGAAGGCAGTCACCAGCACCACCACCAAGACAGACAAAAGGATAGCAGCACCCTCGATCCAGCCTGCCTCTGCCTCCCCCTCATCCTCAACCCCTCCAGCCGCTTTACCGCAGTCTGCAGCACATCAGAGCATGGTACTCAGTGGCAGAAGGATTTTAACAACCTCAGCAATAGACAAAATAACAATACAGGAAGACGTAGAACATACAGAACATCCTCTAAGATTTACAGTATATAATGGTCACCCATGAGCGATTACTTAAGCATGACAATTACTTGAGTTATTTGCAGCTTGTATCCCTACAAATCCATACATCTTTACAATCTACATTTCATTACAGATTAACACTGGCATTGGGCTAATAGATACAATTCCACTGAAAAATGTAAAAGTGCTTACGTTCTCTTTCTGCGTCAGGAGGTCGATAGAAAGAAAGGCCTAGTGAAATTATGGCTGCCACTTCTAAAATAATTAGAGTCACATCTTGCAATGCTTCCCACACTAACTGAAGGAAGGTTTTTGGCTTTTTTGGAGGTATGAAGTTCTTTCCAAATTCTTGTTTTCTTCTGTTAATATCTTCTGTATTTCCAGTTAACCCTATGAGGAAAGAAGAAATCATTTATTTCGTTTCAAAAGAATGTTAAAATCATGTCTATGAAATCAAGTTTATGCCAAGCTTCTCTTTTATAACTTTATTATAAATGATCCCATCATGCTATACTGAAAAAGTCCATCTATACACCCTATGTTGTGCATGTACTAGTCAAAAGAACGCGTTTATTTAAGTTAATTTTTCTTGAACTGAACTTAACACATTTATAACTAAATAGCTTGAACTAGTTATATGTATATATTTTCTACAGAATTAATAAATAGATATGCATATACACATATGTATATATTTATGTATTCATTCTGTAGGAAGTGTCAGTTCCTACTGAATCACATGTGATGTCCATCCAATACTGATGATATGATATTGATTTTTCTCAAACTGGCCAATTGCTCTGCAGTGTATCTTAGCCTAGTGCTTCATATATACTGCTAAGAGCTTTAGCATCAGACAACAAACAGACCATAAACAAACAAGTCAGACCATAAACAAACAAGTATGAAAACATTTAGAGATATTAGAGATGTGCCAGTGTCAGAGAAGTCCCCATATCAACTGATTATGATTATGTAAAACATCACACTATTTAGCCTCTACTCTATCTTTTATTTATGTCGATATATCAAACTAAGCCTTAATACACTAATATACTGAATGCTTGCTAAAGTGCGAATTGGGGTTGTTCTGATTGGTCTTAAGTTGGGGTTGTTCTGATTGGTCTTGGTTAAGTCTGCAAGCCGATAGTTATTTAGACACAGGTTTTAATAGACTCTCTCTGTCTCTGACACAAACACACACACCCACGCATGCACACACACACACGCAATCACACACACACACGCAATCACACACACACACACACACAAACACACACACACACATGCACACACACTGTTTGGACTGCTCTCAAATGGTCCAAACACCCCACATTATAACTTATACATCACAGAACCACACTGACATAGAATAATTTAATACCATTACTATGAGTCTCCACTGTGACAAATAACTTTCAAAATAACCTGCAAATTACTTTCAAAATGCCCCTGAAATTGCAACTCATGGCTTTTTATGTTCTACCAGGTTTCCAAAGTAGCCATATTTGGTGAGAAAACCTTGACCTAGCTACCACTAGATCTGAGTACATAAGGAACAAACATCTCTGCCACAGACCTATCCCATTTAATTTGCCTTAATTTAATGTAATTGTTTCACTTAATTGGAGATCTGTCACCATTTTTTCCTTGCCTCCCAAATTAAGTAACTATTTGCACTGTTGAATGTTTTGTGGTTGCACCACTGTGCCAGAGTCCTTCTAAATGCCTCTATGCACTGTGTCTCTGGAGAAATCTTCATTTTCAACTCTCAATGTCGCATTTGAGTTTCAAATTACCTAAATTTACTTATTTTCAAATTTAGCTGTTTCTTCCATCACCATGTGATTTTAACTCACTGACTTAAACCACAGGTGACAGTGATATATCTTCACAGATAACTTCCAGTCATATTACCAATCTACTTGTCACTAAATGACAGTAGCAAGGTGGGAGCCCTGACAATTTTGTGATTGTGGTAAAGCATTCTTGACCTGTGGTGCTATGTTAGCATGCTTACTGATGCTAAATCCGTCCTAAGCAACCCAGCCTCTCACTTGCACTAAGCTTTACCCTGGCTCTGACTGAGATGACATATACGCAACACACAAACCTCCACTCCACACCAATATAAACCCTCTCAACCAGCAAGCCTGGTACACCTGGCCATTTCACTCAAGCGTCTCTGTCCCGAACTTTGAGTTGGGCAGATTAAGCAACATCAAAAACATTCCAGCAACCGTGCATGAGCAAGGGAGATTAGTAGCAAACGGAGCAATGAAGTGCCTGCTTTGTGCTTTAAGGTGAGTGGGATTACACAAGGTAAATCGATCTGCTCCCACCTGTCACTACCGCATTACCACTGCCACAGTAGGAGTGAACGTGTCAAATCTAGGAAACACCAGGACAGCGTTTCAATGGAAATACAGCAACGCTTTATGGATAAAAATGTTAACAAATATGTAAATGCTTATTTTCTGGAAATAAATATTTGAATAATTTTTTTCAATGTTTTTTTAATCCAAAAGCATTTGGATATTCTGTCCAAGCACCTTGTGAGAAGCTGTACTGAATTACTCTCTAAGAACACAAATGACTGTAAATTCTTAGGTTTTTGCTCCTACTGTTTGATTAAGATATGGCTGAGAGAAAGTAAAATCCCATGTTTATCACAAACACAAAAAGTTACAACCGAGCAAATTGACCTCACTGCCATGACTGGAACATTTAGATATAGAGATATTGTAAAGGAAGACTGGAAACACAAGGAGGTCCACATGACCACTAAGGTTTTTTTATGTTCAGCTGGGTTTCCTGTAATATTAGTGTTTAGTCAAATAGCAAAATATTCAGCTTAGGACTGATAATAAAGTAGTACTATTTGAACCATAACATTCTTTGTCAAGCTTAATAAAAGATTGTCTCCATCTATGGGCATATCCAAATAAAGGGGTCGTTCATTTAGTTTTAATTCCTTTGTGATTATCACAAACTACCCATAAAAAACGAAGACGGGGTCAATGGAAATCCCTTAGAGATTTCAAGTTGGGGAAAAACAACTGTCTGGTCATCTCAAAAGGATACTTTTCAAAAGGTGAAAGACTCTGGGGGAGCCATAGAAAGCATCTCTTTCTCTCTTTCTCTCTCTCTCTCTCTATATATATATACCCACAGTGTCCACAGCAAACTATTCATTTTGCACCCTTGTTGCCTTTTAAACTGGATCTACAATAAACTGAAGAAGGTAAAAGATGAAACTAAAGGCCTGTCACTGACACATAATGGTGAGCAATAAGGGACTGTGCTCAGTGTACATGGCAAACACTATACTGCCACAGCTGGACAATTCTTATTCCAACTAATGTGCCCTGTACTTTGTTGCTTTCAGCAATTCTTTCCCAAATGGATTATGTTTGTTTTATAAAAGACTTATAAAGCCCACAGTGAACCAAAGCACCTGTCATTTCTACACAGTGTATAGGGGGTGATGTCAGTGTCCATTTAAGCAAACATGAATCTGCTTCCTTGACCACAAAGTTTACCTTATGACCAGCAACCAGCCCTTGATAGTATAATAAATCTTTTATGCTTGTTGATGGTTTTGACCTAAACCCCATTATATAGTACTTGCAATCTTAGAATGTAATACAATGTAAAGTAACACTAAATGCCATGCACAGTGTAAGGGAACTGTACTGCGTGTTGATCCATTTGCTAGAATTCCTTCTGGTAAGGTATGAAGAAGTTAAAGATATTTACCATCTACAGGGGCGGTTTTCAACCTGGTGCAGAGTCCTTGCACATCTCCGTACGTCTCCTGGATCTTCTGTAACCCCTCTGCCCCTCTGAGTTCCATAAGAGCACGCAGCTCTTTGAGGGAGCAGCCAAAGTCAACGTCATGATTGGCCTCTGCCGCCTTGGCGTGCTTCGACCCCCGATGTGAGTTTTTGGCCATGGTCTCACAGTGGCACACCACACAGCGGTGGAGAACAGGCCTCCCCTAAGGCCCACAAAATCCTCAGTGGCAATGTCCTGGATTTCCCATAAACCTCTGCGGCTGCTCAGGGGCATGTGCTGCAAGACTCCAGGAACTTGAGCAAACAGACGTCCATTTCATTTAGATCCCAGCGTCTTCACTTGTTCATCTTGAGTCAGGATTGAGTTTTGATTGAAGTCCTCAAAGGTTCTGCCTGGTAAGGACTACATCTGTGAAATAAAAGCAGTAAAGGGTAACTGATGAGCGACTATTTGCTGGTGTTTCTGTTTCTTTGCTTTCTATTATGCCTGTCCGATTTGCAGTATCTCATCAGTCAAGACCTAATAATGGAGTCAAGTTAATTTCTTCATAACTGATGAGTTTTATCTGTGGGCAGTGAGTCTGTCACTCACACTCAATCATGAATCACAAAGTGATAGGCAGGTTGTACACAGTGTCTACCAGGGAGGTATATCTGCAATGACACCTTACGGCAAGAAAAGCTAAAATTAGTTTTGTTCCATAGAGAAATCAAGTCACAAGGGTGCAAAACCACACTTGATCTGAATTCTCTTTCCGGCAAATGAAAAAGTACATCTACCAGGAAAACAATTTCATTCCAATTTCAACAGACCCTCAGGAAAGCAATGTCTTGTAAAGAGCCCAGCATATGCTTATAATGTGATGGAAACTAGCTTTGCTAAGCATTTCCATGACAAACTGTGTCAGGATGCTCCCACACTGAGCACCTCAAAGAAGCCCGAAGACAGTCATATGTAAACTAAGTTCAAATGTCAAGAGCATCCCAGTGGGCATCTCTGACAGCCAAGATAAGTGGGTCTACACCCTCTGATATTAAATCTACTCTGAGGGGGATGGATTAGGTGTGTCAAAATCCAACAGTACCTCCTCACACAACATCTTAAAGAAGCTAATGACACAAGCAGAAATAATAATAACAATAATAACAAAGTAACAGTCCAATGAGATTAAAACAGTATGCCATTTGATGGCATTACCATCTGCCCCATTTTTATATAAAACTTATGGTACTGAATTGTTAAAAAAAATTGCAGGATTCAAAATCTATTAGCATATCAGCACAATAATACTTACAGCAAATTTCTTCATTGCCTATCTCACACCAACAGGAGGAAAACACTGGTATCTATGCCTGTGTAATCCACAGGGACAGAGGCCGTAACCCTCTGGTTACTCCAGAAAAGTCTGACATCCCCCTTGGGAGTCACAAAGTCCAAAAAGCCCTGCTGTTCCCCACAGGGTCTCACAACGGATGGAGCCTAGAGTTGTTCCGTTTAGAGGGTGATGAACAAAGAACACCCCTGTAGAAAAAGATTTGACCTTCAGCACGCGGTCTGCCCACAGTGCAGTGCTGGCTTCATTAGAGGAAAAGGCTAGCTAAATGATTATCTCAGGAAAGCCTCTTGCTTAATCTAATTAGACAATCTGTGGCAGCACAGGGATACAGATCTTCTGCAGCTCTACATGCCCTGAGGAGCAGTGGGACGAGAGGAGAGACACAGCAAACATTCACACACACACACACACACACACACACACACTTTTCTCTCTCTTTCACAAAAAAAAACACTCACTGACACGCATACATTCTGACATACACACTGGCCCACCAGGGCTGTTTCACATCAAGCACTATCACTGTCTCAGTCCAGGTTGCAATATGATGCATAGAAAAGCATAATAGAAGCTTAACCATCAAACCATTTGAACCTCCAACAGGTCTAAAATAACAAAGGGAATTCCCTGTCTTATTTATATTGAGACAACGTACATTGTACCCATGTCTGGGACATTTATAGTAGTCAGTTACAGTCAAAACTTAGACAGGTGTAGGAACATAAAAACGACATTCATGGACCAAATAAAAGATGATATGATCGACATCATGTATCAGCTGTTAAAAACTACTTATTTCTTATGCATTCATATTTATATTTATTTTATATATTCATGTATGCATATGTATATGCATCTATTATCAGTTTCTTTTTAAAGATACTCCTATACTCAGGGTCAGTTACATTCACAAGTGCCAAAACATCATTACTCCTCCTCACAAATCATGTTGGGATGAAAGTTAGAACTCCAGAAGAGCTCCAGATACAGAACTGTCAGCTACTCCAAGCACCTCAGACCCATATTGGTGATCTAAGCTCTGATGGATATGGACCATAGCTAACATGGCAACAAAAATAGCACATAACTGACCAACTAAACAGTGCCCCAGCCAGAAGCTAGGATGGATGTGACAAAGATGATAACACTTCTAACAAAACATTATGTATGTATGTATGTACACCGAGCAGTAGTTGTACACCATGCCTGAAGCATGTTGAGAAAACTGTTGGCATGTCCATGTGACTTTCTGTTATTCACCGGGAAATAACACAGTAACAAAACCGAATGTAGGTCACTGGCACCACGTAAATTGCAAATATCTTCTAATGATGAGTTACTAAAAGTTAATGCACATAAAACAATGCACTAATTGTTATGTCATGATAAGCTCTCTTGCGGTATAATGTTTTTTTTGCTACAATATTTAGTTGTTTCTCCCCTTCTAGAATCAGTCAAAAGAAATAACCTAGTTTGTGTTCCATAATGTACTTATCCACTACACCAACCACATACGTCTACATGCATCATACAAATCTTACAAATGATTTTTGACATTGCAGATTCTACTGTCTCCCCATAATCACACCCCTGAGCATCTCCTCAATGAGTCACACTGATGCTAAAAATGGAACAGAGTTTATGACAGCTCAACTAACCAAATAACATGTTCCTATTAACATTATGAAAGAAACACTGATGCGCAATTTGTGTTAAAGTAGCCTAAAGTCAAAATGACATCACTGATGTTATCATGCAGCCCTCTGGGAGGAGGCAGTACCCAAACCTAAGAAAGCTTTTCAGTTTAGCGGTTGCGCATAACCTACTTCGAAGCTGTTTCTTTTATCAGTCCAGTCCAGTTGTTTTTCCTGGCAGCTAAGCAATGGCCAGGTGCGTCGCTGACGAGACAGACTGCTTACAGGATGCCCAAACTGTGCTGTCATGCCAAAGCTGCACGACACAATCGTGGCCACCTGCTAGAAAGCCTGAACTTACATGTTTACGCGTCAAGTGGAAAGTCACCAAAAATCTGTCACAAAACAGCCTCTAGTCTAGACAATAATATATTTTCCAAGATGTACTACAGCAGTAACATTCCGCAGTGTTAAACTGGCATTTGAATCAAAACTGAATCAAAAAGGCATTCTAGGTTATCCTGTAGTTGCGCTTAAAGTACGGGTTATTCGTTTGCCCACTAAAAAAGTCTCCAACACATCTCACCTCCGTCTTCCACGAACCTCGCGTCCTCTCCCCTTGTCATCTGTGATACACAGTGCAACTCGGTGGAGAAGTCCCGCCCATCACACTCCACAGGGTGTGTTTTGCGTCAAGGGGCACAGTTAGGGCGTACAGACGAACTCTTATTGGTTTACATCACTTCGTCCATCGACCGGTGCGTCATCTCGAACAGGTGGATGTAGTCCACAGCACGGCTATATCTTCTATACTGTCTGTTCTTTCCAGTTAAGTGCTTCACCATCAAAGCGTAGGGTTGAAAACATTCAAATCCGTTTTATGAAATTTACAGAATACACCCGTTCGTAAAATGCTCATGCTATAAAAATGGCGGATGGTTAATTATCACAAGTTCCAAAACATTTTTGTACAAATGAATAACAATATGCTTTTGACTATATTCGTAACTATAACTGTAAATATGCCTGTGTGCCCAAACCACTGAGGCATATACGTGTCACATACACGTCTAACATCTAACTCTTCAAGATGTCAAGATATTTCCCACACTCCAATTACACCTCGGGTCCTTCTGCTCATCCTGAGACTGAATCTTTTGCCATCATAGTGACTTCTGAACAGATAACCAATCAACCGCCACCACCACCACAATAAATAAATAAATAAATAAATAAATGTATACTCCCCTATTTCTACAAAAATATGATTGTTTCACAAAGCTACAGATTAGACATAGTGTGACAGTCTGTGACTTTTGTCAGGGGCACTGTCTGCTTCTTTACTCCATGCAGTGAATACAGAGCAAACCACGTACATGACCCTGATGACACATACACACATGCGCACGCACACACACAGGTGAGTACACATTAAGACTGGTAGTGTGAGTCACCTGTCTCTGTTGGGTATGAATGTACCTACATGTCATAGTGTATCTGCATGCACCTCAGGGCACAGAGCTGGAGTCTCTAATGCTGTCCCCCAAAATTAGGAGAGCATGTGCTGATGCTTCTACTGGAGTGCAACCTTGCTAATTAAGAGAAAGGAGTCTTTCCATTTGTAAGTGAACAATGCTCTTTAAATCATATGAATATCTACCCGTTTTAGGGATGTAAAACAGTCAATCTGAAATTCAAAGTATACTACAAGAAATAATATACTGCAAAGTTCAAAGAATATGAAATGTCTTGGTGCTATTGTCTTTGTGCCCCCCCTCTGTGTGTGTGTGTGTGTGTGTGTGTGTGTTCTCACCCTAGGCTATTAGGGCATTTGTTGATGTGAACCTTTGACATTGACTGGAATTAATATCAAAGCAGCATTACTTATTATGCAATAGCAAAACAGATGCTCCTAGTATCACATCACATGAGAATGTGTGGGGCCTGAGGGTTCCATATTGGCATATTGTTATTATCATCTTTCGTCCTAATCTGTCTGCTGGACAGAGAATCTGTTGACATGTTGCTAGTCTGCACTAGTCAAAAAAGCATCCCATCAGTTATTGCACACCTACTGTTAATCGTATATATTGAATACATTGCTGTTGAAAGTGAAAAAATTGGGTATCCATTCAGACATGGTGAGAAGCTTTCAACATTATTTGTCTCAACTAGTGTGAAAGAAGAGTAATTTTAACATAAACATAAACATAGCTTTTATAAATTCCTGCTTGTGTCAGTAAGTACTGAGTACTTTAGATGTAACTTAACATATATCTATTCAAAATATATCAGGGTACCACAACTTTCATGTTTTTTTTAATAATAAGTGATATATCATACAGATCATACAAGTAGCCTTGATTCTTGAAATTAATGCATGTTTCTAGATTTTTAGCAAACAAACTCAATTCAAACATAATTTGAATCAAACTAAAAATGGTGCAACAAACAAGACATTCTCTACAAAAGAGGCAATGATGCTTTCTGTACAGGAAATAAATGCTAGATGAATATATAGTCCGATGTCCTAGTAGTCAAGATCAGTTGTTGTTCCTGTCTAATATGATGTTGACTTTTCGCTTCATGTTTGTAACCTGTGGAATCTTCAGGATGCTGAAATGTCTTGGAGTGTGTTTTGACTTGTTCAGGGAGAAAGATCATGGATGTGAGGGGTTGTGACGAGCCAATACCTCTGATGTGGACCTCGGCCACAGCCCCTTCCCTGTGTCTGGTGGCACGAGAACGCTTAACTCCGCTGTTCTGTCTCAGGGAGGATGGTAGAGAGCACGACCTCGCTAAAACAGGATTAGCTATAAATAGTGCCGCGTATCCACTCGATTGGGCTGCGGCGGCGGCTCAGCTGGTGACAGACTCCGGCTCACTCACCACTAGGCTCGCCTGCTAAACACGCTTCCCTGAGCACCATTCTTGCAAGACCTTCCTGTCTCCATCACACTACGCCTCTAGGTATTTGGTCTTTTTTAATGCCATTCAAGAAACAAATCAAAAGGTAAAATACCTTGTTCTAACAGTTTCGACTCTCATTTGAGCTACTCCTTTTATTCAATTCACCATAGGCTACAACACACAGAAAGTTGCTGTCTGCATGTACTCAAGAGAAGACTGTGTAATTTGGATTCAGACTGTATGTGGACACATGCACGCTCATGTGCAGAAATACTTGAATTTAACAGAGGATTACACTCTGGACTCTCTCTCTCTCCCTGGGTCTTTTTCTCTCTCTCTACCACATACACACACTGTAGGATTACCAGTGCACATCCACGCCGACACAGCGAGATTACAGTGGCACATAGATGGACACTAACTACACAGACACTCAGCATACAGAGCGCAGGATTACACACACACTCACCCAGGATTATAGTGCAGACCCACCACAGCTCAACAGATAATGTGAAACTCCAAAAGCAACCCTACATGTAATTGCTTTATCTACTAATGCTATTCACTCACCATCTACAATGCAATATGCTTGGTTATATTCTACACATGATAACAGACAAAATCACAGATGTTTGACAGCTGACCAGAGCAAGACTTACTGCTGGGCACATTCTATGTGTTTGATTCACTATGGAACTTAAAACACATAACCAACATATTGCACTATATTGTCACTAATCAGCACCAGCATCAAACTGAAAGAGCTACACTCCTGCACATATCATCCCAATGCACACATTTATTTCTCAGACTCCATAACAAAATAAATGTTTCAATACTTCACATTGAAGTTCTCATAAAAAAACAATGTGTAAACACAAATAGATGTGTACAATTATGTGTGATCACAAGAATGCATAAAAATACTCTCCACTAACCTGATGTTGTTGATGAAATGTCAGCAGAGTAACCAGCGAGTAGTCGTCTAAAAATGTTTGGTGCTGTGGCAGTCTAGTCCGTAATATGACAAAAGATTACCAACATTTCAATCCCTTTAGCGTGGATGATGTTCCGTGCTGCTCATCTAAAACATACAGCCCGCCACAGGCACAAAGTGAGGGAAACCTTCTCCCAATGCACCCACTGGCTATTTTAGTCACAGGCTTTGTTAACGTGCCAATCAAAAGAGATCATTGATCCTCCCTGCAATTAACTCTACTTGACTGTCCTGAGTCATGTGAGCCTGTTGGGTGTTACTACAATATGGACACCTTTATACTCGGACCCGCGGACGTGGCACGGGTGGGGGTGATGGAGTGACAGGGAGGGCGGAGATGTAGAGTGCAGTTTAATTAGAGCTCGCAGATCGATAAGGCTCTGTAGGGGATGCCTTGACTCCTCACCTGCTCTGCTAATGAACCATGTCTGTTGAATAGTATTCAATGACACTTTCATATGAGCACACACACACACACACACACACACACCAACTCGTTCATACACACACACACACACACACACACACACACACACACAGACTCGCTCATACACACATACACAGACAGACAGACTGACACACACACACACACACGTACCAGCACAAAATAACCTCACTAATCTTCTTCTCAATGGCTTAAAGCCTCTGAAGAAGCTTAATAATTTAAGAGGAAAACAGCATCAGTGCTTTTAAGGACATATGCACACAGATTAGCCCCGCAGTCCTCAGCGGACGGCATGGTTAGGAGGGGTGATCTCTCTCCACTCCCTCCTCTCTCACAGAAAATTAAGTGACCTCAATCATTCACAGAGAGATTGAAGAGATTACAGTAATAACACCCAAATCTGAATGGTATTAGCAAGGCAGTGCACACAATGATAAAAATCAATACAAACAATATAGGAGATAAACTGATGTGCCACAAGACAAATGCACTCCAGGTATTGATTTTGTTGTCGGCGAGGTGCATTAACAGATCGACAGCAGATGATGAAAACATAAGTGGATGCCCAGATGTAACAAAAGACATACTCCTTAAAATCATAAATCAATCAAGAAATTACATTGTTATATGCAAATACTGTTGTTCTTCAGAGTTGCTGTGCTGTACAGATGGCATGGAGACAACATGCAATTCATGATAATTGATGATAATGATAACTGTTGTGTATTTGGTGGTATTGGCAAATATTGGACAAAATGTGACTGAAGGATTCTTACCCAATAGCACTATACTGTATATTGTGGTACATCATTTAATGAGTGCCTAGCTTAGAATAGACTGGCACCCCTAATTATCCTGGGTTGGACTTTAAAGTGTTTACTTAATGAGGAAAAGCAAACACAAACAGGCTCTGAGTTTACATTTAGCAGAGCCTAGGCTACAGCTTTTACAAACATCAGTTTACATTTTCAGCTTTGCACATCAATAGACCAGGTGAAAGTTAATTTGGGAAAATATTTGAGAAAATTATGAAGCCATCAGGCCTGGTAGAAAGAGATTATTGACAGTTGACTTGAAATATTCACACTCTGATCTCAGTCAATTAATGGTCTAATAAAAATATCACCTATGTCATGGTCATCAGAAAGGGGATCTGTCTTTTTTGATTATGTTTCAAAAAGCATTTTAGCATGCTTTTATTAGATTTCAGATGACCCTTTTAACCATTTGTAAACAGTGGAAGGTGTGGCATTCTGCTGTCCCTCTGTATCTTTTAAGCATGATGTAGCCTAGTGTTTATTGAAGATTACATAATAACTAAGTTATAATAAATAATAATAAAGTTATTATAAACTGGAATGTCACCAAACACAAATCGGAGTCTCAAACTAGGCCTTAGTTGCCATATAGGCCTGTTTTGCCAAAAACACCTGAAATGCAGGGGATTCTGTGAATATGTTAGGAGCCATATATGGCCTATAGAGCAAATTAGAACAAAGCCTACATGTGGTGTCAAATAACACAAAGCAATTGTAGCTCAATTGTGTTTGCCAGAGAGCGCCATTTAGTCAAAATGACCATTTCAATACCCAACCTAAATATACGCTTTTAATTCAGCTTGTGACATTCCACCTGAGTTTATTTTTGATAAATGAAATTTAAATATATCTTTTAACATCAGAGAACAAGCCACCGTACTCCATTCATTCTTTCTATGTTCCCTTTAAGTTTTCTCCTGTATCCTACCCAAGGAGTGCCCTCCCCCAGCCGCTAGTGTGCACTCTATTCCGGTCTGGATCTATCAGGCGTCACGTGGGATACCATCATCCAATTGGAACCCTCTAACTCCACAGCACACTTGGCAGTGCAGTAAGCAGGGATTAAACAAAAACAATATAGCTTCGTCGCGTGAGCGTCACTCATTTGAGAGTCTAATTTGTCATGAACATACTGTGTCCAACTGAATTTACTTCTGAAATTTGGCCTTGTGTTAACAGTAGCAAATACTTGCCGACCAAACACCGTCGTCCGGTGGTTCCAGCAAACAAGCGCGTCGCCCTTTTTACGGTAGCAGTGTGTTCCATCCTCATTGAGCGTTCTCTAGTGCACTAACGTTAGCTTAGCAGGAGCCTTTTGGTACGAAATTTTAAGAATCGCGGATAATCGTACTACAATGCAGCACACCTACCACTGTAAGTTTGCATGTATTGGAGTTAGAAGTCTTGTTTTGCAGTCCTCTGATCATTCAGAAAAAAATATATTAGCCTCAGTAACTCAGTAACTTTAAATTGCCTAGAGCAGCCAATGCCAAACTTTTTCTCTCACACAATTAGTGAGATTTTATGGCACAGCACTATGATAGCAACCATACAAAAAAGACAATATAAGCCCGTTGTTTATTGCCCTATTCATAAAATAAAACAAAAAAATGGCATTTTGACGGGAGAGAAAGAAAACTGGACAGACCAGATGAGTAACGTTAGAAACAATAATTTTCGGGCAAATAGTTTGAGAAACACTGTCCTGGGCTAGAAATGCAATGGTTTTGACGTAGCGCTGCCAGCCATGATCATTGTGTAACACAGTTTTACTTCTTTTGACAGTAACGATGTCAGATACAACTAAACTAATCAAACTCCGCACAGAAAATGATGCACTATTCGACGGCAAGAGAAATGGTGCTAAAGCTGCTTGGAGGTGGGTTGATGCGAATGTTTCCAGAATAAATATCAGTGTTAGTTGTAACAATTATAATCTATTATCTTTCTGTTTATAGCTTGATATTAAAGGAGATGGGCCTGGAAGGAATCGCCACTACTGAACAGCTATCTAAAAAATGGGAGAATATGAAAAGAAAATATAAGGTTTTATACATTCATTTTATTTTCTCTCACGTGTTCGTTTAATTAGTCATATAAATAAAACAACCTTCCTTGTCTTTTCAGGAATTGAAATGTCCTGCCCCTGGCATGGAAAAAGAAGCAGAGAGGGGGATTGCAACTTGGCACTGGTTCAGTATGTTGGACAAGGCCCTTGGGGGCCAGTTTCCCTCACCTCCAGCAGTCACCTCCGGAGAGGACAGCTGTACACGCCTTCCCACTAAGAGACTGTGCCTTGGACAACTGGGAAATGCTGTCCCAGAGCTGCTATCAAACACACAGTTGGCACATAACACTGAGACTGCAGAGGCACCCACGAGTGATGATCAATTAGATAGAAGACCTGGCATCGACCTTGACATGGAGATGGCCAGCCTGAGGAGGGAGAGGCTGGGATTGGAACGGGAACAGGCTGAGGTAGACAGGGAGCGCCTGTTGCTGGAGAGAGAACGTGAACTTCTGGAGAGGGAGAGGACAGCCATGGAGAGAGACAGAACACAACTCGAGAAGGACTGGGGCACCGTGGAACGAGACAGAGCTGCCCTAGACCGGGACAAGGCCAGACTTGAGAAGGACCTGGTGTCACTAGAAAGGGACAAGATGGCAATGTCAAGGGAGAGACAGCGGTTAAAAACAGAGCAAGAGGAAAATGCCACTGCCCACTCTGATGCTGAGCCATCCACCTATGATGACCGGCAGAAGCTACGTTATCTATTTGAGAAACTCATTGAGAAATTTTGAACTCCTATATACTAGACCAAAAACATTGACAGAAGTTAAGAATAATGTCCCCAAAACACATCCTTAAAGGACATTTTTTTTACACTTAAAGTTTTCCGATTGTTTATGATGAAATACAATTAAGGTTAAGATTGAAATCTTGATGCATGCCTCTGCCCCCCCCCCCCCCGGCTGCAATATTTCCTAAAACGCGTCAGTAATGTTCACTGTGACCATTTATTCTCAATAGTTTTTTCAAACTCCTCACACCCATATCCTTTCACCTAAGTGTGAAGCAATACAAGTAATGGTGGAAGTCACAGTTTGCGATTATTTTTGTGTCAGCATATTAGTGAACATTACTGACCATTCGGTGAGTTTTATGTCTTTACAAACAAAAGTTTAATGTGTTTTAGGAAAGCACCTACGCAGCCATTCTGGGGGTGCACTAAAATTCTTGGAAGAGGCATTTGTCAAAACTTGAATCTTAACCATTGTATTTCATCATAAACGATCAGAAGCAAGCCTTTAAGTATAACAAAACAACACTTGTTCTACAAGTTAAAAAATAAACTTAACACTGAATGAATTCACAGTACATCAGATATGGCCACATTACCCTGCAATGGAACAGCACTCTGCGGTCTCTTCTTGTTTGATGGTGTTATGTACAGATCCTGTATACATTATCTGACAAATTGTTATTGCCACAAGCCAACTGCATACCGTTTTGGATGGCTTCTGTGGGAAATCCTCTAGCACAACTTCAACTAAAATCAGATCAAATTAAGATAACTATAGATGAGGTTTACAAGTTGGAGTGGTTCACATATGAATGTATGAACTGTGTGGAACTCTTTTACCTCAGTTGGCCTGTAGTGGCAAGTCTTTTCTTGTTTGTGAATGATGAACATCACATTTGTTATGACCAGTGAGGTTCAGTCAGTTTTTGTGATGACAATAAAAAATGCCTAAATTCTTGTCTAGAAGCCATCTTGTTTTAAATTGGGTTTGGAGATCACTGGGGGCTCTGTGACTCATGAGCAGAAGGGGTGGTGACATAATGAAACAAATGATAAAGAGTACTGCATCATTTTAAAACAAGCACATTTTATCTATTACTCACATCCACATTAATATTGGCTCTGATATGATAATGAATTGACACACTGTCCCTATGAATTGGGGTATAGCTCACAACTCTACACAATACTAAGCAGAGACAGAGAGGTACGTTTTAAAACGAGAATCTCAACACAACCTAAAATCTCAGCATCTTGAAATCCATCAGATCAAATCCAACAGATCAGGAACATTTCAACTGTTTAGAAAATGTCAATTGCTCAGAGCAGACTTTTTTTTTTGAACAGCTTTATTGTTCTGTTATGTTTAAACATATAAACAAATGCTGACCACCACATAACTACATCTCCACTCATTCTAACCAAAGTTGTTCAGAAAGAGAGGTGCTCAGATTCCACACCCAACTTGGATGAAAATGTCATGTTGAGTGTTACAGCTGGTCATAGATATTCAGTAGTCCAGTCCTCTATGTAAGTTCTCTTAGGGCTGGAATAAACGGGAAGGTTTGTTGGCAAGTTTAAGTCCACTGGAATGTAAAGTCACGTTTCGGATCACACAAAAAAAGGCATCCTGTATGAGCGTTATTATGAGGTATCCATTTGAGTAGCTTCTGCAAAAAAGGAAACATCTGTTAATCCTGCTCAATAATCACAGGTGTTCTTTTTCTTTGAGTTCCCAATTCCTGACTTCTTGGTCACTCTACATGGAGCTGTACTTCTGCTATTTACATTTTGCTACCTTGTGTGATCTCCATCCAGTTTGTTGCAACAGAATGCGAACTACAAAAGGTTGCTTTTACTTACGTGCTTCATTGAAAAGGAAGGAGTCTTGGTAATCTTTCATATACTGTGAGGACCGTGCTTCATCCAGGAAGAGCGAGTACACACGTTTAATGTCTTCCACTTGGACCTCTGTTCCCTAGGTAACCCATACAAGCAATTTTAGACAGTTTTCACAACAATTTGAGCTGTCGGGGGGGGGGGGGGAAGCATTGCTCATGGCTGAGCTGAAACAGAATAATGAGTGACATGAGTGATCACAGAGAAGACCAAACAAAGGCTGTTAAACCAATGCCTTAGTGCAATGAGAATTTTTGATGAATTTGTCTGTGAATCTTATCGGTTGGTCTTTTGCTGTGTTTTAATCAATCATTACACTACAATCATTACTTTTTTGGTGGACGTGGGGCACGGTTTCTATACCTTACGCTTGCGGCAAACCAAGCCAGCAGTGCTGATGAGCTGGATGGCATAGCGAAGGGAGGTTTCCATTCCGATGCGTGTCAGAACAGTATGGGCCTCTTCACTCAGCTCTACGTCCTCCTCCTCACACCTCCATCCCAATCACACAGCACACATCAGACATGACACAGAGTCCTCTTTAGGAAGGAATATGTCTGTTGCAAGTTTTATGTGTACGTATAAAAAAAAATATATACCATGCATATATATAAGGGTAGGAATTGATAGGATTTTATCAATATCTATGCCATAGTCGATTCTGCTTATCGTTCGTATTCTTCATCAATTCTCTTATCAATTGCTTACTGTTTAGAAGGTAGTCTTGACATGTAGAACTGTGCTATCTATTTAATTTTTCCATTGACTATGGTCTAAAACACATTGATAAGAGGAATTATTAATGTCAAAGGGATACAATCCCAGGGAATTGGAAGCCTTCGATTCTCGAATCCACTCGATTCCCGGTTCTCAATTCACACCCCTACACACAAACATCTACAATTAGTTTATCATCCCTCACCTGATCTTGAGGATTTGCCTGGTTTCTTTCTCTGTATAAGGAGAGGTGGCAATGATCAGTAATCGATCTAGCAGATCAATGGGGATTCCGTGTGGGCTCTGGTAGTTGGTTCCACGAATGCTGGCAGGGAAGATTGAAATGATATTTAATAAAAAGTCATGAGACTAAAAATTTCAAAGTACAGAAGTATAAGTATACCATATACAGGAACAGTTAGCAAATATTTGGCCTATCAGATGATTCATTCATAAGGTCATCCATGGCAAATCAGGTTTTAAAGACATTAACCTGCCCAACTGATACTTTGGTCTCTAAAGATATTGCTAGCTTGGTAACAGCTGATTTGTTTCCATTCACGCTAGTTTCAACTGTCATTTAGTACAGTTGTTATAGTTACCATTCAAAAGAGCACTGGTATGGAACAGTGCTAAAAACTTTTCAACTTTTTTAACCAGATCTACATCAAGTGCAACCATTACACAGACAGTTTGTGACATGTGTACTTTGCGGATTGTGACAGCTACAGTCAGTGATCCAGCATACCGGGTGATGCCTCTGTTGGTGGCCATGATGAGCACAGGTGAGAGGTCATTTTCAAGGGCACGGTTCAGGAAAGAGAAGCACTCCATGTCAAGCATGTGAACTTCATCAATGAAGAGTACCTGTAACAAATATATATAGATGCAGTGCATTTACCATTCTCTTAAACTGTTTTGAGGAAAAGACCACAGTTTCAAAAACAGTGTGAATCCAAAGTCGCCCCTAATTTAGGGCCTAAGGTTTAGCCACTAACCCACTGAGACTTAATTGACATGAATCAAGTTCTTGATTAGATTTATTTATGTCAGTTTAGTCTTTGAGGGCTCAGCTGCTCTCTCCACTCACCCCAGGTATGATTTCAGCTTTGCCCTCTTCTCTCCATTCTGACACTTTTGCGTTGATTTGCTCTCGAACCTCTGATTTGATCTCTCCAGTGTCACCTATCCCATGCAAAACACAATATCAGTTAGAGCACAAAAAAATGATTTCAGAGTTCTTGGACAGGTATCCAGAGTGTAGATTCACCTGAGAAGAGAGCCAGGAAACCCTGTGTGCGGCTGTTAATGACGTCTATCTCGTGCAGGGACACAGTGTGGACCACTTCCTTGCGCTTCTGGAGCTCCCCCTCTGGACACTGGACAAACTGCGTCTAAAAGCAGAGAGTCAGCATCCAAGATTCACTCACATACACACACTGATTAAAATTCAAAAGGTCCAGAACGCCTAGCCAACTCACCTGAGCACCCATGGCATCATAATCTCGAGCTCTTGTGAATGCACGCCCCAATTTACTGATCTTCCCAGTGGCTTTATCAATGGTAATAACATCTCTACATTTAGAGGAGAAAGTGAAAACATTGCATTGTTAAATGTTATTGTTAATGTTTAATAATTTAATAGTTTGAATACTCCAGGCACTCATGCTGAATGCACAAGTTCACAAGCCAAAGGATAAGGTAATGTGAATTCACTATGACTCACCCAGCCTGTATACGTTCCTTGCTCAGACTCTCTATCATTTTGCTGCCTAGGTCATATATTGTCTCCATCTCTGTAGTTTTCAGGGTCAGTTTGCCAACTTTAGCTCCCTCAAAGAAATGCAAAAGTCCTCCAATTAATTTAACACAGAACGATCTTAATCACTTCATCCTCTTTTTCTCTTTCTTCTGGAGCTTGACTGAGAGTGATGGTCTTATAATGGCACTACATGATAAATCTAATATCAACATGTAGCAACAGAGCCATGATAATAAAGTACTATAGATCATTACTTACAGTCCCTGTGGCGGGTCTGTCGATCTGAATCTCCACCACCTCTCCCTCTATTATTTCCGTCTCCTCCCTACAAAAACAATCAGAAATATAATCTATGTAGTACCATTTGAGGTGCATCAAGAGAAAATGTGTTTTCCAGGCACAATACTGTACAAGTAATAACAAAACAAAATATCAAAAACACAACAAAACCAAAACAAAACATAGTGACAAAATCAATAATACAGCAAAGGCAACAATTACATTTTTTGATTATTTGATAAAGTGCAGTATATGAAATTAGGTCAATTAAGCCATGGCCCAAGGCAAATAGACAGGGAAAAGCATCGATACAAGATTAGCCTAATAATGTTTTTATTAATTAGGCTAATGTTTTTCCAACCCTTTATCTTTTAATTAATGATTCTCCTTCCCATCACTACCCAAGGCCTGGTATTGTTAAAGAAAGTAGAAAATGCAATTTAAGCCTGTTTGGCTGAAGCCTACAAGAAAGAACTGGCAATGCATGGCCTATTTGAGGCAAGTGTTTCTTCAGCAGGACACCCCCTCATTGTGGGCAGGGACTCAAAAACACAGGCAGTTGTAAGTTTTAAACATCAAACCCTAATAGTCATACTGTATACTGTTATGCCAGTGTACAGATAACCGAGTTAGAATAGAATTCTCTAACACTCTCCAAGCTCTGTAACTCTATTAACTGTAACTATGTTACATTTAATTAAGGGTAAGCACTTTGGGCCAAAACACTTAAAATGAGCGGTGTCCTTAAAAATGTCAAGGTCTTTTTACCAGTACTTACTTGATCCTGACACCAATGGCTTTGCGGAAGGCCTGGGTTAGAGCTTCTGTCTTGCTCATCTCAAGGGAAAAGATCTCACTCCCAGCCAGGGAAGTGAAGGGTGTATCTTGTCCAAGGGCCTGAGCAATACCTGACCAATACGGATGATATGAATTAAAATACAATGTCAAGAAAAAAGTCTTTTAGAAATGCTGTGGAAATGATGGTCCTATAACTGTGCATTCTACATTCTCAGCATACAAAGCTCTTGGATGACAATACAGAGATGAGAACTCAAGTTAAAACCAACCCATGGCAATGGCGGTCTTCCCTGTGCCAGGCTGCCCAGCAATAAGAACAGCACGTCCGGCAATGTGGCCATCTTTGATCATTTCCAGAATGAGTCCCGCTGCCCTCCTTGATGCCAACTGACCAACCATCCCCTGTGAGACCTTGAAAACAAGACAACAACAAAATAAGTTAATGGAATCAAAACTTCATGGACAATGTTGGCAAAATGTCTAACTCAAACTCAAACACAAACTCTCACCTGTCGTGGTTCCAAGGCATCATCTAAGCCTAGACCACGGATATGTGAATGGGCTCCTAGTAACAAATGAAAAAAAAAAAAATTCCATTACGTTATAAAATAGCAATAATCATGTATAATAATAACAACATACTCAAGTCTTCTATTTACTTCAACAAATGAAAAGGTTGAAAAAGTTTAACCTTACCAATCCTCTCAATTCTAGTGGTGTCGCGAACCTCGGGGACCTTAGTGGTTGCCATCTATTTTCAGAGACAAAAAAGTAATTACTTAATTTACTTTCAATGATTGATGCACATTAACTAATGCTGGTCTAGTTCTTAAACCAAATGCTTAAGTTATTGGATCCTGAATGCTACCAAGGACTTTGATGCTACATCAGCAGTCAGTCAAACGTTGAACACAGCGGCATATGGTTACCACAGCAACGCGATAGCCACAACAAAGTCCAGCCACTGCATGGCAAAATGTAGCCATTGCATTAGCTTAATCATACATCTATTTTATTTAATTGCAGAATAGGCAGAAAACGTATCCATCTCGCCTTAATCTACAATGAGCTAAAGACACGTTTTATCATCAATAAGACACGGTTGTACTCGTCACAGCAGGGCTAACATTGGCAAGAGATAGACTAGCTAACACTAGTTAGCGTTAACGGTACCCAAAAAGATAAAGAAGTTGGGCACTCCCCACTTTAATCGTTAGTTAAGTGAATTTGTAAATTATCATTCGTTAAGTTTACCTATGTTTTCTGAGTAGTTCCCAAAGGTTAGAATACGTATAATAGAGAACACTGACGTTTTAGGCTCACGTGAACGTACTAATACACCATGTGCAGCATGGTATAGATATCAAACATTGCTATCGGTAGACAGCAACGATCAGTACACTAGACAAAAGCGTAAATCAAAAGTGGAGGGGTCATGCATCCCTGATAGAAAATAACTAAGACGGTGTGTAAACTGTAAACACGCAAACATATGAGTAAACGCGGGACTAACTTTACCTTGGCTGCCACTTCCCTTGAAATGCGGTGGCTGGGTGGCTGTTTCATACAGTACGTACAAAAATGTCTTCCGTGCTAAGAATGGGCTCTGCACTGACGTTCTGTCTGCCATCCAACACCAGAACGTAGATGGCAGCAGTAAGCCATACACAAATATCACAAGTAAATCGTAAGTAGAAGCAGAGAAGTATTTGATGGCGTTGGGCTACTGTTATCTGTTCTGACATTTAGCTGCTGACATGAGTCAAAGACCTCTGACAAAGTGTAAGCTATATTATGTTGACACCTGCCAGTGTTGTGCATGAACTGATAAGAACTGTGAGTGAACTGAACGTGGCTACAACTTGAGCTAACATTAGGTCAGTTTCTTGTGACCTGCTTAGTCAGCTATGTCTATCCATTACCAGCCTTAAACTGACTGATACCAGTAGGCCTATGTGACGGTTCACCTCCGCAGCACCACTTTACTGCTTCCACACACACCATCAGACACTTGGACAGCCGGGTGGGTCGAGAGCTCCCTTTTTATTCGCTGAAATACCTGCAAGGTACAGTGGAATCAATGGGAAATACAGATCGGTCTGGATAACTACCTCCATTCAGTGTCCTGAACTGCTTTGTGTGTATGTAAATAGGTAAATCAAACAAAAACAAACTGAAATAATGCCTCTTACATCGGTGATCATATAGTGATACGATAAGCACTGGACACTTAGGTACAATATACCTAGGTATAATATATATACTATATAATATAATGACAACCACATGAACACAGTGAGACATGAGACTCGCTAACACAAATACAATTACATTTGTAATTACATAACCAACACTTTTGGTAGAACCATATAGCATTACAAAGACGAAAAAATCCTAAAAATATTACCTGACATACATACAAGGTACAGCGATGTCGGTGGGATATAGTCTACAGATCGGTCTGGAAAACTCTCTAGATAACGTGGTTAGAAGGCAATTAGCATGCTAGTCAAACAAGTAAATAAACCTAAAACTACTGAAATACACATATAATGGAATAATCTCAAAACAGTGAAACTAAATCATTAAACAAACTGCATGATAAATCATGGCTCCCGTGTACTTGTAGAACATCGTTTATCCCAGACCTCTCAAAACCCATTCAGTGTTCTGAATTGCTTTGAGCAATTTCACGCGATCTCCCACTACACTGTGCCAGGATACCACTAGAAGGCATCATTGCACAATTTAAAATAATTTAACCAAGTACCCTTTCTACTCTGTTATACCTACTTTCTCGACTGCCTCAACTATGACACCATGATTGCACTTATTATACACACAACCAACACAGGGCAGAGCAGGTATGAAACACTATTTCATTAACTTACAAATAAACTTTAATTGCGTTTCCATGTTTCACGACCTAGCCTATATGAACATTAGTAAATCTGCATGATATATGAACCACAATTGCCTTGGCCACAATTGTCTTGAAAAGAACCAAGTGTAAGTCTCCCCAACGCTATAAATGGTAGTGTTTGAATGGTTATAAGGCAACTTTATTAGTACAAAAGATAAGGAGTCACTCATTCGCACCCTTTTCCTTGCTTGAAAAAACATAGATTAAATTAGCTGATTGTGAACAAGTCAAAACTGAAATAAAGATTTATTTTCAGAAAAACTCAACTCACTTAAAACTATCCTGTTTTGAAGTGTTGTTTTTGTTTTTTCATTGTCAAAAGACTATACTAGTGAGCGTCAAGCATAATATATAGAATGTTTAAGGATGATAAACTTTCTACATTGTGAAAAATTGTGTGTAGTAAGCTTGAGAGTGATCCATATATCGTTTTACTTTGTGCAAAGCATCTGGAATCCCCAAATTGGTGTGCGTTGCGTTCCTTGTGGGCAGATACTTTCTGAGCACTTTAAAAATATTGGGCATGCCAGAGCCCTCTGTTCACTGATTGGCCAGCCAAAATTGTCGAAGTAAACCTAGGCTTTTGGCTAGATCACTGACTGTGCTGTATAGCAAAATGTGATACTGAGGCAGTAGTATGAATGTATGGCTAGTAGTATCAATGGTATGGCTGTGGAACATGTTACCAGCTTCAAATTCCTGGGGACCCACATCTCCGAGGACCTGCCCTGGTCGACCAACACCTCAAGCCTGGTCAAGAAGGCCCATCAGCGCCTCTTCTTCCTAAGGACACTAAAGAAAAAACACCTGTCTACTAGCATCCTGAGATTTCTACTGCTGTGCGATCGAGAGCATCCTGACTAATTGTGTGACAGTTTGGTATCGAAATTGCTCTGTCGCTGGTCGCAAGGCTCTGCAGCGAGTGGTGAAAATTGCTCAGATAATCACAGGGACTCCACTTCCTGCCATTGAGGATGTCCACAAGAAAAGATGTCTGCAACGGGCACGCAGCATTCTGAAGGACACCTCTCATCCTGCCAACATACTATTCCAACTCCTCCCCTCCAGTAGGCGCTACAGGAGCCTCCAGACTAAAACCACCAGGCTCAGGAACAGCTTCTTCCCCACAGCCATCACACTACTGAACTCTGTCCCCCACTGAACCTCACACTGCACTCTGCTGCTATACCCCTTGGACTTATACTTAATACATCTGTACATAACTATCTCTAGCACATCTGTATATTGCACATCTGTATATACTTCTGTACATCTGTATATACTTAACACTTAATACATCTGTACATAACTATATCTATTGCACATCTGTATATTGAATCTATCTATCTTTATATTGAATCTATATAGCACATCTGTATATTACCCTCATTATCTCTTCACCTTACATGTATATTGCTTTTCTGCCTAATTATTATTCTGCCTATTTATTATTACTACTCTTATCTGAATATAATTTGCTCTTTAACTGTACATATTGCATATACTGTATAAACTGCACTTGCTGCTCTTTGCACATCTGATTAGATGCCAAACCACATTTCGTTACCTGTATTTATACATGAGTAATGACAATAAAATTTTAGCTAATCCAATCTAAAAAAAAGTAGATGGCGTCAGCCTTGCTAACAGAAAACCTGTCAGGCTCGAGAGATTTGTAATGGAATGCAGAGATTCCAGTGTGCAAATTCCACATTTGTATGTTTTTATTAGCATTTCTTTGACTTGTGAGGCTATATGCCTCTGCCTTACTTTCCACTCTCAGCTCAGTTCCAAGTCTATACTCATAATTTTGTTGTATGATAAACCTATTACAGATATTTCTCATACCAAAACATAAATGTATTTGCAATATCATGACAGAAAGTCAAGATTTAGTCAAGGTTTTCAAAATAATCTCATTAGGATGTGCCTTCAGCATTATTTCTGTCTTGGATATACTCAGCACTGAAATCTCAGTTTATTTCACCAGGACATTACATCATTTTCCTTCATTATGTTATGTGCTCTGTGTAACAGGTTATAGTGCAGGGTGTGGTTTAAATATGTAAATGCAACAAAACTGGATCAGCCTGGTAATCCAGATCTGGGCTACAAATCAGTTCCTATGACAACTGCAAAAAGATCTTGAGAGAAACAGAATATGTGAGGGTAAGTAATATTGATTCAATAGAAAACGTTTTCTTATCTTCTTCATGAGTAAACTGTCATTTGTCATGTCCTCGATGTTCCTTCTCTCTCTCTCTGTCTTTTGGAAAAAAATGCCTCAACTAAGGTAACATGCCAAATACATGCTAATACATGATTCTTACTAACACCCTGCTAAAACTTTTCCTGCAGCAGAGAAACCCTTACTTGGATGTACATCATGCTATACTTAAAGAGAGGTAAGCCATGCCGTCATTGCCATATCACTACAAAGATATTCTTAACTCGTTCACTTACAACAGCTCCTTCCTTCTCTCTCTCCTCTAGGCCTATGTAAAAAAAGAAAGTTTGGAAAGAGTAAGTATCTCATTTCGTTGTTTAGTACATCCAGACAGAAAAGCTATTGTTTCTCATTTTCAGTAAAGACCGGTATGTCCTCTGTTTGGAATTAGTGAAATTAGGGTTGGGCAGTATATATAGCCTACGATATGGCCAAGGAAAGAGATTTTTATTTTACCGGCCTACCGCAATAGCGCAGTTCAGATTTGATTTTGCATTAGCCTATGTAGCTTTTTCATAATGTGGGCATACACTTACAAGTCCAAACACAAGACGTATACTTTTGATTTTATACAGAAAGTTTTTTAAGCAAGCAAATTAGTAAGCATTTTTAAGCAGCAAATAAGACCCGCCTATTCTATCTGCATGTCCACGCAGATAAATGCATGCATTTTTGTCGATTTACGCGAGTCTTCTGCGAACCTAGTCATTTACGGGTAATTTACGCAGGGTAGCCTAATTTATGTTCTCTTTACCATGGCGTTGGTAGTTGTCGATGTCCTCGTCGTTTCCAATTTAAAGTTTTAGCGGTCCTGCTATCTCCCTAAATAAAAATTTCAGGTGCGCTGAGAGACTGTGAGCTCTATAGTGCGTCGCTATGTGGTGCCCAAGTGAAACGTTACACAAACTAAAATATTTCCCAGCCAAGTTCACTTGCTCCGTTTATCAAGACCTATGATCAAGTGGGTTGGATGCGGGAACACCTTGGGGCATCTTTGCTTGCTTTTTTATTATAAATAATGTTGACCTGACAAAGTGTTGGAAGTTGATGTTGGAGGGTTCACCTGAACAGTATTTTGGGCTCAAAACATTCTGAAACCAATGAATTAGGTCATTATTTTGGGAAAATACAACTTCTGCCTCTGTCTCTTCCTACACATTTGAAATTGTATTAAAAGTTATTTGAAAAATATATTTAAGCTATACAACACGAGTGGGAGTGAGGTTGTTCGTGGATATTCTCACGGGCTTGTTTCGGCCGCATGCATGAAGCGAATATTTAAATTATAAAGTATATTTGCTTTTATACAACAGTTCCATTGCCAATTAACAAAGCTTTAAGAAACCAAACTGTATTATCTACCGTTTAGTTTGCATTTATGTTCGTTCGTTATCTCCGCCCCACAAAATAGTTCTATGCTTGGTTTTGCGTCTCCCGTTCCCAGGCACCACAACAGTCAACTGCTTGGAAGTTCTCTCAATGTAAAATGTAGACTATGAGCTGTGAACAGAGCCATAGACAGCCATGTTTTCTCTACCGCTCTGTCTGTGAACAGTGACCCATGGTATGTTGTAGGATATCTTCTCTCCTAGTGACGCGCAGAATGCGTCTCATCCAATCAGAAATTACTAAATAGTTGGACTGGACCTAACGGTTGTATAACGCAATATATACCCATAGACAGTAAAAGAATATACCGCATAGCGTCTATGCTTGAAATTGTACCGCAATATGAAATCTTGGCCATATCGCCCAGCCCTAACTCAAATTCAGGTCATATTTGTCAGCATAATTAAGTGTTTGAACTGTCAAATTTGTCTTACTTTTAAGAATATGACATTACCACATTCAAATGCAGTAAGAAAGTAAGAAAATGACATGACAAGAGAATTAATGAAGTATCAGACGGATAAAAAAAACAACAATGGCAACAATATTGATAAAATCTTACCAGTTCCAATCCAGACTGAACCTATTTTACAGTTTTGAAGCACATTTCAATCCAACATAAAAAGTGTGTAAAACACTATTTTAAGGTTTGGGTGTTTAATATAAGAATAATAAAGATGAGGAAAATTCCTTGTTTTCCTTGTCCTCTGCTTTTTTAACAGTTTTGTTAGCACTCACTGTTGCTGCAGCTTTCCTCACCCTTCTGCCCTTGAGAAATATTGAAATTTGTAAGTATAGCACAAACTTTTGAATCATTCTTAATTAAAGTCAAAATCTACTGGTGATTTTTTTTATTTTGATGTACGTAATTATAATTTATACTATTTTATCCTGTGAGGGAAATTTGGTCTCTGCATTTCACCCAATCATAAATTAATGAAACACACACAATGAAGTACACACAAGGTCAGAGAAGTTGGCTGCCTGCTATAGAGGCACCTGGGAAACAGTGAGGGGGCTGGTGCCTTGCTCAAGGGAACTTCAGCCATGGTCCACTGGTTGGGATCAAACTGGCAACCCTTCAGTTACAAGCTCAAAGGCCTAACCAGTAGCCCATGGTTGCCCACATGCATGTGCATGAGGATTGCAAGAATTCATTATTGTGGTAATGTAGTTATGTAGTGGTATGCATGTGGTAATGTAATAAGCAAATCCTCTCCCATTAGTTCCAGAGATCAGAATCAACACATCGCCAGAAAAATATAAAGGTGAATTTAACTACAGTTCTGAATGTGTGTGTGTGTGTGTGTGTGTGTGTGTGTGTGTGTGTGTGTGTGAAATAAGTACAATGTTTATGTCAAAACACTTTTTACAGACACACTGTATATATTTGTATTGCGTTTAATGTAGTTGGATTGCATGTGTCTATTGCTCACTTTTGTTTTAGAACTTAATCAGCATCTTACTAAATACCTTCCAAAGATTTTTACAGGGAGACTTGACAGTTACATCTCAAAAGTCAGCAAGGTCCAAACGGGAAAACAGCAGTTAACAAATATTAATGAGAGCAAGGAACCTCGGTTTCAGTTTACATTTACATTTATGCATTTAGCAGACGCTTTTATCCAAATCGACTACAATCAAGCTACATGGAAGAAATCTTAGAGGCTGTCCACATGGCAACGTTTTTCTGTTTCTATGCGTTTTTGGCCTTGCCTCCACACAGCGCCAGCTTTGGGTGACCTAAAACGAAGTTTTTTGAAACGAGTTCCAGAGTGGAAAAATCTGAAAACGTTTCGTTGCTGTGTGGACAAGCAAAACAAAGCTTTTTGAAAACGATGACGTCGCCAATCTGTCACCGTCATGTGACCAGAAGAGCAGTGAAGACCCTGGCACACAACAAGCGGTAAAAACAACAATGGAGGACGACGGAGTTGTGTTTGTACTCTACGCGCATGCGCTCTCTGGTGTTGGTGTGTCCAGTGGGTCTGGCTGTGTCTGTTTACAGTGCCACATATAGATATCGTTTTCACTCAGTGTTCTGTTGTTGTGAGGACGCGGATATTCTTCTCGTGTGTGGAGACAGATTTTTTTCAACCCGCAAAAAAAAAAATACAAGAACGTTGCCGTGTGGACAGCCTCTTAGGAAGAATACCACTAGGGGGGCTTCCAGAGGGCAAGAGTGCAGAAGTGGAGTCAAGTGCAGAATGAGATGGAGAGTACAGTGGAGGAGGGAGGGGGAGGTTAGTACGGACTAAGTGCTAGGACAGGAAGTGCTCTCTGAAGAGCTGGGTCTTCAAGAGCTTCTTGAAGACAGACAGGGACGCTCCTGCTCTGGTAACGCTTGGTAGGACATCAAAAGTGTTTGGATTGTCTTGTGTGAGGTGCTGGGACTGCCAGATGGCATTCGTTTGATGACCAGATTTGACGAGGGGTAACATAAGTCTTTATGAGAGCACTTAAGAAAGTAGGTGCAGACCCATTAAGCACTTTTAGCATTACACGCCACTGTGGACCATCTGGAGTAGTTTCACTCCATTGCTGGGAGGCCTGTCAGCGGGGCACTACAGTAGTCAACGTGGGAGATAACCACAGTTTGCACTAGAAGTTAGGTAGCCGGTTTAGGTATGGTCTAATCTTTGTTATGTTAATGCAAAGCCGCAGGACCAGGCAACATGATTCTTAAAGGTCAACTGGTCATGAATAATGACGCCTAGGTTTCTTGCTATTTTGGTGGAGCAAGACATAAGGTGTCAATTTTGATGCAATTCTGATCTTATGATGTATAGTGGGCTTGGAGGGGAAGACCAGCAATTCAGTTTTTGAGAGATTTAGGTAGAGGTGGCTTTCATTCATGTAGATATGTCAGAGAGACAATCTGAAATTCATGCTGAGGCTGTTGAGTCGTCAGGTGGGAACAACAGATAGAGCTGGGTATCATCAGCATTGCAGTGATATGAGAAGTTGAGTAAACGAATGAACTGCCCCAACAAGATGGTATACATGGCAAAGAAAAGGGTCCCAGTACCGATCCTTGGGGCACCCCTGTTCCAAGGTGGTGTGGTACAGATGTGTGCCCTAGTTTCTTGTGCCACTTTCAGTTTCAGTTAGCATTATCTGTTCACAAATGTTGTAGTGAATTCTGTTGTTCCTCTTCCTACCAGCAGCACTTAGTGAGCTTGGGCCGCAGGGATATAGGTTCATTTACACCTCTCCTTTAAACAGATATTCACATCTTTTCTTTCACTTGCAGAGATTCCCAATGACTCCCAAGTCTACAAAATTCATAAAGATGAAGGTAATATTTTTATATAGGCCTAAGGAAATATTTAGGTACATTTTCAATATGTGTTTGTATTATTTTTCTACACTGGATGTCATAGTTCATCTGTGTCCCTCCTGATTTTTTGAAGGTCTGCAACACCAATGTGGCGTGCCAAAGAGCTGTCCTGTAGGGACCTTTGCTTTCAGCATTAAAAGTGGTGCTGCAAATGTTGTTCCACCTAAAATGTGCTTCAATGGTCAAGTGTGAGTCTACCCTACATGAAGATTGCTAAATAATCCAAGCACATTTTGTACACAATTTAGATGGTACTGCCATGCAAGACATGGACTAAATTAATTTACTCAGATAAAAGGGGTTTACTCTGCCTTTTGAAAATCAAAACCAACATAATCTAGTATCAATATATTCTGTTTTTCAGGATTCTCAGCAGTACACTCAGAAATGCAGAATGTGGACTCAACATTGCTGTAATCAATGGTAGGATGAAAAAGGAAAAAGTGTTTAGGATAGAAATCAAGAAACCTAAGGTTTAGACATGATTTAAGGAGAATTCAGGGGTTTCCCATAGTAGATCTATGGGTTGTTACCAGTTAGCCTGGGAACCAGCTCCACATCAATGAAAATGAAGGGCAATGAGTGATTGACTTCACAATGCATAGTTAGCATGAGATTTTAATTTTAACTGAAGCTAACTTTTATTTTATGTTCGCTGACAAGGTACTAAACGTGATTTCGGTTTTATTCAGTTTGACATTGTGGCGCCGTCATTGTGTTGTAATGAGCCAGACACATCTGCAGACCAAATTTAAAATTGTTAGTGGTGCGTCTCGGTTCCCTGGCTAAGGCAGTGTAATTATTCACAGAGGTTCTTCTCTGAGATGTTAAAATAAGCAACGCAAGCCTCTCAGTGACTTCAGGGCTTCCTGGTTCCATTCTCCAGCTTTGACATTTCATAAACCAAAATAATTGTTATTTCTGTTATAGCCCGAACAGGAGAACTCATTAAAACAGGCACGTTTAACATGTGGCTTGGAGGTAAGCTGTCCTGCACTTTAGGTCTACATTACAGTACACTATATTACACTATATTATACAGTACAGCATAATATAGTGGTATTATCTCACAATTTTGCTTTGCAGAGGTTGAAAGCCTGGTATCATTTCTGAAGACCCTTGAAAGCAATAGTCTTGTACTGATTGCCACTTATGATGATGGTGCAACCAAGTAGGCCTGGGGGGGTAATGTTTTGATTGCTTATTAGTCTACTCATACATTCTTGAGTTGTTTTATTGTTAAAATAGAATTGTAATCAGACACTGAAATAATTAACAGGATTACTGATGAGGCCCGGGGACTTCTTGCTGAGCTTGGAAGTATAGCTATCAAGGAGTTAGCATTCCGTGATAACTGGATCTTTGCTGGAGGGAAGGGAATTAGTGGAAAGAGTCCATTTGAGCAGGTAGTGACTGACTTCCTTAATATGGTACTTCAGTTGAGATTTTAGTATATTTCTGTTTACAGATTGACATATATGTTCTGTTTCCAGCACATAAAAAACAACCGGTCAAGTAATAAGTATGACACCTGGCCTGAGCTACTGGATATGAACGGTTGCATCTCACAGAAGCTGGACTGAAACTGGAGGAAGTTACTCAGCCTTAAAAGTGTGCTACGGCTTAATGTTGGATGCTCATGGATTGGTGATATGTCCTAGGGTCATAGGCTAATTGAAACAGATATCTTGTATGTTATACTGTGTTTGCTGCCATGTTAAGTCTGTAATATATTTTTCTGTATTAAAAACCATGCGTGGCATGTAAATCTGAACGGTGAATTCCTTTATTTTTAACAGTATTGGCCATTGTATTAACTTGCTTTAAGCCTAAAAAATGCATCAAAAAATAAATAAGCATTTATGTATTATTTTTATCTGACTTGTGTGAGGAAGAACGATGCCTTTTAAGCATTGACTAGCCCTTTAAAAAAACATATCTTACCCATCCCACTTCCCTACTCCCAACATCCTGTCAAAAGCATTCCATCCCACCATGCACTGCACGGAATTATGGACCAAATTGGTGAGAGTTGTTCATATAAAATGAAACCGTCTTATAAACTTTGTTATGGCACAGTGAAACATTATTGAGAACGGAGTATCTGTCTTAAAGGCTTAGATGCGTTTATACCCAAAACACACACTTTTGCGGATACAGAGGGTGATAGCTTCTCTAGCTAGCTCAAAATGAACGAGCGGCCAAGTATGACAACTAGCTTGCTAGTCAGCTGTGCGATAGCATTATTTTCTTTTCAAAACATGCAGTTTTTAATATGCATATGGTAAAACTAAAAGAAAACGTAAATCAGGTGAAGTACATAACTACATATTTATCATGCAGCGAGGCATGAGAGCCTTGAATTTGCCCGGACGCCTGATAAAATTAACTTGGTTAGCTTGGTAGTGTTTGCCACCAGTAGTAATTTGCATTATGCCGATAAACTGTCAATTTACTAAAGCTGTTTTGTTTCATTTATGGTCATATAACATGCATTTATAATAACATTTGTTTTCATTTGTGAGTAGAAACATTTAGACAATGTTACCTTGTTGAGCAGGCTGTATGTAGGCTTATGCTAATTGTGAGAAATCATAATGAATCACAGGCCTTATGACAAAATTTGTTTCAAAGTGAATTATTTTCAGACAGGGCTCTTAAGTAGTGAACACAGCAGCATCATCGTTATTTCCTACTAATTCTGTCGCTGTGCAATTACAATACCTGATCTGTTTTTTCAACACAGATAATGATTTGCAAGGTACAGATGGCTCAGGGTCCTTAGGAGGTCCTGATGTCCGTAGACAGATACCTATCAAGTTGCTGTCCAAGCAAACTGTGAGAAGCAAACCCCCTGTGAGGCCCCAGCGATCCACGGGCAGATTGCTCCCAAAAGGCCCACCAGGAGATGAAGGTAAACGGAACATGACATTACTGTATTAGTAGTTTTGGTAGGGCAGAGAATATATTACTCCACATAATGTAGTTCCTTTCAGGAAAAAAAGATCACTCATGACACCACCCTGATTTATTGCTAGTTAATTGCAATAGGGTGTCTTTGGAGCATGGATGAGTGGATTAACATTATATATAGCAGACTGGGGACACTCTGTATGCAAAATGACAACTGCGTTTCCTGCATTAGTGGAATGTATCCAACTCTGGCAGCATAGAAATTCTGTTTCCTTTACAGAATGCATGACTGTCAGTTATCCAGTTTGCTTTTCACTGTCTCCTGTAAGCAGTGTAATAATGTGAGCTACTTCTTGGACAGAGGGCTTTAACTACAAGCAAGAAGAGAGATTTGAGTGTAAGTCGGGGGATGCATTTGGCAGTCAACGTAGATTCCCTCATCCGCTATTTTGGGACTATAAAGTAAGAAGAACTAATTTTGTACTACTAATTAGCCTATACTACCACACTCTTTTGCTTTACATAGTTTATGTATATTCCAATTAGGTATCATTATTACCTCTACATTTACACTCTGTATGTTTCTCCAGCTCAATCTGGTGGGTGAGAAAGATGAAACAGCTGTTCATTGCTGTGACAAGTGTGGGCTGCCCATAAAGATCTACGGTCGTATGGTAAGAAAATAGTCAGAAACTATTATGTAAAATTAATTCTTATTTTAAGTGTAATAGCTCCATGTATAGTTTGGTAACTGAATAGTGATTGCTTGTTTGTACCAAAATGGTTATTAGCTTTGTCTTGTCTGTCTAGATTCCGTGTAAGCATGTGTTTTGCTACGATTGTGCTGTGCTGTATGAGAAGAAGAATGACAAGATGTGTCCAGGGTGAGCATCTAGCACTATGCTAATATTTTTCCTTTTCAGTCAAGAGTCTTTTAATTATTGAGTTTGTCTGTGATTGTTTACAGTTTGTCCATGTAGACTTACAAGAACATCAATATAAGTTGCAATTTTACTGTATATACAATGAACAGATTGTGTTATCATTTATATTGCATCAAATTTAGAGTATAACCACTGGTCAATTTGTAATAAATGGAGGCAATTTACTAAACTTCATGAGACTTCAGAGTCTGCGTATGACTGAACAGTATTTTGTGTTGTATAGAGAGAGAGAGAGAGAGAGAGAGAACATAATGTGTGTTGTCACAGACATCAAATCGATATTTGATATTTGATTTGTGTATACTAGTGCTTGCAAGTTTAATGTACCACTGAGAAACTTAAGGGAAAAATCACAAGTATTAGAAAATTATGAACATTATCTATGATTAAATGCCATTTGTGATTTGTATTACTAGGTTTTGCATGAACAGAATAACTGCTCCATTATTTAAACCTAAAGATGATTTTTGTCTTGAGCTGTTATGTTGTGCTGTCACCAATTCCCATACTAAATCCTAAGTTTAGTTTGTCCCTCTACAGCTGCACAGACCCAGTCCAGCGCATTGAGCAATGTCTACGGGGTTCCCTCTATATGTGTAGCACGGTGCAGGGATGCAAGCGCACCTACCTGTCCCAGCGGGACCTACAGGCCCACATCAATCACCGCCACATGAGGTCAGCCAAGCCCTCCAGCTCCCGAGCTGAGCCTCTGCACCCGTCACTGGCTATGGAACCTTCGGACCGCTTCCGCCTACCTCCACCCCCACACCTGCCCAAACCGCACCCCTTGATTCCACCTCCGCTGCAGGGTCATGAGTCCTATGGGCAGCCTCCAGCTGCCACCCCCTCACTCTCCCCTTCGCCTGCAGACCTGGCAGCAGCATCACGGGCTCTCGCACAAGAAACCTTCCGGATTGCAGCGATGACTACCCGCAAGCACAGTAACCTGATCACTGTGCCAATCCAGGACGACTCCACTAGTTCCTCCGCTCCAACACGTGACAGCCTCCCTCAGACGCCCCCTGGCCCACCTCCGGCTCACCATCACCCAACCGAGTACCCGTCACAGCCTGTTGTGTCCCACCCTCACCATATGATGGCGCCACCTCAGCAGCAGCATTACGGGCCTCCTCCTCCACCCCCTCCACTAAGCCACCCTATGCAGCATCCACCCCCTCAGAGTTCAGGGACGCCTCACCTGGTGTACAACCAGGCCCCACCAATGTCCTCTGGACCTCCACCCATTACCCCGCCTCCAGGACACATCATTAGTCAGTTGCCTCCCTATATGAACCACCCTCCACCAGGGGCTTTAACACAACGTGGAGGGCCCCCTGTCAGTGCACCTCCACCACACCACTACAACCCCAGCTCAATGCAGCAAGAACAGGGCACACTAAGCCCACCCTTTACCCAGCCTGGGGGGCTTAGCCCAGGGCTGTGGCCGGCTCCTAGGGGCCCACACCCTCCCCGCTTGCAGGGACCTCCTCCTCCCCAAGCCCAAATTCCTGGACCACATCATCCTGATCAATCACGATACAGACCATATTATCAATAGCATACCCCCATCTGGTTACATGTAACAGACTTAGTGTGTGTGTGAGTGTGTGAGAGAGACAGAGAGAAAGAAAGAGAGTCTACCAGTGTTCATAATGCACTTGAGAGGAAGTTATGTATCAGCTCTTGGTGATGAGCTACAAACTTCCTGCCTCCATGATGGTATATCATACTACGTGATACTTGTGTTGAACCATTAACTTAATCTTGAAGAATTCACAGCTAGACAATTCCAGCTAGACTTCAATGAATGTATTGTTTCCTTGGCAATAAATTTTATGTTGTGTGCCATTGTCTACTGTGGTTTAATCTCAACATGTGCAGATGTTTTTTAGCCTGTGCTGCTGTCTGCATTTTTTACTCCAGAGGTTACAATTTAAGGTTCTGCCTACTCCAGAGGTCACAATTTAAGGTTCTACCTAATTTGCGACAACACTGAGATTAATTTTAACTATAGAGTACAGATCCCGGAAAACATAGTAAGGGACAGTCAATCTATTTGTCCATCCGTTGACGCTATTCCCCATGTTTTTAAGGGGCAGAAAACCCTGGTCCCTCCTAGGACCTATTATTGATGCATACTTCGTTCCAGTCGGTCTTTATGAAACGAAGGACCTTCGCTCCGTTTTGGAGTCCATTCATAGCATTTAGCTTAGTAAACCTAAGTTTAGTACTGCTCTAAAGGCTCTTCTTTCTTTTCACTGAATGTAAGGCTTATTTTCTGAAGACTGAATAATGACTACACTGGTACTAGATAACGGGGCATACACGGCGAAAATAGGATACAGTCACGAAAAAGTCAGGTAGGATAATGTTAGCCTGCTTAGCTACATTATCGTTCGCGAAACCAACTTGGTGAAGTTTACGTTGTTACACCAACTACTGCCTCCTTTTTTACGTGCCAAATACACGTTAAACCTATGTACATCATGTTACTGTTTTGGCTAAACATGCATACAAATGCTCAATACACGGTATCATAACCTTTTAATGGTTTCTTCGCTTACAGTGTAATTCCGAATTGCCAATTTCGTTCGAAGACCTCGCGACTGAAGACCTTTACAGCTAACCAGTTAGATGAAATTAAGGACCCATCAGGACTTTTTTACATCCTTCCCTTTCAAAAGGTAAGTCAGTGCCATGGATGCTATTAATTCACTAAATCACATTAGTTTGAGGACTTCACTGAATTAAATTCATGAACAGGATTGTTGATTTATGCATCAACATGCATAAATGCATGATTTATTGATGCTAAAGATTGATATTAGGTTTGCCAGAGTTTGAATTTTTTGTGTTCATATACAGAAGGATAAAAACGTGAAAATATGTTTGGATTAAAACCTATTAATTACATTTTTAAACTTGTTGGCTGTCAGACTAATTCCTAATTATTTGTACGCTAGGGATACCTGGTGAATTGGGATGTACAGCGAAAAGTTTGGGATCATCTCTTTGGGAAAGAAATGTTCAAGGTACTTCTGTGTCTGCTGTTTGTATCAAATATATGACCACTTTAAGTGCATATTTTTGTATTCAGTAAATACCACTGTATGAATGAAAGCGGGCATGAATTTAGACCTTTATTTCATGTGATAATTTAGAATTACAGCCAATTATAAATGTAAATTGTTTTTACATGCTGTGGTTAGGCATAAACATAAGAAAAGTTTACATTAAAGAAGTTAACAGGCTCTATTCATTGTTTTCTGATCTCATTCTTTTTTAATGTTGTTGTTTTTCTAGGTGGATTTTGCAGATACCAGTATAGTCATTACGGAGCCCTACTTCAATTTCACCTCCATTCAAGAGTCCATGAATGAGATCTTGTTTGAAGAGTATCAGTTCCAAGCTGCCCTAAGAATAAACGGTGGGTTGGCACCAGAAATAGATTTTGCATTACATTGTTTACGCAAAGAAACGTGTTAATAACTAGACACATAAATTAATAATAATCTTAACTCTTAGCTGTTTACAAAGATCAGTTTATGTTGCACCAAATTCTCAATCTCATGCCTACCAACAGCTCTCAGCAACATCAAAAAACAGGACTATTGATTGATTTGCACAATCTTACACAAACACAAGTGGATCAGCACAGTCTTTCCATCAAGCCTCTCAAAATCACAACCTCTAATGAGCTCACTTATGAGCAGCATTTATTACCTCGTCAGTCAGCGGTTCTTAGTCTTTGGCTTACAAATGAATCCACATGTATTGGTGATAATTTGCATCGTTGCTTGTCTAATAACCCCTTGTACCTATAAAAAGGTCAACTCCTATCATAATTACTCACTGCGTAATGAAATGACGCAGCAAATTTGTTCTTTTTGTGTGATTACCTCAGGACGGTAGCCATGCACCCACCACACACTAAGGGAAAAAAACTGGTGCACAAAACTTATGGCATTCAGAAAATTACCTCCCAGCTTAAATTACTACATTGATATTTCATTTTCAAATAAAGTAAATAATTTGTAATAAACTTTATTACTGTTGTTTGTGCAGTACTACTTTATTGCGTGCATTGCGTTGTGTAGGGTTTAAAATGAATTTTTTGGGGTTTTTCTTTTTTTTATCTTTTTACAGCTGGATCATTAAGTGCACAAAGATATTTCCATGAGAACAACTCAGAACTCTGTTGCATTGTGGTGGACAGTGGCTTTTCCTTCACTCACATTGTCCCATATTGTAGAGGCAAGAAAATGAAGGATGGGATCTGTAGGTATGTGACGTTTTCACATCATCTTCTAATTGTCTGTAATGTTTTGGTCTAACTTCTGTTTGTTTTATTTCATTTACTTCACTGTTGAATAGGATTAATGTTGGGGGAAAGCTACTAACAAATCACTTGAAAGAGATCATTTCATATCGGTAAGTATCCCAGTCATCTTAATGAGAGGGGTAGTGGGCATTCATTTCCTCAATGTGCAGGCACGTAGTTACCTAACATGAATTTACAAGGAATCTCCTTGTCTGTGTGTTAACTTGTATTATTTGAGTGTATTGCCGTGTTGCATAGCATGAAATTATAAAAATATTTTGACCATTGAATGAAACTGGTTTGTACTGTTGGAATGAACACAATGCATTTACCGTGTCAAACAAATAAAATCCGTAAGGATGACTGGTAAGCTTTTTGAATGTTTTTGTTACATCTCTTGCTCAGGCAACTACATGTCATGGATGAGACATATGTGATTAATCAGGTCAAAGAAGATGTTTGCTATGTTTCTCAGGACTTCTACAAAGATATGGAGATAGCACAGTAAGTTTGTCTGCTATTTATTCGTTAGCAATGTCCTACAAGAAAATCAAGTATTTATGTTTGCAAAATTTATATTTGCTTTTTGATAAAAACTTGACAGCTGGCACATTTTGTTTGCCTTAAAAAGTCAGGAGACTAAAGACTGATATTTCTACCCACTGATGCAGGCTGAAAGGAGAAGAAAACACTGTGATGAGAGACTATGTGTTGCCAGATTTTAGTTCCATAAAGAAAGGTTTCTGTAAGGTAGGCTATTGAGACCTCATTCAGTGTGATTTAATCTACCATTATCCATTATGATATTGTCTAGATAATCTTTTGCATACTGTTATGGGTACATTACAGCCACGCGAAGAGATGAATTTCACTGGAAAGTACAAGACCAGTGAGCAGATCTTGCGTCTGAACAATGAAAGATTTGCTGTCCCAGAGATGCTGTTTCATCCCTCTGACATTGGCATTCAGGAGATGGGCATCCCTGAAGCAGTAGTCAACTCTATTAATAACATGCCTGAAGGTAGGAGTCCAACTGAAGAATGTGGTAGAACATAAATAGATGTATGGCTTTCGAAAAGTTCGGATGCATACTATAAGGGCTCTCATTTCCTTTGTAGTTTTATGTGTTTTTGTTCTTTACCTAGAAATGCAACCCCACTTCTTCAAGAACATAATCCTAACAGGGGGGAACGCACTATTTCCTGGATTTAGAGACCGTGTTTACAAAGATGTCCGTGCACTGGCCCCAACTGAATTTCAGGTGTCAGTTGTGCAGCCTCATAAGTAAGTTCAGAAGTAGAACATAACACATATTCTCATTGGCCTTTGGTAACTGAATGGTTTGCATGAAAGAATTTACACACTCCTTGTTTTTTGTAGTCCAGTCTGCTACCCATGGGAAGGAGGAAAGCTACTGGCTGAAAATGCAGACTTTGAGGAGATGGTGGTCACTCGAGAAGACTATGAGGAAAATGGACATTATATATGTGAAGAAAAGTTTGATATTTAGTTTTAAGTTTATTGCTGCATTTTTAATTACAGCTGGGATGATGAGATGTGCCAATAACTGGGATGAGATGTAAAATAGACACTGTAAATATTGTAAATATTTGTTTTAATATTAAAAACCTAAGTTCGTTAAATATATCTTTAGTGAATGTATATTGCCTCAGATTTTGTTTAATACTGTAGAATATGATTTCTGAAAGTTTAAATTAGTATGCAGATGTTTGGTGAATATGTTCAGTTTAATATGTGACAATATTGGTCAAGTAATTGTAATTCAACTTTGGAAACATTTCTAAATATAGGGTATGATAGGGTATGATTTTCTGAGGACATATTTGTTAAGTAAATCTTCAGTTCACACTCGTCGCAGTCAATCAAATGCTCTGACCTCAAAGTCACCAGTGTAAACGGGTAGGGCTGTGAACCTCATCAAACCAGAATATTCTGCAGTGCAGTTAAGAAATGGAGGAAGATAGATCTACATTGTGTTGTAATGTGTGTATCAAAATATAAACGAGCATTGGTTCTGGTGTGGGAGCTCTGAAAGAGAGGGGTAGGCTAGGGAGACCCTTTTTTATTCTTGTGCATTTTCAAAATGAAGTAGGCGCACAGAAGGGAACATTTGCGCGAGGTTGATTCCATTGGCGCGCTGGTACACATCTCAGCAGAAATAAGTCGAGGGTAAAGCTGAACTTTGCCACCAGATTTCCACAGGAGTATTTTTTTCCAAGTTCTTAGCACAAACGTACGTTAAGGTTATATTTCACAGCGCTAATCGTGTTGATATCAGCCAAGAAACTATTAATTTAGGCTTTTTTATCAGTCAACATCAGGTGTAGCACTGACGTTAACGATCTTTGAGCACCAACCTGAGGTAAGTGCAGCTAGCTAGATAGCTAACTTTCGGTTAGTTTCTCAAAACAAAGAAATCCCCATTTGTTTATGAAAAGTAATGGGAAGTACAACAATTAATAGTAAGCTATAATGTTATAAGAAATCAAATGAAAGACATAAATAATGTCTTTTTAAGATTGGACGATGTCATCCAGTCGAGGAAAACAATCCAAGAAGGCAAAACTAGCTGAAGAGCCGGTTGATCTGAAATCATTCGACTTTGGCATAGAGGTGGAAAAGAAAGAAATGAGCGGTTCAGAGGAAGATATCCGTGAAGGTACTTAGGTTAAATTAGTTAATGTCAATATTCTAACCTATAGAGAATAGAATCGCGACATATTGTGTGTATTTGTTGTGCAAAGAATCTTATCAAGCTAATTTGACTTAATGCTATACTCACATTGGTTCACAATTCTACTGAGATAACATGTTCATCTAACTTAAATTTAAAAAAAAGAGCGACGAAGCCTAAGCTTAGTAGCCAATCATGTATGTGTTATGACTTCTATGGCAGATGAAACCCCAATTGTTGACAAAAAGTTGACGAAAAGACGGCCTGAACCTTCTTTTGAAGAAGACGATACCACTACGTTGGGTGTAAGGTAATGGCAGCATTTACTGTTAAACCACGGGTTGGTAGTGGCCAGGTTTACATTCTGTTATTGCGGAAATTATTCGGATTAGAAATACTCATGAACACTGAAATGTGCATGCCAGTAAGGTGAATATCCTCACCTACTGTCCTATTCTTACTGTCTCGTGCTACTGGTCCTACAGCACTTGCTCCCTCTCCCATGTGATGTGCCTTCTGTCCCAAGCCACCTCCCACTGTCCCATGGGGTTAGGTTTGTAAGGACTGGCAAGTGTCATTGATAGTGGATGATAGTGCATGACAGTAGATGTGTCACAGGACAATGGACGTGCGGTGTGGGACAGTACATGACACTAGCAACAATACAGTACACAGGGTTCCCACTGGTCATGGAATTTCTGGACAGTCATGGAATTTCAGTACAGCCTGTACCAGACAAGAGAAAGTCAAGGAATTTTATATTTGTTTGGACAAATATAAAATTCAGAGTGCACTTTTTGGTCTTACCGCCTTTCATATTTTGCTCACATAACTAGCTATATTGTTGTTTGTTCGTACCTCTGTGGAGAGGCTCTTGTTTTTCAATCATGTTAATTGTGTGATTCACAGTAATGAGGTCCAGTCGATGTTGGAAAGGTTTGGGGGTGAGTGTTAAATCAGTTTCTCACATTTTTTTCCCAATAAAATAATTGTTTGGATTCAATATCAAACGTATTTGTTTCCCAGCTGACATAAGCAAAGCTATGCAAGCGAAGAGAAAGAGGTTGGAGACTTTCACCAAAAGCTCTTTAAAAGGCAGCAACCAGAAGCTGGAGCAGCTGTGGAGAACACAACATGCCCAGAGGTATTGAGAGTATTGGAATCAGAATGTGTGTTTTGTTATTATTTTCATAGCCATGCGGTTTATGACTTTATGTCTCAGCCAGGCCTGACTCAGTAGTCCACATATGAGATGACTTTTTATTTAATTCTCTTTATGTGCTGTTGCTATCATTAGAGATGAGGTGGACTGGTATGTTTTTTGTCATTTCACCGTCTGCACAGTTTGGGGTCATCCCTTGTGTCTGTAGTTATCTGCTCTAGCGTACCAGGTTGGCATTTGGCCTAATCAAGGTCTGATTCAGGCTGTCCACTGGGATGACCAACGCCATCTTCTGTCAACCTGGAGCTGAAGTTAAAGTCAGGCTATTTCCTTGTCTAATTAGTGGCTTGTGGATCTTTATATGAAGCTATATGCTGTCTCTCCCTTACTGCGCATCAAAGTAAATAAAACTCCTCCTGATTTTTCTAACCATTGTCTAACTTGGTCTCCATTCATCTGTCATATACAAAAATTACTATCAGTATACAAGTGATGGATGCCACCTCATATTATGCAGCTATTTATACTGTGTATAAAGTGGCAAGTGATGTTTCCCTCAGACACATTAGATAAATTGTTGCTAAATTGTGCCTATGAATTCACAGGCAGAAGCTGACACAGGAGTACTCCCAGCAGGTATTCTCAGTGCTGCAGCAGTGGGAGACGGATACGCAGAAGTCAGAAGAGCAGGAGGAGAAACTCAATGTCAGTACCAAGCACAAATCATTGAGAAACATGTGTAACCTCAGTCTTGATCTACAGTTAGTTCTTTATCCATTTATCCACTAGAGTAGGCTAATATCACACATCTTTTTTTTTTTTTTTTTTTTTGTCTTTCAGAACCTATTTCGCCAGCAACAAAAGCTTTTCCAGCAGGCAAGGGTTGTTCAGAGCCAAAAGTTAAAAACTATCAAAGATCTTTATGAGCAGTTTGTGAAGGTTAGTGCCAATTCATGTACAAATTGTAACATGTCCATAGAATATGTCATTTAGATGATGATGAAGATGAAGTCTGCAGTTCCAGGATTGGTGTTCAACTATAAATGAGTGAATTGTTCTTATTTTTGCTTTGTCTTTATTATTGTTGTTGTTGTGAACACAAAATTGCCAATGATCATGTGTGGTGGTTCATGTGTACCTATTCAGAACATGGAGGAGATGGAGAAGAGCCATGAGAGCTTCCTACAAGGGGCACAGGTGGAGCTAAAGAAGGAGATGGCCATGCTACAGAAGAAAATTATGATGGACACTGTGAGTCTAAAAAAGACTAAAGCGCTACATGTTTGCACATATTATAAAACACCAAATGCCTTAGATATAATCAACATTTGATTGTGCTATCCAAACACCGGAGCCTTAATTCACTTTGGAGTTAACACGAGGGTCTCAGTACACACACATCTAGACGCTTCGACAGAACTTTCACAGGTAAATCTTTTTACAGCTGGCTCTCGCTGACCTGTGTATCTCCTATCAATTCACTGCCTTCAAGCCCACCTGATTAAAGTCAGTGTAATTCATTAAATTAGCTTAAACAGCTGTCTACAACTCTGTCTACAACAAGGACGGGGCTCATGAGCAGGAATGAGACACGCTGGTCATACAAATTTCTTATGTGAATTTTGGTCATTCTACAAGGGGATCTTCAAATATGCAAGTAGTGATTAATTATGCTTCCTGCCCTTCCTGTATGTCTTCACAGCAACAGCAGGAAATGGCCACAGTACGCAAGAGTCTCCAGTCCATGCTTTTCTAGACAAGATCTTCAAAATCCTGTGTTGCTGCTCAGCCACTTAGTTCGGAATGCCACCATTTTGCAATGTTCAGTATCACTGCTGTGTTTATATCAATAAGTTCTATTTGTATGTTTACATGTTTTATTTATTGTTATTACTGTATTTATTGCAATTACTGTGTAGTGCAGTGATGTGGTGTTCAGACCCAAGTAAATTTTATTTATTTTTTCTTTGTCATTGTCAAAGTGCAGATATAATCCTGTTACTAAATATACTAAATATATTTCATGGGAATTTTAGCAGAGCTAATGAATGTTTTTTCTTAATATAAAAAGAATCAACAAGCCTCATTTAATTTGCCTGACTTTTAACTTTCATAGTTCTAACTTGCATTGCCGTACATTATTTTAGTGTCCTATTACAACACAGTTGTTCATATTTTATTGTTGACTTCAAATCGGCATAGTTTATCTATTGAACTCGAAGATAACGGCGTGAATATTCTTGTTCTGGTTAGGATGTTGAAATGGTTCACTCCAAGCCCTGTGATGGCGATAAAGAGGTCGGTACCTGTTCTCTGCAAGAGTCCACCAGTGGAAAAACTGATCACGAGTCACGTGGGCACACAAACGGAAATATCAGTTCTGGCAAAACTAAAATGAATAGGACAAACGATTTTCATCGGTAATACCAGGGGTAATACAGTTTTAGGATATGTTGAGAGATTTTAAGTGACTAGGTCGAATCTGGATCCTCGTAAATGAATACAATACTCAATGTGCCCATGAGTGGATTGGTTCCCTGGCCCTCAGTTAACGTCGGTCGGTTAGCTAACTTAAGTATCCTGCTGGAACACTGCTGATAGACGCTGGGATCTTATTGTAAGTCCAACGTGCGATTCATAGTCAAAAATAAGATGATGTTCTTTGCAAAGTCATGTTATACTAGAACACATTGTGATGTAAATGTTATTTGGAAATACAGTTTTGTCTCCACTTTACGGTAGTTAGCCATATACAGGTTGTGTTAGGTGATGTATTGCCTAGTTTTCTGCTCTATGTTCTGTTTCTGTATATATGAAAAAAACGTTTGGTCTATATTATAGCATTTTGTTAGCTTTCGAGAGTATAATTTCTCGAAATCTGATAGTCACACATCTGCTAATTTGTTTATTGTTTATGCTGTATGCTGACAGCAATCAAACCATGAGTACCGCACTGGATATGTCTGAGCCCAGCAGTCCGCAGTCTTTTTTGGTGGAGCCTGACACCCCTGGTCCAATGAATCGTGCCTGTTTACTGGACGACAGCAAGTTGCTTGTGGATGACAGTGATGATTGCAACGACCTCAGTTCTGTTACTGTACCCGAAACTCCAAGGTATTCGGTGTAATGACACGCTAATTTAATACCCTAATTAATGTACAATTTAAATACGAATTTATCCTTTGAATTAAAATGAACTTAATTTTCTTGTAGTCCTCTTTGCCTCAGAAGGCGAGTGCATCTATATGGCCCAAGAACTGACGCAGGGGTTAGTATATTGGTGCTGAGACAATATTTTGACAACACTCTCTAATTTGACTGTAATTGCTTAACGTTTATTTTTAATATGGAATTTCAGTCACTGCCCCTGAATGAAGCGACAACGTCTAAGCCTGATGACAAGTCTGCAGTTGATGTCCTGTGCACTACTCCAACTTCACACCAAAAATGCAAGCGTCGCAGAATAGTCGAGGAAACTTCAAGCTCCGAGGTGGAGAAACCTAAGCGCTGTGGGAGTAATGGTTTTGTGCCTGCCTCAAAATTAATGCAAACATATGCCTCCTGGCTGGAAGTCCCTTGCCCCTCATCTTCATTTGCATCAACATCAGCCTCATCCTCACTCTCTCAAAGTGGGCCATCCAGTTCACACAGTAGACTTTTAAATGCGGCTGCATGCCATTCAAAACTGGGGCTTGCAACAGATTCCATGGTGCAGCCCAGCTCACATAGGACCAGCAGAAAGAGGGAAAGGCCCTCTAGGAACGCTACCTCAACCATAAGTAGCTCCCCATCTAAATGCACAAAGATCACAGATGTTGAGGCTTTCCAGCCTCAGACTGGCGCCTCACATTGCAGAGATGCAGGTGAGCCTGAGAGTAGTATAAACCATTGGTCTTCTTACTCTTGTGTGTGTGTGTGTGTGTGTTGTTGTTGTTTTTTTATCAACTGTTGTTGTAAGTTGTCTAAAGTGTTGTAAATATGCTTACACCACCAGCTTGGTGTGACATCCAAGCTCCTAATGAGACAATCACTGTCAAGTTACTAGATTAGCATGTAGTCCTTTTCAGAGTGGTTACTTTTCAGTAACATTCACTGATGCTTCTTTAAATCAGATGCTTTCCCTGTTCCTTAGCGACAGAGATACTGTCCATGCCCGCGCCTCCATCAGCTCGCCAGAAACAGGAGGAGATAGTCATCATTGATGATGACGAGGATGATGTTATAGTGGAGGCCATGGTTCGCTCGGTTCAGATGGCTGAGGATGAAGCATTTGCCAGAAGCCTTCAGGTAAAAAAAAAGGCAGTTTGCAAAGGCAAAATAAGGGTTCAATGTTTTGCATTGACTGGCTAGTTGAACTAAATAGAATTTTTCTTTTATTTTAGGAACAGTTTGACCGAGAAGAACAGCAACAACAGATGGAGCAAAGGAGGGAACAAGCAATGCACTCAGATAGATATCATTCCAACCACAGGGTTAGTGGAAAGAAATTTGTGTGTGAATTGCTATGTATCTACAGTATACAATGGTGTGTATATTACTGTACATATGTAATTGTACATATAATATGTTTCTTGTTTTGGAAATGAATTCTGTCTGAAGGATTTCTCTAATTCTGTCCTTCTCTACTAGTATGACCCCTACAGAGGTATGGGTTGGATGCCTGCATGGTCCCAAATGGGAAACGCTTCTGGTCTTGCTTATGTTTCACCCACCCTAGCAGAGTTACAGCAAGCCATGTTTGCTGAACTACCAGGTTTGTCCTAGGGATGCTGAGAAAGTTGTCTTAAATCGATATTTTGAAGTATCTTAATCCATAGTGTTGTTGATTGAAGTCACGGAGTGCTGTCAGTTGGAAAAAGAATGAGAGAATTTGGTACAACATAGACTAGTAAATAGCTAATGCTACCTGAATGGGAAAAGCTTTCAGTTTTATTTCCCTTGGCCCCCGATCAATTAGTGCTCACTGACGATTCACTAGTTGGTCTGTGTACCAAATGTTATTCTTTTTCCTACTGACAGCACACGTTGACCTTGAAAAACAGGGCTATGGATCAAAATACTCCAGAATATAGCTTTTAACGGCGTAGTTGTATGAATTGTTGCGGACTAAATTAATACAATATGAAACTAGGTCGCTCATGACTGTTTAGAGTGATTCCACTCACTGTAGATTACATTTATGTGTCATTTAGGAAGGCATTCAGGACACCGCATGAATTCACGTCTTCGTTCCCGCTCGCGTAGACAACCTCAGCATCTACCAGTGGATTTATTTAATGACGGTCAGGGAAACAACTATGAGGTATACGTTTGATTTTAAATGCTGTTTGTGTGTTTGTGTATGTTGTGTTTAAACAACAGAACTAACATTTTAATATGTGTGGTTCTATTAGGCTCTTTTAGCTTTTGAAGAGGTTCAAGGCTCAGCCATACCCAAAAATGTCTTAAGCAAGAGGGAGATTGAAAGGCTACCCACAAAAGCATACAACCCTGCTCACAGTGCTGGAAAAACTGAGCAAGTCCTCACTTAACCACACATTCCATATTTATTAGATTTTTACATGAGGGCCACTCTGAGATGCACACTTTAACTTTATTTTTTTCTTTTATCTGCGGGCATTTGTAGGTGTCAGATTTGTTTTTGTGAGTACACAGAGGGGGAGCAGCTGAGAATGTTACCTTGTCTGCATGACTACCATGTAAAATGCATAGATCGATGGCTAAAGGTAAGAGATGGTACAAAAGCTGCAGACTCTCCATTTCATGATCCTGTGCAGATTCTGTGGTTGAAATCTTCCCTCTTTTCTGTCTTTGTAGGAAAATGTCACCTGTCCTATTTGCAGAGCAGATGTGTCGCAGACATCAAATTAGCCTGGGTGACTCAGGATGCAGTGTCTACCTCGCCGCTTGAAAATGTGACTGGGGTTTAGCCCTTTTAAAAGTTTGAACAACACAACACTATTTTTAGATAGTAACAACCATAGTTTGATTACTTTAGTGCTTGAAACATTTCTCCCCATTTCTCACAACATTTTAAGCATCGCATTTGAATATATTCTGCTAATAAAACCACTCTATGGAGTTCATTAGAGAAAAGTTTTTAATTGTTTTAGTTCTTTACAAATTACATCTTGTATAGACATTTTTAAAATATATATCCTTTTGTTTTGAACATCAGCTTCCAAAGACAACAGCATGAATGACACATGTGTCAGTACCACTATAGTTCATCATGGTTCAAATTTTATCATACAGGATCCATGTTAACTTGGTCTCAAACAGCTGTGCTCTGTAAGGTATTCAAGAAAATTATGGCAGCTAGCTGTGAACTGTGAATTTCTGTGACTCAGTGTAAGGGGCCAGTGACTGCTATGATTGCTCATTCTCATAGTAGCGTTTTTTCAATGTACGATACTTCCTGAGGTAGTACAGAGCTTCCAGTTCTTTGGTCACAAAATCTCCCCGACTGATGAGTTCTTTGATTTTCTCTGGGTCTTTGACATCCTTGTTCTTCGCAAATGCTGCTCTAAGGCGGTCCCTGAAGTAGTCTGCACCTTTTGGGTACTCCCGTCCAAGATACAACAGCTGTTGTCAGAGGAACGCGTGGATTTAGTTAATCCAACATATTGACAGTGTGAAGTATATTTTGAAGTCAGCAGTACACTACAGACATAACACTGATTACAAGCATTCACGTCGTATGGTAAAAAAGTGCTTTTTGAGTATGCCTCACGTTTTTATATAACCGTATAACTTCACTCCGCAAAGGACTGGTCATCTTCAGGCTGGGTAAGACAACACTTTAGTGACCATCACTATAAAAAAGTATGTAAAAAGTAAAAAATGTTAGACAAGACTACAACGCGCTTGGTACAAAGCAAAATCAGGTGTTTACACGTAATGCAATAGGCATTGGGAAGTTACATCCAGATACGTTAGCGTACACAAATCTCTGGCTTTGGTCATAACAGTTTTGAACGGACACTGGTCTTGCTGACCGAAGAAATCAGAAAGGTTTTAGCGCTTGAGCAGTGTCCTGTGCACTAACCTTATCTTAACACATTCGACAACTTGACAAAGTTTACTAACGTTATTCGCTGATCTATCTTTCTTACTTTTTTTATTGCAGTCTACTTACTTTGAGGCAGAAGCAGAGCATAAAATGTGTCCTTTATACCCAAGAAAGTATGTAAACAGTGTTAAGCTGGCGACAATAATACATTCAAACGGGAAGTGTTAGCGAAAGCGGCTACAAGTTAGCCACTATTTCAAAATAAAAGTACCGCCATTTACACGGATCCACAGCAACAAAAAAAAAATTATTAAAATTTATGGCGGAAATCTTTCAGGTTGTTCAAATCAAATTGTAATAGAAGCCTACTATTTTTCCCAATGTAATAACAATAGATCTTTTTCAGGGTGATAGCCAATTCTATCTTTACATTCGAAAAATAGCATGTACCCAGCATCCCTTTAGCAATGCCGAAACGTACATATAAGAAATTCCCATGTTTTCGTTTGTCGCAAGCCATATGAAGCGGAGTGACTGACGTGTAAAGAAGGCACTTGTGTGTCTGTAGCAAATAAAGGTGCAGTGGACCTTCAAGCACTCATAAGTTCAGCCAAGCATAAATATACAGCGAGGGGCGAGAGTTCATTATCTAGTCAAAGCTTTTTGTAAGTAAATCCGAGAGTGCAGCTGTACAGCATAGGGTACCTATGCATTTCACACGGTTAAGCTCCACGAAAGCATGTGCTAAATAAATGTCCACAGCCATTGTGACTGAAAAGTTCAGATGCCAAACCCATGTACAAGTCCATTTTCAGAAATAGGCAAAAATTAAGTTGTTTTAATAATAATTTCTAAGTAATCTCCATCAAACTGCAATTTAAATATTATTGTGAAGTAAAAACAAATCAAGACAAAACAATCCAATTGGAGGTGGACTGATAATAAAGTTTATCAAAATGACATAAATATATTTCTGTAAATTCATTGCAAATGGACATAGGGAGGGTTTTGCATCTGAACTCTTCATATGAAAATTAGCTTTATTGGCCCTTAGCAACACTAACATGTATAACTGACTGCCTCAAAGGCTATCTGAACTCTTGGACGTTTCAAATGTACAAAAACTAAATTATGCATCTCTGTGACATTCAGTGTTGTGATAAAGTGTAAAATAAATAGGCCGTGGGCCAAATGGGGTCAAAGTGCACATCTTCAACTCACCCAGTTAATTCCATAGATGCATTAGAAAACTATGCATAGTCCATGGGATGGAGTAAGTTGGGACAAGTTTCAATGTATGTTAAATCACATCCTAGGCTCTCAGAAAATACATAGTTTATGCTGTTTAACCTGTGCATATACTCCTGGTTCATTCTTGATACAAAAATCTTATCCTATGGGGACAGATGATGCATTATTAGCCTTATACGCTTAAGGGAAACAGGTTAAACAAAAACTCCACATTTTCTAAAAGCTTATACCCAGTTAACCCCACCCCACTCCATCCCACCTCCTGCACTAAGGTGTCCTCTTTTTCACAAACTCAAATCTGGTCACCCTATTTAATCTGATTCTTGATCTCTGGTTAAACCACATGCCTCCTAGAAAAAAAAAGTGTCAAGAATAGATGTCACAAAACTAAGGGGTAACAGAGAACTGGAGAATGCAACATCCCAGTACAACACAATATACCTGGTTTAATTCAAGTAATGGGCAATTTTAGGTTCAATTAATTGAATAGACATTTGACACATGGAATGGGCATGTGGTGGAGTTCTCCGTCTAGGTTAAGGTGATGGGCAGAGTTATTCAGAATACTGTGTAATGATTAATTGTGCAAAAGGTATAAAACATTTTTTATTATATTAATGTACAAATACAAGGGTTTAGCTTGGGGGAGTGGAATGGAATGAGAGTTACACAACAGTGTAGAAAAGTATTTAACAGGATTGTCTGAAAACAGACAGGCTGAACCAGTGGCATCCCTGAAGACAATCTGTGAATTGAAGCTTTTCCCCACACCAAGTACAGCCACACTTCTTGCTAAGTCTGCATCTGCAAGTCATGTCCATGCCCATCAACATCTTCCTCTCTGATTGTTGCACAAGAATGATAGTTAGCCTTTGTACATTTCCTAATAAAAATGACTGTGCAGCTCAGATCAGATCAAAGATCAAAAAAGTTCTGAATGCATATAAATAGGATGATGTGTATATGTTGGCGTTTGAGAAGCTTGTGGTCTGCTATGTAACAACATTTATACTGCCTCGTGACTTACGTGTTATGTGTGGGTTGGTAGTCGGAACCCTGAGGAGGAATGCCTTCCTCATACTGGGGAAGCTGAAAAGAATTGAGATGAGAAGTGGATTTGAAGTAATATTAGTCTCTGTTAATACTGTGTGAGGCTATAAACCAGGGATGGCCACTTGCGGCCTGGTGCGCTTTTTCAAGCGGCCCAACATGAAGTCTAAAAATATAATGCAATATGGCCTGTTGATACACTAATCCAATGTGTGTGCACTGCACATCATAGTTTCAGTACTGTCACAGTAATTTTTAACAACAATGGTCTGGATATAAGCCCATTTTACACCATGTAGAATGATTTAGAAGGCATGTACAGAATAGGAGTTTTCTAATCTAAAATGCAGTCGCTCTTTCACTTGTAACTTGTTGATAACTGGTGCTCTTAATTTTGCATTGGCCCACAGCCGCTTAGTCCTGCTATAAAATTTATTGTTGGAGAACCTCGCCTTCATTCAAAGTAAAGATGGTTGTTTAGTTGTGTAGATGTCAGGTGTGAGTATTGGAATCAGAATGTATGGTTATTATTTTCAGTCATTTGCAGTTTATGTTGTTGTGTTTGAGCTAGGCCTGACTGAACTGACTTTCCTCATGACATGACTTTTTATTTCATTTTGCTCCTGCCGTTCCCATCATTAGAGATAAAGTGGAATATTACGTTCTTCGGTTGTTTCGCTACCTACACTGTCTAGGCTTGTCCCCTGCGTCCCCTACGCCATCTTCCATCAACCTGGAACTGCATCTAGTCAGGCTACTTCCTTGTCTACTTAAAGCAGCTGGGTGATCTTTATATGAAGCATGCAGTCACTCCCTTGATCCCCTGATCATCGTAAATAAAACTCTGTTCCTGATTTTTCTACCGTTGTCTGACTTGGTCTCCTGTTCTACTGATGCCACCTAAAAATTACTATCAGGTGTTTAATACTGCCATCAAGTGGTGAAAATACAAAAATGGCAGCAGGATCTCAAGTTAAAGGTGATTTGTTTCCAAGCCAAGACAATGTGATATGACTGGGTTTCTTTGCAGTATCATGAGATATTAGCAGGATATCACAAAAACTGTTGTGTTCAGCATTGCTAAGCATTTGTCACTTACCTCCCAGTAAGCCTCATCATTGAAGCAGTTGCAATCTTCAGGATCTCCCCAGATGGGTAGCTTCAGGATTGCACCTGTTTATGAAAAATGGAATTAAAAGAACAAATTCTTGTTTATATTTAATACTTGTTTAAAGTATTGTTCATGTACCCTTGATTTTACGTCAACTGATCTGATATCACAGACACTTACAAATATATATAGATATATAAATATATAACAAAAATATCACAGACTTACATAGTCAAGCATGACTGTCATATACACTTTTTAATACTGCCTTCATGTTCATCTGGGTTTTCACTATTGGTCTTTACTTACCTACAATGGCACCTCCACCTAAACCAAAGATGATAGCAACACACAAGCCTGCTGCCTGATGAGCACCCTGGGTCCCAACAGTTCTCTTTGCAAATTCACCCTTAAAGTCAAACGTCTTGACCAACCTGAGAGAGAGTGTGAGAGCAATATTGTAAAAAAAATATGTAATATTTTGCAGTTTACTCATCTGCAGTTCTCTACTAGCCAGGCTAGCGCTGCCATAGTACCTCCACTCAGTACTGGATTTCAGTCAGGGTGCTCTTCTGAGGCTTTGGTTTCCCTAACTGGATTTTCTAGCAACCAATCAGTGAACACAAATTGAAGGCAGTACCAATAAGTTTAAAGTTCAAACAACATCACTATTGAGAGTGTCCAGATTCTTTGCACAAAGTGAAAGCCTGGTCCACCATGGTAATTCTCTGTGGCAGTGGATCTAAAACTTTTTCTTTAAAGGGAAGGTAATAAAAATGATAACATTAAATTATTCATTTTGAACACTGCTTTCATACTTTTTCCTCACACGCTCCTTGATCTGGCCAGACTGGTTTAATTCATGCAAGACTATTTTGAGTGCGTTGCTGTTTTGTTTTGAGTTTATTATCTGTATGGTCAGTAAATGATGCCATTAATGAAGATATACATTAAAAAGACAAATGGGGTTGTGTTTGTTTTCAAATTATTGTTTTTCTTTTTTTTGTGCACCCATTTGAGTTGTTAATTTCAGAAATGCAACTGATATTTAGACAGATAGTGTGACCTACCCTTCACGGCCATAGACAGCCTCTGAGGCTGTAGCGGCAGTGATTGCACCCACTACACCCCCTATCACTCCAGGCATGGCATGGAGGTTATGGATTCCACAGGTATCCTGAATCTTCAGGGTACTCTCCATGAAAGGCTGCATGGGGCAGAGTGTAATTTAACTCCTTTATGTCAAAATATAGGAGTTGACCATGTGTGCAACTTCAACAAATCCTTTTGACCCCAAGTACATTTTTGGTTCTGCGACAGAATTACTAATTGTTAACACATTATTCCAGATATTTATTGGTATATGATCATACAGTGATCATGACCCAACACTCACTGTGAGCACCAGATAACCCACTGTGGAGAGGATTCCACAGCAGAATCCTACGATCAGGGCGCCATAGGGCTGGATCATGAATTCTGCAGCTGTTCCCATGGCAACACCCCCAGCCAGGGTAGCATTCTGGATGTGCACCTAAAAGAGACATCAAGGAATGATCAGTTATTAGTTGTGATAATCAGTTAAGTCTTGATTGGTTATTTTAAGTCAGTTTCTGTGGCCATTAGGACCGTCTTTTTGAGACTGACTATATCAGAGTGAAAGAGAACAGGTCGCATAACCTAGCTGAATTGACGCAAATCTGATTTTGCTGTGATGTGACTCAAATAAATTTTTTAGGGCTTTGTGGACACACCAAACCTGGTTTTATATCAGAGTGAAAGAGTACAGGTCGCATAACCTAGCTGAATTGACGCAAATCTGATTTTGCTGTGATGTGACTCAAATAAACTTTTTAGGGCTTTGTGGACACACCAAACCTGGTTTTATTTCAGAGTGAAAGAGTACAGGTCGCATAACCTTGCTGAATTGACGCAAATCTGATTTTGCTCAGCTGAACAGGACTGACTTTGCCAAGAATGGCACCATATGCAATGAGAGAGGCAGCCACACAGAAATCTGCATTGATCAGACTGGGCAGAAGAAAATCAAGAACAAAACAAAACCAAAATAATGACTATATCAGAGTGAAAGAGTACAGGTCGCATAACCTAGCTGAATTGACGCAAATCTGATTTTGCTCAGCTGAACAGGACTGACTTTGCCAAGAATGGCACCATATGCAATGAGAGAGGCAGCCACACAGAAATCTGCATTGATCAGACTGGGCAGAAGAAAATCAAGAACAAAACAAAACCAAAATAATGACTATATCAGAGTGAAAGAGTACAGGTCGCATAACCTAGCTGAATTGACGCAAATCTGATTTTGCTGTGATGTGACTCAAATAAATTTTTTAGGGCTTTGTGGACACACCAAACCTGGTTTTATATTCATTTTGGGGCATGTTCAATTATGTGACAGAGACCGGTGTCTTACCATGTCCAGCTTTCCTTTCTTCTTTGACAGACTGGAGATGGCAAATGTGGTGAGAACAGAGGAGGCCAGGGCCAGGTAGGTGTTGATGGCAGTCCTGTGCTGTCCGTCTCCATGGTCAGTAATGGCCGAGTTGAAACTTGGCCAGAATGTCCATAGGAAGAGGGTGCCTGTGAAGACACTTTGTTGTAGTCAAAAAGCAGAGGGCTTTTTCATCCAAAGAAAAATGTAATTTCATCTGTTCACACACACTCTTTGAGAACCTTCAAAATTGAACCTGTGGTCATAGAATTACTAGTACAATGATACAAGTTAGCCTAGAAATCTAGAGGTACAAAAGAGTTTTGCTCAGCAGGAATGACTAGCCACACACCACTTGGGCCTTAATGGGTCCATTATTGGACTTACCAAGACTTGGTAAGACCAATCACAATGCTCTGTCTTTGTAGAGTCATTGGGCAGGCTTAACATGATAATGACAAGGCTCAACTAAGTGACCAAGGAATAGCGATTGTTTGAATTGCCTTTGGCATCGACTTTAGAAGAATTACACTTGGGCTTTTCTTTAAAAGTTGAGGCATTCAAGGAAAAGTCATTCATTTCCAAAGGACGACATATTTGCTGTTTTGCCGACGTTGCTCTGATTGGTCGTAGTGCTATCCAGTTTTGATATTATAGTCTGGCTTGTCAGGCTAGTTACAAGTTCTTTTGAAAGATCTGGTCACTCACCAATCATGGCAAAAACATCTGAGTGGTACACAGAGCCATTGAGGCGTTTGCTCAAGTGCAAGTTTGGCCGATACAGGACCCATGAAATTGCCAGACCATAGTAGCCTCCAAAAGTGTGAATGACCATAGAGCCTCCAGCATCCCTGGCCTGTTCAAAAAACCTTGTTATTCCTCAGGTTTCATAAGATACTTGAGATCACAACTGACTGGAGACCACTTGAAACTTAAATAGTCGTGGTGTGTTGCCTGTTTGGGTGATGACACTACAATACTCTAATGTTTACATATGCTATACATGATCACTTTAGACATATGGCAATCCTGTTTGACTAAGCCTAATAAAACCTAATAAAGAACTTACATGAATTAGACTCAGGATAATGTATTCCTCCACCGCAAAAAGCGTGACTCCAAAGAGTGTGACAATCATCAGCTGAACAGGACTGACTTTGCCAAGAATGGCACCATATGCAATGAGAGAGGCAGCCACACAGAAATCTGCATTGATCAGACTGGGCAGAAGAAAATCAAGAACAAAACAAAACCAAAATAATGCATCCGAGTAAACAGGTAGGATGAGGAAAAATTACATGCTCATGTAAAGTTTAAAGTATTTGACATTTATTCTCATTTGATCTAACAGTGGATATTATTATGACTTAATGTTATTATGTACAAAAAAACAAAGACTTGATTTGAACCTCCCTGCATATTCCCAGAAGCTTGCACCATTAAGCAATAATTAGCCACTGTTTGAAACATTCCTTTTTGTATTGCCCTCAAGTCAATTTTGGTGGGATATGTTCACAGCAAGGCCAGATAAACATGTTATTCTCACCAGCCTTTCAAGATGCTAGTTTTGTGTAGGTACATACTGCAAAAATGAAAGGAAACCTTTCACAGCATCACACTGCTGACTATGCTACCAGCAAACACCAGTTTGAATGGTCTAGCAGCTCTGTGAGGTGGTTGGAAGGTTTTGTGTGCACACTACTGTTACACCACAACACCTGTGTTGCTTTAAAAAAAAATACTGTTGTAAGCCCAGCTATAATTCTGGAGTTTGCAGTCCCGTCTCTTACTTTTCAATACCAATGTAAATTTTCCCTGTTGAATGGCTGAGCGAGTGGAACCACCCCTGCATTAGCAGTGCCCACTGGATGCCGAATGCGGCAATGAGGAAGTTGAAGCCCACTGCGCTGAAGCTGTAGCGCTGCAGGAAGATCATGAGGAAGCCGAAGCCCACAAAGATCATCACATGCACATCCTGGAAGCCTGGGTTGGAGAGAAGGGGGAGAGAGAGAGAGGGATTGATAGCTGGAGGTAACTAGATTTGCAATTCCCAAGATTTACACAGTGCAAGCAAAGAAAAAAAAAAAAAAAAGTTACAAATTGACAATACAAAAGAAAAAAAAAAGAGGAGAGTTGTTTAGTCAAACAGTTACTGGAAAAGCAGCAAGGGATACATTTAAAGGACTTCAACTGATGTTACTGGAATAAGCATTTGAAAAGTCAAGAGGTAGTTTTAAAAATTGATAGATTAAGTGTGAACAGATAGCTCTGGGCCCAGTGTGGAGAGCCTGGGTCTTGGGGCTTTGCTTAGGGTTAGGGTAAGGGTAAGGATGAGGGGTGGCAGGCAGCCCTAGACCTTTTAGAACTACCCTAATGTTTGAGGTTGGGCTTAGGGGTAGGATGAGGGATGGCAGGCAGCTCTGTGCCCTGTGTGGTGGGCCTGCAGCTAGGGGCTGAACTCAGGGTTAGGTAAGGGCTGGCAGGAAACTTTGAGCCTTGTGTGGTAAGCCTAGGGCTTGGTGCTGGGCAGGGTAGAGCTGGCAAGCAAGTCTGGGCCCTGTGTGGTGGGTAAGAGCTGAAAGCGCCCTAGCCCTATTCTTAGCTTGTTCCCACACCATAGATTTGTTACCATTTTAGAAAGATTAAGTACCTATAAACATAAACAAACAGGCCTGCAATGCGACGTGACAACGTTACGATATTGAATTTTAAATTTAGTTTGCCCTTACTTGGGTATCTAAAGTAGAAGTCATTCTCGATATCACTGGCTAACTTTTCTTGCTTTTTAAATTCGTCCCAGTGAGTGTCTGCCTCTTTGCTGTAACGGATGAAGACTCCAAACAGGATGATCATGACGGTCTGCCATACGAAACAGACAGCTGGCAAGCTGATTCGGACGTTTGTATTCTTCGGTCGGCTGAAGTAAGCCTCGTGTGCAGTAGATCCACAGTTCACCATTGTGACCCTGGCGTTGTAGGCCAAGTAGAATTTACACGGATACGACCGGATGTTCCCTCGCACTATTGAATGTAGGCATTTAAAGACCCTACACACACCTGTCCACGGCTCTCACTCCTCTTTATATTGAATAGGGGTGGGGTTGATTGCAATTTATTTACCATTTTCCCGCCTTGCCCTCTGGGATAAAGGGTAGGCCTAAAGAAGATGAGGCTGATGTGCACAACAAAATATTTCATTATTTCATTTTATTATATTTTAATATTTTTATTTCAATATGCACATACATTTGTAGTCAAATTTGTTTTCAGAGCCATTCCCTGTCGTACTGAGATCAGCACACCTTCCTGGACACATTTTAATTGGATTCTCCTGTGCTTGTATTCAGGGGCGTAACGTCACACGGAGCAACGGAACAGGGAGCCCACTTGCGAGTCTACAACATTCAGTCACTCATGCATACATCCAAATTTGAGGCTGTATGTCCACTTTGCCAACACCATCAAGATCAGAACATCGCAAGATCTCAGTAGCCTAGACATTTCTTCCCTTTAGACTTAATTTGCGGCAGCAGACTTCCAGCTATCAAACCTTGCTCGGTTGAAACGTTTGAGAACAAAACAAGTTGCAGAGACATTTTATGTCTAACTACTTGTCGATTTCATAAAGTGTGTCACACACACAAAAAAAACTTTTTATACAATTTCGAAGAGAAAGCACGCTACTTTTAGTATTCTGCTGCATGCTTTTTACACAATTTCAGAGGAAAAAAACATACATGTGAGTACAATAAACCAATGTCTTATAAGTTAAGCAACGCATAGCGTTAGTCACGTTAGGGTGTAACCCTCTCTTTGCTCTCATTCACTTTGGGGGTAGCCTATAAGGTGTAGCCTGTATTTGTACTAATACAAAACAGCTTCAAAAGTGTTTCACCTTTTTAACTTTACTCTCTGCTGAACCTGCTACAGTTACAGATACCTGCTTGTACTTAGCTGTAACTAAGCCAGTGCAGAGACATTGGGACTGTAATGGCGTACTGTCCTCTTTTCTGGCACAGAACATTGGCTTCTGATTTTTTAGTACGGCTAAATTGGATTTTGAGGGGAAACCATTTAGCATTTAGGACAGGATTGCAATAGTCAACACTGTAGCATATGATGGCATGTATTGCCTAGGCACAAAATGTCTTGATTGTGGCTACAAGTGATTTTAAATGTGATTCGCTGAAACTAGGACCCCCAGCCGTGGTTCGGCTAGTGCACGGACGTTTTTAACAGCTTCTTGAAGTTTCTTGTCCTTTCACACAGTTTACTGAACTGAAGTTTCCCTTGACCAAGTAGAGATTGGCACCCAGAGATGAAAACATGACCAGTAAGGAGAGAAAATTCATTCAGACAGAGAGAGAGAGAGAGAGAGAGAGAGAGTACATCATGAAGAAATAATTATTTTTTAAAAATGTGCCACGATTAGTCATCCCTGGAAAATCATCTATAAAATGTAATTTAATCATTTTCAATAGTAACTTCTTCAGAAGTCAAATACCATACTCTTTTTCTAACACCGCAAAGGAAAGAAAAAAATAACTTAAATGTGTCCAGGAGAGTGTGTTGACAGTTCGACAGGGAATGGCTATAAAAATAAGGATAGATTCTGTAAACAAAAATGGCGTCATATCCCTTCTATTCTCCAACTTTATAGTATGTCAAAGGAGATGGCCAACTGCTACTGCCAAAGGGAAGGCTTTACAATGTATTGAAAAACGGGGTGGCTTCAAATAGTGCACTTAACCAGAGGTGCCACTAATTGTAGGATAATGGATCTCCAACACTGATTTTTATACATATTTTATTACTCTGAAAAATGTCACTAATTATTATTTGTTAATGACACACTGTTCTCTGCATACAGGAAGTTTACAGGCTTTGGGGTTGATTTGGGGTCAGCACTTCAAAGTGGCTTATTTTAAGGCACAACTTTAAACCACTTACAACAGCACTTTACCATGATTATATGCATGCTGGCTTTCCAATACAGTGCATAAGATAGGTTCACTGTAATGGAGTAAAAGATACAATCACTCTTCATTCTACAGAGGCACTTTGATGACAAGTTCATTTCTGTGCCTATAAAAAAAACTATAAAAAGTGAAGGTTTGTAATATGTGGTAGAAAATGGTGGCATCGACTGGCTGTTTTTTAAAGGATATCGAAAAGTCCAACAATGGTATATTGTATCAAACAGTATTGCATTAATCACCTTGCAGTGATTGTCCCAATTTCTGATTGAATAAAAATGTTTTTCTGAGTATCAGCTGCAGCAGATTTTTCATTCTCTGCCCTGTGCAATGTCCCAGCTGTCTCTGCTTTATGGAAGACATCTTAAAGATGGCTTTGCATGGAGACTTCAGAGGGGTTTCCACGACCCATGAGAGGTCAGTCAGTAGTTGGCTCTCAGGCGTCGGTTCTCCTCCTTCAGCTTCTCGATCTCCTCAACAAGCGAGCTGTTCACGGAATACTTCTCTACTAGTTCATGGAACTCATTCTGAAACACAAGGCGGTGGGAAGTATTACAGGTGATTACAAATAAGCTCAAGAAGTGTAAATGAATGGATGAGTTGTGAGCAATGCCATCATTTAAGTGGATAATTGGCCTTAACAAACTTACCAACTGAATGCAAAACTGACGCACCATTTCCACCTGTAGGTTCACTATATCTCTGTGACAGGAATCTCTGCAAAGGACAGAACAACATAGGTGGAGAAGAATTTGTAAGTTAAAAAGCATGAGATGGGTCGTCTAGGACAGTGATTTCCAACCAGGGGTACGTGGAAATATTTAATAATAATTTATTTCCAAGATGATAAATAAATATTCTCAGTTATTTCATATCAAGCCCATAAATAAAATGGTACGTGTGCACTACAACTAGTTTCCCCAGGGAGACAATGACCTGTGGCACCAAATGATTTTTTTTAATTATCAGTTGTGTTACGTTCTACTTTTGGAAAATCATCAACACATATGAGTGAAGGGGTACTCATGGTATGACAAAAAGGCTCAGGGGGTACACAAGACAAAAAAAAGTTGGGAAACACTGGTCTAGAATAAATCCAGAAGCAAAAAGGAAACCACCACCCACACAACACAACTAGCTGTTAAGGAAGCAAGATATTGTTATTGTATTAGATTGCATGAAGTTTCCACCTGTGTTCGCTTGCGCAGGCAAAATAATTTGTGCAATAATATTTGTGCACTATTTTAGAGACAGAGTAGTATTAATAAGGCTGATAATCAGCAACCAACTAGAACCAAAATGAATCCAAAATGTTTGGAATTGTTTATGCCCCATTTGTGCACATTCTGGACAAAATTAACATTTCTACATAACTATAACTCATGTTATTAAGCTTTATTTATTTGATGCCTGACCTCATCAGCACCTCAGATGTAGACTTCCCATTCACAACATAAACATCTTCATCATAAAATTCATCATATTCATCAATCATAATAGGAGTGCACTTCATGCAGGTCTTGTTTCATGGTTATTTTACGGCTATGGTTGTTAGTTATCATAATGTAACTTTTGTTGGGCACAGTAACATTATAGATGTAGAACAAAATGCAGATAGGTTACGATATTTTTACAGTAACATTGAACAAGATTCAGTCCATCAGAATGTGTTTTTTTTCCTGAGGTTCTGAGTTATGTACCCCTTAACAAAATCACAACATCACGAACGAGGACTCACCTGAGGTCCTCCAGCGTCTCCTGAATCATGTTGCGGATAAAGACGATCTGTTGGTTAGTGAGAGGTGCTGCTGTCCCCTCAGCTCCAATGGTTTCCACTATCCGGTCTGACAGTGAGGTTGCCACAGACTCGGACACTCCAGGTCCTGATGGGTACATTCATACACAGTACTGGTCTTATTTACAGGGCCCTTAACAGGTGGTTGTCAACGAAAAACAATAAAATAATGGAATCATCATATTCATTACATGTGCCATCACTGCAATCAAAGCTATGAGCATGATGCTGTTGGTCCACAGTGTTTTTTTTTTTTTTTTATCAGGCCATGGAAAATGGTTATAGAAACTTCCCTCCTTGCTGCAGTTAAAGCACATCACATAGTAGGCTAAGCAACTGTCTATGGAATTAACATTTATTTAATATATATACAAGTCGACAGGACTTGATCCTTTTCGCCCTTTAAGACAGGCTAGTATCTGCAAAGAGGCACCCCTTGTTCACCTGTTGCAAGTGTGGGCCGTGCACCATTAAAGGGTGAATTGTAGGTCAGATGGGTGGAGACATCGTTGACTCTCCTCTGAGTGATTTCTGGAGTGTGGTATGGTGGGAGAGATGATTGCATTCGCAAGTTCTGTAGTGCTGGGGGGGTGGTCAAAATATCAGACTCCTGGCTTGAACTTCCATTCTTCTCAGACTGAAAAAGCCATGCAAGATGGATAAACATCACTGTACTCTATTCCATGAAATTCATGTGTTTAACATTAACTGTTTCACATTTCAGTTCTCCTCTATTATCAAATGTTATTTTTAGTATTTTACTCTTGATAACCAATTCCAACAAACACTGACAACAACTAGAAATGAAAGGGACACCTTCAGCTGGTGATCAGATGTTCACATAAGAGGAGAGAACTGACCGCTTTGGCCTCTTGTGCTTCTGATTGGGCCTCCTCCTCTTTGATGGGTGGTGGTGTCTGGAACACAGAGAGGGGACTGTAGCAACGTCCTCCTGCTGTGCCAAGAGGGGTCTTGCGCTGGGCCGAAATACCAGTGAATGGAGGCGCCAAATCAAGGTCTAAACATAGAGAGAAGGGCACACAGATGACGGTTAGAGGGATGACAGCTAACGCTACCTGAAAGGGACAAAGGGAGAATTAAATTCAAACAGAGTTTCCTTGCCCTTATCAGTTAGCATTCGCTGCCGCATCACTGTTTGGTCTCTGTTGTACCAGATTTTGCCGTCACAAACCTAAGCCATGGGACAGTAGGTGCACGGGGCAGGCCACCACCACCAGCAGCAGGAGGGTACAGTTACAGTAGGCGAGTGCCACAAGACAGTATGAGTGGCGCAGGACAGTGCACGGGCGAGTAGGCCAATGCCTCAACAAGTATTGGACAGTGCATAAGACAGTAGGCAAAGGACGCAAGATGTTGTGAGTGGCATGGGACAGTCCACAGGATGGTGGAAGTGGGGCGTGAACCACCAGCAACAGAACAGTACAGTTATTGCTCCAACTGCTACTGAAATTTAGATAACTAAATGATAATGCCAATGTTTGTTGCAAAATACCTCTATATTGACCTCCTGAGGTCCTGAGTAGTATTACGAGAGAGGCCAGACAAGCAGGTTTGCATGCTAACTAAAGCAGGTATCTCAGGGCATGGTATAATTTTAGTAAACGCACATGCAATTTAAACAAAAATGTTCTGGCATAGAACTTTTAAAATATGTACTATTGCCATTTGCCATCCCGGCTAACACTCCATTTCCAAAAGCAGTATCCTACTCACCCCCTACTCTCTTTCCAGTTGAATCGAGGCCAGATCCATGGAGCTTATGATCTGTGGAAGTCATAGCAATCGTCAATGGATCTGACACATTAAATTATTCTTACTGCTATTCCACAAGATTAGGAAGAACGAATGTCAGAAATGGCACAGACTTACCATCACAGACAGGAGAAAAGATGTCCAAACTGTTGCGTCCTACCCGCATCTCTGTGTTGCTGCCTATAAGAAAAGCGTTTTGTTGTATGTTCAAAAGAAAATCTGATGTTTTCTGCACAGCAATAAGCAATCCTAGTACTTTCTCAAAGAGCAACTCGGCAGCTGCTGTAACCTTAAATTCTCCTCCTCGTAGCGTGTATGAGCCACCATAGTGCTTCGGCTTAGTATTATATTTCGACACAGTACTATGTCTCAATACTCTTGGAATACATCAGATACTGCCTGAAAATCTCTTGACCAATTAGCAAACAAACTGAGGGAGCAAGTGTTTGAAAGAATCAAAACCGGGGCACATATTGTACATCACAACATAACATTAGCAGACCCAATAGTTCCAAAGTTCCAGCAATGTGCCCACAAACTGGGAAGCATAAATATCCCCATCATGAGGCTGCATACTCTTTTTCATTAAGTGAAAGAATCTGGTCCACCATGCTACCAACCTTATCCGTTAAGTTAGGGATGGCGGCCACCGAGGTGTCCCCATATAAAATGGGACTTGGCGGATGCTTAGCGCTCTGCTAAAGAGTTCTTGCACCCAACGCTCCCATTATTCCGCTTGAAGGGGGACGGTGAATGGGGGGACGGTGAATGGAGTGGTAAAGACGTTATCTGTCTTTACCACTCCATTCACTCAACTCATGCTTGTAGACAACAATCAGGTGCTTAAAACATAAAGGGCATTGATATGGAACAGTGATTAAACTTTTTTTAGCCAATCTACTTCATAGGTGTCCCGTTATCTGGGAACAACATACACCCTGTCAGCCAATCAGAAAACAGCATTTCATTCCTCTGGGTGATAATACTATGTACTGTGCCACCTTACGTAGGGCCCTAAAGATGGAGGTAGAATATGTGAGAGTAAAAGAGTAGCATAAGGTCTTAAAGAAAGGAGAATCTCCTCACTGTCTCTGATTGGGGAAAAAATATCCAAACTGGTTCGACCCACACGGGCCACCTTGTCCATGCTGGGCAGTGGGTCTGTGCTGTGCTGACCGTCATCTCGGGAGAACCCATCCAAGCCAAGTCCTACAAACAAAAAAAGATGGGGAAGTGGTGCTGATGAGTCTACTGTCACAGACAGTAGGTTTACAAGCCAGCTGCACCATACCAGAGGGGAAGTCTAGTCTGACCTGTCCTGTGAGCCTGGCCATCTCCTCTCTCTCCAAAGTAAGGCTCTGGAGTGGGCTGTGGACTTGGCACAACTGGGGCTGGGGTTGGGGTTGCGGCTAAGGTCCCTGCTTGTGGAGTACTTGGTTTCACTGACGTCCTCTTTGACTGGGAAACTGAAGACTTTCCAGAAACCAGTTTACTAGACTAATCAAAGAGTAGGGAAAATGTTTTGATTAACCACTTAAGGCATTTCATCAATTAAGATTAAAAACAAAATTAGATAACATCAAATTGAACATGTGTAGATATTAGCAGTCAGTGTCAATTGTCCTTATGGCTGAGCAGAGAACCTTGAGTCTGGTCTGGGTGCTCTGGAAGCGTAGGCAGGTAACGGAGGTCTTGTGCGCAGCAACAGTTTTCACTGGAGCACTGAGATTGCGGAGGTCGTACTGGTGTATCTGGCCCTGGGTTGAGCCAATGACCAGAGTAGCTCCATCTGGGAAAAACTCAATGGCAGTAAGGGGAGAGTCCACCTTCACATTACGCACAACACTGTTGGAACCAAAACCACACAGAAAAACTGTCAAGGCGCACAGTGGCTTAATTCCAATATCCTCACCAAGTCAACCAATCATGAAACCAATTAATGTAAATTTTAATCTTCGAGGGTTCAGGGCTTAAGGCTTTGGGCTTGAGGGGTGCATCAAAATAAGTAAGTCAGTAGCTCCAAGCTGTATGCAAGTTAATACACAATACACCTATGTTCACCTGTGTGTGAAACTATTAAAGATAGTAGCATCAACTCAGATGCAACTTACAACAGGTCCATCTGGCACTGCTGAAGTAGACATACAAGACATCAGGCGAGAAACTTACATCTTACTGCTGGTGTCGTAACAGATGATCTTCTTGTCCAGTCCCACTGACACAAACAGCAGGTCATTGGCAGGAGAAAAAGCCAGGCCGGAGGCGGGCCCTTTGTGGGCCGTGTCAAACGTATGCAACTCCTTCTGTGTGGGGGCGTCCCAAAGAGCCACTGTGCCAATGTCTGATATGCTGCCAAGCATGGAGCGCTTCACCACAGAGTACCTCAGGTCGCGGATAGGCTGAATGTGGACAATGCAATATCAAAAGCAAAACTCAGTTTTAATAGTGATGGCTTCTCATCAACACAAGTTTGGTTGGAACTGGGTTTCAAAACACAGGGAAAATGGTAAAAAGCATTTAGGAGGGCAATGTAGGTCTCTCAACCATCTCCTTCTCTCCCTACAAACTCACCTGACTGGCGCCATGACCAAAGGGCTTACTGGAGAGGTTCTTGGAGACACTGTGCATAATGAGCTCACCACTGATAGAGCCAGAGACAATGTAGCTGTCACTAGCATTGTAAGACACAGAGGTGACTTCCTGTTTGTGATCCTAAACAGACACACAAATGTAAGTTCCATTAATCTGTGCTTAGAAAATATATATTCCATATCTGCTCAGATTATGTCAACAGTAGACTCTATACTAGCATGTTTATGTGTATGCAGGGAGTCAATACCAGACAGCCCAGAGAAGATTTAAAGATTTAGGCAAACCAAAGGCTTGGGCTTAGCCTTCAGCAGTCTTAGCTTTTTGGCTTTCTGGGAGTGTCTGTAGCAGTTAATGTCGTTAACCTTTTACCTTAAGGCTGCGGTAAAGTTTCTTTGTCTTCAGGTCCCAAATGTTGACAATACCATCCAGACCACTGCTCACCAAGTACTGAGATGTAGAGTTGATGCTGACTCGAGTCTGCTTTTTCTGTGGAGACCAATGTAAAGTGGTGAGATTCTGGATAAAATGATAAATGAAACTCATACCTCTTGTTAGCGCTGAACTCACCCCTTCAGCAAGCTCTATCACTGGAATGGGGGAGGTCTTTAGACTTGACACAACTACCTTGTCTCCCACACTGCTGGCACTGACAAGGTACTGATCTTAGTCCAGATAAGGAAAATCTTGAAGCATCATCAGCCAAATACCATGTTTTCTGTCTATTGTTATCTGCAAATTACTGTTAAAACTTGTAGATTATTTATACTGTGAGATTATTTTAATTAACAAAGAGTGCTATGTTCTATAGTCCTGAGGCAAAAAGTGAACTGCAATTCATTCAGTTACAATTCTATCTGGACGCTTAATGCAATTTTACTACTTTTAACTATCTGTGTTTTTCTTAAAATGTATCTATTTTGACATTCCTATTACACAGCTTTATAATGTATATTCTGCTAATTTATCATCTTATTTATGTACTGTATTGCTACAGAAACGGCACTGGCAATATCCTGTAACATCACTTGCCCTGAGGCAGGATGCACTTTCCCCCACACTCCCGCTTTCCCCGATCCTCCTGCTCATTCCAACACTACTCTCACACTAATGACAGCTGCACCATACTATAGTTGTTGATGTGTATGTATGTCTTATGTTTGTTTCATGTATTGGATGCTACAGGATGCCTTAATTTCCTACAGGATAATAAAAGTACTATCTATCTATCTATGAAATACACATCTTTATTTTGATGAAGCTAACCTAAAGGAATATTACAACTCCACAGGTAACATGTTTAGGAACTCTTCTTTCCTCTGTAAGGATACTGTTGCTGGTCCAGCAAACCTGGGACACTGGGACACTGCTGCTGTGTGGGCTGAATTGGTCCAGTGTTTTCAAAGAACTGGAGTCCCATATCTTAATGCAGTCGCCCGACGACACGAGCCGCTGGACCTCCTCCATAGCAACTAATTTGGAGTCAGAAGAGCAGCTGTCAAGGATGTACCCTGCTCACACACACAAACAAAAAGAGCTCTACAGTGCTGCGGTAGAATGAACTACTTTCATTCAGGCATGCTGTCTGCCGAAGCCCAATACCTAAGCTGTACGCTTGACATCTAGAAATAACCGCATACGACTAATTATCGAGATGCCAACTTGCTGACTTTATAACGTAGGAAAGATAGGTGAAGCTGAATACCCGTGTATCATATTTCCAACAGGGAAAGCGATCAAAGATTATAGCAACAAGGTAAACAGTAGCACGCTAAACAACGTCGATGACAAGCAACAGTTAACGTCTGTCAACGCACGGCGAATATTATGTTCATTTGTACTTCGCGTTGTTCTGATCAACTCCTACGAGTTATAACATATTACATTGGCCAAGTAGTTTAAAGTGATTAAAGTCCTTCCTTTTAGCAAGCGATACCTTATGATGTCCATAAGTAAACATTACTGTTAACGTTAACGTTAGCTGGTGTTACTTTCTAATTAACGTTACTCTTCAACCTAGTGTTGCCGAGTTAATGTTAGCTACTCAATCGCTGTAAGTTAAGTATGGCGGCTGGTTGCAAACTACCAACAGGTCGAGTAAATAAAGAATATGAACTTTGTTGAGCAAACATCCTACAAGCTAAAGAGGAGTCTAAACTTACAATCACTGTGCTTAAACCTAACTAGCCAGCCGCCCCTTAGCTTGCTAGTTAACAGGCTAACTATAAACACAAACGTATGTTGAAGTTTTGAAGTCCTCCAAAGTACTTACCTGACCTGCAAGAGCTACAATGTTCTTGGATTTCAATACTGTTAACGGTAGTTGTATATTACAAGGCATGCGTTGGTATGTTTCATGTGTTAATGTTGTAGGGACAGATGGTCGTCCGCAGTTTGCGCTAAGTTGCTTTTGGAGTTTTGGGCGCCTGCAACCAGCTACGGCGTCCTTTTGAGTCCAAACAAGGCCACAACCTCAGTTTCTTGTGATGTGATGGCGCATGCATGATTCCATAACGAAAATAAATTAATTGAAACATCTTTTAATCATACTTTATTCAGTAACATTTTTGGTGTTTATTTACTCTTATGGAAAATAAAACCAAGTGAAGACAATCAAAGTCAGTTCATAAAGGGTATGTGCTTACTCAAAATCTGACATCAGTCAGTGGTGCTGTCACCTTGCAAACAAAGAGCTAGCATTAGAACATTAAATGCACTTAAGACACAACGTGACAGTACATGTAAGCTATTGCAATTTATAAAGAATAGCTCTTAATTACAACTTAATAATTGCAGTGCTTCAGAAGTGCATTACAGAGACAGGTGCATCTCCCTTGACATCCCTTACACTAGGCTACTTAGGTGTAATAAATAATAAAGAATTTTTATCTAAGTGTCACTCACATTTAACACATTTGGCACCAGATTTATCCAATACCTTAAATTATGAAAGCACATCTTAAACCGTGGAGACCTAAAGGATTCCTCCACTATGATGCTGTTAAATTATTTTTGTTTACATGTTAATTCCTAACAATAAACCTGAACAATATACCTTGTATACAGCCTTATCTCTCAACATACGCCTTAGCAATTGAGGATTTCTCACACATAATGGCTTAATTTAATTGACATTGCATAAAACCCGGGTCAGAAGATCCGCTTATTGTTCAAAGTGCTAACATCAAGTCACATTTTAAAATACAAATCAAACAAATCTATATTTCATAACGGTAGGAACAACAGTGAGAATAGAGGAAACACTGTGTAAACAAAGTAACAATCAAAAGCATTTTAAATGTGCGAACTACCGCACACAATAAAAGATTCCATAGTCCACCCCTGATGTAGTTTGAAAAGATTTGTGAAAATAATCACTCGCTGTACAGCAGCCTTAATCACACCTCACCGGTGTGGCCCTTGTCAAAATGTGACATTCTCAGTCAGACGTGAGCAGTGAGGTGGTGAGTCTGTGATCTCTGTCTAGTGACTGTGGTCTGTGGCGTGCTTTGCTCTCATTGGGGCAAAGGCACCAGGACATTTACATAGTTGATAGGGAAGAAGCCGGACTCGCCACTGATCATGCCCTCATACCAGTTCTCATCAATCTGGTTGGTGAGGATGATGAGGTCGCCTTCCTTGAAGCCAAGTTCACCCTCGTTCTCTGGCTCGAAGTTGTAGAGAGCACGACAGCAGGGCTGGTCTAGGGGAGACTCTCCCTCACCTACACATACACACACAGTGGGAGGGGGTGGAGATAGGTAACACATTCCAACAAGATCATATTCACAGCTTCTTCACCAGGTAACATGTTCCAAAAAGATCATATTCACAGCTTCTTCACCATACACCTGAACATTCAGTATTCAGACCTTTCCCTGACAGCAAGCAAGAGAGATCAAAGAATTTTTATTTACAATTGCATTGCATTTCATTTACATTTGAAGGCAATAGTCTAAGCATTGTATGCATGTTCCTGGAACAGAAAAGATCATTAACAAGCTAACATTCATTGAAGAAAAAACAATTACATCTTGAATAGGACAGAAACCCGAGTTGAACAGAATGGAAACCTGAGTCTAAAACCTCAAGGGGCTGATACTCACTAATGCTTGGAGGACTCCCTGGCCTTTGGGACATGAATGTGAACTGGTCAACTGTAGAGTAGACTGTGGATATGAGTGTATATATTATGAGATTTAAAAACTCTGACATATATTTACCTTAATGAAAAAAACACAATACATTTACGAGGCTTCATAAACATTTCAAAGGATTTCACTCACTGCTGTTAGGAGGGCTTTCAGGTCTTTGGGGTAAGGTTGCGAACTGATCCACAGTAGAGTATACTGTAAATACAGACACCAGAGTGGTGCATCAAATAAGACACAAATAACATTCACAAATAACATTTCAACTTTTTCTCTAACAATTATTATCAGCCCCCCAAGTTTGTTGAATTTCTATACGTTTGCAATGCCGTTTATGTTTTTGTCCTCCCTTATGTATAGATATTCTGGTGTGACATACAGTGCACTACTACACATTGTGTAGTACATTATACATATACATTATGATCAGAAGTTACAATTTCCTGATCTGTAGGAGGAACTCACTTGTATTTGGAGGACTATCCGGCCTTAGAGGTAAGTTTGTGAATGGATCAGCAGTGGAAAATGCTTTTAAACACAAAGATATTAACATTAACATTAACTTTCTATGTTCAATGGACAGTGATGATAAGGAATTCATACAGTATAAAGCATCTAAATGTACAAGTTTAATAAATCCTGTATGTATTAAAACAAGCTTTAAAGAAGTAAAAACCATATCACAGTATTTTAGACAAAAAAACAACCTACTTCTTGCATTCAGACCACCATTCATTGTAATACCTGTGATTAAAAAACACAACATGAGAAATACTATGACTCATTCAAAATGATGATCATAAATAATAGCATCTGACAGTTAGAAAGTTTATGGCAAAGCATTTGTCCTTGTGTGCACACAACTTCAACAACTGGTTGTACGTTTTAGGTAGTTCATAGAGATTACATCACATCAGTGCCAAACCTGAAAACTGTCGTGGTGAGCTGTCAGAAATGCGTAATGTAGGGGTGTTGGAGAATCCATTACATTCGGAGTGGCTTCCCCTACCAGACTTTGGGGTGAACTCTTTCCTTGGCCGATTGCTTGCAGTGATTAATCTGTTACCAAAGAATATGAAACATCACAAGAAGCAAATCAAAGGTGAGATGGAGGGTAATAGCAAGTATTTCAGAGTAGAGCACAGGGATACAGCACAACACTGCAGTCCTTACTGGTTTTGAAGAACACCTCTCAGATTTTCAAGGATTAGACAAGACTGCCTGTGGTAGTCCAACGCCGCTTCCACTAGAGCAGACAGGTGAGTCACCTGCTCCACCTACAGGAACACAATGACATTGCTATTTTCTACCAGCTTAACTGTATGACAAGAACAAAATCATTTAAGATTCATCTGATTTATTGTTACAATAGCCTTTTTTAAAAGCCTGTCATGTACAGGCCATCACAATTTGACCTAAACCAAAAGAGGATTTTTCACCATTCTAATATCACTGAAATATAACACTTGTCTCACATCATTCTCTAGAAGGTTGAACATGCTTCTTTCTGCCAGGTCTCGGGATTCCTCAAACTTTTCCATGGCTACTTTGAGCTCCTGATTGCTGATTCTCCCCTTGCGTCGCTTCTTGTAGTCAAAGTCTAACCGTCGACCCTCCATCTTCCTTAAGTGGTACTACAGAAGTTGACCAAAAACATATAGATCTTGTACACATATGGTATTATAATACAAGTCATTGGTTGGGAAATATAAAAGGGTTTAAAACAATGCAGGACAGCAAAATTGTGATGCATGGCTAAAATACTAGCCTGGACAGTAAAAATGTGAAACTCTCCACATTTCCATAAAATGCTTCTCTTAGACTAGATAGAGCCTACTTATGTGCACCTTATGTGCACAACCCTGCAGAGGCTTCTGCTAAAAACCTCAATATAACACTAACAGTATGGAGACTCACCATGATCTCCTTCAGGTCTTTTTCTTGTAGTGTCTGGAGAGGGTCTATGAAGCGGTCCTTCACCTGGACATCCAGGACATTTCTGGCCTGAGCCATCTGTTTCAGTGCCTCACCAATGTCTGTCAAAGCGCAGCCTGCCAGGGGTGTTAAGAAGTGTGAATACAGCAAATATGAGTCGTCACTGAGAACATAGTCGATTTGCTAGCTCATAGATCCCTACTGTGAAGCCAGAAAGAATACAAGGCTTTCTGTTAAATGTACAGTATGGGTCCCCAGCATTTAAAGATGCTATCTAGAATATAAGTTATAATATACATAATTACCAGTCTTGGTCTTATTTTAACTTCTGGTTGGCTGATTTAGCTGAATTTTGAGCCAGCCAAATCAGGTTATTTACAGATGTTAACATCTTGCATTCTGCATTTTTTTCCTACACAACATTGTGTCATTTACCTGTGTTGGTGTTGCTGTTAACAGCAATTGCAAAAACAGTTGGAGTGAAAGGCTGATAAATCATCCTAATACAATTTTATTTACTTTATCATATCTCTATACCTGCAAACCATTTCCGGCAGTCTAAGTTGATACAATATTGCAGTATATTTAGTAAAATTAAACAAGCAAGTATATATCAACTCTTACCGCAACTGCAAAAACTAGCTAAAACAACAGCAGAAAGGAGAGTTGAGTTGAGAACTGAAATGGGATACCAAAATACCTGAAATTTTCCCTTTGCCATCACTTTGCTATTTTTTATTTTATTTTTAATGATCTTTTTTTTTCCCCATTTTAAACTGCTGCAGATTAATCAAGGCTACATTATATTGTATTTCAATTACATTTCATTGTATCATCATCATTTCACTGACACACAAAACTAATTAGCCTTTATCTAAACATCAAAAAACATCAAAAAAAAAAAAAATCCAAATTCAGAGGGTTATTTTCTAGCCCATATTGACATGTACTGGGGTGGTTGTGGTCAGGAGGCACACAACATACACAGCTGAGACAGTCATCTTGTTAGCATTCACATGCTAGCCCATTCTGTGCATTTCTAACATAAATGCTAGCCCATTCTGTGCATTTCTAACATAAATCTTTGGCGTACTCAAAATTTCCAGGTTCACCTTTTTGGCAAAAAGACTAACAGACTGACTACAGTACCCACCACAATTTACATTCAGCACAAGAGTAGCCATCATCAGCCAGGTTATAGCCAGGTTCAGTCTATAATGTTGTGCCAGGGGCACAAAATATTAGTCATATCAAATTTTTCTTGTTAGTAAACATACCAAAAGCAGAGTCAGGCCCGAGCTCTCTGCCATAGCGGAGCATGCATTCACCCAAAACCCCCTCTGTTTGGGGGTAGCCCACAGTCTTCACCTGACCACGAATTTTTGAGACAGTGTTCAGCACACCAAGTTTGGCTCTACAGGCTGGAAATCAAGTACAAGAGATTTGAGTAAGGGCCATGCAAAACTTAGTTTCTGTAAATAGTAGTGGATGAGAAATTGCGTACTGTCATTGAAATATGAGCCTGAAAGAAAATAACAGTACCTGGGTTTGGCTGGAGGTATTCTGTGGTTTTTGGCACAAGTTCAAGAACCAGTTTATGGGTTACATCAATTTTCTGAAATCAAATCACACAAAAAATGCCATCGAAGTCTGATTGTAAACATCAGATAGAGCACACGTTATGCATGTCAGTGTATGGCAATATATAGTGCTTCAGCAGTGAGTAACAGCAAGAAAACTGTTATCGCTATAGCTATATATATACTTAAGATGGGCAAATGGCTTTAACACAATAACAGAATAGAACAAAAATGTATTTACTGTATGTAAAAGAAATACCGAAATCTGAGTTCTTAATACTTTAAAAATCAGCATTTCAGATTTCCCAACCTTTTCCATTTTAAGGAATTCTTCATCCAATTTTGTTCCCTCAGCCCCATTAATCTTCTCATTTAATAGCTGCATGAGAGAAGAGGGGAGAAGGAGATGAGAGGAATTTGAAAATACCTCTAATGTGACCTCTTACAAACAGTATATTCCCATGGAAACAATCACAATACTCTATGTCAACATGGTCAACACATTTCTGAAGGATAAAAGTTGTACTGTTATAAAGTGGATTCTGGCAGCAGCAAAATAAAACACAAAATGCTCACAACATAAATTACACATATAAAAATAACACAAACAGTTAAGATGATTCCTGATTGGTCAGCGCTATCTGGTCATGTGGACTACCAGTCAGATAAAGAGACATTTAGCCTGAAATTACAAAAGTATGTAACATATGGAGACAAACATTATAACTGTTACATTAACAGTGCACTGCAGCAGTTTCATATGTTTCCAAGTTTTGCATGCATCCCATGATGCTCAAGAGTCACTGAATAATGTTAGATATAGTAAGTGCTTTTATCTAAAGTCACTTAAGTACAGGTGCAATATAGGTTCTTATTCTGACTGTAAGTCCATGATCTTACAATGCAAGGTAAGTGTAAGGCAAACTTGGTTATATGGCCATTGAATGCTGGCTAACTACACTGATCAACTGTGTTAAAGAATGGCAGTATTTATTAAGGTCAAGAATTTAGTTTGGCCTCATAATAAGAGGATTATGGCTGCGGTTATACTGGCTGAGGGAACGGGAATTGTCTGTAATGCAGACTATTTTACAAAAGGGAGCAGTGTGTGAGAAGTCTACAAACTTCATTACATCATTATGGATTTAATTCCAGAATGTTGAAAACTTAAACAGACAGCTGTCTTTTCTGATGTTTTTATAGGCCTGTACTGTTGAGTTTAGCAATTCTAGGTTGTTGTCAAGTGTCAAGTACAATACATCCGTCTCCTTTCCCAAGTGTTAGTCAATTTCTGAGTTCAGCAGCTGTGAGCCAATCTACTATGCCATTTCTGGCACCAATCCCACAACTCCAGAGGGAAGTCTCCTCAACTTGTTCTGTCCTTCTGGCAGCGTTTCCAAACCCCTGCAGTAATTCAATGCTGCCATGAACAGACAAGGTGAGCAAATTCCACATAGGCTCTTGAGAGCTAAGCCTGTTCAACCAGCAAAATTAACCACATATTAAGCTATGTGTGCTGCCTCTGAAACAGAATGACAATCTGATGCATACCAAAATTTCAACATCTTACACTGTGAACAGTGTGTCCTTTTTAACCACCTGAAGGCAAGCTGGAGGTAGAAGCACCATGTGATCTGTAGCCTTCGCAACTTCAAGACCATTCATTCCTTGCTCAGAAGCCTTGTGAACTAGGTAGTTTTATCTGGTGTATCCCCACCTCTATTGCAAATGAAGGACAGGACAAAACAACACTACAAGGTCACACCTTACCACGAGTATAATTTGCATCTTGGATAGACAAATTTCCTCGTGCCTTCTTTGGGCCAAAAACAGGTAAAAACAAGGCATCTTGTCCCGTTCACAGCTATGTTTAATTTAGTATCACTGTAATTTTGTGAAATAACCAGTCGTCTTAAAGTTGCCACAAACTACTCCATAGCTGAGTGACAAACGGGACAATGTACTGGTCGTGCGCACTGACGCGCAGCAACACACGGGCCTGCACAACAATCTAGGTTAGCCCGAGATGCCCTCAAAACACGTGTAACGTTAACGTTTCTGAAATCGCCGCCTTCCATCAACCCAACATAAAAAAAACATTATGCCATAATAACATAATCTGTGCAATAGAAAAACATCTCAACACTGTACAATACAACGTACGATTCCACAGCCTCGAGCGAGCATGCATACCGGTGGGCAATGTCCTCCGCTTACCTGACTTGCTTTATGAAATTGTTTCTTTAGTCCCGCGACTGACATGGTCAATACTTCTGATCATCAAAACAATAATCACGTGCAAATGTTACGCGCACATGCTGGAGATGTACGATTCAGTCAGCATGCCTCGGACAGGTGACGCGGTAATTTATATGTCTACATCGCACTTCACCTCCATCGCAATGTATCAATGCGCTGACAAGCTGCTCCCAGACCGAGATTCGTAGTGCCGCATGGTTGCCAGTGTATGAGGGAAATAAGTAACAAACCAACCACCCGAGAGACTTTTAATTAGATGTCGAAAATGACCAACAATTCAGTAAACCCTACAACGTTTACACGCCGGTTTATAGGTAAAGGAAAAGTAATAGCTAGTGTAGCCCTAGTTGATTTGTTTCATTTAGGAGAAACTAACTTATCTGGCAACATTGCAAGCGTGTATTTCGCAGGCATATTTGTGTGAGCCCACTCGTTTAATTTTCACCTCGCTTTTTGGACACACGACTTCTCAGTCGAGGCCATGGAAAATAGGCCCATGAAAGACTCGGACTGGAACACATGCATAGTAAGATGAATGTTAAGCATAGGTACTGAAGGCCTACTCTAATTCTGATTTGGAAACCAACCTGAGAATAAGGAAGTTGTTCTAATCTTTGGTGGATCTCTGGTAACTAATTGTAGCCCTTTGCTCAGTGTAATTAGGGTCAACCTTGCTGTTCACAACAACAAACACAGTGGCTGAGTTACACTAAGCAACGGCATCTAAATGCCCACTCATACTGTTGACAACCAGAATATTGCTGGCGCTTTATTTTTTATTACTGTAGCACCAGTGAGTAAGTAATTGTTCAAATTAATCAAACCTCAAATTCAGGCATTCATCCAAAGTGGTTTGGTGTATTGTAAAATTCTGGTGCAAGGGTCCGGTGTCTCCCTATGTGTCCCAAGTGTCCAATGCTTCCCTATTCGCCACCTCTGACCATTAGAGAATGAAACTGATATGTATTCTAACTTACTTTTTAACACAGTATTATTCTAGTTATTACTGTCTACATTGGTTACATTGGGTGTATTACCATTGACCTTATTATGGAGAGTTTAACTACACTTTCTGTAAAGCGTCTTTTAGAATGTGGGTTCTTTGGTTAATAAATATATGTGTTAGTATTAATTATGTTGAGTAGATTGAAAAGCTGTATTGCAATATCAAGAGGGCACAAAGTATGTCCTGACAGGGTATTTCTGTAGGATGTTGTACACAACACAACATGATTTTTATTAATACTTATTCGTTCACAAATTAAATTGGGAATTAAGTTGTAGATTGTAATTAAACTGTAACCATACAGGTGTATTGTGTGGAATTGACTACCAGAGTTGCTAATTTAATGCTCTGGCAACTATGATGTCGTTGGTTGGTAGCCTAAAAGAAATTTCAACCCCAGCATTGTAATTTTAAATTCCTGTATTGATAGGAAATTGAATTAAATTCAATTAATTTTTATTTATACAGTGCCTTTTAAGTATTGTCTCATGGCGCTTTACAGCAATGAGCACCCAAGAATAACAGGGGCAAACTCCCTTGTGGTAGTACCACAACCTGCATTTATACTCCAGTATGGAGGGTTTTGTTGTAAACCATAGTGACAGTACTATGATTAATGGTCAGTTTAATGCAACACAGTTCCACAATGAGAGGGTAGTTTATATTTTTTGGAATTAATTCACATCACACATGAAAACACACTCAGAATGTTTATCAGGTGCTTGATAGCTTACTCTAACATGTTACCATGTTTCACACACTATACTGTTGCTAGTTATTTCTTAAATTGCTACAATGCTCATACTGAAAACATGGCATTTACATGTTTGGACTGTGGAGAGCTGGTAACTGTAGAATTCTGCATATCACAAGTGGCACAGGAGAGCAGATCCAGGGAATCACATTTGCCTTTTTCCCAGCAGAACAAACAAGAATGACATGTGTAACACTGGATTGGAATAGGCCACAAAACTCTGACCCTCTCATCTTACAATCTTACAGACAAAGCTGTATTCCATTGCAATTGCAAGGAGGAGATGTGAGGTTTTCTAGCAATGTGCTTAATTTTCCTGAAAGTTCTTCTAGTGTATCTTGGTCATCCGTAACAAATATTTTATCCATGATATGTGTGGTGAGGTCAACACATTTCCTCTTCAGATCTGTTGTCCTTGAGTGTCTTAAAGCTTCCTGAAGTTTGTTTGCAGTCAGAGGGGAGTTTGGATTTACTTTTCTAGTAATTCTATTGGCAGTTCTCTCTGAAAGTTTTTTTGATCTTCCAGGCTTGAACTTAACCACTGTTCCTGTTAACTGCCATTTTTTAATCACATTACGAACTGACGAAGCAGCTACCTGAAAACGCTTTGATAACTTTTTATAGCCTTCTCCTGCTTTGTGCGCATCAATTATTTCAACTTTCAAGGCATTAGGTAGCTGCTTGTAGGAGCCCATGACTGTTGATGGTTGGGAAAATGTCTGCCGATTCAGGGTATTTATAAAATCTGTAAAATCTTCCTGGTGATCAGTTTCATTCAAAGAAGGCTTTTGATTTGCTTTTTCAGTAATGCTACTATCAGTTCTTTCTGAAATTGTTTTTCTTGGTCTTCCTGGTCTCAACTTGACATCCACCGTTCCTGATAACTGCCATTTCTTGACCACATTACGAACTGATGAAACAGCTAACTGAAAACGCTTTGCTAACTTTTTATACCCCTCTCCCGCTTTATAGGCTTCAATTATTTCAGCTTTCAGAGCAGAAGACAGCTGTTTATTGGAGCCCAATTCCTGCATAATTCCTGCAACAGGAGCCTGCAATCTAGGTTAGCCCTCAGAGATGGATATTCAACACATCGCCGCGCTTTTGTATACTCTACCTCAAATAACTGAAAATGCTCTGCGCTTTATTGATAGAACTTGGCACTAGAACATTGAACATACAGTACCTATATGATGATAGTAGGCTACGTCCTCCGCTTACCTGACTTGCTTTATGAAATAGTTCCCTTACTCCGGCTACTTGTCATATTATACAATACTTCCAAATCCGATAATCAAAACAGTAGTCATGCGTTAAGATAAGCGCGTATGTTGATGTGCAGTCGGTGGCGTGCCGGTGCGGTGACGTGGTATTCCATTTTCCTCTCCTCAGTCGCAATGTATCAGTGCGCTCTCATGCCGCTCCCAACAGATTCATTGTGTTATCTACCGCATGGTGGCCAGTTTGTTAAGAAAATCAACAACCAACCCACCGGCAGACCAACCTTACTTTAAACAACTTTCTTTAGAGTTTTTGCAGTTTTATTTTTTTAAATCTCTGCCACAAATGCATTTATTTCGATAAGAATGATATACTCGTTAGTCGGTACAGGCATGTAGGAGACATTACACTACCACATCTGGCAACATTTTCAGGCATTCTTTTCACTTTGCTCTCTGAACGCTCCAGACCAGGGACAAAATAGTTCCTTTGAGGCAGAGGCAGGAGACTAGCATATACTGTATTAAGCATACAGATGTAGCTTCAAAATGGAATGCTTAAACTACCATAAGGCAGGAAGCAATTCTTACAAAATGAATGATATAACTTCCAAAAGTTCAGTAGTCCTAATAACGGATGTAAAAGTGTGTGCTTAGTCCTGCAAATCTCACTCTAGAAATTATGATTTTTAAAAATCTCAGGCAGCAGCGACTAAAAGTAGCCTACAAAATCCCTGCATGCATTGATGATTGACCTTTCTGAAACATTTATCTGTGTCCCTTCCTTGAAACGCATTTAAAAAAAAAAAGTCAATGCATAGTTTGCTTGGTAGTAGACATTAGTCAGGGAACTAGATGTGGACACTTCCTTGCTGAATGCATGTCTCCCAATGCATATTTCTCCCAATCTGTCTCCTTATCGCTGCATGCATTAAATTGTATCTTGCCCCCTGGCCCTTTGGCTGTTGATTACATTCAGAATTTAGAAAACATAGAACACAAGACAAGATACAACCATGACTTGTAAAAAAAAATGTACAGAAATGTATTGGAATAGACAATGTGAATGAACAGACACATGCATGCACGCACACACACACACACAATGCGAGAGAGAGAACATGAAAAATAATGTCTTTCAATAAAATACATATCTTAATGTTTATACAGTATATGAAAAATAATATAGGCAGACATAGTGTTACAGTTAACATGTTTGTAGGGCATGATCTAAGTAATATTAGGATTAAAACATGTTTTTAATAAAAAGCATAGTGAAAATTTAAGTGAAATTGCATGATGAAGTACATTAGAGTAATGTTACCAAAACATTTCATTTTATCAACTGAGGCTGGGTAACACAAAACAACTTGCTCGGTAGCATAGTGACTTTGCACGTCCTTGAAAAAAGGTCGCAGCCACGACATCAGGAGGGATATCACCAAAAAGGGAGACTAAAAATATTCAGATTATTTGGCAAATGAAAGACCCTTTTGGCCCTTTGGTTTTATTACAACCAGCAGTTAAGCAATTAAGTAACTGCTCAAACTGACCTCGAGCTTGTAGTATGTGGCAAGTTTTTTCTTTTCCCATTTAAAATTACTAATCTGTTGTCATCTGCATCCACTTACAACCAAAGCTCTTCAAGAGGTGTGTTGTGCATAACTCTGGTGCAGTTTATGAGGTTGTCTGAGCATCTCTGTTGGTTTGATCAGGCCCAGTGTGTGTGGTCAAGAAACCTCTCTCTGCTCTAAGTATTTCTTGAGAAGTTGAGTCGCATGTCTCTGGTTGCATCGCGCAGCTTCCTGTAATGCTGTATGCCCCCACCTGTGAGCAGCACAGAGCAGCACAATTACCAAATGACTGAATTGACATTATTATACATTTATGTATAACATTATAATACAATAACGTTATGGCTTGCTGGAATACTTGTCTGTTGATCAAGTTATTGTTGTCATGGGCGAGTGTGTTGTCTTTAGCTGGGTTTCCATTCAACTTATTTGCATTTGATACTTTTATTAATTAAAATTTGTCTCTACAATATGCACATCTGCATACTGCATACTGCATATCTGAGTTTCCATCAACTGTGCAATGCGAATAAAAATTATATATTCTACCAAGCTTTGGGATCAAAATGGAATGTCGCCAGGACAATGTCTATGGGTAGAAGCAACTATACATTTCCATTGACTTTAATCACATTGTGCCTTATTCACATAAGGCACACGTCTCCTCCCTCAAGCAAATCAAATTTATACACATTAAGGGACTGATGCAAATTTGAAGGTGTTTTCAACAGAGGATTTCTTATTCGCATACCTAAATGTGCATTAATAAATTGGATAAACACCCAGCTATTGTCATGGTTCTGGAAGGTCAGTCCACAAAATGTCTTTTTTTTTTTAGAATACCAGAAAGTATTTTTACAAGAAGCTAAAGTGATTAAGTAAAGGGATTTCAGTATTTTCTTTATATATATTCCTCATTACCTGTCTTTTACTAAACAGCTAGCCCCTGTGTTCTCCATCAGGAATTTGATGATTTCCAAGTGGCCTTCTGAGGCTGCCACATGCAGAGCTGATCTCCCATCATAATCCACCGCATTCATGTCTGCCCCAGACAGGAAGTACCTGGAGCAGTTTGGAGAGAACACCTGGTGTATTACAGTGGATGTTTTCAGTTTTTTTCTGGTCTCATCTAGTCAGATGTTTCAGCAGATAATACAAAAGTTAAGGTCCATTCACACCTGGGATGATAACTATGAAGATAACTGTAACTCCAACGATAATTCCATCCACACTAACCAACGACAACATAAGTCTGCCCTTATGTGAATGAACTATGAATGTCTAATTCCATGTCTTCTGATTGGCTGTCAACCTTTTATCGTTCAAAACAATCGCTCGAAAGTTGCCCCAATGATATTGTTGCACATCGTTGTGGTTATAGTTGCAGTGTGGACATTGTCATTCATATTAATTAGAGATATATTTATTTGTCACTATACTTATAGTTATTGTTCTTGGTGTGAACGGCACAATTTTAATGTTTCTTTTATTGTGCACTCCCCTGTATAGCACAGGTGGTCATACCTGCGCAAGGATGGCAGGTCTCCTCGGAAAGTGGCGAGCAAAATGTTCATTATTTGATAACCCTGCAAAAATGGTAGCATATTAATAAGCATATTATAAGTCAACTATGTTTTAGCTGTTTTCTCATGCAAACAGATATGCATTCTCTAGAATGGCAATATACTCTCAAATACTAAAGTATTAACGTGTGTGTTTTATTTGTATAATCAAAAAAGTAGAGTAAATCATTTAAAAAATTGCTGCAAGATAACCTCTGATTCCACTTTCCACTGACGGTATGACAACACTTGTCTGAAAGGAGTCCGGATATCAAAACTATGCAGCTGAAAAGATGAAACCAGCTCCTAGAGAGATAGATAGGAGGTGAATTTATGGTAAGCCCTTTCAAAGCACACTTTGTGGCCATGATATGTCAGATTGCTTTGGCTGAACTACCTCACAGAAATGCACAGCCTTCCAAGAGTTTCCAAAGGCATCTAGATCAGGTGACCATGCCATGAGGCCAAGAACTCCAGGGACCACTGTCAACACTGCACCAGACCTGCTGGATTTGGCTGGTACAGAAGTCTGAAAAAAAGTTTTGACACAACAGGATAATACTGAATTAAATCAATCAATTGGAGCCAGTCAAAATCAGTAATCAATATTTAAAAACAAAAGTTTCTGTGAGATTGTGAGGTACATTGACATTTAAGGTCCATCTAACCCACCTTGAAATGGAATATCCTAGAGTAGTCATTCATCCCAGCCACCTGCATCATGGACAAAGTGTTGCGTACAGCCGCAGGTGACAGTACCTGGTCACCTGACAGTGGGCACAGACCTCCATTGGCAAACGTAGCAGCCATGGCAGCGCCTGACTCACACGTGACCTCTGTTGATGAACACTAAAGACAAATGCTTCATCAGATACTTTTTATAGAAGAATTTAGTGCAATTCAATGTGAACTGCGTTGCTTACTTGTAACATGAGATCCAAGGTGGCATTCATGTCCACAGACTCTGGAAAGCACTGTGAAGCATACAGGGAGAGAGATGTTACACGTGGAAAAGAAACAAGACAGGTACTATATGATGATGATACTGCAATTAGACCTACTTTCATTTCTTGAAGGTAGAAAGATAAGGCATGGAGTCGTATACTGTCCTTTCTTAGATTTTGGTGACTGTAAAGCAAACGGAGAATCCATATCAACATCTCTCTGCAAAAACATCAACACCTGATTTGAGCCATGGTGCAGGAATCAGAGGGGGTGGAATGATTGTACCTTGTGCAATTTAAGTTTGCATGTTCTTTATTGCATGATCGTCTGATAACATTCAAAACCTGCAGTCAATAGAAAATGTAGATGAATAGCTGAAATATTCAAAATCAGTATCAGTGCTGCTTTGCAACGATGCATATTACTGTCAGCAAATTTACAGGACAGACTTACAGACTCATATTTTTCTTCATCTTCAGGACCATGTCTTACTGTCAGCTGCAAAAATGGCAAACATCAGGTCCACAATGAATGGGGAGGAAGTAAGAGAAACATGAAGGATGCATATCTGAAAGTTGGGCTTGTTAACATGTGACTAGATATTTTTATAAACAGATATTTTTGTTTCTTTTTTAAACATTGTGTTTACAAATATCCAGCAGAATCCACAGAATCTAGCATTTTGAAAAAAAAAATCACTTTGGAGGGCATACAAAATATCCATTTGAGGTGGATAAAAAAATGTTTATGTGTAAACAAAAGGTTCAAATGGTTAAAAAAATATCTGTTTGTAAAAATATCTAGATAGATGTAAACAGGGTCTAAATGTTTAAGTGATATATCAGGTGTAAAACACAGAAAAGTTGTTTTCCACACCTGCAGCAAGGATGTACAAACGAGTGCCCCTGTTTCAGTAAGAGGACTGTGTGGTACTCCTAACAGACAGACACAACATGGCAACTAGTTTAACATACTGGTATCACATGTTCTGTTGCAAAGAAATCAGCAGCAAATCTCTAATAGTGAATAATGAATTCATTTAGTGAATCTTTTCTTACTGCGAGGGCAGTCTTATACGAGTAACTAAAATACAGGTTTGTGCAAAGGGCCAAGTAATGTATATTTATTTATTTTTTATATTATTTATATATTATTTATTATATGTTATTTCATCCACAATACTACTGCATCCATGTGATCTTCACTCCTGCTGGGTGTATTTGTGTGGAAAAACCTTGGATACTCAAACTCATTCAAACTCATGTCAGTGCTGTGAATGCTTGTAACTGTTTTCTCCATTTCATTCACCCAGAGAACCCAACACTGCTTTCCCAATCATTACACAAATCCCAACTGTCAGTCCAATCATTCCAAGATTATACAATCATCTTTTAAATTTACCTTGTTTGGTCAGGGAAAATGGTGAGTCAAACTTAGAGAACTCTTCAACGCCCACATATCTGTGCACACAGTCTGAGCCAAGCTGGTCCACGGCAAGGCTGTAAACCAAGGGCCATGATATCTCACCCAGAACACAGGGTTCAGACCAGTCCCCAAGTGACAACCTGGAAGCATAAACACTCACTTCAGGTCATCCGGCCAAGTAAACAAATGTGAACAAATGAGATGAATATAGAAATTACAATGGTTGCTATTACTGAGACTTGGCAAATCAAACAAGAACAGAGAGGAGATGTGTAGAGAGTGTGTTTGTGCTGATACCTCTGTCCATCCACAGTACACACTGACACTCCCCACTTTCCACACTCTTCACCTCCTGTGTCTTTCTCCTGCTAAAAGACATGTTGAACTCCATTATTTATTCAAATTCTATTCAATACTATATTTAATATAGTGTAGTATACAATTCTATACTGGTTATAACTGCTATAGTGTATGGCCTACAGCACATCTTACTGATTCGGATCAGTGGAAGTTTTCTTTTGTTATAATGAAAAACTGATCCAAACCTTCACAGATGAAAGCTGTTTGCATTTCACAAAGAGCTTCTGTGTTTCCTCTGTGAATGTGAAAAAGTCTGGGATGACAAATCTCCCTTGTAGAGCTTTCAGGATGAAGGAGACAAAGCCTGTCACGCACCTTAGGTGGGATGTACAAAGCAAATGAGACCAAAATCAAAATAAATCATATGGAACTGCTTTATGGACATTAAAATATGTTCTGAACTTAAGAAGCTGAAACCGAGTTTTTGTTTCAAACTAACTTAACTAGTCAATATTATCTTGGAAGAACCAGACACCCATGGCAGACAAGCAGACACATGTGTAAGTGAATAGTGCACACAGGCAATGATGTGAGCCTAACCTCTGAAATGTGTTCCTGTCAACAGTTCCATCAGAGTCCTGTAGCTTACGCATTAGTATGTAGCAGTCTTTAATTCGAGGGTCTGTTCTCTGTATTCCAGAAGTCCACATTGGCTATAGAGAAAAGCACACATTTTTAAATTATGGTTTATCTTGATGTAAAACAACAATGATCCATTGAATTGAACATACCTCAAAAAAGTGATTTGTGTTCACTCTTCCGTTTGAAGCAAAGCTGTCAAAGAGGACATCAGCAGCTCTGCCCACAGATTGATAAAGTACAGTTAATGAAAAACATATATATACACAGTATAAATAATACCATACAAATGTATGGTACAATTACAGCCTTATTATGTTCTCATATCAGTACTTGGTATCAGTAAGTACAGAAGTACAAAGTCCAAGTCTTGTCCTCGTAAGTGCAATTACTTGTATTTGGGTTTGTAATAGAAGATCAAGTCATCAGTGTATCTCCTACAGTCTTATCTTCCAAGACTGTTAACATTATTATTATGGCATATATCAGCAATACGTCACAGTGCATGGCATACACATGAACAGGGTTTAATCACCCTTTACGCTTGAGTTGTCCTTGCTGGGCATCAGGTCTGGCAGGACTATGCCAGGATTGGGGCACCTGTCTCTCATGGTCGCCTTGGGGCAGGGAGGGCTTCTGACCACCGTTGCCAATGAAAGACGGCAAGCCTGAAACAAAATGATAAAGTATACAGCCAGATATTTGTTGGATCGTGACACAGCATAGGGGGATGCAATAAGGTACAAGAGAGAAGGGTGGGGGTGAGTATCTGTGTGGGGCACATCTTGCACAACAGCGTCTCTTTACCTGTTGATCCTGGGCTGACAAAGCTGACAGGCCTCTGAGATGGGAAAGAATTTCTTGGCAAAGGTTGTGGAATGTTTACTGGCAAAGGTGCTTCCTGACATAAAAAAAAAAATTAAATGGGGCCACAGCAAAGACATTAGATAGCATATGTGAACTGGGCATACAGCACACAGGGGTTACTATTTATTGTTTTGTGAATGTCCCTACTGTTTTTAGTATTTAAAGAAAAGCGAATTTCTAGACAAGACAATATGTTAAGTACATGACAGTGTGTAGAAAAGGTTTGACTTCTTTTCATATCCAAACTGAATTTCCTTTCATAGATCCGGTTAAGCCTTTGATGTCTGAACAAACACAGGTGCCTCATAGTGTAGAAAACTTAATTGTTACCTTTACAAGCAGCCACATAGGCAGATAAATGTCTAAGCCATTACAACAGGTGTGAAATATTTCAACTTTGGCACGGTCTCTGTGCAGGCACATTAAGTTCAATTTATACAGATCAGAACAATGCACCTTTATAGTTAGGGTAAAAATCCTTTCTCCTAATGCCTGGGTGGAAATAAGTCTTTCCTAGGATATGACTTTATAAACACCATTGTAACCAATTCATAATTGTTTTTTTTATTCCATAGAGAAATATTGAGCTCTGCTACGAAAATATGTATTGCAACAGGCTTACTGAAATTGTTGTGTGATTTAGTATGCTACTTCAAAAGTGAAAGTGGTGTTTCATTTACATTGACTGCACTATAACTGTGTTAAACATTTTTGCATGTGTGTGTGTGTTTGTGTGTGTGTGTGTGTGTGTGTTGTGTGGACTGGATGGCAGTGAGAAAGGAAGGTAGGGTCTGTACCTCGCTCTCATCTCCCTTCACAGGGATAAGGGTCCTGTCCAAGTGAGCGTCTGTAATTCCACCATTTTCTGAGAAAACAACAGAATAAATACATCATACACGTTCTCTCTGCCATTCCATTGCTTTTTTGGCCTAAGTTGTTTTTGTTCCTTGGCATTTTCCTAAACCTCAGCAGTCATATACAAGGTGCTCAAACCAAAGGAGAACGCACGTCACAAATTGGTTTCTATGGTGACAGATGACTTTAATTGTTTTATTTTAACTTTTTCTCCACAAGCCTGCTTATTAAATCACCACATGAGTATACTTTTTCTGCTCTCTGAAGCCTGGTGCCTGCTTTTGTTCAAAGCGTTAGAGCTGTTAGAGGGAAAGCTTGCGAGATGAAAGGGGTGGCAAAATAGCCTTTGGCACGTCTGACAGAATATTACACAGCGTCATGCTGGACTGTAAGATTATATTAACTACTTACCTCTCTAAAATATGTCACTTACAGCTGAAATTCATTCAAAAGTTATGGATTGAATTTTGCCTAAAGTGATTTTCTTTTTCAGGCAGTCGTTGTTTTGCTTTACTCCTTTTTTGAGCTATATAAGGACATTCCAGGCAAAAGAATGCCGACAGTTTGCCCAGGGCTCAGTGTGTGCAGACAGACAAACATATCATCTGCCACTGATATGAGTGGAAAGACAACACAGTCTACCTCAACAATGTACAACAATACACCTCAACAATACAACAACATAATGCTGTCTAAAATTAACTAGTAGAGTAGAGAGAATCTAATTCAGCTAATAGGCTGACAACTACTGACAAAGAGATACTCTTTTAGTCATGCTCTCCCAATAAATCTGAAGGACTGTTTGTACATAGTCTTCAGATGGCATGAAAAGCCACATCTTTACCTTATCCTTCTCTTTTTCACATGGGAAACATAAAGTGCCACATCATATGGCTTTAGAGAAGGGTTTTAAGTTTACCACACCTACTTCCTCCTCCAATTTCCAGGGCTCAGACGCTTACCACAGTCCCCATAAAATAAGCTTGTCTGGCCTACAGATCCCTCACAGCATTGGACTGTTATAGCTCTGTGGAACTACGCCCACAGGCCAGGGCCACTATCACCCAAAAGCCACACTGTGTACACCAAAATTACACACTAGCCCGTAGCTCCATGGCTACGCATACCTTTAATGTCGTCCTCCTTGTTGGGCTCCAGGAGCTTGTTGCCGTCCAGTCCTCCATACCGTTTCCGCCATTTGCGACGGAGAGATGGGGTTCTCTGGAAACTAACATGCCAAAATAATACAAGAGTTTGGAACTACCAACATTCATTTTTTTCTACTTTGTTCAAACCCTAATATTAAAGTATAGTGCTGAATATAGGCCTACCAAAAACAATCACAAGAGGAATTAGGGAACATTATGTAGACTGTGAATGAAACTATGAATTGATAACAATTAATATAGCCCAGTACCTGCATTTAATACTTAATAAGCCTATGTTTTTCACATTGACCTATTACAAGGAGCATTGTCACCAATTTCACATGCTTTGTATGTAGAGTGTAGCTCAATGCAGGATTCAACAGAAACAAGTCTGCTCAAGTTGAACATTTGAGCAGGGCAATCATGACCTGACTATCAATTGTAAGTGACAACAAAGAGAGAAGCGCCTGAGCCTACATACACCCTTTTTGTTGTCTGACCCTTTGACAACAGTGCCACGTCTCATGTCCTTCCAAGAATGAAGGCAGTGGGATTTTTTTTTTTAAAAAAAGCTTTTCTTTTCCTGGAGGACAGAGTGTTTTTTTTTTTTTTTATTAAGTATGAGCCTAGTTAATATGTTACCACTGAGTATTTCCAGTTAGGCTACTGAAAAAAAGTTAAAATAATTATAATAGTAATAATAAAACTTACCAAAGATATGGATTTTCCTCTGTATCTTGACTTTGAGTGTTTTCCATATTGCCTTAAAGAATATGACTCTTTCTGTGATCAGGCAGATGAAGAGATCTTGTGCAGTCTTGACCATAAAATAAAAGCTGCCTCTATTTAAGACGTAATCAGACCTCCAACAAAGGAAAATTTCTTCATTTAGTGGCTCCTTGTCTGTGCCCCAAGCCTGCGCTAGTATTTGTATGCAAGGTTTTAGCGTGTATGCACTTGCAGTTGACGTTCTGAATGAATGGGATGGAGTGAAAAAGGAGATGTTGATGACGGGGAGGGACTTTCACTCAACATCTGGAAAACAACACAGCATTATACGGGGGTGGGGGCATGACCTGCAAGTTATAAATAGCACAGTTTGAGGATTTCAACTTTGAGCTATAATGTACCATGACAATTTGTGTGCCATATGGCATTAGTTATGTAGATTGTCAGTTTCACACAAAATAGGCCTAATACACAGGGAAACTAGACAGTGGATTATGCCTATAGCCGAGGCTGTGACAGCAGAATAGACTGCAGTAGCAGCATGCATGCCGGCTATTTTACAACAGAAGCGACCTTAGAGTAGACTACCTTAAAGACAGAATACAGGGACAGGCATTAGGGAATAATGCTATTACATGCTGTCGCAAATCTGTTAGATTCCTATGACCGAAATGTAACAACACTCACTGAAATGCCAAACAACGACGTTGTTTGCTGATTGCAGTGATTTGAGAAGTTCAGTCTGCACATTGTCTTTGCAGCATTGATGCGTCACTCGTAGTGTGAACTAAACATTTCCTGTCATGCGCAACCACTTAGGAAGTAGCCCCATGCAGTAGCCCCTCGGAGCGGGATTTAACTACACCAAAATACCGAAATGCCAGGAGTGTTCTGATAATAAAGAATAATTTGAACACTCTAATGGGATTGGAACTAACAGGCACATGACTTCACTTGGTTCTTCGTTATTCTTTGCATTTAGGGCTTCATTTAAGCCTCTGAACTTTAACAAGAGCTGTACATTTTCAAGTAACGCTAGCATTGCACATTTGTGCACTTTGTTTACAGACACTCAGAAGAGTTCGGATATTTTCTTGTGTCAGCTACATAAAAAACGTTTTCTTCGGAACAAAGACATGCCAAAGAAAGACAAACCGGTAATGTCAGAATACGGCTTGTTAGTGGATAGTAGACATTGGCAAACCCCACGAACTCTCTACAGGTTAAAAATGGTGTAAGAACACAGTGTTTGTAATATTATGTCCTCCCTTGTATGTTTCTGATGTAGGGTAAAGGAGTAAAATCACAGCCAGAAAAGGAGACCACAACAGGCCCAGTGTCTCGAAATAAAAACGGAGATGTTTCAATTGCTGTGCACGCGAAGCCTGGGTCCAAGCAAAATGCCATCACTGGTAGGTGAACCCAAAACAAATAACGATAGTTTAAGATCAGAGTTTAAGATTTGAGAACTAAGCAGTTGTTTTATGTTGGACCTTTTTGCGCACAGTATATCAATTTAACATTTAATGGTAGACTTGTATTGACTTTTTAATGACAACTTTGCTATCTATTGTAGATGTGTCGTCAGAAGCAGTAGGTGTCGCTATCGCTGCACCCCCAACTGATGGTGAGGCCAATTCTGAGCTCGTCCGGTATCTATCCAAGGTGCTGAATGTGAAGAAAAGCGAAATAGTTCTGGATAAGGTAGGCCTATGCCTATGAATAGAACAGACATTATTTTAACCACTACGCACGTCTCTCATGCCATGTATTCTTTGCTTTGTCTCATATGTCCACAGGGTTCAAGATCTAGAGAGAAGATCATAAATGTGTCTGCATCATTAACCCCTCAAGAAGTCCTAGAGAGACTGAAGGCGGAGTCCACGCAGTGATTTCCAAGGTTGTCTTTCTTGATTCAGGCTTGTCAGCAACACATACCATATTTGTGGGAATCCTACTGAACACAACACCACTGAATAAAAACAAATGCCATTAATTATTTCCTTCTGTTAGCTTGCCTTGTGTTACATGTATGAACCATAGCAAGTTATAATAGTGAAAACACTATTTCTGTTCACAGAACTACTAGAACTAAAACACAAGCTTGTGCCTCCAGAAAATGACCCTACATAATGAATCCATCACTGTGTATTGTAATAAGGGTATGTGAGCAATCAGGCTGAAGCACACAACTCCACAGAAATGTGGAGTATTTGTAGAGACAAATGATGATATGGTCCAGCATCTCAAAGCCTAAGAGAGTTTTTGTGTTGTTAAAGAAAAACTGTTAAAGAGGCACATTTATCACGGAGAAAATAATTTAATTAAGATGTTTAATTGGGAATTTACAATTAATCAGAGAGACAGCAGTCTCAAGGGATATATTTCTTAACAAATGGAGAAGCCTGTGGTTGGCATTTTAATTTGTTAAATTTCATTGATTGAAATGGTTCTTTAATCTGTTTAGTGTGTTGTCTGTTTTGGGAATATCTAATGTGATCAATAGTGACACATTTGGTCAGACCCCCATGTCAAATGCTGCACCTGAACGTGTCTGTTTGTTTACTGGCTTGCTATTTATTTTTATATAAATGCTTATGGTTGAAAATGTTGTTATTGACTGCTGTTTCTTTTTCTTCAATGTTTTTAGTTTCTCAAAATGATTGACACATGAGATGAAGTACAAGGCCTTCGTCTTTGGTAATCCTTGGTTAACGACAACAAATGAGGTTCTCCAGAAGTAAATAGAAGAAAGGAGTAAAAATTGTGTCAGGACTTGTATAATAGAGTGACGTATTTTAACCAAACATTAATGGAGCTGCTCACAGAAGCCATGTGCAGTCAAAGAAAAGCCAAACGTATCCCACTGTTAGAAAATTGCACTGAAAACATTGCAGTGTTAACTGTAATCCAATTACACTTGAAATGACAGGCATATTAATTAACATTAATCTGTCACTGAGCACCGAGCTGTATGCATTGACAGTAGACTAAATGATACAGATACACCATTATGAGCATGACATGAACAAAAATCACAAGAATTCAGAACTGATATAAAATGTCTTCTGCATATGTGGGTAAAAGAGTGTGAAAATATTGATGAAGCCAGCCCACTCTTTCTGTGTTTACGGATCATGATACTCCAATAAAGACTGGCCACCTCCTACAGCCTTCTCAGAAGCAGAGCATGTTGACGGTGTGAGCATCCTTCATGCCTAGGTGCGTCTTTCATCACCTTTGGTGTCATGGTGTTCAGGACATCTCCGGTGACTAGTGTAAGCTCCTGGCAGTACTGGTCCAAGTTTAAGAGCCACAGGCAGAAGCACACCTGACTCATACTCAGCCCCCGCAAGTCATATAGGACATCACTGAGCATTGGGAATGTGGACAACGCAGCTAGCTCCTCTTTTGGAGATTGGAGTTTGGTGCTAGCAACTGCCGAGTTCAGATGTGGAGGACTGTTCCCAGGCTCTAGCTGAGACTGCCAAAGAGGTCATATATCCACTTTCTTTTTGAGTGGATGGTGTCATCATTCTTTTTACAAAGTTTCAGATGAAAAGATTTCTCTTTGGCATATTTATTGTAATTTTCAGAAAGTTCTTTCTGATTCAGAATGTTTGTTGAAAGGTATACAAGGACTTTTTCAATGTCGCTATCTGGAAACATTTTACAGGCAACCTTTAAAGTATAGGTTGGTAATATCTAAATGATAAAAGTTTTATCCAACCGCCAATAATTGTATTAATAATTAATTTCTTAGTAAATTTACAATAGGCTAACTAAACATGTTTTTTACCATTGGAAATATAAAGTTTGTTAAGTTTGTCCTCCACAGACCATTCTGCCACCTCACACTGGTGAGTCATTTCCCTCTGCACTACACACACACACACACTTCTTTCTGATACATAGGTAGAACCAGGGCAGATTCTCAATAAAAGGTGTGGTCTAAATGCATTCTGTTACAGAGATGAGTGCTTGAACAACAATTATGATCATATGCCTGGGTTTATGGTCTCAATCAAAAGGTAACTGTAGACAAAACGATGTATACTGGTGCAAATACTGACACCATTAAAGAAGCAGAACATGTACTTGTCTTGAATTTTCATACTATTATCACATAAAACCTCAGTGGGGTTGACATTGGTAGCTTTCAAACACAGCTTTCCTTTTGTAATGCAGAGATTCAACCTGTATTACCTGTGAAAAGATGTGATCTGTTAGTCATTAAATATATACTGCATGTATTGACAAGGAAATATCAAGTTGTATTTAATCTTAAACAAAAACAAGTCATGTTGAGGTATGTGCATTAGAATATGTAAAATCTCACCCAATACAAAAACAAAGTAACTACCACTAACAGTAAATACTAACAGTGCCATTCCACACTAAATGTCTTTTTGATACTTGTGACAAAACATCAGTTTTGTGGAGGAAGTGTTTTTTTAGAGTGCTACCCTAGAGACATGTCATCCCAGTAATCATCAGCCAAATATTCTTGTTGTAGTTTAAACAGCCACATGACTACGCGACTGACTCCCACATGAGAAACATGACTACTTGAAATGTGAAAACCCACTTACATGTGCATGCATTTTCATTAGTGGTCTCCATAAACATAACTTTTTCAGTTCACTGATTGTATTATTGATGTCTTCCAGAGTTTACAATTTTCAGTGTGGCTTTCCAAAATGTAACCTCCTACCTGGCCATAGCAGACTCTAAACCACCATGCAAGTATAGGGGAGAAATTTGAATAGAAGAAAGGGCAAAGCATAATGCCTATGCTCACAACATCAGGCCATCTCAGAACGTGTACCAAGATCTTGGACACGTGGTCATCAACCTTGAATATCATATATTAGCTTCAAACAGACTACCTAGACAGAGGAAAGAAGAAATATGTTCAAGAGGAGCTAATGAGGTTTTCATTCTCACAAAAAGGCAATGTCTCTCATCTGGGAATAAGCTTCAAAAGACAACCAAAGCACACACCATCATACCCTCTCACATACACATGTCCTCATGCTGTACATTTGTGGTGAGGTGATTGACACAATAATTTGTCACATGACAATAAACTTGTCTTTGTTCAGGATACATCAGTTCCTATCTTCAGCTTGTAAGGTAAGATTTTCAAAGCCTCTGGCTTTGAACTTCCCTGTAAAGTTGCACATAAATGATAATTCATTCACAGATAATTGGCCTATATCTATCTACTGCTGAATGTATGTTTGTGATAATTACTTATGACCAAAATGTACAGGGGCTACGTGCACAAGTTACCATGAGAGCAGAGCCCAGCAGCCAGTTCTCCCCAAGGGGACGTGCCACAATCTCATTCCCTGTGTCCGTCCTCTTGCCTTCCAGGCTGAGCTGCTTGTCAGAATGAGCAATTGCACAGCTGCTATAGAGATCTGTAAGTGACACGGCCTTTAAATTTCAAGCCCCTACAGCAACTGAGGATCCACCTCAGGTCTGGGGTGTGGTTAACATTTCTCCAGTGGCAAATAAAACTGATTCTCTTACAGAGAGATGCACCCCACCCATTCCCATGTAAAGAATCTAACTGAGGAAATATGGAGGAAATCTCGTTGACCCATATTACCGTGCTGAGGCTCTGACTTACACGTAGTTCCTGACTACTGTGTCCAAACCTAATTATTGTGGATGTCTGTTCCTGTATGAATTACTAATGGTTGTGCTGCCTCCTCTGTAATTACAGGGTAGCATTCTTTTTCTGGCATGCCAGTGGGAGTCAACATGTTAGACAACTTCAGTGTCTCTTGCAAAAACAATAGGTTACTGTTCAAAGACTGGGCAGTTGAAAATAGAAGAAGCATTCTGGAAAATTCTCCAGTTATAACCAAAAGTTACCACAGTTGGTTGCCTTCTAAACTTGACATGCCACTTGCACAGAATGCTCAAATAAATTCCAGCAGAGAAAAAAAGGTTGAATTTGTGGTAAATTCAATGCAATTAAAAGTGCCACCTAAATGTAATTTAGGTTGGGTAAAATGAATGAATCATTTACCTGATCAGTCTTTGATTACTTCATCTTGAGGCAAGACACAGCAGTATATGTTCAATTGAAAATGTCAGAGTGATGGATTGTTTATCCGAGAGCAGAGTGGCGGTTGTTGACTTTGACAGAGTAAGAGTAATCAGTGTTGCATTGGCAGACCTGACTTGCTCCTGTAAGACATTTATCAATATTGGTTGTATGGACACAACCTTATTGAGGAGAACTTTGGATAAAAAACAGTCATAATAATTACATCACTAAGCCTAACCAGTGACCCAATGGATTGCACAAACAAGAAAAGACTCAGATGCTATTGCCTGAGGCTGATTTATGCAACTAGAAGGCTATTACATATGATGTAAAGATGAGAGTGGCTCAACAAAGACAGTCGTCCCCTCTGAGCATCAGCATCACTTCCAATCTGGTATCTTGTCAGATCAGAGGCTCTCTGAATACAGCACAGGGCACAAAGATGCCCAATGAAATGCTGCTCTATGAACTGGAAGTTTCATTCTCCCAAAAAACTTTCTCTGCGTCTGTTGTAGATGAGGATGTCAGGACAGCGGGAATGAGCGCTCTGGCGCTTTCATTTCACAGGCAAATGGTTTGAATGTGGGCAGAGTGCTTAAGCCGATCTTAGGCAGACAAATAGCAGCTAAATCATGCCCCATAGCGAAGACTGGTGATGGCATGGGAACAAGGAGAACATTTTAAACCCCTTTACTCACCCCTCTCTGCATGGCTATATATAGCAGGATCTCTCATCCCACTGTGAAAACTCCCCAAATCCTCCCCCTAAAAGTGACAGGCCTGTGGTAGGGAGACTTTAACCCTGGCTTTGTCTGTGTTTCACAGTGTGGTGCACTGAAACTCCTGTTTTATAGGTGAGGCATTGCCATGGTAACATGCTGTACTCAAGCAACAAGTGATTGTCTATGGAGAGGGTCACCTTGATCATCATCACCATAGATGGTCACCATATGGTTCTGGGAAAAGCTCTGAAAAAAGCACAAATTCCAGCTACACACTGAGGTGTCTCAATTAGGCTGCCACAGTTGGCTCTCACAATGAGGCCAGCCAGTCTGCATGTTAATGTAGACAGCTTAGGACAGGTAAAGCTGTTGCATGCTATGAGTACTACCATTTGGTCTCATCTGTTGGATACGCTGACTCATTCTTGATAGCACTGGGAGTAAGTGTAAAATCACAATTGACAGCTCATTGCTCAGTGTTTTACCTTGGACTACAACGTGAGAAAAGCAGCATTTTTTTCACTGCAAATGACATCTGCTATGACAGAAATGGCGGCAGCACCCGGGGGGTGGGGGGGGGGGGTCGGTATCAATTGTTATACAACACCAAATAAAAACAAGGTTGATTTGATACCCATTAAAATATTGTGGTAGGCTACCACCCCCCCCTCTCTTTAATTAACTAGGACACGTTTTCTTTGATGTGACAGTGGAGGTCCCAAATGGCCTCAAAGACTGAATTAAGTCCATAAAACTTGAAATCCCAAATGGATGGTAAATGTGTGCAAGGAAGCATAACTTGCTAACTAGCATATTGATACAATTTAAACATTTATTTGAAACAGGATGACAGAGCATCTGTACTTGTACTTTGATACCTGCCCAGGGACTGCAGGTGGGATTAGGCATGTTTTGCTATAACCTAGTACAAAGCATCTTCCCTTGCTTTATTCAAGGTTAATGTTAACTGTGCACTGTCCCTGTAAAATAAATACATTCATTCATTCAAGCACATCAAGGTATCAATATAATATAGGCCTACATATCATATGACAAATACCAAAGGAGAGGCACTCATCAAATCACTTGTTAATATTAATTAAATATTTGTTATGGATGTACAGTTCTCTACATCTTTGTGTGCTTACCTGACACATATCTGAATGGGGGTATTAGGCCAGTGCTTTCCATAATCGATGTCAGTTACCTTTAACCTCTGTTCCAGTACTCTGTTTACACACTGTAATGTGTTTTGTCATGCTTCTGCATCACTGAAGAATGAAACATATCAGAAGTATAGAGAGGCTGTTGACTGCTTTGACCATTGCAAAAAGTTTCCAAATAGAGATATGGTTTTGCTTTTGGGTTATTGTCAGAGTGAGTTTTATTTTTTATAAACTTACCACCATTCTATTTTGGGATGAATATATTTCGCAGCATTTTCTCCTTACTGGATGTCGATGAGTTCTGCTGTGCGAATACGAATGGAGCAGTCGCTTAGCGCCCTCATCCCACTCATTTTAATAGCTTTCCTCCTGACGTCCTGGTGAGAAATTGAGAATTACAACATTTTCCTCTCGGGCAAAAAATGAGTCTGAAATTGCAACTATTGTAGGAGACGAAAGTTAAATTATGACAAATGCGCAACTAATTTCTCAAAATATTGCGCAGACCTTGGAAAGCTATGACACTTGAGACTGACGTAGAAATTCTACACCTGAAACCTATTAACATGCGCAAAAGAGCTTACGTGCTTGCAATGTTTTCTTATTAATATTTGTCTTGGTTAAAATGCACGCGCCCTCCAATGGCATTTTCCTCCATGAAATCACAATTGACACAGAATTGAGATATGGACACGTGGAGCGTCATAACAACGCCAGTAGTACTGATCCTTGTTCCTGCTTCCGTTTTGCTTTAAACGTCCGTTATAAAATCTAAAATACTTACACCATTGCTATTTGCAAATGCTGCAAGGGGAGTTCTCTGTTTCTCGACAATCCTAGGTAGGAGAAAGTTGTTGATACGCTAGAAATATTTGAATCTTAATTAAAGTACGCAATTAAATAAATCTATGGGGAGGAAAAACTATTTTGAATACGTTACTGTACAAGACGTGCGACCAACTGCATGCCTGTGTGGGATTTCATAAGTCATATGGTTGGTGGTGGTTTGGTGACTTGCAGTATATGAGATGCGCAAAATCTGTTTATGTTATGCCACAGACGCACACATTCAAACGCAATCAGACTGAATTTTCACGACCACAGATAAAGCAGACATATCTCTCACATAGTCATTCATCCCAATTATCCTCTAACAGAGGTCACCAAGAACAAAACTTGCTCCAGGCGCCATTCACGCACTTGATGAAAATAACTTGGGCGCGTTCACGCAGTGAGGGATTTCGCTTACGCACAAGAGATTTCAATGCCTGAGGCGGAGCGAAGCACCTTCGTGTGGATGCAAACGGTGTAGGACAAGATAAAAAGCCACACAGACTGCAGATAAGAATTATTTAAAGCGTCGATCGTGGAGGAAAGGTAGGTAATATTGCGCGCAGCAGCGCTATAAAGCATCTTCCTACTAGAATCATGGAGAGCTCCAACTGCTGGACACGGGCTGTTGTTTGCGCAGCGCTGCTGTTTGTCTTGTGTGGTGCTGAAACAAACGATTCCGACGTGGATGTGGATTTGGACACAAGAGCAATTCGAGACTTTTATCAGCAAGACCCGAACTTGACATCCGAAAAACAACTTGTAAGTTAAGTTTAAGCACAAACTATTTCGATAGTACAATGTAGCCTATGCCATATGATACAATGTTCATGAGTAGGAAACTGTTATAAACTGTTATAATTTAATAACAGTTTACGTTATTCTTACACATGGAAACTGTTTTCTTCTACTTGACAGCTCGGCGCTCTTCAAGAGGTCCTAGAGAAGCTGCAAACAAAAAGAGTTAATCCATGGGAAAAGAAATTTGGAATGGTCCCCATGGTAATTTGGTTTTGTGTACTTGTTTTAGTCACTGTTTCCAGTGCCTTAAAACGTGTTAATGACAAGAATGTATGTTCTAACACGTTAAACGGTCTTAGTTTTGTCTGCGTCTATATGTTCTTAGTAGATCTGCTCTAGCAGATATTTTAACTAACCGACATTGGTATGATTTACCTGTATTTTCATCCAGTAATTTCTTATCCAGAAAGTTTTGATGAGAAAAAAAATTTCCTTCCCAGTGTGATGTTGGTGAACAGTGCGCTGTACGGAAAGGAGCTCGCATCGGCAAGATGTGCGACTGTCCACGCGGGGCGTTGTGCAACTTTTTCCTGCTGAAGTGTTTGTGAATGGACTCTACAGGTGTGCTGTAGTCGGAGCTACTTGAATCGGATTATACGTAGTATTTATCAAGCCTGTCGTTATTTGAATGCACTTTTAATGCAGAAACCTGCTGTGAACAATGTATTGATTCAATTTTTCGCAAAATAATCATATATGGAAAGTAAGAGTAGATGTAGTGTAGGCTACCTCTGTTAATGGCCTGTAACGACTACTTCATGAAATAAAGTGCGCAATGGCTTTTTTTTTTCATAAAGCGTTCTTCTTGTTTTTCATCGTCGTGTTTCTGCTTCTGAATGACTGAAATTATGTACTAGCTGTTCATTCGTGGTTGTCCGTGTAGCCAGACTGCATTCGCAGGAGATTGAGTGCTTGATTAAATATTTGAATGAATTCATCTACAATGGTTTACATTTTTCTATACTCATTTTCTGTTTAATTATCCACAGCACACTTAAAATCTCCCAAATATACACCGCTCTAATGGTCAAAAGAGGGGAAAACAGACCATAGCTTTATGAAAGACATTATCTGTCACAAAATAATGTAGTACAATTTTGAGACCCATTCACCGACTCTAATTGGCTGGAAAAAACAAGTAGGCTACAGTGAAATTGAATAACATGAGTAGCCTATGACCAGCCCTTTCTGATGAATGCGCAATAGCTGAATGACTCATACAACCAAAAGCCTCCAGCCAGATAAACTTAAATGACAACTGTTAGTCCTGTCTGTCGTCCTGCTTAAGCGACCTCCAGCGCCACAAAATCCGTGCTAAACTATGAGTCCACACCCTTAACCCAATTCTAACAGCATGAATGTGTACAAACACGTGAAATATCAAACGTTCCATGGAGTTTGCAGACATTCCAACGCAATGCGACATGACAGTCTAATGAAACATTAATCTAATAGAACGCGACAAGTTTCATTGTCGAAAACAAACGGACTAACGTTTTGTTAATAAAGACCATAGCCATAGAACCATATCGCTCTGATGCAGACCCCTCATACCATTATTACACTTCTTTCCACATAAGCGTTCCGATAGTCTGGGTTTGAGGTCCTTGACAAACAGGTAATCTCACTGAACACATCCAAAGCGAAAAAACCTGGGACCGGTTTCACGAAGCCTTCTTAACGGTAACTTGTTTTTAAGTTATACTTTAACCTCTACCTTAAGATTATGACATGATTCCCGACATGTTCGTGTCCTAAGTATATCCTCTGTACTTTCCCAAGAGTAGTCTGGACCACTCTTAAGCTTTACCATGTTTGTGTTTACTACTATATTCTTAAAATGTCTTATACGTACATTTAGGCTACTTGATCACAGGACTGAACAAAATATGTCAGAGAGGTCAACTCCTGCCTTTAGTCTTCCTGGAGAAACTCTGTATTATTGTTTGAGGGGCAGACTGACCCATTTTGTTTGTTTACAGTTTTCCGAGCCTGGGTATCATTTAAAAAACAGATTTTTTGGGGGTGACCTAGGAGAAGGGAGAGCTAAAGGATCCTGTGGAGATATTATTTCTGTTATAGAAAGTGTTATGTGTTTACAAACCAATAACATGAGTGCGTCTTTAATGTGTGAAAATGTTGGAGCGAATGGCTAAAATATACTAACAGAAATGCCAAAATGGAGACAAGAATGTAGTCTATTGGTCTACTGTCAGTATATTCATACGTGCATTCTCTTTGAGAGCTAGAAAAACTTTCATTATCTGTAGAGTATTTGTCGCCATCTAGAGGACATTTGAAGAGAGGCACCGGTTTGATGTTTTCTTAATGCTCATCCTTCATTAAGCTTGTTTTGAACTATTAATGTAACGCCGTCCATAAATTTGCACAGTGAGTTTGACATTTGCGGTAAATAGCAGACATTTCTACAAAGTACACACTACTTGGCATTGAATGAATCAATGATGAAAATGTAGAACGCAAAGAACATCTCTACAAGAGATTGTGATATCTGACGCCTGGACAAAAATATTCACAGTGCACATGGTACACACAAAATCCTTTCCTGCCAAGCCCCAAGGTAAAATAGATTAAAAATATTCAATAATTTGATGCTCGATTTGAATTGTCGCTTAGCCTTTTCTGTCATTCTGTTTGGTTTGGTTTGATTTATTTTATTTTAATATTTCCTCAACTACCATATCACATTTTTGCTTTTCCATTTGTAAACTCAGCTTCATTAATAACAAGGTTAAAATAAATAACAAGGCCCCATGTATTTCCAAAACACAGTGAATGAATGAATGAATGAATGCAGCTTTATCTTCATCTTCCATTGTTTATTCAGGGAAATTGACTGAGCATCAAACTCCTACAGCAATGCATATGCATAAGTATACAATCAAACAATACAAATCTGAGAAATACAAATCAACAAATCAAATCAAACACGTGGAAAAAAGACACAAACATATAAATAAAAAGTGAAAAAGGTACTTATAAAATATATTTTTAAGTCAATTAAAATAACAACACTGTACAGGACTAATGTCATCTATTAAAGCCTGAAATTTCCCTGCAGACACAAGTTGGTCTAATTTCAAGACTTCCTGTAGTTGGTTCCATTAAATTGGTGCAACCTCAGATTTCATTTGAGGTGTTTCTAGGGTTATAAAACTTTATGACCGTGTATAATATGAACTGTGTCTAATTTTAAAATGTGAATTAAGGTATGAAGGTAATTTACCTTGCAATGACTTGCACATAAATAGAAGGCAGTGCCTTTCCCTCCTCATAGAGTTTAGAATGATGAGTTTTAAAACCTTCACCAGTGAAATGTAGAGTACTACGATAAACCTTGTAAACCTTGTCAAGAGTTTTCAATGTAGAAAGGGCTGTGTGCATGTAAACAATATCATTATAGTCTAGCACTGACGTAATGATTGACTGAACAATAGTCTTTCTGCTCTCTAGAAAGAGTGAGACATGAACCTACATAGAGCACACAGCTTCATTTTCACCATGAGCACGTGTTTTAAAAGAAAGCGTATTATCAAGCCAAATACCACTATATTTAAATGAGTAACTAGGTGCCACCCAGCTACAATGCACACTGGGTTTTTATGCATACCAAATCATTTACATTGATATGTCTTTGGTATTTCCCCAAGGGATGAACAGAGTGCATTCATGTAATGTTTGTGAAAGAAGTATATTGCCCCAAAAGATGCCACACAGAGACCCTCATCACAAACAGAGGCCTCCAGTACAGACTGCCTAGGATGGCATAGTGATCATGTTGTGAAGATACCACATTTCTGCTATTTAATATTTATTTTTGTGAGATTCAATTTGAATTGTGACATTTTGGAGAATAAACAACATACACATACAAGGCACATACAACACAAATGTTTTGGCACTGTACGTTATATGGCTGCATATATATGTCATGTCCCATAATTTCGCTGCTGAAAGAACAGCTGTGGGATACGATACACAGTATCAAGGATATCAGCCAAATTATGACGTATTTTCAGAAATGTAAGACAATGTTTTACACATAAAGGTGACAATGCGTTGATTACACTGTCAATAGGCAATAGGCTGTACTCTAGCACTTAGACCGCAACGAGAAAAAACATTTGTCATGCTAGGACAAGATAATGACTAGATAAAGAGACTGCATAAAGAGGCTCAATATGCTCTAGTCTGTCATTTTACTTGTGCTCAAACACACACTAAAGGCTTGTCAGAGTTTAAAAAATGTGAATGTAATACTCTGTGTCAGTAGGGGGCACTGTGAGGATGTATTTTTTATGCTGGAACATTTCAGTGCTGACTCACTGCAAAGGATTCTGCTGAAGAAAGATTGTTGCAGTGCTTGCACCCCCCCCCCCCCCAAAGGCCGCATCCTTTCCTCTTTTTCAGTCTCCTTGTTTTCCCTCTCACACACAAAAATGCTTTCTTTGATATGAAATCCTCTAGCAGAAACATATTGTATTTAAACAGAACATAATATTCACACATTCAACACATACACACACACACAGTCTCCTTTTAATTAAATGGTGCTGAATTGTACTTATTTCTTTCAATACAGATCTTTTTACACAGCCCCAAACTAAGCCCTCCACTCGATCAAACTGTCTGTCACAGTTTGTCCTATGCTGATCAAGTCCGCTGCTTGCTGCAGTGTCAGAATCAATATTATAATCAACTCATTCTTTCACAAACCTTAGCATATGTATTTTCTTGATTTTACACTAACTCAGGTGACTGCAAGGTCAGGACTGTGTGGTTGTCACATATGACTCAGATCAGTGCCTTTGCTGCCATGGGTATATACCATGAGAGATATTTTTAGCTGTGTGAACTGCTGGTGCAAGGTCAATAAGGAGAAAAGCTGATTGAAGCAGTTCTCAGAGAATACAATATCTACTACAGGGATGCCCAAGAGATCAGTGATGTGCATGTGCTCTGAATGTAGAGCAACATGACTGTCTCCCACACTTCACTGTGGACATCTTTGTGGTGATAAGACATTCCTATAACCACAATAAAAAAGATCCATTTCATCTACTGTCATCTGTTTTTGGATTGTACTATAGTGCAGGTTTTGCTGGCCTTTTGTATTTCAGTATATCATAGTCCTTAGGATATATTTTGAGACCATACTTACAGTACAATAGGGTACCTTGGTCACATGCAGTATATTTTCAGAACTATCTGAGATGACCAAATCTGTACTGAAATAAACAACATATTCAGAAAAATGAATGCCTTTTCTTCCATTTTTTGTTCACAAATTTTTAAAATCTGTGTACTGTGTGCAGTTCATGGGCAACATCTCTAGTTGATTAGCCAGGCTAGCACTACCTAGTGCTTCTGCTCAATATCACATTTTACAGTCAGGGATCCCTCCAAAAGCTTAAGATTCCTTCAACAAATTTTGGTTGGCCAATCAGTGAACAGAGGGCTCTGGCATGCCCAGTGTTTTTAAAGTTCACAGAAAGTTTCTGCCTACAAGGAAGGAAACATATGCCAACTGAGGGATTCCAGACGCTTTGCAGAAAGTGAAATAACGTGAAAGCAACTGGTATACCAGGCTACTGGTGGATATTCCTGCAGTCAGCTTGTGCAATTGTGTTCTATGATAAAGCTGCACATTTCAGAATTACCTTTTATTGTGAGCAGTCCTATTGATCAACAATGGACAACTTTATACAACTGTATAAAATAAATTGATATACAGTATATGTGGAGCAGTCCAACTCTTAATAATCATGCTTTTAATAAGGATCTTTTGATCTGTCACCAGTTGGGTGGGTGAATGTGGGTGGATGTTGGTGAAGGTAGAATCAGCCTGTAGAAATGCAGCATCATTTACTTAACAAGAAAAATATGTGTTTCACACTAAATTGTGCTTTTTCAGCCATTTGTTCTGGGCAGAACTAATGATGGGATATCTAGATTATCTTTACTTTTTTCTTCTTTACTCTGTTTCCATTGGTCACCTCTCTGGCTGTCCGGCTCAGTGTAGCTGTGCTTTAGCAAGGGACACACAGATTACTTTATGAAATAAAGATAAACGTTATTGTTTACATGATCCCAATCTGGGATTGATTTTATTTTGTAATACTGCTCCTACGTTTTTTCCAGATTTACGCTTTGGGCAAACCCTGTGACATCATTCAACTGCATGTGCATTTTGACCAATCGCGGAGAGGTAAATACCTCCAAATGTGAGCAGTGTCGCTCTGACTTGAGTCCTGCCTGTCTTCACTCTGCACCCTGTGCAAGTGGAAGCAGTTGTCATGGAGATTGATTTGGGACGGACGTCGTCCCGCCGTGGGGTTGCCATGGAGATTATGCCCAGGGGTACACTGGAAGCGGTGGAGGAGGATGAGGATGGCGCACATTTTGGCTCCGAGCAGCGGTTCCAGCACCCTGGACAGCGGCGTGGACCACCTTTCTGCCAGAGAAGCTACTACATGCTTATCGTGATAGGGGAGATAGCCACAGAGCACCAGCTGCAAGCTGCCAGGCAGCACATCGAACGGGGTGAGTGCTAAACCTGTGTGCACGTGCTAAAGTTTCTTCACTTTTGCAGGCCTTGATTGATACGAGTTTGATTTATGCATTCATTTACAGGATAGTTTTCGAGAGTTCAATGATTTTCGCCACTGAAAGCCACGTCTGTCGGCTGTTTTGTAAAACTGCTCAAATGGGTAGCTGCAGCAGCTTGTTTTTTTAAATTACTTTTAAAGCTTGAAAATAGACGTTAACTTTCATTGAATCATCAAATTTGCAAGGACGTGCTCATTGTTTATTGCTGCAATAACGTAGCCTAGAGAAAGATTTTTTACAACCTTGAACAGAGGGCTAATGTATTCACAACAAGTTCTTATAACATCCACGTTCGTTTGAACGTCATTGGAATGCGATTCGTCGCAGCCATTAGCACTTTAGCTAGTTAATAATGCACACTGCGGCGACTTCCCGCTACTGTAACTTGCTTGAAAACTGCGTCACGTACGCCGGGTTTCTCAAAGGCATGCAGAATTGCTGCAATCGACTGTCCCACCATCCCCGTTGTACCGATGTCCGACAATTGCTAAGCTACAGACAGTAAAATTTTATGTACGTCTGTGGTGCAACAGCTATGTGTACCCATTAGAAACTATGAAAATCATGTCATCTACCCAAAGAAACTTACAGAAGAAGATGAGTGACGTGGATTTTGTTGATCGTTCCCAAAAGATCAACCTTTGAGGAAAGCAGCATAGCTGAAGGTAGCCGAATAGCACATCTACCGAAACATGCAAGGCCTATTTCTATTCCATTCTATTAGCAGAACCGATCAGTTAGAAAACCGTCCCGGTCATGACATGATATTTCTGGTGAGTATGCTGATAAGAAATATGTTAATGATGGGCCTAACGTTTTAACAACAACAACTTCTGACCGACCGTAGGTCTGCTCTCTAGACTAAAGCATGAGGCACGGGTTAGCAAAGTTGTGTTCTCACTCAAATGTTTCGGCTAATGACTGAAACCTCACTCATGTAGGATATAGGATATAAGTAGATATCTCATATCCTACATGATATCTTGAGATCAGAGGACACAGTATAGCCCTCTCAAAAGCACCTTCCATTATACTCAACAGAACAAACTGGCAGTCACAGGTAAACCTTCAGGGCAAACAGCTAAGACACGAATATGATTTGATACAATATCAGAACATGAGAAAGCATAGCATGCCTATTATTTTGTATAATTTTATTCAACTTCTACAACAGAGTGCAAATGAAGTTTCAGAAACATTTAGGCCTACATCATAAAAATCATCACACTTTAATGGCGTTATGGATGTGTCATTTCTTGTATTGATATTTTATCTCCGATGAACATTATAGCTTTATATATTTATTGCACATTCGCTATGCATTGGCTTATTCCTACAGAAGTTTTTAGCAGTACCCTGTAAACTGTCGGGAAAAGAATGCTGGCCTTTCCTTGTCTTTTTGAAGTGTGAAATCTGCCTAAAGGCTGCAGGGTAAACTGACAGAGTCAGTGACACAGAAAATGGCCCCTGTGCTGTTGCCAGTACTGCTGTAACTGAGACAATGGGCTCCCTGTCGCCCTCATTAGTGCAGTGAATGACTCAGAAACCATGCAACTGAGGGCACACTGTTCCCGGCCACTAGCTGCCTGTCTGCACACACTTACCATTGCCATTTTCACTGATTTTCATTTTCTGACTGTCTGACTGTTTCTCCTTAGTGAAATAAACCCCTGGAGCCTGAATATATCCCCAATATATAGTCTCAGTCTGTGAGTGAAATATCATCTATGGCACCAATGTCTTTTTCACTTTATTGTTTGAAGAGTAAGTACATTCGCTAACCAGCCTTCACATCTGACTTATTCATAAGCCAGTCAGAGTAAAAGGTACTTAAAATGACTTTCTCTATGATTATGGGAAGCCCTCATGAGAAGAATTAGGTATATTGTCAGGGTTTCTGTTTGCCAGCTGAAGTATCAGTGTCCCAACAGGGAAAAAAACAGTTTGTGCTATAGAAGCCAAAGAACTGCAGCCTTAGAAAAGAGAACATAATCTTCTAGGGCCAAGAAAAGATGATAGGGAGGAGCAGAATAAGAAGAAGAAGTGTGCTTATTCCTCACAAGTCTGCCTTTTCCAAAGATTCACTGCAGGAGATCACAGCCACTTCAAACTCTTCGTCTTTTTTTCCCCTTCGAAGTGTTATGTAAGGACTGATAAAGTTCTATGAATAAAAACACTCTCTGGTTCTAGAGTGGGCACAATGTTCTCTCAACCAAATCAGCTCTTTAACATTCACCAAGAAATCTAATTACCAACTTTTAAATTAATGGCCTGAGCACATCAGGATCACTGAGAGTGAAGGCAGAAAGTGAATCCATTTAGTGGAGTCTGATTCTCAACTTATTCAGCATTCAGGGACCTCTGCATCAGTAAAAGACCCTTTTCAGACCAACTGAGTTCCTGCTTTGGCTTATTTAATAGATGCATGTTTGCATTGATTAACATATGAAATAGGTCAACAAGTTCATTTAACCACCTCATGTCCAATAGGTTTATGTTAGATTTTGTTGTAATTTACAGTGAAAAATTTAGGTGCATTTAACATTTTTTAGTACCTCATAAAGTGCTTTGTAGGGTACTACAGAAGGATGAACTCCCTGTGAAAGGCTCGATTTTTGCCAGTGAATGTTGTCAGCTGATGTTGACAGTATATTTTCACTTTGTGTATGATTGTCAGGCATCCGCTCCTGGGACATCAGCCTTGTGGCATGTGACCTGGATCAGCAGCTGCAGCTCTTTGTGACACGGCACTCCGCCCACTTCTCCACAGAGGTCAGAGGTCAGTCACACACTGGAGACTCACAGTGGTCTCTAGGAGGTATAGTGCATCACACAGTGTGAGAGAGACTGAAGCCACAGGGGGATCTTAAGAGCAAGGTTATCCTACCATCCAGTCGCCCATTAAATGATTCAAGGAATCAAGGTATCAGGAATAAGCTTTTTGGGGTCTTTCAACCCAAACAGGAGATGCCTCATCCCTTTAAGTGAACCTGATAAGACTGATAAGAGTGTTTTGATGAGATTGGAATGCAATCTCTCAACTGAGGACAGGTAGCAAAGTTATGATAAATGGCTATTCAGATGCATTGTGTGTAATTTTGTTCTGCAGTGTGATTTGGATGTCACATTCAATGGATCACAGCCAGAAAGAATCTTAAGAAATCATATGAAGATTTCTTAAAAGGCAACAACATTCTTTCCTAAAAATTCACACACTGCAGTGATGTGTCAAACTGGAAATATACTGTAACCCCAAGTAGTGATTATCAGTGGTCAAGTAGTGTGGCTAAAGTGGCCCATAGATGGCAATGTTCAAACAATTTAACCACAACATAGGGAGCAAACTATTTAACATGCAGCATGGGAAATATGAACAAATGGGACCAATAATAAACAAAAGAAATTTTACATTTCTTGGTTAAAGGAAAAGTTCTGTATTTAACATTTAAAGCTTTGCCTGCAGGTTGGTTACTAAAAAATACTATGTTGTACAGTAGATTGAAAGTCTGATGAATGCTTCCGTTTGAGAGGTTTAGGTTTTAGCTGTAGCCTCCCCTTACTTATACAATGGATGAAAATGCTGCAAAAATTGATTAAATGAGACTAGGTTTCAGTGTGTCAAATTTTACATTATTGCAGTAAGCAGTTCTTGAGATATTGACAGGTGGCAGCACCTTGAATGGACAAAATTTCCATACCAAAAAGGTGTCTCCAATGAATGTTGGGTTTATTGTGTATTCTAAATGTGGATAAGATTGGATGGTAATAAAACAAGAACGAAATTGTGATGTTAACATATGACAGATTCACATCGCACAGTGCAGAGAGCAGAGATGGCCACTGTTACACAGGTGCTTGCTATGCTCGGTTAATTGTCTTAAATGTTGTAGTAATAACAAATCATTTTATAATTAGTGGATATTGAATAACTAAATTAATTTCATTTTGTTAAGGAAAGTGTAGTTGCATTAAGAGAGAAGAGGAGTACAGTAAAATACTGCAATCGAATTTGCAGTGATTTTCTTGGGTATGACTTGATATTTGAGGAGCATATCAAGGGAACCAAACAAGATATCAGACTGAAAGTTTTGTATGATTGAGGACATGGTAGCCTTGTGGACAAGACCACACTTTGTTTCTGTTTGTGTAAAGAAACTAGCTACTCTCAATAGGCATACTTTTGCTTCCTAGTGGGTAGATACTTCTGAGGACTTTAAAACTGTTGGCTCTGCCTTCAGTCTCTGTTCACTGATTGCATGCTATAAAAATAGTTTGGGAAACCGAAGCCTTAGAGTTCCCTGATAGCACTGTAGCAAAATATAATATTGAGCGGAGTTACTACAGCAGTGCTCACCTGGCAGGCTAAAGACATGGGTGACTGTGGGGACAAAATAATTATGAAACATGTCAACCCTGTTATGGACAACACTGATATGGAATTACCCTAAATTACTAGTATTAACTGTGATGTATTGTGGATGCATTATACACATTTCAGAAAAAAAGTGAAATGTGTATAATTGTGCAAATATATCAACAATCATTAGTACACAGAACCAATGCAGTGCACAATATGTGAGTAACTGACTTCCCAGAGGTTGTAGTTAAAGTGACTTGATCATATTGATGTTAACAATCACATATAATGCACATTTTTAATAACTTTGCATTTTATTGTAGAAATATTGTGGTTCTGAGAAAATTTCAGCCTGTAATTAGTGTTGCTGGAAATCCTTGGGGTAGCAAGATCTTAAAATCTTAGAGGGACTGATGAAGCATATAAAATAAACTGAATCTGTGAGGCAAAAGCATGAAAATTGTTTGACATTTCTTTAATTAGCTGCTAGATCAGTAATTTACCCTCCAAAATATTGGTATCCTCTGTATATTGAACACAGTCATGCCAGTGAAATTTAAGTATAGACTGCAGACATGCAGAACTTGATAATACCATAACACCAAAGCCTTCCCTCAGGTATTACTTTTTGCACATCAGTGCTATCTTCCCCGAGATTGCTGTCATGTGCAAAGCTACGTCTTGTCATCGTCTATCACCATAGTGATTATCTGGGAGAGCTGTGTCAGGAGATGGGCCCTAGGTGCGGAGTCAGGGCTGGATTGTGGTGATAGTCCCTCCACCACCACTGCAGTCTACATTCAGGGCTACAGAGGGCTCCGTACCCTGTTCTGCTGCCGCTGAGGGGCTGGGAGCTCAGCTACAGGGAGAGATTATCATACCACAGACCAGCAGGCTAGAGATTCAGGGACATTACCACACAATGCCTGTGGGCTTAGCTGGGCAGAAGTAACTGATACCTATCAGGGAGGCTTAAGATAAAACAATGACATTGTGTGTGTGTGTGTGTGTGTGTGTGTGTGTGTGTGTGTGTGTGTGTGTGTGTTATCTGTTTGCATTTGCAAAGTCAGTCTTAAACAACCAATTAAATTTGATTATCTCAGATAAATTACACATTGAATTTTATCAGAAGAAGAGTCATATGGTCTTTGCTTAATGACCACCCACCAGGTTTTAAAGGATTATGCAGCAGCCTTGTAATAGAGCAGACATCATTTAATGACACAATTCTGCCAATAATTGGAGGTGCCTGTGGCACCAGATGTGAAATTGCTTGAAAGTTCAGTATCAGCACAGACATCATATTAGTTAGCAGAAACACATGGAAACAATGTCTAAGGCTCAAGACAGAGACTGTATCTTTACATTTGATACAGAAGCACAAAAAACCCTTCAGGACAATTGATAAGAAAAGACTATGCCTTAAATAGAAACCTAGTTTTTCATCTAAACTTTTACCATGCTTTATTTACCAACATACACTACAGAGACACACAGTAGTGCAGCGACAACATTGTTATTACATTGTGAGGTTAATAGCATAAGAACACTGGAAGCCATTTTGTATTGCTGTTACTATTCTAGGTCCTGCCACATCACCGATAATAGCAAAGCGCAAAGACAGGACATTGGAAACAAAACACATCACGGCACTAAACACTAAAAACCATGAGCAGCAGCACAATGCATTTCCGCTGAGAACAGAGGGCATGGAAGGAGACATTTAAGGGTGGGATCAGATTCTGTTGAGCACACACTGAGGACACACAAGGTCGTCAGTGCCAGTGATGTGTGCTTCTTTGACAGCCACAGCATTGCTCTCAAGGCCCAAATAAGGCTCTATTCTCTGTTACTCTGTTTCTCTCTCACAGGGCTACAGGGTGTCAATCGAAAACACTCATGTTAAAAGGGGATACTGTGTCTTTATCGCAGTTGTAGAATCTCCTTGTTTCATGGGGCCCTGGCCTTTTTAAAATAAAACAATAATCATCATAGTTGGTGTTGTCTTTGTCTGATAGTGCCATTGTGGGAACAAATATTGTGTGGCCTGTGCTGCATATATATACTATTGCTCAAATATACAAATACTTTATGCAGATATAACATTTTCATATTGATCAGGTTTAGTGAAATTTATGTGTTTTGTTTGCCTGTATGATAGTGGAAGTTCAGTTTTAGGACATAAAATGTAAATTCAGAGAAGGAATAGCTGTTTTGAGTCAGCGCTATTCAAAGGATGAGTAGTCAATGAATAATTGATGCCTTCATAAACACATACAGAATTGATTGATGCCTTGGATACTCTCCTTACTACTGCCCTCAGGTGGTGTGATACAGTACTGCAGCAGTAATATTTTTCTTGCCGATACTGTATTCTCTGCATTCCCCTACAGCTCGCTCAACAGTACACAGAGAATAGAGAGAGTTTACTGCGGAGAATGAACAGTTGAATATTAACCATGGAAGGGGATCTGTGTATCAAAATCATTGCACTGCTGATTGAATATGTGAGCTCAGATTCTCATGCGTTGACCAGAATCTGTTGTGTAGCATGAAGGTATAGTGACAGATGTTTCTTTGTGAAGATCAGGAATAAAGAAGATTGCATGTTTCAAACAACTGTGTGCATGTGTGAATGTGTTACACAAGCATAATACACTTTCATTCAGTTGGCCTTCAGGCTCCACTCAATACACCCAGTGAGGTTACTAGGTTGTGTTGAATTAACACTAATACTCCAATCCCCAACGATGGCATTTTATAACGTATGTGTGTGTGTGTGTGAGAGAGAGAGAAAGAGAGAGAGAGAAAGGGAGGGAGTGTATGTGACGGCAAACTTACGGGCGGTATTAAGTGGCTTAATATGTTCGCCCTGCACCTCACATATGTGACCCAGATTTACAGGAAGTTGCTTATGCAGCTTTGGCTGATCTAAATCACGTTCTCTCTGGGATGGGGCTGACAGAGGGAGGGGGGGGGAGTGGAGCGGATGGGAGATGCAGGAGGATTAGGATGGTGCCACGATCAATGCATCCGTTCCGCTGAGTCGTAGCTCCTGGAGTCCTCGTCTCCTCTTGGTCCACGTTTCCATGGTGACATGCAATTGTGGATGGACAAAAGGTCTGGCCACTGACCTCAAGGTCTTGTGGTGGGACGTGGGGGGTGGAGCGAATTAGGGTTAATGAATGTCTATTGGATGGGGTGATTCAGCAAAGTTCCATTAGGCACATAAGAGACAGATATCTATAATTCATGTTTGTGCATGTATGTAGGAGTTTATGAGTTTTCTGTCTCTCTCCCTCCTCTCTCTCTTTCTTTCTATCTGTCTGTCAGGTTCTCCTCTGAGACAGACGAAAAAGTAAAGAGAGACAAAGGCAGGCACGAAGCGACTAAACAGGGTGTACGTTCATAATCAGATGTTTGCCAGTGAATTTGACTAATATGATATCAGATCACAAAGTTCCTAGAAGAGTTGGAGGGACAATTTCTGTTCACATCATTCTCCCATTTTGGATTTCTGATGAAGAAGTCTAGCACCCATTACCCCCTGAAGAAGCCTGCATTAGTAGTTTCCAAAAAACGATGAACAGTGGCAGTCTCATCATTTCACACACTATTCACTTACCCGCTTTGCATAGCTGATATCATGTTTCACCTGACATTATATATCACATTTACAGCAATCATGGGGAACTAGTTATTTCAATATGGACCAACCAAATTATAAATGTTTAATTTAAACCTTAATAGTAGTTTGTACAGGAACAATCCATCCATTAGTCAAACTATTGCACTTAACTTAAAATAGTGCAGTTTTTATGTTAGCAATATGCACTCTTTGTTAGTTTCTTTCATTGTGGTGTAGCTTGAATGTTATCCTCTTTTGTACGTCGCTTTGGATAAAAGCATCTGCTAAATGCTTAAATGTAATGTAGGGAACAATCCATATATTTGCCACCTTGTGAATTAATTATATAATTCTTAATTAATTATATATATCTTTCGACCACACAGAAATGTTTAATTCAAACCTTAATACTTAATTGTGTATAGGGAACGTCCATCCCATTAGTTATCTCGTAAATTAAGATTTAAAACTAACAATAATTTAGCTCCAATGCTATTAAATCTTGACATGTACCGGACTGCATAAAGCTGTGTGGTGTGAAAACTTCACTTCCATCCATAAAGAAATGTGATCGATGCTGCAAATTTGATTCCAGAACGCGCCTTTTACTTATCAAAGAGCAGGCAAAATGAAGTCAGTCTGCAGCTCCATTAGGTTGCACCAGTCCTAGAGCCCTGGAGCCTTGTCCCTGTTTCCTTTGCGTTGTGCTGCTGTCCTGAGTGCCATCAGTCTGTATACAATAGACTACTGACCTAAGCCACTCTACCTGTCACCTTTCCTTGAAGCGCTACAGGACATGCTCCTATTTGTATGGTATCTCCAAAGATTTGTGTGCAGTCATATTTACCCCTTACTACTGCTGACTCATCCCAGAGCTGACAATAAGTCAAGGTTAAATATGATGTTAATGGTTCCCTGGTTCTCTCTCTCTCCCTTTCTCTGTCTCTCTCCCTTTCTTCCTCATTGAGTGTTTGTGTATGTGTGTGTATCTGTGTGTGTGTGTCCGCTTGTCTTATTGTTGTGGGAAGGATAATATATACTGATGTACCTAACAGGGGGTGAGAGGCTGCCAAAACCTATCATGACTCAGTGAATTTCACTAATGCTCTCTCTCACTCTCTCTCCCCTCTCTGTCTTTCACACACACACACATTCTCACTCTTTCTCTCTCCCACACACTCTTGAGTTCACAATCACTTAGCTTCCTCTGTTTATGTTTTTCTAGAATATCACAGCACTGCCCTGTATCCTAAGTACTACTCAAGGCTCCACATTTGACCTTCAAGCATTGTGAGGAAAGGTGGTGAAGAGGCACTGAACTCTTTACAGCAATAAGCTGAAAAACATCATTAAAATGCTATTGCCATCCAGTGTACAGCCAGTAGAAATATAATAGTGCTGCACTGGTATAATCAGTTTAATTTCCATCCCATCATTTACTATTATATGCTTGTATTTACACTATCTAGAAGTGTTGAGGGATGTGCGCACATCTATCAGTCAGTTGTCAGGTGTCGGATCAAACATATCTGGCAAACAAAGAAAAATAATCTCTTCACATTGATTCTGCTTCCAGTTTATTCACAAAGTTTTGACTGAGTTGGTCTTCGTCAGGTGTCAATATGTCTGTGTGTCAATGAAAGTAATCAGGGAGGTGGCAGGTACAGCAATTAATCAGCTGATAGCATTGTACTTACAGTCTGAACATAATGGCTACAAGCACCCAACTTTGATAATCTGTTTCACTTTTTGGTTGTGGATGGCAGAGTTTTGAGGGACCTAAGCTTCACTATGATGTGCACTTGGGCTCCATGGTACATTACACAGCATTCTCAGGGTAAATCCTGAGCAGTGAAGTGCAGTGTCATCATGGCTGACTGTTTTAAACCTCCCCAAATTCATCGGAGTCAGACGTGAGAGCTTTTGGCGTGAGACATTAAGCACTTCTCTGAAATTCCTGCCTGTCTGATCTCCCCTCCTTAAGTCCAGCTTTGCAAATATTCATTGCCTTCAGAGCCCTTCTTATTTTTTAAAGTCCGTATTTTGGGAAAATGATTTTGCCGGTGAAGCTGGTGAAAACAACATTTCGAATCAGTACTTTGAGAAGTTTTTTTTTTCTTATTCTTTACAAAGAATGTGAGCTGATTTGATGTCAGTTCCTGCAGCACTTTTAGTTGTACTTAAGTATTATGTGGCTAAAGTGTTTCATTTCATATCACATCTGTGAAAACCCTAAACATTTGAAGAAACTGCCTGGAATAGTTTGACAATGAACATGCCTTTGACCTCTAGCAACAGTCAGCCCCTTTTGCTGTTAATAAATATTGTCCTGGATTAAGATGGGGGAACAGCCCAAAAATAGAATGCCCTCTATGTGCAAGGACGAACCAGTGGGAGAATGTTGATTCCACAGAGGCAAAGGCCTTATGATGATGACAAGCACATAAAACACTGCAGAACAGAGACTATCTGTTCAGTGCACTTGAGATTTAAAAGTATCGTCCCATGCCTTTCAATTAGAAAGTAATTAGTTACTTTATATCCAAGCAAAAACAAGACCATCAATGTTACCATAATTAGAAGGTTGTCTGATTTCAGCACGAGCATACAGCATTATGAAGACTGATGATTTCCTTGATAAGGCACCAACAGTGTGCATGTAAAGGTTAACTTATTGTTATGGTTATGGTTAACTATGTAATCTGAATGAAGGAGGGATTAAAACAGGCGGACAGTGGGTACAAGGAAATAAAAGAAAGACATTCATTCATAAATTCACAAGTTAAAGTTTAATATTCAAAGAACAGTTTCTAATATTTATCACAAGCAGACAGACTGGAGACAGGCTGGCATGGTCTTTTCTAAACAAATCGTTGTCTAGTATTTCACAGGGTTTAGCCTAATACATGACAAACTGAAGATAGTCGTTTACGGTTTACATTTCAGTTTTGCTTCATCATACCACACAATATTGCTTCTGAATAGTGAATCAAATCAAATCAGACCTTCTCTTCTATGTGCAGTAATGTGGGTATCCAGGTGCTGAACACTGGATGAAGTCTTTTTTTCCGTAGAAATAACCTTTGTCATCAAGTTCATCAAGAGTTTCAAACATCCTCATGCTACATGTTCATCATACTGTTCATGTTCATGTTGATACACAGGATTCAGTTTTGCTTCCGACTTGGTTTTTTCACCTGGGTGAATAAAGGCAGACATCCCAAAATCCAGGAGCCAGGCAACTGAGTCCAGTGCTCACAGGTGAATGAGCAGACATCAAACTAGCCGCTTGGCTCTGTGATGTGGAGCATTAGGACAGAGAATCCGTCTGCTGCAAATTGGATGAAAGGGAAAGAGGGATGAGTTTGTTCTTATCTTTGCTTTCACTCACCACTTTCATCCGCTGCAGGAGCAGAATGAGAGAGAGAGAGAGAAGGAAGACAGAATGGTGTGAGACAGGAGGAGGGAGAAAGGGCAGATGGTGGTCTGCCTAAAGATAACAACCTCAGTCACTTTGGGAAGGTGTTGGAGAAGTAGCTACTGAACAAGCCTGCCCGAACATTTTGGAGCAGCAGTGATCTAACTGCTGGAGAGGTGGGTGGAGGCTTTACTCCAGACCAGAGGAAGCAGCACATGGGTAGGCCTGGTCCAGAGACATCCCCTCAGCACCCACCAGCTTTTCTTTTCTGTAGAAGGTCATCGTTGCACAAAAAACATAGACAGATCACTTTTTGAAGGGGGTAAATTTGTTGCTAATGAGCCTAATCCTAATGAGCTTTGTGCTTAGTGTGTCGTTTGGCTGGTGCTAGCGCCTGCAAGCCTCCTGCTGGATAAATCATATTGATGAGCTTGCGAGTGAAATGGACATGCTGGAGTTGGTTTAAATAGGTCACTCACTCTCCTTACCATGTGCAAACCAACCATAAACATTGCTCTAATTAAGTGGCATTTTAGACATTTTTTTGCTGTTGTGATGGGGCAAAAAAATATAACAATCCTGCTGTCACTTACATAGTTAAGGTACAGCACTATAATATGAAATGCAATTCTATGTAAAATCTTACTGGAACCATTCAGTATAATCCAAGATAATTCTGTTAATAATCGGATAGATTGAATTATTCTGATATTGAGCATGATTTATATTATGTTCATATTACAAATATGGTGCATAAAAGATGTCTGCATACATGTAAACTACTACAATTCTAGACTTTTCCCATGGAATCACATGGAATCATCTGTAACATATTCTCTGTAACTGAGAAACTGGAGTCTGGTTTGACACTAGAAAATATTTTTTTTTTCAACAAAGTTTGATGTTGGACTTAGGCCTACAAATAAACATAACATGAGTTGTGGATGAAATGAAGTGTATCACAATGAATATTATTGTATTTTAGTAGCCTGTATTTCATATCCACGAGAGAGTTACAAATGTTCAACTCAGCCTTCAAAGTCACAGACTCTTATAAACTCTGTTGGTGCTGTTGTTCCTCAAAGTGTCAATAATTTATACGCTCCAATCTGTTGCGGGAGGACTTGTTACTCAGTCGTGCCTTTGCTTTGCTCACTACATTTGGACTCAAATGTTAGACCCTCTTAAAAGTAAGACTATTTGAAAAAAAATGCTGGTGAGTAATCAATTACAGATCAATAACGGTTCAAAGCAGTAGGGTCGTTGTGGCACTGAAATGGTTACAACTGGTGCAGTGAGTGCGTCTGTGAGCGGCCCCTCCTTTATAGTTCGAAACAGCATCTGGAGCATAGACGGCCGGTGGCTGCAGAGCAGACGATGTTGCTGCAGCCATCTCGTTTTGCGACTGAGCTGCGTCTATAACAAAACCTGCCAATCCACCTCATCGCGCCCCTCCTTCTCTCCGCCCGCCGGCCAGACCCACACACGACTGCGCTCTTCTACAGTTGCTAGACATACAACGCGCTCTCTGAAGTGGCCCCGCATCAGCACTGGTATGTATTAGATAGTGGTTTTTAATTCACTGAGATACGGTGTTAGTGGTAATGCAGAGTCATGAATTATATCCAGTTATATTTTATCAGTCTAGCATTTTAATTTCTAAGGCAAACAGGCGCATGACGTCGCAGATTCGGCGCTTGTGCCGTATCCTTAAATGACCGCTCTCAGCCCGCCAGACGAACTCCATCACCGAGTTTTTTTTTAAAGAACTCAGTAGGTTATTTTTGCCGGTATTTGATAGCATGACACGCAAGTATTTAGTCAAACCAATGTAGAATCGCAAAAGGTTTGCGATTATAGTCGTGATAAAAAACATTAGGTTAATCTAGAGATAAGGACGACCAATGGACCAGACAGTCTATATGCCACAACTTATGCGTGGGAAAATGGTAGATGACGCACGATGACATACACGATTTGCAACTGTCAAAGTGAAAACAGATAACAAACCAGACCAACCTATTGAAGAGATAATTAGACAGAATTTTCACGTTTGTAGTTTCCTTTCAGAAACTTATATAAAACCTAAGATAACTTTTTGGGGTTGCGTAATAGTTTGAGGTCGTTTTATTTTCTCGATATAGGGACTTGAATTCCTCCATATGTCAAATTCTACTGCGCCACACATTCGGCACAGGCCAACAGGAGCCTTCAGAATTTACCAGAAGCAACCGTACAAACCCCATCCCTGATCTCTCTCTGCAGGGATTTCTGCTTAGTTACAACACCTGGTCATTCAAATGACGAAGTTGTAATGTCAACGATGCAACGGTGCTCCTACGATAAGTAGATATTAGGCTATTTTAGCCATATACTAATTCTACAGTACTCAATTATGAAATTCACCACTATTCAGTGATTTTATGTCAATTTTACCTTCATAACAAAGTGACTTGAATTGCGGCGTTTGTATTTGTGTATAACTATAAGTATATATGCACGATTGGCCAGTCTATCATTTCGGTGTATTACAGTCGGCATAAAATAACGTGATTCAAAGTTGGGCAGTTGGCAGGAAAACATACCAGAGCTATACCCGTCACAGGATTTTGGTCGGTGCTGTTAATGTGTCTCATTTAAGTGACTTACGTCAGTAAATGAAGAGAAGTGTTGATTTCCACAGTGACCTCACTGCACATTAGGTCTGGTAATGAATCTGAGGACAGAGCCAACCTTGGGTGGGTTATCTGGCAGCTGTTTCTGCGTGTGCCGGCTGAGTCATTCTGTGGTAGACCTTTGCTGTTAAGCTACACCCAGACTCTGTGGCAACCAGCCTGACTAGAATGAAAAGAACCAGAACTGAAACATTTAAGTTTACTTGCAGTAAGCCGTGTTTGTGTGAATCATGTTGTCATAATGGCTGCAGTTCGGTCATGTTGGCTGTAGTTGTGAAAAACGATCAGTTTCCGAGGGTGTTACGTTTCTTTGTATCTATCAGCTTGCCTTAGTTTAGGCTTAATACAAAAAGGCTCTTGTTAGAACTACACAAAATTGTTAGTTGTGGCCTGTTGAGTCACCCTGGAGAAAATTGGCAGACAAGGGTTGTCAGCTGACCAAGTGGTGTCCAGTGATTCACTTACTCCAGTTTAATGTGTAACATGCTGGAAACACCAACCATGGTTGTCGTAACTGTGGTTTGTGGCTCTGGTTTGAAATTAAGGCCGCGAATGACTGAGTTTTTGGACGTTAGCTACCCAACAAGGTCCCCATTCCTTTAATCAGCCAAGCTAGAGGATTGAATCAACACAAAGAACCGCTGTCTCATGGATTAGCTGCAATACATTTCATAACTTGAGTGACATGTGCCTGCCCAGGGAAAGCCCTTGTGTATGTAAGCTGACAGAGGGCTTTGATGTAACCACTGTAATGCATATAATGCATACACTCAAGTTGCTTGGAGTTTCACATGTGACAGTTTTCCAGGGGAACCGATAAAACAAATTATTTTGCTTAATTAGCCTCTTTGTCTACCGTTTTCTTCCATTTTTCCCCTAGCTTATCTGGTTTAACCACTGGCTTTAGCTTATGTAATGATATGATTGAGCTATGACTGTATTTAGTGTTTAAGTTAGGTTGGTCTGGTTTTAGCCCATATCCTTTGAGATCTGCTAGTTTTTGGGGCGAGTGCTAACAGCACTGTGAGCGCTTGTTTTGACAGTATAATATTGCCCTTGTGCTGAACGCTTGTTCCTTGGCTGTTTAACAGCGTCAAGCTTTTTGTTCCACGCCTCCTATTTATTCCTACCCCCCCCCCCCCCCCCACACACACACACCCTCCCATTCCTATCTGGTGTAGGTGTTGGTAAATGTGTGGGTGCTGCTTAGAGCCTGTGAATCTTGGTCTCACAGTTCCAGCTCAGTCTCTTGTTACCTGAGCCTTCAGCAGTAAATATATTAGGCATTTTGCAGTGGTCTTCACAATGGTCCCCAAGCTTTGCTGAACAATCTGTTAAAGGATATCTTTGGTGGCAATGATGTCAGCTGAGACAACGATCTGTCTCCCCACTTACACATCTTAAATTGACTAGTGTATAAAATAGTGTATTTTCAGTTAGCAGTGTTAGCTAATTAACTAAATCACTATTGCTATGATCTAGGGGGGATTAGAAAATGTAGTAGTCATTGCACCTGATAATGTTATGAAATTTCCGGGTAACTAACCAGCCGGCATCTTCAACCTGCCTGCTGCCACGTTTCAAATCCACCTTAAGCTGTTTCTTAAATCCCCTGGCCCTCTTACTTACTGTTAAGAGGCTGTGGCTAAAGCTTCTGGCCTAGCGAATACACAGACTTATTCAACACATCTGCTCCCGTTACACTGAAAAGGCATAGGCAGACCTGAGGCCTTTTTGGTGTGGGCAGAAATACTGCAATGGAAAATGGGAGAGAAAAAAAAAACGTCCATCAGTGGAAACCAAGCCAGCCTGACAGATTTATATTTATGCATTTAACGGACGCTTTTATCCAAAACGTCTTACATTTGTCAGCTATTAGTTACATCAGGGCCAGTCTCCCCTAGAGCAACTTAGGGTTAAGTGCCTTGCTCAAACCCACAATTTCCAGGCTAGCCAGGTTCCTTAACCACTATGTCACCACCACCCAGATACTTGACAACAGATTATGCTCAAGGCTGTATAAGCCCATGCTCTGATAGTGAGTTTTCATTTTTTCTGCTTGCAGTGTTGTCAGATGACCTCGCATGTCCCCAGAGGCCTGTGATGAATGAGATGTCTGAGTGCATTGATTCTGCTTGAGCCACATCTTCATAATCAATTTGCAGTAAAACCTTGCTCTTACCACCAACAACTATAAACAGTAACTCACAGCATTGCGAGCAACCCCTTGGGTTTCAAGAAAAAGTGTTTTTGTCAGCATTACTTATAATTACCTAATTATAAAATTGTATCACATGGTTATTAGCTGATTATTATATGTTGTTATTATTATTAGTATGATATATTATATTATATGACTCACAAACATCATGTTGTAGCTCCCTTTTCATCTTATTTCTCTGAAAAATTAAGGGTGTTGATCAGAAAAATTGATGTGAATGTGTGTAAGATATTTGGACTTTAGTCTGTTCAAGTCTGCCCTTGGGTTTGTTTGTCTGCGTGATCTTTAATTGTGAGAGATTGTGATCTCATCACTGGTGTGGTGTGAGGCTGTTGGACGTCTCACTTGAAGGGAGCGCTGAAACTGTGCCAGGACTCTGCCCTTGGCCTTTTCTAGGGCGTCTGCCTGGGCACTGAGTGCTGCGTCTGTTTGGGTCTTCAGCCTTCAGCTCTCGTCCTCCATCATCTGTGTTCTCTCATCCTCTATGGCCTATCTTCCCCTCTTTTTGCTGATGCATTGACCTAGTGTCCTCAAGAGCGGCCTGGGAGAGTGTCCCTGACTAGATTCACCTTGACAGTGTTATCTCTAGTGCTCTCTGTTAGAATCACCTTTGTATTCTCTTTCCACCAATTCTGACCTTCCTTTCACCTCTTTCCTCCACCAACTCTCTCTCTGTCTTTCTCTCTGTCTCTCTCTCTTTTGATACAGGTAAGACTTTAGATGAATTGATATCGCATACACTGAAGAATGAATGAAGGATGTCAGGAATTAGAAGAGGTGCTGTTGCTTATTCGTTTGTATTTACATGCTGAGTTGAAGCAAATGGAAGATCCCAAGAAGTGCCCCTAAACAGGGTACCACCCATGACCACACCCATGCCCAGGTGGTGGTCAGAGATCTAATGGGCCCAGCTGCAATTAGCATTGAGGCCCTAATGGGCTTAGTTGTGCACCATTCAGCCGTGCCAAGTCACAGGACTAGGATTATCAAGAGCAAACTGGGACATTCACTCGCTGAAAATGGGCAGGGGAGAGAGAAGTTAATGCCAGCGGGGGGGGCAGGGCAGGGTAACAGTGCCGTATGAACTCCAAGGCGTCTGGAAGTAGTCAGGGATTGGCGTTTGATTGGCAATTACGACCGGGCTGTCTTCTGAGGTAACTTCTTTTTTGCAAAGTGAAAAGCTATGGAATTTGGTTAATAAGTACTTTTGTAAGCCATTTTATGGTCAGTTCAGAGTGTAGATGATTTTGCTGTTTGAAGTGGCTCTAGTGGCCTGGGGTAGTAGATATGTCCTGTAAATGCATGCTGTAATTTATGTTCAGGCTTATTGGTGCTGTCCTGGGTGCTGAAAAATAAGATGAGGCTGTTGTTACACAGAAACAGGCACACACACACACAGACTCACACACACACAGACAAACACACATAGCCACACACACATCCACATACACAGACACACATACACACACACACACACACACATCTCTCGCTGTGATGCGGTTTATGCTTGCCCCATGTGGCTCTGTCAGCCAAAGAACCAGAGTAAAGGTTCCCCATCACAGACACAGAAACACCACAAACTCAATGACCGTCCTGCCTGAATAAATGCAGTGTCATAACACACAGTGAGTAACAAAGGTCAAGGTTGGGTTGTGTAAGGACAAGTAAAAAAAGTGATGCTTCTGCACACCGCTGAGAGCTCACATCCAGACACACTGCCAGGGGGGCCACTTGAAGTCCACAACATTCTGATTCCTTGAACCTTCTTTCCCTGTGCGTTTCTAAATCTGGAAGCTCTTATCTGGAGCAGTGCAGGGACTGGTCTGTGCGCTGTCACTGCTCTTGATTTGGGTTATTTTAACCGTGTGCTCTCATTTTAGGCACTCAGGCGATGGGTATTTATATCAAGCAGGTCAGATCAGGTAGAACTACATCACAAGATGGAGGCTGACAAGAAAAAGGCTTGGCCCACCTTTGACCCCACAGCTAGGAGTAGCTGTGTGGCTTTCTGAGAGACGCAGTCTGCCACAGGCGTTTCATGCCGACTGAGGGAGTCCAGCCTTCCCCCATGTTTGGGAGAAAGCACAAAACATGGCAGATTATGGGCCTGTCCAGACGTAGCATTTACCTGTCTCATGACCTGGAGATTACCAGGTCCTTCAAAACACTCTGAACCCAGGCCTTCAGGCCGCTGTCACTTGGTAACACTGGGCTTTGGGTCATGACACCTGGGATTATCTGTTCCTCCTTGGTGTCCGTTTTACTTTAGTTTGTGTGAGTGTGTGCGTGTGTGTGTGTGTGCGCATGTATGTAGATGTGTGCATGTGTGCTTGTTGACACACGCAATTTGTGTTTCCATTTTATTATGCCTTTGGTATATGTCATTTAAGATTTATGAAGAATTGGTAATACGATTCTAATAATTACTTCAATGGCTTGGTTTCAACAGTTATTAGTCCATGGCCTCATTAAAAACATGCAGACACAAAGCATGCAGCATCTCCTGACCCCCAAACCACACCCCCGTCTTCTCTGATTTGTGGCAGGAAATGACTCAGCATTTGGAAGGTGGAAGAGGAAGGAGAGAAAGAGAAAGACAGCAATGTTTTGCAGATACAGCACCCGAGTGTTACTGAACGCTCACAGATGAAGCTGTATGCTTTTCTTAGCCCAGCGTGAGCCTTTTGTTAAAGACTGACCGTTTTCTCACAGAGAGCTTTCTGGAGTGCGCAATGCTAAAGGAATTTCCCTGCAGACGACTGGATGTTTTCCCTGGTGTCGCTCTGCCAGTGATGGAGAGCCAGAGGGATGAATAGCTGAGGGGAACTTGGCGGAACACTCTGGTCTCCAGAAAGGACTGTTTGAACGAGACCTGCAGGGGGAGGGGTATTGTCTGACGTATAGTTACCACTGCAGCACCGAGGAAGCATATGCCTCAGCTCCTTCTGACCCATACTTAAAGTTATACAATAGCATCTCCCACCCACCTTTAAATCTGCTTGTGTAATACCAGTTACAGTATGGGACATAGCAGAGTAACTACATGGTCTGTATGACTAAGATACAATCACAGCCTGTTTTAGCTCCCTGACTTATTCATTGCAACAGCAACAATCCCTTTTTTCTACCTAGCTTTAAATTTATCAATTTAAAAATTTATGAAATGTATCAATATATTAAGTGAATAGTATACATAGTCATCTGCGAGAACTCTGCTAACCCTCTAGTGTAAAGTGGTCATCATACATCTCTTAGAAATCTGACATCAGAAGGCATCAGTGTGAGAGGCCTTTAAACAGACAGGCTGTGTCTGAAGAAGTTGTCATGGTCATGTCTGAAGGACTTGTGTGCTGTAGGACTGCGTTGCTCTCAGCGATGACAAAAAGAGGCCGTGCAGAAGGGTGTGTCCTTTGATGCTGTTCTCTCTCCCCTGATTCACCTCAGGAGGCTCAGTAGGAGGGCATTCGGACACAGCAGACACTGCGCATATGCTCAGGGTTTGGCAGATTTTTAAATGTATCAGGTGTAGTCTCTAGTCTATTACCAGTCTAGAGCAGTACTGCAAAATTTTATGTAACATCAACATTAAATTTGACATTTGAAAATGCAGCTACTGAATAACAACAACAATTTGCTTTAGATTTTTGCTTTTGCTTATTTATGCAGCTGATGCCAAAACAAATGGCTGCTTTTTATTTGACACAAGGCATGTGATCCCAGCTCTTGGCAGTGCATCATGAGCCATGCTTTATCAGCCAGACATGAGGAACAGTATAGTGTGGGGTCTGTGTGGCATGCACTCACAGTCGGGGTGATAATGTGCTGATTCATGTTTAATGCAGCTTTAAGTCAGATTAACATAGTGTATTTACAGAGGTTTCTCAGAACTTTGACAAGGAAGATGAGGTCTACCTTACTAGGAAAAACAATATTTATGGAATGGTGTCATTCTTACTACAACCCAAGGCTTCTTTTGAATTGTTAAGGTAGTCAGACTAAGAAATATTTCATGCATTCAACAATGCACTGTATTTGACTTCTGTTTCCTTGTTTGCACAATGGCCATACTGTAACTCGTGTGGCCTGTGTATAATAGGTTGTTTTCTATGCTGCTTTGGTGGGGTCTGTATTTTGTGTTTGAGACTGCATTGAGTTGAGTCCCTGCCAGATTGGCTAGTGCTGCAGTCGTGCTGTGCTCTGCAAGGCTCTCTTATTATTCGGCTAATTCCCACATTTGGTTTGCTCTTGTAACAGGCTTTGTGGAGCACAAACACTGGACAGTTTGTTTGGGCTAGACCTATCTGATCTCATTTCTCTGCTCACTGTTAACCACTCACTGCCAGCTTTCGTGTAACATATCCTCTTAGTCATCTGCTTATTAATTCTTATGTCAGGAGGTCACCATCTACTGCTGTGTTGTAATTATCTCATCCGTACATTATCTTTGTATTGTTGCTTCAAATTGTCTCATTGAAGTGCAGAGAAAATTGAAACCTGAACTTGAAACTTAACCTTTTGTCCCTCATGGACAAAAAAACTCTCACTGATATTGCAGAGAGAGTGACTGATATTGCAGGGAGAGTTGTTTTGAACTACTACTTTTAATATTGAAGTATTGGGTGATTGGATAGGTGTATTCTTCAGTGTAAATTGTGATGCAACCACCAGTCAAGTGCACGTTATCGCCTAATACCTTCTTAGCTCTGAAGCTAGCTGAGGTTTTTCCTCAGCTTGAAGTAACCCGTCCTGTGTGCTCTGTCTGTAGTAAACACGTTGAAATTTCAGTCTGTATTGGATATCAACACTTCAATCTCATATACATATACATATACATATACATATACACTACTGTCCATCTCTGCTTCCTCCCTATGAGTTTGTTTAGCAGCAGCACTAAACTGAAGACAAAGTTCCCCTCATCCAGAAGACAGTGGAGATAGAGAAGTGTAAAAGAGTAGTGTTAGAAACTGTCACAGGATATATGCAGAAATATTGAAGCTAAATTTAATACTTTTTAATACCTGTTTTACTACCTTTTGATTACCAACATGTTTTGAGAAATATCAATAGGCCTACGTGCAGGCTTGCTTGACAGCCCATACAAAACTTTAGCTTGCCAGCTATCTTTATGTAACAGTCTATTTGTCTTTCATGTTTAAGCAGAATGTAAATGTGGGCTATTCCATGAAACGTCTTATGAGCATTTAGCACATCCACTGTATACATCTGACTTAGTGACAGTTGTTCAACCCCCTGACAGAAAAAAGGAAACCTTGTGAGCGCTCTGTATCCGCAAGCTGGCATCTCATTAGTTTGTTCTTTACAGTCAAAAACAGACAGCGTAGTTGTGTTTTCTAATGAGAACTTGCATTTTCTTAAGAATGTGCAAGAACACTGACCCTCGCGAAATATAGTACCAGAGTTCAGCCCCGGACCATTTTAATTACAAACATCAACAAATTCACATCACATGAACTTCAACACCAAAACTAAGCAACTGGACCGTTCGTCAAGCTACACTGAAAAAATAATACCCCATACAATGGCAATTAATACTCTTTAATACTTTAAATGGCCTTCATTTTGGTAAATTTGATTTAACACTTTTTAATACTTTTTAAAATCCTGACACCCTGTTTCATAGCAACGCTTTTCAAATGTGTTTTGACCTGATTGTTAGAAAGTCAAGAATATCACTGCCTACTGGTTCACACCCCTCCCACTTAGAGTAATGAATGACAGTCACAGATGGCTGGTAAATGAAACTCGCACTCACTGATGAACCAATTCAGAGAAAACAGATTGTGACAGTGCAGTCTATGGTTATGTAAGTGGAACAATTAAAATGGTGCCGCACTGTAAGCCATTCAAGATCCCATACCCCACATCGTACAGGACACAGTTCATGTCTGTTATTAGCTTTTTCACGTTTGAGAACATGCATTTATTATTAAGTATAAGAAGTCTTGTTTTTGAGTGTACATGGTGTATGAATATACAAAGCTTTTATTTCTAGAGCATTTAGAGCAGTTTTAGTTGTGCAAGAGCAATTTGAGCTCTCTTTATACTCACCCTCTTTATACTCACCCAAACAAAATTTATGTTGTCATTCGGTTTTTGAAATGCAGACTGTGGGATGCAGACATTTCAAAAACCGAATGACACTTAATGACAACAGTCATACACATGAATGAAATGTCATTAATGTTCATGATAAGTGTCATGTCATGTTTATAACAGGCTCATGTCACCCTTATGTAGACCCCTTCAAATAAAGTGTTACCATTTATGCTTTTGTAATTCACATGGATAGCTGACTGGAAAATGTTTGTTACAGGTCAAAGAATTCTTCAACACAAAAGCAATGTCCTTGAGACTGTGGTCTTAGTCAACCCATCAGGAGATACAGTTGTTTCAGAGGTACAGAATTATCTTATTAATATATAATATATTTTTACCTCCGCCAAGGAGGCTATGTTTTTGCCGTTTGTCTGTCTGTTTGTCTGTATGTCTGTCTGTTTGTCTGTGTGCAGAATAACTCAAAAAGTACTGCACGGATTTGGATGAAATTTTCAGACAACGCGGGTATTAAGATAAGGAACAGATGATTAAATTTTGTTGGTGATCCGGAATACCATCTGGAATTTGTATTTCATCATATTGCCTTGCCTTAGGTCTTCACTCTCCGAGTGCCTTTCTAGTTTACAAAATTGGAATGCTGAACAAAGTTTGAGCTGTTTGCCATTTTCTAAGGTTTGATTTCATGGCTGAATCTCAGTGTTCCGCCTTACCCCAAAGCCCTGAACCCTCAAAGACTTAAAGGAATTATCCAGAGGGAATCAGCCTGTAACTCTGTTTTTTCACATTGCTGAGAGCTGTTGGTTATGGGTTGGGTATGAGAATGTCAGAAATTGATACAATGTAGACCAAATAGTGAAACAGCAGCCAATGCTAATTGATAAGGCCAAAAACGTTTCCTTTTCTTTTGCCTTTTTCAGTTTGCATATTTAGTCTATGTTGTACTGAATGCTGTCACCCTTATACCTACCGACAGCACTTGGCAGCCTTAAAGAGGGATATGGGCTGATTGACTCGAGATTTTGACTCCAGTTTGTGGTATACTTATGGTAGTTGGTGTAAAGTAAACCTTGTGGTGGTTGTAGGCCAGAACTCAATAATACTGCTTTAAGCTAAAAATGACATTTCTCTGAAACGTCATTTTTCATTCCCATGCCAGGCAATCTATTTTAACCTAGTCTCTGGTTTCTTCCACTGTCCTAGATCCAGTCTCTTGTTGTTGACCCAGCTGCAAACAAACTCCTGGTCCTGAGTGGACAAAGCTCAGACCAAGGTGACCTACTTCTTCAAACTGGAGTATTCCGCTATCAGAGTGTATCACATACATTCAGTGAGTTTGGAGTAAGTGAAAACCTTTTCATTATGGATTCTTACTGATAATTATTCATGGAAGATGTGTTCTTTTAATATTCTTGCTATGAATAGCCATTTTATTTAAATGAGTTAGTGATATATGCATTGTAAGTCAAGATGTTTTCTCTTCTCTAGGTCAGTGGTTTCTTGGGACAACTTCCCCCGGAGCAGCGCGCCACCCTCACTGTGTTCTGCAGAGGGGAGGTGGGCTGGAGCTCCTTGGGGCAACATTCAAATCTTCGGGAGATTCTGGACTACAGGCTGAACCCTGAGCCCATTCTCCCAAAAATGGAGGGTGTCACTGAGTTCACAGAGTATATCTCTGAGACTGTAGATGTTCCATCTCCCTTTGACCTTCTTGAACCACCAACCTCTGGAGGCTTCTTGAAGCTGTCCAAGCCCTGCTGTTATATTTTTCCTGGAGGAAGAGGGGATTCTGCCCTTTTTGCTGTAAATGGATTCAACATTCTAGTGGATGGTGGCTCTGAGAGAAAGTCATGTTTCTGGAAACTTGTGAGACACCTGGATCGGATTGATTCCATCCTACTCACCCACATTGGAGCAGATAACCTTCCAGGTATCAATGGTCTCCTCCAAAGAAAGATTGCAGAACAAGAGGAGGAACAATCACAGGGCTCTACAAACTACAGTGACTGGATGAAGAATCTGATCTCACCAGAACTTGGTGTTGTTTTCTTTAATGTACCTGAGAAGCTACGCACATCAGAATCCAACTTAAAAGTAAAGCGAAGCATTGAGGAAGCTTCACTTACATTGCAGCACCTTAACAAACTTGGAATCAAACCAGAACCTCTGTTTCGAGTTGTCAGCAACACAATTGAGCCCATTACACTCTTCCATAAAATGGGGGTGGGCAGGTTAGATATGTATGTTCTGAACCCTCTGAAGGACAGTAAAGAGATGCAGTTTCTCATGCAGAAATGGGCTGGCAATAGCAAAGCCAAGACTGGCATAATTCTTCCAAATGGCAAGGAAGGAGAAATATCTGTCCCTTACCTGACATCTGTCACTGCCCTAGTGGTGTGGCTCCCAGCAAGTCCCACAGAGAAGATTGTTAGAGTTCTGTTTCCTGGAAATGCCCCACAAAACAAAATTCTTGAAGGTCTTGAGAAATTAAAACATCTTGACTTTCTAAGATATCCAGTTGCCACACAAAAGGACATTGCAAGTGGGGCTCCCCCATCAGCTGTCAAACAGACAAAGTTGAGGCAAAGGACTGACAGCAAAGAAAGTCTAAAGTCTTCACCAAAAACAACACCATCTTCTAAGGTTTCCAGAAAGGATGGTGATGGACAAGAAGACCTTTCATTTGCTGACACAAAGAGTGAATCAGTAAAAGACAACAAAACAGATAAACAAGAAGAAAAGAAGACAATTGAGAGACCCTCTAGGACAATAAAGTCCAAAACTGAGGGGACAGAAAAGAAAAAGTTACTAAAAGAGAAATCACTGAAAAAACACAGCAAGGAGAGGGTGTCCAAGATGGATGAAAAGAAAGATAAAGAGAAAAAGGAGATTAAAAAACTAAAGAAAGATGATGCAAGTAAAAAAGATGACAAAAAAGACAGTAAGTCTAAGGGAAAAGATGCTTCTAAACCTGAACTAAGAAAAATAACTAAGCCTGACTTGAAACCTTTCACACCAGAAGTCAGGAAAACATTGCATAAAGCAAAGATACAAGGTAAACCTAAAGCAGACAAGAGCAAACCTAAAGTGGCAAAGGATGAACCCAAACCAGACGTTGGCCCTGAGGTAATCCAGCCCGAAGCACAACAAAATGGTTTGGAAGAGGAAAGATCTCTTATCTCCACTCCAGAGGATCTTACCAGAGACTTTGAAGATTTAAAACAAAACGAGGTTCCAAATGAATTACCTAAAGAACCAGAACAAACAAAATTAGAAAAAGAAGAAATCGCTCCACTGACATCTGAAGGGCTAGATGAGAGCATTGTAGCTCCCAGTACACTCCCAGAGGAGCAGAAACAAGAGGCTACACCTGAACCCACACTTGACATCTCTACGCCACGTAAGGAATCTCTTCGTGAAGACATCCAGGTGACAAAAACAGAGGAGAGCGAAGAGTCTAAAGACCAAGAGCAGGTGCAAACTTTTGCAGCGGCTCAGATAACAGAAAGTGATAAATTTGAAGATGAGGGTGCTGACATCCAGGATGAGGAAGAAGATGAAGCTGAAGAGGAAGTGCCAAAAGTCCAGCGAGACCAAATGGAAGAAGAGGAAGACATGGGAATAGGAGAAGAGGAGGATGAATGCAAATGGAAGGAAGTGAAAGAAAGAGAGGGTGTTGATAGAAAACATGAAATTGAAGAAATGGAGAAGACTAAAACACTCACGGCTATGGCAGAGGAGGTTGTCCATGAGCCTGAGCACAAGAAGGATGAAGAGGGACCTGCTGTGAAAAGCCCTACTCTCGCAGAGGCTGAAGACTTGGATGCTATTGCAGATGAGGAAATTACAACTGAGGAGCCTGTCACTAGGGAGTGGGACTCTAAGGCAGCTGCAGAGACAACTGGGGCAAAAGAGGAGGAAGATACATACCTATCCCATGTTCCAGGGGCTACAGCTGGCATCACTTCAGCTGTGCAAGGAGCTGCTGCTGCTACAGTTGCGACAGCTGAGAATATATCCTACATCCAGGACGAGACTATTCCAGGCTACTCAGAGACTGAGCAGACAATCTCAGATGAGGAGATTCACGAAGAGGCAGAGGATAGAATACCTCACCTTCAGTATGATGTAGGTACCTATGATGTGTCTGTGCCAGATCAAACAGGTTCTTTTGATGCTATCCATGGAATGAAAGAGATGCAAGCAGCAATCCCTGATGTAACAGCCAAAGGATTTATACAGGAACCAGTCGTGTCGATGTACACAAACATTGCCGCTCCATTGGCAGAAGAGGAACACGTGTCTTCAGCAACATCAATCACAGAGTATGATAAGTTGTCCTCTTTCCCTACCTCTGTTGCCGAAGACCAGTCTATTGCATCTGTCACAACAGGTCAAACTGAAGAAACTGGCAGAAGTTCTTTGCTCCTTGACACTGTTAACAGTATACCTCCTTTAGGCCAAGCTGATATTGCACAAGGAAAGGAGTATCTGCACTCTGCTGGAACAATCTCTCCTACATCTTCATTAGAAGATGACAAGTGCTTCAAGTCCCCTCCTTCAGAGGAATGTCCACCTATTGCTTTGGATGTGAAAGGGCATGGTGAGGAACATGAGGAAGAGGAGGAAGAGGAGGAGGAAGACCAAACTCCCAATGTTGACATCTCACTTGGAAAGCTGCAAGAGGGTTACACTGCTCCATCTCTGTTCCAGGAGAGCAAGAAAGATGCAGACAAACCTTCTGTGTCTACTTTGGAAGCTGTTACTGAGAAAAAATCAGACATTGTACCAGCAAAGGAAGAAACAACAACTTCACTTTCCAAAGAGGAGACAATGATTGAATCATTGACAAAACCAATGTCTCCACCGCACTCATTTTCTAAACCATTATTATCAGAGTCCAGTGAAGGAGAGGAAAGATGTTTTAGTCCAGATGATAGCACTGTGAAAATGGCTTCCCCAACACAGTCTGGACCAACTAGTGCAACTCATTCTCCAGTTCACCAGTTGCCTGGCGATGAAAAGGCAAAGTCTTTTCCAAGCCAAGACCATTACCCACAAGAGGAGCCAAGTAGAAAACAGGCAGAAGAATCTACAGAACAGGACATTCAGAAGGTTGAACCAGAGCAACTCTCATCAGCTGGCACTGCCATGGCTGACACAAAACCTTTGGCTGATGATAAAGAAAAATCCTCAACCTGTCCGAAAGAGATGCCCTCAGAAAAGGAAGATTCAGTCTCTCCAACACCGTTGGCTGTCAGTGGGGTAGAGTCTCCCTTACTAGACAAAGAGCATCCAAAAGGCTCTGAGTCAGAAGATGTTTACAGGGAGAAAACCAAGTTTGAAAAGAGTGACAGTGAAAAGGAAGAGTGTGAGGACAAGGATTTCACTGTGTTCAGTAAGGCAAAAATTATGGAGGAAAAAGAGAGCAGATTTCTGGATGATTATGATGATGACACCAAAGAGGCAAAATATATGAAAGAAATGGAGGAGAAAAAGGACAAAGAAAAAGAACATGACAAAGAAGAGAAAGAGGTTGAAGAGAAAGATGAGGTTGACATTGAGCCACAAACTTCAGTCATGCTTGCAAAAGAGATTTCTAAATCTGAACAAATTGAAGAGAAACATCTAGATGAAGCCCATTTTCAGACATTATCAGATGCTACAGCACCTTCAGTGGCAATCAAACCTGAAGTAACATTGGTAAAGGGCTCAGCTCTAGATGAGAAAGAACTACAGGTACAACCAACACCAGCCAGTATAGCAACAATAAAAACAGATACAAAGTCAGAAGACAAAGAATTGGACACTGAAACACCCATGAAAGACATGCCTTCTACAGCAGTTGAAACAGAAGTAACTACCGAAGCAGCCCTTGAGTCTAAAGCAGAATATTTGACTCAAGATTTGCAAGACGGCTCTGTTTTAGCTGAAAAAGATGAAGTGACTTTAGTTAGTGATCAAAAGAGTGAGGTTGGAAAGACTGAAATTCAACAACCACCCCAACCTGCCTCTTCCAAGATGGAAGGGCCTGTAGAGATTGATACCAAATCTGAGGTCACCTCCCTAAAAGAAGTCTCATCACCAACAAAACAAGAGAGCACAGCAGAGACTTCACAGCCAGTGCCTGAAAAAGAAAGCCTACCTTCCAAACTAGATGAAGTTACAGACAAACATTTGGATGAGCCTAGCTTAGCTGCAGAGCCAAGTTTATCAGTGGAACGGTCAACACCAGAAACTGTAGATGTGCCTTTAAGAGCAGATCAAAAACTAGAAGAAAAGAAAGAAGAGATTGCCCCCAAGTCAGATGTGGAACATAAAGAGGACATTTCTCAGAAAATATTAACACCCTCAATAGAAAAACAAGAAACATCAATAAAGGACTCAGGATTGGAAGAAAAACTGCCAGAAGTAGATTTACAGATGGATACTGTGGCAAAAGTAACAGAAACTGATACAAAAGCTGAAGAGAAACAACTGGATGGGACCACAACAGCCCTGAAAGAAATCTCAGTTGAGAAAATCCCATCAATGGAAATTTCTGATGAAAAAGCAACTTCCAAAGTCATTGTGGCAACTAAAGAAGACCATCAGGAGAATCTTCAAGAAACCTTGCTGTCAGTAACTGAAAGGACTGATATGTCATTGGACAGAGCCAAAGAAACAGTAGCGGAACAAGACAAAGGGGACGAACATCTTCCATCACAGTCTATTTCTAGACAAATTGATGTGCCCTTAGAGGGGGATACTGAATCTGAAGTCACCTTGACAAAAGAGATCCCACCACAAGCAAAACAAGGCAGCGTAGTAGAAATATCACATTCAGTGCCTGAAAAAGAAAATGTACCCGTCAAGCCAGATGAAGTTACAGACAAACATTTGCCTCTCAAACCACCTCTGCATTTTGAGACAGAGACATGCTTATCAATGGAGCAGTCAAAGCCAGAAACTGAAGTTACGCTTTTAAAAGCAGATAAAAAATCTGAAGAGAAGCAACAAGAAAAAACAGAGACCACATATAAGCCAGACATGGACCATAAAGAGGAAATTTCAGAAAACATAATTTTGTCATCAACAGAAAAAGAACCCCAAATAAAAGGCTTGGAAGAGAAGGTGTCAGGGGTAGATTCAGAGATAGATACCTTAGCAATGCCAACAAAAGCAGATGCAAAATCTGAAGAGGCAAAGACTGAAGAGAAACAGCTGGATGAGACTACAACAGCGATGAAGGAAATGCCGTGTGTGTCAGTATCAGATAAAACTGAAGCATACCCAGGAGATACAAAAGGTGCACAAGAAACTCCACCATCAGTGTCAGATAAAAAAGAAATATGTTTAAAAACAGATGAGTCACTTCCAGAAGAACAATTGCAACCATCACCGCCAGCCTCAGATAAAACTATGGTGTCACCAGAATTATATTTAGAGCCAACAGATACAAATGCAAAAGATTCAGCACAGCAAACAGTGCAGACAGTTCTTGAGAAAACGGATGTGCTAACTACACTTGCTGAAGTATCAGAAGAGAAACAACTCCTAGAGTTCACACAATCAGTTTCTACAAAAGCAGAGCCATCTTCCAAACCAGATCCAGATGAAAGCCAGGAGGAGATCTCTAGACAGCCAGTCGATGTGCAGCCTCTAGAAAAGGAAGTCTCCTCACAATTGAGCTTGGAGTCTGAAAAGAAGGATCTAGGTGATACTTTACAGCCTTCCCTGACAGAAAAGGCAGATGAATCCTCCAAACATCCACCCTCAGAGAAAAAAGATGCAGCTCAAATAGTACCCACCACCTTCGAGAGCACAGATGGCAAAAAAGATGAAATTCAAAAGCCACCATCACCCTTGGAGAGTCCAGAGGACACCAAAAAAGTGGATGTTGAGCCTCAAAAAGAGATCCCACAGACTCATAAAGAAGATGAAATTCAAAAGCCACCATCACCCTTGGAGAGCACAGAGGGTTCCAAAAAGGTGGATCTTAAATCTCAAATAGAGATCTCTCAGACCCAAAAAGAAGATGAGCTTCATAAGTCACAGGTACCTGTGGTGAGCTTAGAGGGCTCCAAAAAAGTGGATCTTGAGCCTCAAAAAGAGATCCCACAAGCTCAAGATAAAATTCAAAAGTTGCAGTCACCTCCGGAGAGCACAGAAGGCTCCAAACAGGTGGACTTAGAGCCTCAAAAAGAGATCTCTCAGACCCAAAAGGAGGATGAGATTCAAAAGCCACAATCTCCTCCAGAGAGGAAAGAAGGCTTCAAAAAGGTGGATCTTGAGCCTCAAAAAGAGATCCCAGCAACCCAAAAAGAAGATGAAGTTCAAAAGTTGCAGTCACCCTCGGAGAGCACAGAGGGCACCAAAAAAGTGGATCTTGAGCCACAAAAAGAGATCCCATCAACCCAAAAAGGAGATGAGATTCAAAAGCCACAGTCACCCTCGATGAGCACAGAGGGCACCAAAAAGCTGGATCTTGAGCCTCAAAAAGAGATCCCACCGACCCAAAAAGAAGAGATTCAAAAGACCCTGCAGACAGATAAACAGAAGTCAGGAGTGGCCCCCAGAGCAGACAGTGAGAGTGAGCAAGAGGATGTGGGATCAGACACAGAGGCAGTAGACAAAGCCCCCATTCCCTCTGGTCATATAAAGAAAGAAGAAGCAATAACAAAACAAGCTGAGCAGTCACATGAGCCTGATTCAGACTTGTTAACCACAAAAGAGCAAGTTCTACAATTAGGATCTGACACAGTTAAATCAACACTGGAGCTAGATTCAGAAAAAAAAACCTCAGTTGAACCTGATGTCCAAGCATTCCAGTCAGTGTCAGCAGCATGTGACTTGGATTCAGAAGCTAAAGTGAAAATGGATTTAGAGTCCAAAGAAAAGGACTCTAAAGAAGTCTGTGAACAGTCACCCGCAGAAAAATCAGGTTCTGGTTTAGAATATGAGCAGATCTTAATTGAGAGTGCACAGTCAAAAGCTGAAATAAAAGACATGCCTAAACCATTAGACAAAGACTCCTCTTCCAGTGAGGCAGCCTCAAGAAGATCAGATGGAATTGTCAAATCTGATAGTGTTGACCAGTCAAAATATACATATCTTGCAATGTCTTCAAAAGAGGATGACACTGTCCAACCAAGTAGTAGCTCAGAGAAAGTGAAAGTTGAGGTGCCTTTGCCAGATGTGAGGAAAGAAGAAGCTAAAACTCGCAGTGATGCCAAAGAACTTATCAGAGACTCAGCTTCACTCCTACCTGATATGACCGAAAGGAAAGAGACCACATTACAACCTCTTCATGGTGAGGACTCTAGCACAAAGACAACTACTTCTGAGATTCTCCTCCAATCAGCAACAACTGAAAAAACAACCTTTGGTTCAGCATTGCTTGGTACGGTGAGCCAGTCCAGTGATGAGGTACACCCCCAATCAGAAAGCCTTCACTCCTCTGAAGTTAGCAAAGACTCATCTAGTGATGGGGATAAAGCTGTGCCAAGCACCAGTAAAGACAAAGAAATACCAGCAAAGGAGGCTGAGAGGGAAATGGAAGTGGAACGAGAAGTAGCGTCCCCAGGAATTACTCCATCCCCCTCATATTTTCAAAAGACAGATGATTCCAACATTTCAGAGAAACAAAAAATGTCTGGAGAAATGGTGGATAACAAGGACGCAAAAGCATCCCATCTAGAGTCAGAGGAGCTGCAGCTTGACAGTATGGGCTTCCCCTCAGACAAAAAGGAACATGAGGTCTCCAAATATGATCCTTATGAAAAACTTCTCTCTAAAGAACATGAGAGGGACTCGGCAGAGGAAGACACTTATCCTCTTGAAGACAGTAAATTTGTAGGAGGGGATATGGATGATAATAGAAGACAGAGTCCATCTGAGCTCGGAGCTGCATGTAACATAGATGAGCTGAGTGAAGAGGAGCCCATGTCTTTCAGTAAAGTTGACTACCACACATACTCTATCAAAGAGACAGCCTTTGCTGAGCGCGAATATGATATAGAGAAAGGTCAAGAGGAAGAGTCTGAGAGAGAAGTGAGGGCTGACACGCTGTCCTCGGACAAGGGCTTCCCACAAGCAACAGTAATTGACAGCAGAACCACTCCATCGGCTGAGCCATCCTCAACCTCTTCAAGTGTTACTCAAGCAATACCAGAGAGTTTGGATAAAGAAAAAGATAGTGACGAAGAAAAAGAGAGGGAAAAGACCAGTGAGAAGAAATCTGCTGGTGAAGGCTTAGCTTCATGTAGTATTGGGGAATATGATAAAACAGAAATGTCAACAAAGAAAGCAGCCACAGATATTAAAGATCCATCTGTGAAGATAGAGAAGGAGGAGTCTGCCATCAAACAAGATACTTCATCTGAAAAAGAAAAAGAGAAGACTGAGTTGCCAACAACCTCTCAGAAAGACACAGACATGCCATCAACATCGACAGGAAAAGAAAAGGTGGAAGGGAAGGTAACACAACAGCCCCCCTTCCCCATCTATACTGCAGAGAAGGATCTACTCCCCTCCCAAACCTCAGTGGCAGAAGAAGATCAACCTGCTGCTTCTTCTCCAGAGTATGTTGATGAAAATATTGCATCTTACAAATGTACCTCTCCTACCCAGAAATCATCATTGGGATATGATGAGAAAGGAGCTGCTTCAGCCAGTGGACATCAAAGAATATTTGCTGAGGAGGAAGATGTCTATGATGACCAAGAAGAAGAGGAGGAGGAGGAGGAAGAGGAGGAGGAGGAAGAAGAGGAAGATGAAACAAGTGATGTAGATATAGAGAAGGGTGCCAGAGAGCAGTCTGAAAAGGAGTGGAAAGGTGCATCTGGTGATTCTTTCAGTTCAAACCTTTTAGAAACTAAACAAGAGAAAGAAGATGATTCTCACAAGAAACAACCCTCTGATGCTCAGAAGGATCATGAAACTCTACCTCAGACTACAGGTACTCTTCAACAGAAAGACACACCATCCTCTAGTCTTCTTCCTGGAGGATATCTTTCAATGGATCAGACTCAGTCAACAGTTGAGCACACTCGTGTTGAGGGCAGGAAAACAGCTCCCTTTTCAGTCTCAACTTCTGGTTCTTCTGATGCGAAACAGCATAGTGAACTTGACAAAGACTCTAAGGAGCAGAAACCTTTTGACATCTCTACTGAGAAACCTGACTCGTCAGTTTCCTCAGTTTATACAGGCGCATCAACTACAACTCATTCGTCATCCTCTTCCTACAGTTATTCTTCATCTACCTCTGCTTCATATTCAATCACGCATCAGTTTGCAGAGGAATTAGAAACTTCTATCCAGATGGCTGGTGGTCCCGCTAGGCCAGACTTGGACAGTGCATCTTTTGAGTATTCCTCTTTCAGAGAGGACCATTCACTTACAATAGATTCTTCCCTTTCATGCTCTGCAGCTCAGATAAAAGATGAATACATGGAGGTCTCTGAAAAGTTTGCAACTGTTGCAACAACAGCTGAGTCTACTTGTAGTCCAGAGGAGATCAAACCCTTTCCCCCAGTAGCCTTTGTTGAAGGGATAAAACAAGAGTCTTTTTTGTCAAGCAGTGAAATGGACAAGGAACAGTCCTCTGACTCTGTGCTCAAGCCTGGCAGCGATGATCTGACTTGTGCAGGTCCATTAACTCCTGCCCACTCTGAAGCTGCCCAGCCTGCCGGAGCAGGATCCAAAGGCAGGACTTTGTTTGATGTTTCTCCACTGCAAAAGGCTGACGATTGTCTGGGCAGACCGGAAAAGATCTCTGAAGTATCTCACAAAAGTGAACTCGAAGACAGCACTCTGCCATGCCGAATTGAATGTAAAAGATCTCCAGTCACTGAAGACAAGCCTGGGATGATTTCTTTGACTGAACAACAATCAGATACCAGAACCTCAGACTCCCTGACTCCTGATTCCTTGGCTGAGAGCTTTCCACCACAATCACAGCAACCAGCTGGAACCTCATCTGATAGGCCCACAGAGGTTATCGCAAGCCCAAACAAGAGCACCAGTAAAGCTGGTAAGGATGAGGCAGCATCCAGCACTGTAGCCTCAACTGTGCCAACAGCCCAGGAACAAGAAAAAGAAAAGCAAGCATTGGGGACAGCAGATGTGTGCAAGAAAAAGGAGGTGATACCAGCGAAACTTGAGGAAAAAGAGGTTGGTAAGGTTGTTGAGGTAGAGAAAAAGCAAGAGAAGAAGGGACACACTGAAAAGGAATCAAAGGACACAGAGAAGCTTGAGAAAAAAGTGGACACTCAGAAACAAGCTGACAAACCAGAAGAGAAGGAGAAAGAGGACAGGAAGGATGGCGAGAAGGAGAAACTTGGTAAGCAGGGAAAGGAAGATGCTCTTGGCCCTAAACAGAGCATTACAACTGACCAACAATTGCAACAGCAGAGTGCTCCATGTTCAGGGGTTCCCCCTGGATATGAGGATGATGATGATGATGATGATGAAGCTGAGGAGGATGAGGAAGATGACAGATATGGCGTTGGGCTGTCAAAGCCTCCTACCTCTCCCATGCTTATGCCCTCTGTGAAGCAGGCTGCTCCTCAGGAAGCCTCAACGAGGTCTGGCGCAGAATCCAGCCGACCATCAGACCTTTGCATGGAAGCCACATCCAGCTACTCCCCCTCAGCATTCAAGAAGCACAGAGGTGAGATTTCTCCCTCATTCATCAACCCCAGCCCACATATGCTGTCCAGCGATGAGGGCGAAGAGGACAGAGAGAGTGAACATTCGAAGGACGAAGACGATGACGAGCGAGAGCAGCACTCTGTCAAACGACGGTCTCACAAGCAGCAACGCCATCATACCCACAGTCACCATGGTGATAGTAAAGATGGCTCTCAGCCACCATCTGGCTCTATGGCAACTGGACAAGCAACTGGGCTCGCTGGGGAAGAGACTCCTCCAACCTCGCTGAGTGAGTCACTGCCCTCACAGTCTGACTCAGATGTACCTCCTGAAACAGAAGAATGTCCATCAATCACAGCAGAAGGAAACCTGGACTCTGATGAGGATGCTGAGCATCTCCCAGTCGACAAGCTGTCCGGGGCTGCCAGTGGAAGTGGAGCAACGCACCTTACTCCATCCCCAGACCCATCAGATAGGACCCCCGACCCTCCTCCGGCTCCCATGAAGGACCCTGTTCCTCATCCTCCTCGGCCTGATGTGTGCATGGTGGACCCTGAGGTTCTGCCCAATGGTGACGCCAGCTACAAAGAAAGACTAGTGAAGAAGGACCTGAAACCCAAAGGGCTGAGGAAGACCCTGGGGAAGCCAAAATCAGCCTCACCTGGGCGAAAGGGTGATGCCCGAGGCAAAAGATCTTCTACTCCTGTTAAACAGACCTCCAAGGACTCTTCACCTCGAGCCTCCTCTCTCATAAGGAAGGATCCGGAGAGGACATCTCGTTTGTCAAGGATGTCCGAAGGTAAGAGTTCAAAAGAGGATCTCATTCTATTAATATTAGTATCAGTACCAATATGAATTGCTATTACAAGGCTGACCATTGCAAAAGATCGATTAAATTCTGTCTGAAAAAGAGGTGTTTAAACTCAGCAACTAAATTGAACCTTTTTGATTGTCTGTTGTTTTCAGTGGGTTTAATTATACAACTCAATATACAAGTAATATTAGTGTATAGTGTGTTTTGTATCAAAGAATTGCATTGCTGTATCATCCTTGTTCTCTTTTAGGTTCTAACCAACAAAAACCCAGTTCAGTTGTGCCACCTGGACCACCCATCTATGTTGATCTAGCATATATCCCCAATCACTGCAGCGCTAAGAATGTTGACCAGGAGTTCTTTAAGCGTGTCCGTGCTGCCTACTATGTGGTTAGTGGAAATGACCCAGGGAGTGGAGAACCCAGTCGGTGTGTCCTGGACGCCCTGCTTGAGGGAAAGGCACAGTGGGGAAACAACCTCCAGGTATATACTCCATACTTTGGGCTGTGACATAATGCAAAGTCCACTCACTGGATAACTCCCCACTCAATAGGTTTATTTAGTCAAGCAACTTTTTGACCCACCAGAGTCTTCTTCATGTGGAAACTGTTAGATAAACAGCCCTAGAACTGACTTATGGACCTTTTTCTCTTCTTTTGATCCACCCAGGTGACACTGATTCCAACCCATGACACTGAAGTTACAAGGGAATGGTACCAACAGACCCATGAAAGGCAGCAAGATTTGAACATCATGGTTCTGGCAAGCAGCAGCACTGTGGTCATGCAGGATGAATCTTTCCCTGCTTGCAAGATTGAGTTTTAAATCTATTTTTTTTCCTGTTCTCTATTTCTCCCGCCGTTATGAGAGGAGCTGCTTTGTCTCTTTGTCGTACTACAGGTTGCTACATATTTTTAGCTCTAAACCTCATTTACAAGCAAGACCACATCATTTATTTAGGCTTTCCTCCAACTTTATATCTGATTCATTCATCATTTGAAAACATCTACAAGGGTTCAACGTGAAATGTATACTTGGGGCACAGAAGCCACGAGAATGTAATCCAAACTACAGACCAGAGTTGTCTGTGAAGCTTTAACACATGACATACAAAATCTCTAAAACAGACAGGCTTACTCAATGCGATCAAGCCCTCACCTGAATTAGGCATTAGAAGCACAAGAATGCCCTTTTACATGTCTTCAAATACACAGCCTATCCTCGCTCATTTTGAGGTTTATGTTTTCTATCCATGTTTAAGACTGTAAACGCAGACTGTAAATTAGACGGAGGAAAGCCTCTGATGGGCCACATATGCAATGTGACATTTGGTTATAGATACCTGCAGCAGTGATGAAAATCAAATTGTATTAGAGCTGTCATTTCATGGACAGTTTGCAAACTTCAAAGTGCCATTTTGCAGTGAATGTCAAGCCTTGTTGGGGTCGTTTTCGTGAGTTTCTTAGCACCAAGGTGTGCTTATGTCTCCAATTTAATATTGTAAAAAAATTATATTCCAAATTGCAAATCCAAAGGGTCTTAGAGGTGCCAAACTTCTGTCTGAAATCAGTTCTTGAAGATGTCCAAAATCTACTCTACAGTGTGTGCTACCTACAGTGAAGTGTGTGCACAGTAAGATGTATTTCTTACAGACTGTCTGCCATCAAGTCGATGTAAAGTATTGAGCAACTTTATTGCTTTTGTTCTCATTGTATAGGCATAATGCCTGGTATCGAGGCACCTTAGATACAGTGTAGGGCTTTGGCTGATCTTTTCAAGCTGTAACAGTCTGTGAACTAATGCGGTTGCTGTGCAAGCTAACATATCCACAAGAGGCAGATGTTGGGCTTGTTTCAAGTCAGTGAATGTCATGCTTTACAACCTGTCTCTTCCTATCTATGAGCATTGCTCTCAGACATACAGTAATCAATTGCAAGATCACAGAAAATGTCAAATATATGTTAGCAACTGTTACAGACCTAAAAATAAGCCACATTGTATAGCCAATACTTGATCCAGACGCATTGTAGATATTTTACAAAAGTGAAGCAGTATTTTAGACTCCATTAACTGGCCCCTAAAAAAATCCTCTGGTGACAAAAATTGTAAAAGCATGTTTTTTTCCACAGCGGTTGTAGCAGTAGGGGCTTTTGTGTGTTGATTTAAAGTGTGACAGACTGAGTGCACATGTGCTTGTATGTTTATGTGCCTTCTGAGTGAGGTGAGGTCCCCTTCTAGGGGGGGTGGAATGACCTCTTACACCTCTATGGAGAAAGACCTAAAATCACGAGGTATACAGGAACTGTGCAGGAGAAAATAGTCAAGGAGTAAACACTTTAGACACAGATAGTGGACAATATTGGTAAACCTACCAAAAAAAAATCTGCAGTTATGGTTTTGTGCTGTGGTTTATTGTTGGCTAAATGCTACTATCTGACAAACTATAAGCTGTTAAGGTAGTTGCAGTCAAATATGCATTTGTTTCACTGTACAGTGTGAAATCCCCTATTGTAAACTATAACATGGGCAAAAAATACCATAAAACAAGATATTGCACCATTTAAGACTGCACCTTTTCAGTGTATGAGTAGAAGCTAAGAGATACATGTGCATGGACAGATTACTGTGTTCTGTAAATATAGAAAGAGGTAGTTTGGTTGAGATTCTGATTATTAATCACAGTTTACTGGCTGATGATATAGCATGAGAGTTTGGTTGGCTTTAACTGGTAGAGGTCCAATATGGCATGTTTTACCAAGTACTGTAATAGTGTGACTAGGTAGATTGGTGTGTGTATGTGTGTGTGTATGTATGAATGTATTACTAGCACAATGGATCAGACTTGAGGATGTGTATTTTTAGCTAATGGTTGTTTTGCAGGCTGGGGGGGAGCCCTTTTTGGCACTTTATAGTGAGATAACTGAACTGAAAAGCATATCATGATGGGATTTTAAAACGAATGTTTTCATTTTTTTCATTTTCATTTTTTCATTTTGTAGCATATTTTTATTTATTTGTAGTTATACCATTTGCATTAGATTTTGTCTCAACACACATCATTTTATAACAGCATGAAGAATTTACATGTGTTTACAAATGATTTTGTTGATCATTTTAATTTCAACTCCATAATGCTTTAAATACTGGGGGCAAATACTCGCCTCGATGTCTTATGTCCAACACATCATTTGAGCTATAGTTTCTGCCGGGAGGTGTCTGAAGTAGCAAATTTGACATAACAGACTGGTCTGAATAGCTAAACTTAACCTTGTTTCCTTTAAGAGATCTCTCTAACCTGTAGTTAGTGCAGGGTCAGTTTGTTATCCTGCCATAGTTAAAAATTTGGCTGAAAAGCCAACTTGAGACTAGCCCACTGCTCTGTTAACCCCAAACCCACTGATGAATTTTCCTCTCAGCTCCTCATATTATTTTTTTGGGATACCCAGAGGATAAGGTTGGGGATTAAAACCCAACAATAGACTTCATATGTATTCACAGGGTGTTTGAGTCCTTGCCTGCAGCACTCTAATGCTGACAAGCCCTTGAAGCTCTGCAGGCTCTTATAAGCTGTGTACGCACAAGGCTAGCATTATAGCCAAGGGCCCGAGAGAGAGAAAGAGAGAGAGAGAGAGAGGAGGGAAAAAATAGGGTGTCTTAATCTAGCTGTCTTTGAAAACACAATAGAATGGCCTTGGACACGTAGGTCTGCTGTTCCTGTTTGTATACTGTAACAGTAGAATTATATCATTGACTCCTCACAAGCAGATAAATCTTCAAATCAGCAGGATGAATATGGAAAAATGCTATTTTTTTCATCCAAACAACAAATGGATTATGAAATAGTTTAATATAATGCACTGTAATGTATGTCTTCACATTGTGGTATATTTTTAATATATAAGCAGTTTAACTTGCTCAATTTCAAATAACTGGCCTTAGTAACTAACACGCACTTCGGGGCCTTGTCAGTTTTCTGTGGATGGTTGCTGAATGCAATATATGGTGTTTAAAAGCAGAATGCACTAAACTAACCTAATATTTTTGATTGTTAAGTTGATCTTAATGCTGTTTGGGCTCACAAAATGAAACTTAGAAGCATATCACAGACTTTGAAGGGAGAGAGCTGGTGGTGTTCAGGTAAAGGCCCACAGTGCCATTGCCATTGTACAATGGTACATTTATTGACAGTGTAGTGAATGGTCACAGATTCATCTCTGACATATTTCACTGTTCAAGTGAAATATAACTGTTTCTGACATATCTAGGTTTCTTAGGGCTGTCCACCTACAACCATAATACACTGATATAATCTGTCAACTACAGTTACAAGGTTTGGTATCCTGATTATGACTTGAAGTATTGAACTTTGAAGATCAAATGAATGGTACGGTACGTGTGCAACAACCACGTACACTCAAATGTGTAAATGTATACACAAGACAAAGTACGTCAAAGAAGATGTAATGTTATTATTGTGAAATATTTTGATTTTTTGTGTGCGTTACATCCCCTTTGTCATCAACCCCTCTCAAAGCAAGTGAAAATAGACTGCAGAGATGAACCGTTGCTTCAAGTTCATTCATCTTATTTTTTGTCCAAATGTCCCCTCTCAACCATTAGTCCTTCATCAGCTGTCTGACCATTTGAACGAACATATACCATGCAAATGCCACCATCTTATCTCTGCATGTAATCTTCTTAGTTATAATCTTGAATGTATTCGTTTCAAATGGAAATTAAACAATTTAAGAGCTATATTTGAAGAAGCTATTTGTCGTAATGGTACCGAAAATAGCATATATTTACTGGTCTGTGCTTCTGTTTGCCCCAAAGGTGTTGTTAAGAATATGCTGTGATAGTTCTTCTGTTTCTCGCCGCTGTGTTAAACTTAGTTCTGTTCCTCTCGAGTGCAATACTCCACATCTCTATTTAAAATCTAAATGCAAAGCTAGACTTTCTGCTGATTTACTGTAAAAGGGAAACATCCTGGTGATCATCAATAAAAAATATGGAAATTTAACACAGTGCCTTTCCTGTTTTTTTACTATATAATCAGCTTGGTTTGGCTGAAGAGTCTCAGTCTCTGTTTCATATTTAGTGTGAGAATCAACAATGGCTGATTTATAGTTAATACAAATTTTTTACCCATGAATAGCCCTATGCATGTATCCATAACATCACCCACAGACTAGACTAACTGGAACCTGGTCTTTCATAGAGCAAACTTTAGAATGTAACTGTATACAAATCTAGTTGGTCTTCCCATAGCAAAGAAAAGAAATATAAAACCTCTGTCATCATGTTGAAATATAATGGAAGAAAATCCCATGTTGTCTGTATCGGGGAATCAGTAGCAAACGACTGACCTAAACTCACTGAGGTGGCAGAGGCTAAAGCTCTCATAGTGCTGAATTAAGAGGTGACAGTGTGTCCTCTGGCAGTTATCTCTCTAGGCATCCAACTGAGCGACCCCACGTTGGGACTGGGGTGCTTGAAGCGCTGGCCCCATCTTTCTGCCAGGATGAGGTCACTAATCTGGCTGTCGTCTCTGAACCCTCCCCCCACCCCCCCATCCCGAGATGAAATACCCACAAAGCACTTTGCCATCCCAGGCAACTCCACCGCTCTGTACCCTACTGAAAGCAGTTGCCATGACTACCACTCTCTTATTTCCAAAAATTTTCAGAGTGGGTTTGGGAGGAGGCGTCAGTTTGGGCACTGACAACTTCGTGCCCGATTTTCCCCAGCTGTGACCTGCCTCTAAGATCCATGCGGGAGAGAGAGACTTGATGTTAACACTCGTCATAAATCTCACTTTCACAAAGGCTTACACAAAAGGGCTGCCATTTTCCAGAGAGTATTTTAACTGCACTCTTCACACACTAAGTGAAGCCTGGGGAGCAGGGGAGATGGGATATGTGACATGTTCTTGGGTATAGCACCAAAGACAATGGCGGTGGTCACAGAGTCCTTGGGCAGCCTCTGAATAGCTAAAGTCCAACATCATTGCAGTGAGTGACACTGCAAGACATCATGGGTCTGACATCACCATCTGGCTTTGTGTCCCGACCGACTCTCTGATAGACATGACTTGCCTTTCTCTTCCCATTCATTCAGAGGCCCGCACAGCACTGAGTCAATAAGTGGAGCAGAGCCTGTATCCATGGCAACTAAACTCCCACTGAAGGCAAGGGGATGACTCATCACTATTGACTAGCATCACCTTTCAGATTGACGCTGACTTTAAGTTCTGAGAACGATAAAGCTTTTAAAATAAGCAAAATAAGGTAATGCTCACCAACCACTTTGCAGAACACCACATTAAATCACAAGCATTTATTATTTGTTAATGCCAGTTTAATCATTAAAGAGCACATCAGATCATTTGGGATGTACCGTGAGCTACAAGCCAAGAAACAACAGAAAAGGAGATTTATTTGGATCGTAGATGCATTGCATATATTTACAGTAAACATCTGAAGCAGCATCACCATCACATTTAAATAATTTCATAAATAAATCAAAGCCAGACTTTAAACATCCTCTTTACATAGAAAAATACATTATCCACACATTTAAAACAATATTTAAAATGCTTTAGTCCCTAGAATAAATGTAAAATTAACTACCCCTTTGTATCGCTCTTTACCACAGGATATTGAAACAAAGACTAGATGAGTCTGGACCTGGACTCTCATTTGATATGAAGATTATTATTCAGAAATACTCAACACAAACACAAAAATACTAGACACAACTGAAAAATGTTAGAAGCTGAAAAAAAACTGAAGGCGTATGCAGTGAAATAAAACTATTCCCATTTTCTCAAAAGTCAGACCTTGGTAAAGACAGTATAACCTTGATGTTTTGTAAATTTACATTTGACACACTGGTGCA